>CAWUHX010000093.1:0-680395 GCA_963922205.1 Romanomermis culicivorax
AACAATCTCCCGATTCAAATTGGTTGCCGTTGGCGCGGTCACAGTCGACGTTGTCAGACGTAAGTTTGCGGTGTAAAAAGTTCCTTTTTTTGTACGACTTCTCTTTAGTGCGACGCCGACGCTAAACCCTTGTCGGAAGAAACGTTAAATTTCGTCCGAAAAAATTCCCTATTGGACGCCGTTGTACCGAATTTTTTCCGATCGCCCCCTAATCGTTCAAACAGGTTTCAAAAGATTCACTCAAATTGCTGTCGATCGTCGCGTTCGTGCCGTCGACGATCGGTTTTACGACGTTATTTTCATTGCTACAGGTAAGATAAATGCCTGCGATAAACAATTTTTGACGTTTTACTCAAATCTCTAATTTTTGGATAAATTGTTTACGTCCTAGAATTCCAATGTTTTTCAGATGATGGAAAAGTAATCAAGCTCGTAAACTTGTTTGAAGAAGCTAAATCTTCGTCGCCGTCGGTAGTCGTCGAAATGAGTCAAATTTTTCAAGGGCCTCGATCGGCGATCAATAATCTACAAATTTTCCGCGCAAACGGAAACGAAAAGGACGACCGCGAATCTTTTGGTAGCAGCAGCAGTCGATTGATAGTCGTTACAGACGAGGAAGTGCGATCATTACCGGTTTATAATTGCGATAAGGCACCGAGTTGTAGGATATGCGTGCGATTACAGGATCCCTATTGCGCTTGGGATATGAAGCTCAAAGCTTGTGTTAGTTCGAGCGTTGGGTAAGAAAGTTTAACGTCAACTTTAAACTCTCAAGTTTCCCATTCACATTTAGGAATTTGTGATTCAAACATGAAGATTGAAGCTTATATACAAGTCTGTAGGCAGGGGGGGTTGGGGGCCATGCCCCCCGAAATGTTTCTAGTATTGAAAGAAAAGCAAACGTGGACCTTTGATTTTTTTTCTTTAAGAGAGATTCAAGTCAGAAAGACCAATTTTACAGTAAATTAAGTGAAAAAAATGTGTGCCCCCCACCGAAAAGAATTTTCTGGCTACGGGTGTAATTTTCAGCTCCCATGGTTTGTTTTTCCTTTTGAGTTGTTAGTTTGGTTCATTTTCTCCGTCATCTTAATTTTGCAGTGTTTCAGTTGCTGATTTTATCTCTTATCTCCACTTCCCGTTTTTCCTTTTTTCCACTTTTCTCGTTTTCTCTCGAAGATTAGCGTTTTCAACTTTTTGTTGCAATATGATTTTAACATCTTCATGTTATGCCTGTTTATTTCCTTTATTACTTTTTTTCGTTCCGCTTTCTTCCGTTTTCTTCTCTATCTCCTGGCGTTTCATCAATCTACCTTCCTTTGACTCTTCCGTTTCATTCATGTATCTCCAATCCTTATTTTTAATTTGTACGTCAGTCCTGCATCTCCGCTCCATATTTTTAATTGATGTAATTTTCTTAGTATTCGGTTCTTTCATTTTCTCAACTTTTTATTTTTCGTATTATCCTCTCCGGTTGTGACTTGCATTTTATCTTTTTTCTTTTTCCACTTTCCTGTATGCCCTCTATTATCTCTCTCTTATATTTTTCTATATTACGTCTACATTTAATACTTCTCTCTAATTAATGTCTTTTCTATCATCAATTTTTTATCTTTTTTCATGTTACCCAATTTTTCATTATCTGTTAGGTTTACGATATTTATACATTTTCATTATAATTTATTTTATTCATTTTAATTCGTGGTTTTTAGAGATTGGCTGCCCAAATTACAATTCGTACAAAACGTCAGCAGCGGCGTATCAACGCATTGTTTTATAGATGAACCAAGTAATTTGCATATAATTTATGCAAAAATGGTGATATAATGAACAATGTCGTGACACCTAAACAATATTATTTCAGTTGATGATTCCCCGTCAATGGCTGTCGTCGGTTCGAAAATTTTCACAGATATTGTCGAAAGTAAGTTGTTAAATTCTCCAAAGGAGGTCATTGCTCAACATTTTTTGAAAGTTTTAACAAAAAGTGATCAACGATTGAAATTTTTCCGCAAAATATGAAAATTAGATCAAAATTTGCATTTTACCTTTATTTATCCGATCATGGTACAGTTTCCGACTCCAATCTCAAAAGTATTGATCAATCATCGTGCAATTGCCGAAAATCTTCATCGTTCAATCCGAGCGAATTCAACGACAACGATAGCGGTTCCTCAGATCAAAATGACATATCCATAGCTAGTAGTTTTTTATCCCCGTCACTACAACGCAGTCGTGTTTCATTGCGCGTTGAACATTTGGTAGCCGCTGCATCGGCGGCCGCTTTAGTCTCAGTTATTGTCGGATTAATCGCCGGCATTCGATTGAGTCGCTGCGACACTAATTTTGGTAAAATAACGTGCATGTACTGCTCATTCAAACAATGATTAACTGCGATTTTCTTCACTGTTGTTGTAGATCTTGATTATTCTCCGTGAAATTTGAAGAATATATCGAATTTTTCAAATATCGGACGTTCTTTATCTCATTTTTGATGCCGATAGAATTCCATAAGGGAAAATCAGATGATTGATATTGAAATTCGAATTGTACGAATTGTTGAGTTTTCTTTTGAGGAAATGTTGTTTTCGAATTTTCACGTCATGCATATTTGAATTTTTTCAATGATGATTGAACGTTTCTGGTGATTTTTCGCGGAGTAGATCGGGTCACAATTTCCCATTTTCAGTTAAAGTTGAATCTTCATCGGTTAAAGTTGAATCTAAAACCTGTCATCCATCGCACTAGTAGTGTTCACGGAAATGTATAATCTGAATTACTGCATATCATTATTGATGGAATACTCCAAAATTTTAATTGTTTCATCAACTGTATATTTTCCTCAATTTTATTCAAAAGTCAAAATGGCCTGTCAGCCTATCTTAACAAGTGTACGTCAAATGCACTAATTTTTACAGCTTAAACTATGATAATCTCCCGTATACTTTAGCATTTTTTCGACTCATTTGCGGTCGAGGTGGCTGCGTCAAAAGGTCGAAGTCTGGTGCCAGCAGCTCCGATCGATCGACAACGTCCATGGCTACTGACATAAATCGAAATATTTTATCGAAGCAAAAAAAGAATCTACCGTCGTCACCTCACGTACGTAACTTTTTGAATATTTTTGTTTTTTTTCCTTTTTTTTTGGTATAAATGCGCACACGGTTTTTTGGTAAGTTTTTCAGTTACCTAAAGATTTAATATTTCTTTTGAAAATCGACATTTTTTATGAAAATGAATCAAGACGGTCATTTTTGTTTCAAGAACTGGGGTTCGTATGCGCAAATATCGCCAACTCAATGTGTCTTAAGCACTGTGTTCTAAAATAGTCCACTTGAGCAACTCTTAGCTCAATGAGATGAGCATAATATCTTGTTGCAATAAATCTACAACGCGTATTAAAATTGGCGTCTTGTGAATACGGCGTTAATGGTTTCCAATCAACAGTTTAGGTTTGATCTCTATCAGAGGTCCCTAAGGTCAGATTTTTTAGGTAGTGGTAAAGTTTAAAATTTGCGGGGGTAGTGTAAGCTAAATGTCCACTTAACGCTTCATTTTGTCTCAAAATTAGGCAATTAGTGATTAATTTTTAGGAATTTTGGTGGGACTAATACCCATACATGAACGTGTGGGGTTCGGGGGGTTTTGACCCCCAGCAGATTTTTATTGACCCCCAGCAGATTATTGCTGACCCCCATCAGATTTGACTCAACCAGCTATGATTGAGAAGTTGACGAAGGAAAATGAGCAAGAGAGAAGAGGAAGTCGTCATAAAAATGGAAATGATGCTGTAGTTTAACAATTTTCTAAACAAAGCATACTTGATTCCAAAAGAGTAATATTAAAACTTCAAAAAGTGCCGTCTAAGCAAATTATTTCTCACATCTGACTAATATAGTTGTAAGAATATGCTGTTTGGACGCTAGAAGACCTTTCTTTTTATTATCAGGAATTAAAAAAAATTTGTATTCCACCCCTTGTCCTGGCTGACCCTCAGCAGAATTTCTATTCTGTGCGTGTATTCTAATACCAGAGGTCCCCAAGGTCAAAAATTTAGGTAGGGGTAAAATCGTAGATTATTTGAAATATGCTGTGACCTTTTTTTTTTGCTCCCAACTTTTTGCGAAGGAGGGGGTTGTAGTACTCTAACCACATAGAACTAACAAAAATGGATGATGCCCCTACTTTATCCTTTTTACACTCAAAAAACATTTACTACTTCAACTCCATTTTCCAGCTGCAACTTTAATGCACTATTTACACGTGCAGAATAGTCAGACTTTGCAGACTGTTGTGCCAACTGATTCCTGCACATTTCAAGAATCGGGCACGACATACGTTTGGAAACACTGTTTCAACCAGCATCTTCAGCAGTATGGGCTTATCCCATCACTGATTAGGCTTGGAACAGTGCTTCCAATTGAAAGTCTTGATGCTGAATGTGGCTTTAGTATTATTAAACCCATTAGACTATGAACTACGAGTTTGAAACCAAGTACCACTCCTGATCCACATCAACAGACCTCACATGTCTCAACTCATTGCAGGAAAGTATGCCACAGCTTGGGTAACCATATGCGCACAGAACATCCAACGCAGAAGCGGGGAAAAGGAAAGGAGAGCATGAAGAGGAAGAATTTTAAGAACATAATGTTTTTCTTCCCAAGGGGCGATTTTTTCATTTATCACATAAACATAAGTCATTATTTCATCTCCCAATTATATATATAATGATTTCCTACAAGTAGTATATATTAATGTGCTGATATCCTTTCCTAAAAATCGCTATATGGCACAGAAGTTGCATACTTTCCCATTATCATTTGCTCAGTAAATGTGTCAAAAAGAGCAGTGAGTAATTCCTCAGAATCACACATTCTGCAGTTTTTCTCGAATTAGTATAACCTACTGGGGAGAGGATGAAGTCAACCAAAATTTTTTGCTATAGTGAGCTGTTTTATGGGGGTAGTAAATGAATTTCCAAATCTAAGACGGGGGTAATACCCCCCCCCCCCATACCCCCCCCCCATGGGGTGCTCTGTCTAATACCCCCCTCATATCCCTCCCCATGGGGCAGTCTGATCTCTATCGTTTAATATAATACCAATCGATATTCCATAAAATTGTATTCGGATTTTATAGAATTGTATGTATGACGGACCTTTTCAAATTTCTCTAGATTTCCTCAGCTCCGATCAATGCCTACGAGTATGAAACGCCGCATAGGCCTTGCGACGTTAGCCGATCTTCATCCATGAATACTGAAACGACGACCCTTAAATCAACCATAATGAACGACTCGCAATTATTGCGATTGAATTCGTGCAATTTAGAAAATTCTCCCCATTGTTTCGATAACGTTATAATGACGCCGATTTTAGACGATGACAAGAACAATCGTACGATTTACGACGATACCATTACGTCGCCGGCGACGAATCAAAATAATTACAATAACTACAGTACATTGCCGAAAGATTATAAAGTTAAAAAGACGTATTTATGACGCTGAAGAGGAGGAAAAGAAGAAAACAAGCAAGAAATTCAGCGACGCTCAATTTTTGTAAGGATTTCTCGGCTCAGGGTATCTCGAAAAAGCGTTTTTTCTAACGTGATGCAAATTTGTACAGTCAGGTTGTTTTGTTTCTAAATTTTGCCTTGTATGTCGACGTTATAGCGGAGGTTTAAAAAATTTGAAATAGAACAAAATCCGTTTCCTGTGCAGTAGAACTAACGAAAGTTTTACATTTCGATCTGTAGAAGATTGTTTTAGCTTTGTGCGAAATTTATTCGTTATAATTTTTGCGCAGTTCTAATCATATATGTATCTGTGCTCGTATGTTTAGGGTGTCAATGAAATTTTTTATCGTTAGGACCATGATGTTGTTCAAAATTTAGTTAGGCTTTTTTGCCTACCATTCGTAAAAATAGTTTAAAATGTGTGATTGCAGTAACAAAATTCACAAAAAATTCTCATCTTAATTTTCAGAGTGCCCAAAAATTGACATTTTTACCAAAAATGACTTTAATAACTAACTTTGTCCTCCTTGTAGTACTTCCAAATTTTATTATTTTCCACCATGTAATTGAATTATTTATAGACATTTCCGCGTATATGTTTAGACATCCGCCCTTTTGACTTTTACTCTTTGTTTTTATTGCCTTTGAAATTACTTTGTCTCCTTACTTATATCTCGTTTTTCGAGCATTTGTGTGTATTTTTGTATTCTTCTGCCTGCAAATTCACTTTTCTCTATGCATAAATCGTGTAAGTATAACTTTCGATGAATATGTTGGGGTAAAAAAGTTTATGAACTTTTTTGTGCAGAATCCTTGATTCTAAGAAGATGACTAACCAAATACAATTTACCCGATCATTTATTCTATCAACCAGGTGCTTTTTGAGCATGCTTGAAATTTTATAAATAAAATTTATTTTATATCGTTTTATGTGTATAATTTATTGCATGTCATGTTTTGTTACCAAGATTTTCGCTTTTGTACGTATTTTGTGTATCGTGATGCTGCGATTACGGTGAATTCATGTGAAAAAATTATTTTTTGATTAAAATTTCTAATCGATCTGCTAATTTTTCTTTACGTATAGTCGAGGCTTGTCTTCTGATTATATTGTTTGATGTCCAACACTTGAAAACCTGGGCATGTTTCATGAAATTTTTTAGTTTCGTCTTACAGTTAAGAATGGTATAGTTTAATATTTTTAATTTGTAACCCTCCTACATGTGCAGTAATTTTGATGCATCAATATTCTGAGTACCTTATGAGTCCGAATTAAAATTACAGGGGGTACTTTTTGATTCTCTGGACATTTTCACTTCTAGCTTCCCAAGGTCAGATTTTTTTTAATTTTCCTAATATCGGGTGATCAATACCCAAAATATTGCTTGAATATGCGTCAAAAATTTCCATGTTTTTATTCGATTTTCATTGTCATTAAAATGAAAAGTTTTCGAAATGTTATCATTTTCTCATGTGGAATTTTGTCCTTTTTCCAGGGCACGCAAAATGGCGGAAAGATCGGACACGCCGAACAGCGCCCTGAGTGAATGGGAACGCGTCGCGGAAGAAATAACGGGAAATTGGATCGACGTTTTCAATGACGGGTCATTTTTGAGGCGGGTCAGTTCATTTTTTCCCTATTTTAGAATGTTTAATTTTATCCACATTATTTGCTACTTTGCGTAATGCGATTATCCAATTATTTTTTGGGTATCGATTGAATAAGATCTTCACTGTAATTTTAGTATCAGTGGAAGAAGCATGTTTAAAGGTATACTTTTTTAATCAGAGTACATCTCCGATTTTCGCAAAACAGCAACAATGACGCGTATAAAATCGCTCAAGTCGCTGCGAAATTCATTTGAATTTTTCAGATTTGCAGTAAGTAATTTGATCAATTCAATCGTCAAAAACGATCATCAATTATTTTATGTTACACGTTTGGTCCGTATGAGCCCTTGATGACTAGAATTTAGTTTTCAAGACAACTTAAATTACAGAAGTCCTGAAAATAATAGATTTCGAGTTTTTTCACAATTTTTATGTTTAGATACGTTTTTCAACAAGAAATCGAATCTAAAAACATGAGTTGCGGGTCGTCCACATACAACTTTGTATGAGAAATTTATCGATGTCAGATCACGCGTTTACTAAAATTTGATTCACATAAATTAGTTGGATTCTAGAGAAAGGGAAACGTGCTTTTTCTGTCGTATCATTCAATCGTCGCTGTGGAAAGCTAATTTTCAATGCTTGATTAGTTTAACAGTTAAGAATCACTTGTGGAATTAAAAAATTGTTTTTCCCATTATACACTCGATTCAAACCTATATTCATGTGAAATTTCGTACAAAAATCATATTTTCTTGAATTAAACAATGAGTCGGTAGATCCGATCAAAGTATACCGTAAAAGACCGCAAGAAATTACCCGTACCGAAAAATTCTGGGTTTTTCACGATTTTGAATACGATAGACCAAGAAAAGAATATTTTTGTAAAATTTTGCAATAAAATCGTATTTTCCTTTCATAAATTTGATATAATTTAAAGTTTACTGTAGCCAATACAAAAAAAATTGAATCTTCAATGAAATATGCAAAACAGTCCCAGTTCAGAATTCACTTTTAATTTAAGGTAGAAATTCATCGCATTATTAACGTTTCAATATGATTTTTTCCACAGGTTGTACAAAAAGGCGACGATTTGGGCACATTCGAAGTGACAAGTAACGTAATTTCGAGCGCAAGTTCCACGACTGAAGCGGAAAATATCGATTCGGTATCGGAAATTAATACGCCGCTTACGAGTCGGAATATGACGGAAAATTCACTGAATTCGAATTACGTAAATTCTCTACCAGCTGCGTTGGGCGGTAATAGTATCATCGGCACGCCTAAAATCGGCGATCGCGTCAAAATTAAAAGCTGGGGCGTGGTAGAAAGTAAAGAGAATAATACGACTACTAGCTCTTCGCCACAATCTAAGATCGACGAATACGAATGTTTAGACTTCGTTGTTGGATTATCAGACGTTTTGCAAGGTATTTCTACTAATTCACACTTTGAGTTATTCAACCACCCTAACAAGACCATGAAGATGAAATTTTGACGGCCTCTTGGCATCCAGTCAACTTTGACATTTTTTACTAACTGAAAAAGGAGAATATTGTGGAATATCGAGAGTCTGGCACAATAATATGAAAATTTTTTAACAATTTTAAAGTAATTCCGTGACTCAGAAATATACTGTCAAATTCCGAAAGCTATAGGAAATCGAAAGTTTTCAAATATTCAAACTGTCTCAGAATTCATGGCAAGTTTTCAAAATCAACTAAGCTTTGAAGTGTAGATGCACGCGGTCATATGGTTCTGAGGGTATTGGAAGTTCCAAAAAATAAAACATTGCATAACTTCCCGAGATTTGTTTTCCTAGCAGTTATTGTTAATAATACTAGCCCATTTTATCGCACAATTTCCGCAGTGTTGAAAAATGCTGTATTCGGTCATGACAACTGGGAGGCCAAATTCGCTGAAAAAACGTCATGCTTATCCACTTTTGATTTTGATAGAACTGTGCCGACATCTGAGTGTTGCTTGATTAATTTTGACCATTCAAGCAGATTATCGAAAAAAATTTCAAAGTATTCTGGTTGCCGCTCAAGTTGTTTCCGACTGTATCTCCACATCATTCGTGTGGTGTTATGGCCATGAAATCTTATTCAACTGAAAATGGATCTATATCCATTTTAAGTTGAATAAGATTTCATGACCGTATCAGACTACCCCATGGGGAGGGGTATGAGGGGGTATTACTCCTGCCTAAAGTCCTCAAAATTGATCACTGGTTGCCTAATTTTGAGACAAAATAACGTGTTTAGTGAACATTTGGCTACACTACCCCCGACAATTTCCAATTTTACCCCTACCTGAAAAATCTGACCTTGGGGACCTCTGGACCGTATATATTGTTGCCTCGATCTTATCGGATATGAATTTTTACTGAAATTTGAGGCCGAGAAAGATCTAACTTTATGTAGGAAAATACACCTGTTATTAATTTCAAAATGTCGAACCATGTATCAGCATATGCATCTTTGATTTTCAGTTTACGAGCTTGCCGTTCAATTTATGACCGTTAATCAGGTTGACGAAGCCAAAGTGAAATCCAGGTTTGCATACGGCGATTTGGGACGGTAAGAAAGAATCAGAGCTTGTTTTTCACTGGAGGTTCAACTCATATAGTTTATATAGGGGTCAAAAAATATGCGCCTGTTTTGTATACTTTGTATTCTTTGTTTTCCATTAATTGAACTCACTTTTTGTTGTAGACGCAATGACATAAGGATGGGTAAAATAGGTTCTTGAAAAGAATTTACAGGGTCGCTACTCGCTAGTATCATAAAGTTACCAGTGTCGTAAGTCAACCTAGTTATGAGAGTCGAAAAAAGTTTTTAACGAATCAGGATTACAGTTTACCTCCTCTCCCTGGTCGATCTTGTTAATTATTGCTATGCCAGTCTTAGTTTTCCCGTTTTTTCTATTCTTAACTTTCTCGGTTTTCTTACTCCCACAATTTTTATATAAAATTGTTTCAACGTCTTCATCATTTCTCCATTTATTTTTTTTTTTTGATTTTCTTATATTCTACTGCTGCTTATTTTCTTTTATTTCTTCTCTTGACACATAATTCTACTTCTCCAGGATACCGGACGTACCCGAAAACGCAACGATAATTTACACTATAAAACTATTATCCATAGAATCCGGTCCCGATATTTATAATTTGAATTTCGACGACAGAATCGCTTTTTGGTAATTTTGCATCGAAAATTTTTTGTTTTTAGCTCAAATTTCCACCATACCGTTTCAGCGATGCTAGAAAAAATAGAGGCAATTACTTTTTCAAACGCCAAGAATTTGATCGTGCCGTCGGCGTTTATAAAAAGTTTGATATAAAATTCCGATTCTTCTATACATTGCTCAATAAAAGAAATTTTCGAACTTCCCAGGGGCATGCAAGCGGCTGAAGTTAAATTCGACGAAAGTATTTTGAACGAAAACGAACGTAAAAAGTTCAATGACATCCGAATCGCATTGTACAATAACATTTCCGCCGCCTATCTAAAAGTGAATTTCTCAAAAATGTTCAAAAAACCTCGAAATTTTTCAGATTTTAGTCCAAAAAACGATTCTATGATTTTAGCTGGAAAATTACGATGGTACAATCGCTGTATCGGAAAAAGCTTTAAAAATCGCGCCCAGAAATTTGAAATCGCTCTTCCGTAAAGCTAAAGCTCATTTCGCCAAACACGAGTTCGAAGAAGCTCTATCTTGCTACAATAAGCTGATTTCTTTGGGGCATACATCGGAGGTGGAGTTGAATTTTTTCGACTATTGGAAATTTTAATTAAGGTTTTTATTTAGGAGGTTGACCAAGAAATTATGCGATGTAAAAGAGCGGTGAAGAGTGAAAATGAACGAAAGAAAAAGTTGTATGAAAAAATGTTGGGCGTCAAAAACGATACTTGGACGGTAAGGATTTTTTTTTAATTTTTGATGACGAAATCTTGATTGAATAGGAAAATTTCTAGTTTAATGATGTCAAAACTATACATTGGAAGCTCATACGAAAATCTGTCACAATTGTCATCACTTTTTCCAAAACCGAAGTCGCAGGACTGATAATCGTGAAATGAAACTGATATTTTTAATGGTATTTTTCAGTTTTACTTCGATTTCTTGCATTTCTTTTGTTTATGTAAATTCAAAGAATTATTACTGATACTTGACGAATTGACGGTTTTTCTATTTCTGATGAATGTTCAGTCGACATTTTCAACACTTTTTGCTTGGTAATTCTATGGTTTTTTCTTCCTTAAAAGTTGCATTTCAGAAGTATATTATTTTCGTGAGATTGATAACATTTAATCAACCAATGAAACAGATATACTATTTTAGTGGCTGGCTAAATGTTTCTAATCAGAGTGATAAGGTTTAAAATTATATCTAATTTTGCAATTAGTTCAACTTTCGTAGCCAATGTCTACCAAATCTTTGGGTGAAAAATGTTATATTTAAAGGAAAGAAAGATTCTTTATTTAATGAATAGAAATATGAAAAATCATTTCAATATTAAATTGGAAGCATTGTCAGTTCGATATAATCCGGAATATAAGCGAAAATACAGCGTCGACCTCTTCTGATGAATAAGGACCGAAATTACATAAATTTCAAATTGATAACAATCGAGCAACCAAAATTCAGAAATCTGGCAATCTATAAGACTTGGGTCAGAAAATCTCGAATAAAAAATAAAAATACCATACAAAAAAATTAAAACTTTTCTTAATGCTCGGCATTGTGATGAGCATGTACAAAGGACATCTGGACGTCTAAAATGACGTCATATGTTTATTCAATGTTTGTCAAAAGACGTTCAAGCTTAACACGTTTAAAGTTAGACGAAAAATTTAGACAGGGTGGGACCCTGGGTTAAGTAACGTGAAAATTTTTCAAATTATGCTTACACGTTTTTTTATTATTGTTGTACTTGGTGATGGAAATACATGGCTCTAGCATTTGTAAATCAATTTGGAATTAGGCTTTAAAGCGAACTTTTCTCAATTGATCATTTTTTCATTGACCGATAATGAATTCTAGGAAAGTTTTGAATTTTCAAAAGTTGCATTGCAAGGATTCGAGCATTAGTACCACAGTTGAGATAATAGGGAGTCCGATGCGAGATTGATACGAATTTGGCTGTAACTTCGAATTTTTACCGAACGGGCGGCCTATATTTTGATTTTATCCAAAAGCTGCAGTTTCGAAATTGTGACAAAAATGACGGATTGTTTACCAACAAATATCGTAGACAAATATGCTGAATTTCCAGATAATGCGGAGGATATGTTACTGGATGCGTAGTAGGGACCTGCATGGGCAACAAGGAAACGGCCCGGCCCGCCCAGGTTGCCTTCTCGGCTCGAGCTTGGTCCGTGAAAGCTCGTTTTTTTAAAAGTGTGTCACAATGATGAAAAATTATGATAACGCAAAAAAATTAACCGAAACCAATTAAAATTTAAGTTACTAAATAAAAATATATCAAACTATCAATTTTTCTAGAACTGATTGTATTCACTTGCAGTACTGTAGTCTTTTGAAATGTTTGAAGTTTAGGAACGAAGCATTTGCACTTGGAAAATGAATAAAACTTGTCTCTTGTCATTATATCGCTGTTTTTTGTCTTTAAATTAGTCTTTGCCAGATTTTCGAATTTTTGCTACATGTTTTCAATATGATTTTGGCATTCTGCCCGACTGGAAAACGATTGAATGGTTGAAAATTTAGACTTTTTATCCATAAAATAAATGCTGAAAAAATTCTTGTGCCAGCGTTGTTGAATATCAAAATCCAAAAGTTTTTTTCTGGCACTTTGCGCTAGAATTATATTCAAATCCACTTCAGGGGTTTACACTTTGCAGCCAATTTTTTTCGGAATTTGATTATTTAAGCTTTAGGTAATTTGAAAATCATCATTTGAAAATTAAGAAATCATTTAATTCATTGTTACCATTATCTGAACTCAAAAAAGTTAATTTTTCTTAATTTTTGGTTCCCTCTGTATATATTAAATTTTTCGAAGCTAAAGAAGCATGAATAACGCATCTGTAGACTTTTTTGAGTGAAAAATGTAACTTGAAGAAAATGGCTGAAAAACTAAAATGAAAATGAAGAAAAGATAATTTTGACTTCTTTCGCCAAATGGCGAAACGAGCCATGCGAAAAAACAGTGCATAAGACGCCTTATCTCCATTTCTTTTGAACTAATCAATGAAATTTGACCAGAGAAGAGCAGAATGCTGAACAGTATTGCTAATAGCTAAAACTGCATCTGAAACAAATAGTAATTATGCTGACGATAACATTTATATTATTAAATACACACTAAATATAATAGCAGTGAAATCCTGGCAAATTTCTAATTAGGAAACATGCAGTAAATGGACGTTTGTCGGAAGTTCACTTGTAAACGTAAATAGTTGCTTAAATTTTCGGGCTTTTATGGGCCTGAACACTCTGGCCCGGCTCGGCCCGATAATATCTTTCCACGGCTGGAAGCCCTGCTCACTCTCAGGCCGGGTCGGGCGCCCGGTGGAGGTCCCTACTTCCCATTGGGAAAGCACACAAATGCATATACATAAACATCAATGTTTACTGAAACTTCCACGCGTCTAATTTATTGGCGAGAAACACATATCGTCTATTTCACCCATCTAACTTCAAGCGACTACAAGTTCCGTCCAAGTTTAGATGCGTCTGAAGCTCATTCAACTTGGACACTTCTAAAGTTATACATGTGTAACTTTAAACGCTTTTTGAGAAACCGGCCTCTGGTGTTTTTTGTAGACTTCACAACTTTTGCTTTTGAAATATCATGAATGACTTTCGTTTTCCGAAGAGAGAAAAAGTGCAACTGACTGTAGTGGGCTCATTCGAATATTTTTGATACAAATTTTTTCAGAGTCGATTCGGTTGGGCCGCTGTCGTCGGGGTCACAGCATTGGGAGCAGCTTTAGCTTTACGTTTCTTCAACGCGAGACAATGACGATCGATCTAAAAAACGACGGTTTTTGTATTATCATCTTGAAAATGCTGATTTTTGAACTTACTTTCTCACGACATTCGCATTTTATGATAGATTTGTGATTTTTTTAAAATGTTTGGGTTATGATCAATTAAACCGGTTTTTTTCGTACGCATTCGCTAATAAAATTTTTAATTATGGAATATATAGTCTGTTTTTCTTGAAATGCTTCTAAATAATGAAAGTGGAAAGCAAGTAGTATTTCAGATTTTCATGGTTTGCTGATAAACAAGATATCATATTGGACTGGAAATTTGTGAGCATAACGACCTAGCCCTTAGGGATTTTTCGAGCAAAAAATTTTACAGTAAGAGCTTTATCTAAACGATTTTGACGACGGTACTGATTTGTGTCACTTTTCTATTCGGAGGCATTTTATAAAAAACAGACTATAGTTAGCGTTCAGAATTTTCAATTGTAAAATAAACGGATTATGTGAAGAGCGAACACAGAATGCATTTTCATAACTGGATTGCCGGCGCATTTGTTTTCACTGGATAGCTCGTTTTTACTTTTCACACGCTATAATGCTAAAAATTCGAGTGATCATTCAACTTCCAAAAGTGAAAAAATCCCAAGAATTTTTCATCGTTGATGATCGCTCAGAAATCTAGAAATCGGAGAATCAGAACTGTTCATTTTCTCGGAACAGTCGCCGATTTCTTACGCGCTTTCTTGTTATATTATTATGTAACTTGGACTATGCAAAAATAATTCAACAATTAAAAAACATTCGGTGTGCATTGCAACGAGTTTGAATTCTCTCTTAGAACATTTCTGTTATCTTTACAACAAATACTTCGAGAATATGTTAGCTAGTCCTTACAGAATAACCCTAATTATAACAAATTAATAATGAGTCTGTCTGTCGCCGATTCCACAGATTCTCAAAAATCGGTGACCATCAGGGCTACCCTAAAAAATTGACCAAATTTTTTTTCTACTGCTCAAATTAGCTGATAAAAAATTGACATTTTTAATTAACTTTCTTTACTCCTGTCTATTTTTGACAGTGATAAATTTTGACATTTTCCGATTTACAAGAATTTTATAAAAAAACTGACTAGAACCGAATACTCTAATACTTCATTCAATCTTAAATGATTGATGCTGTCAGGAGTGGGGGTGTTGGGAGAATTATTAGTCCCCAAAGTGCTGACAAATGGGTTGGGGTTTTTCTAACTTTACTAATTTACAAATAACAACAATAGATAAATGTTACAACTTACGTTACAACCAATCGGATGTGGTCAGACTTGCGTCAAAAGATTCGAGGGTTCGGGTTTGGGCGGCGACGCTGGCGAATAAGATAAAGTGAGGCAACGTCCCTGCCCGTGGAAGGGAAGGAATACTGCAAAAGGGCAGGCAGCCCTGAAAAATAAGAAAGGGGCACTATAGTACCCACAAAGAAAACCAATGCAAAATTGGGATAGTTCGCTATCCACAAAACGATACGGTAACGTTCATGTTACACGTTAAAGACCAAAAGGGGATAGTTGGCTATCCACCAAAACAGCGATAACGTTCACATTATACGCCAAAACGCACAAGAAACAGTCTCGAGAAACGACACTCCAATGAGTGGACAATTTCTACGACTGATCTCCTTCCATCTTTCAGAAGGGGTCTATCCCCAAACTAGATCGGCCTACCACTTGAGACATAGGTTCTGTCACTACAGTCCCATGCTTTCTGTTGCATTTCCACACATCCTAATGGGCCAGAGTGGCCCATTTTCCAAAAACCCATTAGTGATTTGATTTGATCTGACTGCACCTGCTGAGAAAATTGAACATATAAAACAATGACGGAAATCCGGCAGAAAAAAGGGAAGTGTTGTGCATGTATGTAACTTTTGGTGCACGAAACGCTTAAACACCTATTGTAAAAAAACTGGTTTTTACCGGATTATTTCTCGGAAAAATTATGATCGAAAATTTACAAAAATACAAGATAATATTTTAAACTTTGTCACTTCCCGTGACACGCCGGTCCTTCAAAAAGTGGACGTCCTCGTTCACATTACAGACGGCAAATTGAACACCAAACGGTTGCATAGATGTGACCATTTGGTCCTGATTGATTTGGGCTTGCTGATCAGGATATAGTGCGTGGCAGTTAAGTCCAAGGGTATCTCATGAGAGACCCTGGGGTGAAAGGGTACTGTTTCATTCACGTGAACTGTAAAAGGCTTACCCTTATTGTTCTCCAAAATGACATTTGGTTATGAAATACCAATTATTTTGAATGGCCCATGTTGTTTGGTGATAAATTTTGGGCATTGAAATCGTTTCATAGTATGCATCTTCCGAAGTACCAAGTCACCAATTGTGTATTTGGTGTCACTGACACCGATGCTACGCAAGCAGCTGCAGTAGTAGTCGTGGTGTCGCCGCCAATGCAACCAGCAGTCGCACAGCCGACTCAGATAACTCAGGCACAGCAGCCGGCTGAGCCTGAGCCAGAAGTTGTCACCATCATGCAATCGGTACCTCCGGCACCAGCTGTTTTGCCAGCTAAAGTAAAGCAACTTTTGCCAAAGATACGAAATTCAGACTCTGAGTCTAGTTCAGAGGAGGATGTTAAAGAGGAGGAAGAAGAAGGTGAGATTCTGGAGTCTGAGGGCCAGACATCGGAGAATAAAGACGCGATGGAGGTCAAAACTCAGAAACAGGCTGTTGAGGAGGAAAAGATCCAGACTCAAATAGATGAAGCAGTGACTAAAATGTCAGGAATCAACGTCAGACTAGAAAAGATGCAAGAGGCATCCCAGGAGATACCTGTAAAAGCTAAAAATCCTAAGGATCATGATCAACAAGTGAAGCATGAGGCCCTACAGGCCAAAATTCAGGAACAAAGAAGGCTGACGCAGCAGGAATTGCTGCGTCAGAAGGCACTTCAAAGAAAGCTGAAGGAGCAGGCTCTAGCTGATGACAGCTCAGATTCAGCCATTGCAGGGACAGAGCTGATGAAGAGGGGAAAAATAACTGAGGAAGGAATCCCTGGAGTTTATTCCCCAGAAAAAGTTCAGCAGATGTTAGCTGAAGGTATGTCGGAAAAATTTATCCGACACTTGGCCAGAGAAAAGGTAAGGCGTAGGAAAAGGCAAGGTAAGGCCAGAGCACGCAGACTTGCAGCTCAAGGTCAGCAGCAACAAGGAGCGGCTGCCACCGGTTCCAAAAACAACACTTACGACAAGGCCAAGGAAACTACGACCCTGGAATATTGGACAAGTCAAAAGTTGAGAACGGAGACTACTCAAAGTCAAACGAGGATGGAGACCGCCAAGAGTCAAACGCGAACGGAGACCTCCAAAGGTCAGACAAAATTGGATAGGATAACAGCATCCACTGCATCGTATACTCAGACGCAAACGGTATCGAAAACCGGCGGAGAGGTTAGTACGGCATCTGGTAAATCCAAGTTCGTTCCCACCAGCTATACCGCAAAAAGTAGTAAACCTGCGGGAAGCGTAGTGGTAAAGCCCAATCTTGAATCGGAGGAAAAGTTGATCAAGAAGGTCAAACTGAATGTGATGGTTAAAAAACCCCAAAGGGAGCCACAGCAGTTTGTCACTCCTGGTCAATTGGCTGACACTCTGATTGATTATTGGGAGTGGCAGAGAGAACAAAGGCGCCTAATTGGGCCAATCTCATTCGAAAATCCAGAGGTGGCCAATTATTTCGCCTTTGAATGCCAAGAATGGCCCATTATTTATAGAATGGTCAATGATGCCATGGCCGAGATTCATGAAAATTACCGCTAACAGTTCGAAATGCAGGGCGGATTTATGTTTGATGGAGAACGCGTGCCCGAGGAAATTTGGGAATGGATCATTTTAATTCTTATTCCCAGATGGCTTCAGGACTATGACGCTTCAGACGTCTTTACGGCCATTAGGTACGTGACCTTAATGATATTTTTACAGTTGGATTTCGCGCCGATAACGCCGATGGCAATTGGTAGGTGGTATGCCCAAGCGTGTTTGTTTGCGAACAGACAACTGGTCGTTGAGGCCCAGGGAAACCGCGTAGAGGAGGTCTACATTGCAGCCTTTAACCAGTATATCTTTATGGGCTCGCAGAGGTTAAACCAGATGGGTGTTAAGAGGAAGGCACCAGGCGATGACAGACCGCAAGCTGATAAATATCAGCGAACGGCTGCCAAGAGCCCAAGTAAGTTTAAGGTGCCTAGACTCCCTCCGGCTAAGAAACAGCCGCCAACAACACAACAATCGTCTACTGCGACCAGCCAGAGGTCGTATAGTGAGGCTGCTAGCACTTCTTATAAAAGTCCGCTTTCTCGGTCAAAATCATCATCATCAAAATCTCTTAATTCAACTTTCTGGACTCAAAAACCACAACGCAGGAGCTCCACTAGCAGTGGTCCAGCGCAAAGGCAACAGGAGAGAGACGATATGTTCTCAAACCCGGCCCTGTACAGAGCTAGACCGGGGTATGACCGAGGTCAAACCGGAGGAGGCTTCAGAGGGCGCCCTCAGCGACCCTTCAGAGGCCGAGGAACCTGGCAACACCAAGGCCAAGGCCCAGATGTGCAGTTCTATAATCCGAACTTTCAGCCGCTTGGTAGATGCGGCGGAAGTCAACAAGACCAAAATCAATGCCAGGATGGAGGTCAGACCCGAGGCCAACCCGGCCAGAGGGGATACTATCGAGGACAACCTGGAGGAGGTTACCGAGGCAGCAGGCAGCAGCAGTAATTAGCCACACAAATTTTGGCCCAAAATTTATCTTTTCGCAAATATATTTTTTACTAATTTCATAAAATACAAAATCCAAAAACACTAATAAAATCACAAAAATCCAAAAAAATCAAAAAATTACAAAATCCAAAAATATTATTTAAATTTTCGGTGCTGCTGGCCAACTAAAATTTTCTTTTTGACAAACTGGTGCAAAATGCAACCGTAAAAACATTTTCAAATTTTTGGCCACAATTTTTTGCTCAATTTTTAGCGCATTTTTATTCTGTGATATTCGTACATTCCCCCATCCTCTTTGTTGTATCGTATAAAATATAATCTTGTATTTTGATTTTAATTTAGAAAAATAGAGATGCGGGAAAACGATTTGCATGCGGTTAGACCCACAGCCAACGATTTGCCACAGCATGCAGATGGAGCAGCCGAACCTGAAATCGACCAAATTGGGCGCTGACGTCAACGTCATACTCCTTAGGACGGGAGGTTATTCCATCAAGGCAGAGGTCAAAATGGGCGTCACTTGCCAGTTATTGTGGCAAAGTCCTTGGTATTCGTTGTGTCCAACGACCAGCACAGGAGTCTGATTAGGACAGACTGTGAAACGGGAGTCCGAGTGAGACAAACTGTAATAACAGGAGTCAGCCGGAGTAGTAGATTTTTTCTTTTGATTGATTCTTTTAATGCCGGGGTAACCCGGCCGAAAGTCGGTTTCGACGCGCGAGGGATGTCGGGCACCCTGTTGATGGAAAATTGCGTGGGGAAATCGCCATGCAAATCGAACAAATGGACGACCAGCGGCGCAGACATTTTTGCATAGAAGTGGAGCGCCAAAGAAAGACCAAAAAGATATAGTGAAATCATTCCTTTCACTTTATTACGATTTTTTATAATATTCTTGTTATAATTTGCTGGCGTCCATAAAATATTTCCCAGCATCTACGTTTTTATTTACATATTCTCGACTGTGGTCAGTCCACATTCTTTTTGATATTCCATCGGAATTATTGTTTAATACATTTGTTTATTATTTAGATTATACCGATCATCGAAGGCGGAGGGCCACAGGCCCAGGCGCCAGCTTGCAGTCAGCAAGCTTTGGGAAACCCACTAGGGGTTATACTCAAGTAAGTCTATCCCTGAGGGGATTCCTTGTCTCAGCTAGGAGATTGCGGAGCTCTCTGGTGAGGCCCCGCATTTAAGTTTAAAGTATCTTTGTTGTTGTAGGTGTGGGGAACCAGACTGTTGCACTATCACCGAGGCTTAGCCAAGGGAGTAGTTATAACAGGTCAGTTCTGACCAGAAGTCTCCATCTTTTCTTACGCCTCTTAAGAAAAGACCTGCACAACAAATAAGCCCAATAATGTTTGACAAATTCAACAACAGTCAGGGCTTCTAGTTCTGTTATGGGATAATTCTTTTCCATGGGTTTAAGCCCATGACTAGCAAAAGCAATGGGATGTTCGAGTTCATCATCCCCAACTTGACTCAAAACAGCGCCTATACCAAGCAAGGAGGCGTCTGTTTGCAAAATAAATGTTTTCGAAAAGTCTGGGTGAGCCAAAATAGGGGCAGAAGTGAAACGAAATTTGAGTTCATCAAAAGTTGCCTGCTGGTCTTTATCCCAAATGAACGGGGCATCTTTCTTCAATAATTTTGTCAAAGGTCTAGCTAGCATTGAGCAGCCCTTGATAAAACGACGATAGTAAGATGGAAGACCTAAGAACGATTTGACTTCTCTAGCATTGGTCGGTGCAGGAAGTTGGGAAATTGCTTCCACCTTTTTAGGGTCAGGGGTGATTCCCTTTTCACACATAATATGACCCAAATATTGAACTTTCATTTGCGAAAATTTGCTCTTTTCCAATTTCAGTTTCAAACCTGCGTTGTTCATTCGTCCCAAAAAAACGTCCAAATGGGGTAACATTTCGGAGTGTGTCCGTACGAAAACTAAAACGTTGTCCAAGTAAACTAGACAATTCGACCATTGTAAACCCGAAAGCAAGACGTCCATAAGGCGTTGAAAGGTGGCGGGGGCGTTACAAAGGCCGAAAGGTAAATAATTAAATTGATGTTGTCCAGATGGGCAATTGAACGCAGTTTTCTCCCGATCTGGGGTCGCAATTGGAATGCTGTAATATGCATTGGTCTGGTCCAATGTTGTAAAGTATCGCATATCCCGCAAGGCATCGAAAATATCGTCAATCCGCGGGAGGGTGTATGTATCCTTCTTGGTAGCATTATTTAGACCCCAAAAATCAATGCAGAGGCGGAATCCGCCATCTTTCTCCTTGACCAATACATTTGTACACCAAGGGGAACTTCCTTTTGAGATAACCCCACTTTCCTCCAACTTCTTGATTTCTTCTTGAATCATAGTCTTCTCTTTAGGGGCTGCTCGAAAAAGTGGCCTTTTGATGGGGTTACTGTTCTGTGTATCAATCTTATGCTCCACAAGGGATGTATGGCCAACATACTTTTTTGTTTTTGCATATAAGTGCGGATATTTGGCCAACAAATCCAAAAGAAGTTGTTTTTCAGTATCTGTAAGGTCAGAGCCGGACAAGTTGACAGCTTGGCTTAGCCAATCGTTTATGGGCTCTTCTTTGTTAATGGACCATGGTCCATTTTCGTTGACATTGAAGTTTTCCCTTTCTGTTTCCACGTAACACCCCACTGAGCCAATACACATACTGGGGTAAAGAGTGACTTCCGATTTTAAGGGGTTCATTACTGAAACCCACAACATGTGGTCAAGAACTGGGCTTACAGTGGCAGCAAAGCAAATGTGCAACTTTTGGGCCACTTTTGGTTCCGGTGACCATTGTTTCTTTTTTGTAGAGGTCGGCAACTGGGACTGAAAATTCAGTCACACTCCTAGGGGCCAGAACCACCCGTTCATTCATATAGATGCCGCCTCTATGGCGCAAAGAATGATATTTTACCCCTGTGCAGGGGATGACTTCATTATCCAGCTTTACATACGATTTTTCATTGTTTATAGCCCACTGCTTAAAACGGAACAAAAAGTTTGACTCCAGTAAAACGTCAGCAGCACAACTTTCTTGGACAAGGGCCATGACCATTTCCTTGATGGTGCCCTCTTCTATCATAAGATAAACGGAACCTAATATCTGAATACTCATATTATTGGCAGCTATAGGGGTCATATTTGTGGGCTCGATTTTTACTCCATCGAGTTGATCAACAATTCTTTTGTCAACCAATGTGAAAGTCGCGCCACAATCAACCATGGCACTGGCTACCGCTTGTCTATTCACAGTGACCAAGATATGGGGCGTTCTTTGGTTGCCACCACCCAAAGGGATGACATTATTTGCCCATTCTATCAGAGGGGCGCTCGGGGCCTTCTGTTCAGGTACCACAATATATTGGTTGGGCATTTCCGAACTTCTTAAACTGGCCAACTCCAGGAGGGCCTGCCCAAGTGTAGGGGCAGAACGAGGAGCCACACGGTGCCTGGGCAATTTGTATCTTGGGGACTTCCGAGGTTGTTTAATACAACGAGAAACCCAGTAACTAAGATAGATGGTGCCGAGTATATAAGTTACTAAGACAGCTAAATTTATTAGCATCTGCAAAGGGCCTTTTAGTAAATTATTGAGCCCTTGAGTCATTGTTTGACTTGACCCGGCGATTACATGCTCGAGGGCCCGCCCAGCCCCTGAAATTGTATTTCCTAGGGCCTGACCTGACCCAGCCAAAAACTCGCAAACAGTCCCTGAATTAAGGGACATTTCTGCAGAATAATTCACTAGTCTATTGACCACAAATTCTAAGTCATGGGTCGGATACATATAGTTTTTCAAAAACGTCAAGCTGGTTGAGGCAGAGGCCAGTTGATTATGAAAAATGGCCGGGGCCTTAAAATCAAAGACTGAAAAATTGCCACGCCAAATAACTTCTAGAGGCACCTTACTAACATGTATGGGGCCAACTTCAGTGTGCCAAGTTTGGTTAATTTTATAAGGGTGTATTGGCTGATGGTTGCAATCAATCCTTTGGCTCAGGGGTAGGAGATCTTCCCCACCAGCAGAAACGAACATTAATTTTCCTTCCACAATGACGGGCATATGCTCGTAGCATGAGCCATTGATTTTATGACTTTTATAAATTCGAGATGCATTAACTTGCCTGCATGGCCAAATAGTCATGGCCTCACCCGTGAACTGGGCGGTAATGTCATTGCGCTGGAGGAAGGCTCTAGCCCCCAAAGTGGCATCGAGACGTATAAATAGCCATATCAAATCCAAGTGTCACTGGGCCTGTCGACATAGTTCATTCCAAACTATGCGAAAGTTTTGGATTTCAAAACTACGCATTTTTAATGCTAAAAAGTTCAGTTTTGCATTCACGGGGTCAAAGTCGGTTAAATCGAAAACGAGCGGGTAACTTTGACCCTCAGTTTCGTCTAAGGAGGTGTTAACTATTATCACAACTCCCTGCTCCGTGAACAACCCATTTTTATGTCAGGGCAGTTCCTGTGCGAAAAATTTGAACTTTTGATAAAGAACGCGGCCTGCATATCATCTACAATAATATGCTGGCCCGTCTATCCAAGCAAGTATATTCTTTTTTCTGCCCCATAGGGGCATTTTCCATTGAACTAGTCTACCTCTTTTTAGTGGGCCTCAACCATGTTTAAAAACTTTCATAGAAGCACATTGAAGTTTTAAATTTGATCTTCACATCAAAGAAACAATAAAAAAACAATCTTAAAACTACAAATTCTCACTTTTGTTAAAAGTAAAAGATGTGTGGACTGCATGGTAAAATACGTTGTAAACAGAATGTAAAGTGACCGTATCTGTTGAATTCCCCATGGTCAAGAACCCTCAGCCCAAAAAATCCCAAAAATACCTTTGTTTACACAAAAGACAATTTTCTGTGTAAAATGGCCGCATCCATTGAAATCCTTGCAGTCAAAAACTCGTTTGACCAAGAAATAGCGAAATACGCTTGTTTACACCCGGGATATTTTTTTGTGTAAAGTGACCGCATCTATTGAATTCCCCGTAGTCGAAAATTTTTTCCAAAATATAACGAAAATACACTTGTTTACTTTCGGGATAATTTTTTTGTTTAAAGTGATCATCGCCATTGAATTCTCAATAGTTTAAAACTTCTTCAAAAAAACCACGGAAATATCTTGGTTTTACACGCGTGATAACTTTTGTGTAAAGTGACCACATCCGTTGAATTTCCTGCGGTCGAAAACTCCTTCCATCAAAAATCACGAAAACACGCTTGTTTACACTCGGGATAATTTTTTGTGTAAAGTAACCGCATCTATTGAATTCCCCGTTGTCTGAAACTCCTTCCACCAAAAAATCACGAAAATACAGTTGTTCACACCCGGGATTACTTTTTGTGTAAAGTGACCGCATCTATTAAATTCCCCGCGCTCGAACACTCTTTTCACCATAAGATCACGAAAATACGCTTGTTTATCCGCGGGATAATTTTTTTGTGTTAAGTGACCGCATCCGTCGAATTCCCCACAGTCGAAAAGTCCTTCCATCGAAAAAATACGAAAATACGCTTGTTTACACCCGACATAATTTTTTTGTGTAAAGTTACCGTCTCCATTGAATTCCCAGCAGTCGAAAACCCCTTCTCCAAAAAACCACGGAAATATATTTGTTTTAAACACAGGATAATCAGATAACACTACATCTGTTTCACAAAAAATGATTTGTTTTCAAACCCAAACGAAGGGGATTCCCTCCAACTTGGTCAATCATATAATTTAACCAAATCAATATTTTCAAAAAATAAAAAAAAGCGTTTCGAGAGGACACTTGATAGATGCACGGGTAAAAGTAGCAAGGTGCAGAGATGCATACCCATCTGCTGCAACTGGGGGCCCTAAAAAAGGCCGTTTTTTGCATGTTTTTGGCGCCCCACCGAGCGCCATGTGATTATAGACCCCTAATGACCTTTGCCACCCCTATGTTTGCCCATATGGTGGATATTATGCAAAAAACCTCATATCACTATCTATTACCGTTTTGGCTCTAGGGGGTTAGTCGGATTTTAGGGGGCCAAGTATATTATAGGTCGATCCGCCACCTATGATGCTGAGTATCGTTCCAGGACTGGCTTTACGTGAAAGTTAAAAATCGCGCAGCAACAGTTTGAACTTTGAAATTTCTCAATTTTTTAGCATTTCATGTTATGTAAACGCGATTCAACATATCAAAGCGTAGCAAAAAACTCATTATATGAAGAAGACTATATTTTGTGTAAAGCAATTTTTCTAATTTCATACTTTACGATTTTACGCTTTTTAAAGTGTCTAAAAAGAGGTAGAAAAAATCCAAAAGGTCTCTTTGCAGGCACTATTTCAGAGAATACCCCAGATTTTTTTCTTCATTTTTGTGGGCACAACATATTGGGTTGATATTTCAATCCGATTTGCATATCGTTTTGAGAGCTGTAGAGACTTGCATACACTGCACTATCATTCAAATATGTTTTTGAATTTGAATAAATTCCCAACCAATAAAGTTTTGGGAGTAGTGGATGGGAAAAAAATTGGCTCAAAGTTCTGATAAATTTTTATTGATCTTCCTTTGGTGGTTGCTGAATAATATGCTTCAAAAGAGATTTCGAAAATTTTTAAAATTTTTATTAAATTTAAGAAATCGAGTGATTATTTAAAATCCACTTACAGAAAAACAGCTAGAGTTATTCCAACAACCTTTGCTGCATTGGAGAGGCATTACAATCTACTATTATTTGGTTTGTTTTCATCTTCCTGACATCACTTGGTGTGAAACAGGGTGTCTTCAATTGTAGAGAACTTTCTCAGGCGGAGTTAGACAGTCGACATTTATTTTGTAAAATCAGCATACCAGCTTGCACTTTTTTCAATTAAATTACTGGAGAGGAATTCTTGTTGCATCTTTTTCGAAACATCTTGTTGCACAGTCATTGTCAATAGATTGATGAAATTGTATTGGTCTAACCTAAACGTTTTCCATGTTTCCTACATCCTCTTAGGGCGGTAAGTTTATTGGTCGATTAAAATAATCCAGGATTACGTTTAATCCCCGATTATGTAATCGTGAATTAAAATTTAATCGGCGATTAAAATAATCGGTAAGTTCGTCAGCCAATCAAAGGACGATTATGTAATCGCCGATTAAAAATATAGTCGCCGATTAAAATCATATTGTCCAGGCTTAAAAGTATAATTGCTGATTGAAAACTGTACAGCGTATACTGTAGTGTAGGTGTACAGCTTTTCCTTCAGTACGTCGCCTTTCATCATGAATTTATCGTTATCAATTTTTCTCGTGATAAATCCACGTGTCCATAGAAAACCACTAATTTTGATTCTGAAGAAATTGAACTACTTTGAAGAAAATTAAATAAAATCGTTTACTATAGGGCATCAATTTTTTTTAGAAAATTTTTATAAAATTTTTTTAGGTAAAAATTCTATAAAATTTTTTTTAGAATTTTTATTTTAAAAAATTTAATATTTCGTTTTTAAATAAATTTTTTTGTTTACTATTAATTTTGTATCCAATTGACTCTCTTGCACTGTCCTTACATAGTTCGCGACCAGAACTTCTCATTCGACTTCCATCGGACTCGATCTATACAGGGAATGACGAATTTGTACTTGATTTTTTGCTTAATTTTCGTTTAAACTTGATTTTCTGCTTCATCCTCGTTTAGATCGTCCAAAAAATCAACAACATTTATTTTTCAACCATTAAACCGACTATACAATCGCAAAAACACATATAATCGGCCTTTTAAACCTGGGTTGGGCAGGATTGAAAACTCGGATTATTATAATCGCCGATTATGATAATCGAGCTTTAATCGACTGACGAACTAACAGATTGCTTTAATCCTGGATTGAATTAATCGACGTCTAATCGGCCGACAAACTTACGAAAAAAATGTAATCCTGGATTATAAGCGACGTTTAATTCCCGATTACTATAATCGGCCTTTAATCCGCCAACAAACTTACCGCCCAGTGGCATATTTAATGGGATTAAACAGCATTTTTGTATCAAAGTTCAGGATCTGTAGACACCTACAGCTCCAAAATGGTACGCAAATCTGATTAAAATTTTAACATAATATGTTGGACATTAGTGGCCAAAAAAATGATGAAAAAAAATTCTGCGGCGTCCTGTGGGATGGTGCCCAAAAAAGGCTCCAAATGAATTTTTCGGTAACTTAGTCTTCTTTTTGACACTTTAAAATGGCATAAAAAATTAAAAGTAAGGTACAAGAATTTTTTTCATACCTGAATAGAACATGGTCATCTGCATTGAATGAACATCTAGCTGCAGTCAGATTTTTTGTGAGTTGTGACATTTCGAAACACGTATACAGACCGAAAATGCCAGGAAATGTAAATATTCCAAACATTGGAATACTGTAGCTATTCGAATTTTGACATTTATGTGGAATGAATGCCGACTCAAAATATTTTATTTCCAGATATTAATAATTTTCAACTTATCATTGGTCTGTGGACACAGGATCCAATCACTCAAAAATCGTGGCACTGTTTACTGTATGGGAAGCAAGTGGTAGCGTAAAAGTTTACTGATGATGCAACAGTCTGTTAAAGACGCCCTAATGAATATACCTTGAGATTCACTAGTCCATACCAAATACCTTGACGTCAGCACCTTTCTAATAATATTCAGAATCCTAGATACCTGCTGCAACTCATAAATAAGCCAAACTGTCGGTATCATCAAGCTTATGTTAAAGAGGAGCATATCGTGTTAGTTTCAATAAAAAGACTAAAAATATTATGGACAATGCAGAACATGACCAATCTTTTGGCTTGACTTACGCCAAGCTTGCATAACTTTGGTCTATTACTGGAAGTTAATTGGCCACATAATCAGTACCCAACATTCCCCAGCTCTTCTAACTAGCATTCGTCAATCAAAGAATTCCATAAAGGGATCTCGCATTAAATTTCATCTCTCCAAACCGTAATTCCTAATTTTGAACTTTCTGGATTTCATGATAAAAGGTCTTTTCCATCATATTTATCACAAGGCAATGCTTCTCTCCTATTATGTTTTTTTTCGAAATTTCGACAGAATAAAATTTACATCAGTAGGATGAAAATAATTTACATAACAAGGCAAACAAAATTACAAGAAAAGTTTAAAATGAAATTCTGATATTTTTAATTTTTCTTTGAGTCGGTTGAACACAAATCACAAACAGTAATGAGATCTTTAGAGCAACATTCAATCAAAAATTCAGGTGAATGGCAGAGGGATGTTGAGAGTTGTCAAAATAGCAACTTAACTGCGAAATGTTGCTGGCAAAGTTTTATTGGAAGCAGTGCCCTTTCTATTGCTCAGTTGCCAGAGTGTTTGAGTGAAAAGCTTACAAGGTTTCGACTGAGTCCCAGACTAAAGGCTCATTTATACTTGCCTTTTTCGACGGAATGGATCGCCAACAGCTTGAAACGTTCAGCCTGAAAATACACTTTCGATCGGAAAGAATAACTGCAATTTCCTAGAAAATGGTAACCTCCAACCAAACCAAACGGAACGAAAATTTCCCTTTCGTTCGGTAACATTGTCTCGATTGCATTCCGTTCCGTTCCGTCGGAAAAGGCAAGTATAAACGACCCTCAAGCTTTACTTCAACCGATATTCCCTCGACATTGCCACTGGCAAGTATTCATCACATTTAATGGTGTGATGATGAAATGGTGAAATCGATTGCATACCAAAAGTTTGGGTGGGTGTCCAAACCTGTATACTCAACTGACCATAAATTTGAATTAGCGTTAATTTTTCGGCTTGTAGTAGTTCACGTCGGCTCAAACTTTATTGAATTACAAACCGTCATTCTCCACATTTTTGATCACGAAGAATTTTTGAGATGAAAACTTAATTTATTGCAGGTGCCTGTAACTACTAACGAAATTAGCCTATTCCTCCAAAAGCCCTTCTACTTGCCCCCTGGTGATTGAATGTTTGTTACATGTATGGCCATATACTGCAATAATTCAGTAATTGTTAAAAAACACGATTTGTTGACTTATTTGTTTTTCTTTGTTTGCACTTCCACATTTCGCAGCTTATTATTATTTCTTTCATGACAGGCATGCATTTCTGAAGCTATCGCTCTTTCGAGATGGATAATACTTGCCTTAAGACTCAGAAATTCATGGGATGAATGCTATAGCGTTTTCGTTTTAAAATGAATCATTGGGTGATTGCTTCTTATAGCAAATGGTGCATTTCATTACTATTGGTTCGTGCGAAATAATCATTTTTTGGTGAAAAAGCAATACTTTTTGTCGCAATTCTAATCGTCATATAATGGAAACTGCATCTCGCCATATAATGGAAACTGCATCAAAAGGATAAAAATTTCAATAGAATCCACACCGAAAATATGAAAAAAGATTAGAACCCAAGGTTTTATCAGAATAAATACAACAATTTTAATTAAATTTTTGAGTTTAATTGCTGTTCTTTAACCATTTTTTCCAACTTGTAAGGCGAGGGTTTCAACTTGCTTGTTCCAACGACTACACATGTTTTTGGAGAGTTTTTTGGGGTCCTGACTCTAAGTAGAACCCCGACTGACCTCCAGCAGAATACTGGCTGATCTCCCAGAATCTTTATTTTTGGAATTTTCATACCATAAAATGTAGAAGTAAGTTTTTCCTCAAATAAATGTTGCGAGCAAATATATTAAGCATAAAATAATATGATTTTAAAATATCTCAATCCTCTTTCAAGACTTGATCATATGAAAAGTTGGAAATTTCATGCGAAAATGTTGAAAATTATCAGGAAAAAAGTTAACACTGGAAAACATCCACGAATGAAGTTTCAATACATTCTGATCATTTTTGATGTTAGTGGCCCTCTAAAATCTAAGTTTTGGGCGGCTAGCAACAATCACCCCTGATGCCAGACCTATTCAACTGTCAAAACCTCCAGGCTTCCCTGTGCTCATCACGATATTATAATTAGTTTCATGTTTATGTCTGGGGAAAAAGCAGTAAAAAATTTATTTGAGCTACAGTTTCATTGATATTGGTCGTCTATTCTGCTTCTTTTGCCACACGCGTGCATTCTCATCACATTCGGACGGCTTTATTTTCTGATCATTTTCTCCGTATTAGCAGTGAGCTCAAGAGCTTATGGTCAAGGCAATGAATTAATTCAACTAATTAAGTTCATCGATTTGTGTTTGACTTTTTTGTGATGGTTCTGTCCTTGACTATTTCCTCCTCCTAAAATGATGAAGCTGTCAAGTGTACACTCATTTTGTGTACTTGACTTTGTTTTGTATAGACTTTGAAATGACCCTGTTACATACATGCATTTAGGGGGTAGGGCGGATAAACCCCCATACCTGAGACCCTGGCCACCCCTCCTGGCCGAAAAAACACCCCCCTCTGAACTTCTTCCAAGACAGCTTTTTTGATGATTTTTGTACATATTTTGTATGAAAAACAGGCTTGCAGAACTTTTTTTTTTGCTTTTTTTGCTCACCCAGCCCCCCTACCCCCTGGAAAAAAGTCCATGGACTCTCCCCCCTGGAAAATTTTTGCCGTGCATGTCTGCCCTGTTATATCCAAAAAATCACATTAAGATTTATGGCGGGGAGCTAAAATTTACTCTATTTTGTCTCATCAAAGGTTATTTTTCACTTATAAAATATTTGCTAAAGTATGTCCAAAAGTGTGTTCAGTAAAAGATAGGGGTTGAGGGATAACCTTTATTTGTTAATTTACTCTATTCCAATGAAAATAGAGTGCCTAACTATTATATTATTATTCCTTACATGTTGAGCTGAATCAATGAGAGTCAACTGGCTTAGATAACTCCCAAAAATTTTCCCCCGAATACTTCATTTTATTATTATAGTTATTATTAGGAATGTTTTATTAAACGTTCCTGGAACTCTTCATACCCTTCAATTGCAAGCTGTGGACTCAATTAACAGTTAGTTTGAATTTGTTTACGTCGATGGCTAAAACTAAGCTTGGTTTGCTTTCGTGAATAGACTGTTGTGAATAGACAAGATCCTCTCTCGAGCACTCTACAGTTATTGACTGTACAATGCTACTATCATCTTACTGGTGTCATCTGACATCTTTTCAGAGCAATATGAATTCGATCCTGCCGCTTTGAACGCAGAGTTTAATTGGCTCTGCAAAATAGGCACTTTGTCTCACCAATATTTTAGGTTCGCATATCGGGGATGAATTTCTACTTGATTATATTGTTAATAATACTATCGTCATTACCTATGTGTTCGTCTTATTCAGCATACGATTATCTATCGAGTTCTTACCTGCTGGTAAGAATAAATGGAATATATTGGAAACTTATTACACATGGCTACTGTTGACTACAATTGTTCACTTTAAGGTTCAGATCCAGTCTATTTTACTTGATTTGAAGAATGTCACATGCAGATTTCACCACATGGGGGACGTTTGTTGTCTCAAGAACCAGATGCCAACCAACACTTTACTTGTTGACATAGTTACCAAACCAGTAATCTTGGGACTCAATCGTTCATGTTTGAAAATAATTTTTGATGCAGCTTTCTGGGATTAAAATGTTGATCATATTATGTTGTCCAGGTTGAGCGACGAGAGGTTAGATTCCTCCTTTGGCAATTGGCCTTGGATATAATGCCATTTTCCTTACAATGTTTCTAAACAATAAAACTTGAGATCATGTACATTATCACTCAATTACGGTACAGGACTTTGCTCTATAATTTGACAATGTGAACTTATGAAGAAAGTTTCATGTCTTAAAGTATCTGCTGCAGTTCAATCAAAATAGAATCCTTTACCCGATCCAACCAATCAGTCTATCCAAAAGAAAATTCCATGTGTTCAATAGGATATTAACAAGTGGCCAAGCGATATTATAGAACGTCATCGACGATGGATCATGCCACAGCGAAAGTTTATCGAGATGTGGTCTCAAAAGAGTTATAATCCGAAGAGTACAGGAAATATAATTTTCGTTTTGATTTTCTTACACTTTCATTATTACAGATCGAATTTCGAACAATCGAATGCAAAGATCATTGATTTTTTTGCCGTATTTTCGCAAATTCCGACGCGGGAAATATCGTACTGCTGGTTTTTAATCGATTTGTAATTTAGGTTTTTTGAAATTAAAGTGTTATTGATATGCTTGAGAAGCAGTTAGAAAAAATATCGGGTAATCGGAAAGTTTTGAACTGCATATTCCACTGTCATCAAAGTTACGCAAAATCGTACTAATTTCTGTAAAGCGGACCTCGCGTTATTCAGTTTCAGATTAACTAGAATATCTTGCTCACTGTGACAAGAGGCTTATGGGTTTTGTTACAAATTGATCAAACTTCAAAGGAAACTGTCAGTTCGTAATCCTCAAAATGTGCTACAAGTTTTCATTTGGTTAAAAAGCTACTGGTCAAAACGAAAAAACATGACTAGATTAAAAGAGCAGCATTTTCATTTGGCGAAAGGTTGTTTGCGATTGGTGTACAACGTTATGATTCTCCATTTCTTGGCCTTACAATCGCATAAAAAATGGAGAATCATATGCAATTGTAAGGCCAAGAAATGGATAATCATAGAGCAGCATTTTCAGTCTCAACCAAGAAAGGGGCTACGCATCACATATTAATAAATTTGCTTAGAGTATCAGGTTGAACTTGTTCATATCAATATCATCGATTGAAATGAACTCTAAATGTAGCAAGATTTTTTAAGACTCATAGTTTATTTATCACAAATAGTTCTGCTGTACGTGATTGTGGATTTGGGCCAGTCGGTTCGTTAATTGAACTGTCATTTATAGCAGAAAATAAAATGTTGTGATATAACTTTCAACATCTAGTAATCAAATCAGTTACAGAAGAATGGTTCACTTAACAATGTTGTGTTTATTCCAATTTGAAGGCATTTTGATCATTTGTTGATATCGAATGGTGCCATTTAACTTTGATAGCGAAACATCTTTTGTGTTTTTCGAAAAATTGACCCGGAGTTTTTCAAGTTTCGGTAGTAAGTAGTGCGTGATGCATTCATTTCAAATTCTTAGGTGTTTGAACAATTTTGACCGCATGCAGGTTCCACCATCCCCATAAGATTTTTGAGTTCATCGGAGTTAACAAGCTTTCAGTTATTTAATAAAGTATGAAGATTTCAGGTATTAATCAAAAACTATTTGACTGCCGTGTTATATTAGAGTCCTGAAAACTCGGCACCAGCTCCACGGAAGAGACTAGACGTGAGACCAATGTTGCATATGTATGAATTGCGGAAATTCCATCATAATCCGAATCTCAGCCGTTTTTTGCCGCTGAAAACATGCGTTATCAGTGGGAAGAAATTGAAAGTGTTAGACGACAATATTCCCTGATTTTTGTAAGTGAGCTAATGATGAATGGAGTACAACGGAGCTTTTACGTGTCAAATACGAGTGTGTTAAATATCAGGCTAACTGCGTTTCTCAAGGGTATGATTATGGTAAACATTTAAAAGACTCGCACTTATTCTGATTATGAAATTCATTGCATGATTCTGTCCATTTTCAGTCGCAGTCACTTCTTGAATTACGGATGCGTCTTTTACTGGAATAACTTACAGAAAACTTTTTTGAGAAAGCTCATATCACATAAGTCTGGAGTAGAGTGGTTTTTTGGATCAATATAAGGACAATCATGATTGCAACGCCATCTCACTACACCATTACTTCCTCTTGGCGCATCCACTCATTCAGCCAACTCAAGTGTTCCTTAATTCACCCTGTCACCTTTGCATTGCCGCACGGTATGATTTTTTAATAATTTTTTAAAAAATCTTGAAAATTTCTTTTTGTTGTAAAAATACGAATTCTGCGTTGGTGTCAGGTCAAATCCTGGGGCCGGCAGACCTTCCGCAATTCCAAACATGTGCATGTACGCCGACAACCATGGTCCTTAACAGTTTGACCTTGGGGTCGGAGTGGTCTGCGTTTAGTTCCAGGTTCATTACAACCGATTTCCAGAGCGAGGAAACGTTCCTCCTGACTTGGTGGTTCTCAACTTGCTTCTTTCAATGTTCAAAGAGTTTTGGAACTGTTAAAAGTATGGCAAGCTCTTACACGTATCACCGTCTCAGTTGGCTATAGTATTCAGTCTCCTGACGATCTTAGAATCTTGCAGTCAATTTTGACGAACTATTTGCATGGCTCAGTTGACGCAGATCGCAGAGAGCTTGCGTTGCGTGGTCAAACGTCGAGAATGCTATTTTTTTTGGCCTGGGCCGATACATAAATTTTTTCATATGACACAGATTTAAATTTGTTGATAAATTTCGTGAATTTCCTTCCCAACGATTTCATAATTCTTCTACGTACAGTTGGAATATCTGCACTTCAGAACTTGTTCTGGTGAAGCAGCTATTTGAAGATTATTGCCGAACTTTTCAGACTATTCATCCGCATCTGTGTTTTTTGTCTCCCAAACAACATCTTCGCTCATGCACAACAAACAATTGGCCACACTTTCCGCTTTCAGATTTCTGTCAGCATCTGAAGCTAACAATGGAGCTCATATCTCTTGCATCTATTGTCAATTTCAAGACAATGACCGCAATACTTCATCACCGATGCTATAAATATCAGGCAAAAAAGTACAGTGAAATGAATCCTACGGTGGAAACATGGCCAAACTTTCGATTTTGTTCGTCGTTTTTCTGATGGTCGGATTTTCGACCGAAATTTCGGGCCGCAAACACGAAGAACGTTGCAAAGAACTGCAGGATGAATTCAAAAAGAATCATCCGAAAGCTTCCTGGAAAGTAAGATATGTGCCAGGTGAATCCATCTATCAGTTGTGAATCAATGTATTCTGAACCCGGCGCGGTAGTTTCAGTCAAGAGCAAGTCCTTTCAGATTTGGTGTTGCGCGGGGTTTAGGAAAGCCCAGAACTGAAACTTAATGGATCCAAAATCAGGCTCGAATCTTCCTAGGATCAGAAAGTGAGCAACGGAGAAATGAAAGATCGAGAACTGAGTTCCTGGAACCTTCATCGGGTTGAATCGTGGATCGCATCCATTGTCTGATGTAACTGGGGCCGATGTAGAATGGTAGTCACCACTCGGATGATCTTTCTAGAAAAATGATGGATACTTCGGCCAGAAATTTCATTCGATTGACCAGTAACTACCAACAGCATTTAAATGTCCTGTGATGACCTCAAAAATTGTTTCGGTGATACTTGATTAACAAAAAATTCACCAAAGCGACCAGAAGTCAGTTAGTTTGGACGTCTAATTAACATCAAAATGATCTCGACGTCATTCTGATTAGTTTAGCAAGAATTGCCAACCATGTGGCCGTAATGTTCTAATACAGTTCAAGTTCATTAACAGCCGGTAATTAGACCATTGCCATGACCAGAAGCAGTTGGTCCTATACTCAGGCTCATCTGGAATTTCTGTTTGAGCGAGTTCGAACTTTTTTAAAAATAATTTGGATCCGAATGCTTGTTTCATACCAATCTACTACAGATTAGCGATTTTCGTTATTAGCGTCCATATTTTATCAGGATATTTTTCGAATCCCCAAGATCTCATTCGGTCGAACGGTTGGTCTGACATTCTGAACTTACCTACCGGCTCCGGTGGCATTTTACTTATACTACTTTTTTTACTCCAGCTCATATATTCTTCAAAAACCTTTCTTTCAGTATCATAGTTTGTTTGCATATTCGTTTATAAAGCATACAAATGAAATGTTGGACATAGTCCACAGCGACGAAACTAGCAGTTTTCTCTCAACATGACTTTTAGAAAAGTCAACTTTTTCAGCCACATATCAACCCAGCTTTCGAAGGAAAGTCCGAAGGTTATTTCCAAAGTCTTTTGATGCGACAGGGCAAAATGAAACCGCCCGATTCTTCGAAATTGGCCAAGGAGCAGGAAAATTTGCGCCATTTCAAAACGAGACCGCACATCCAAAATATGGTTGCTGAAGCGAGTGAGTAAAAGAGCTGATCCCAGACGGCTTTGTCCGACTTTCACATTGGTACTGCCCACGCAGTACACCATTGCTTCCCGACTAGGCTTTTATTACCATATTCATAATGTGTCAGCAAGAAGTGTACTGTAATATGACGTTTCCATCGCATTTCATACTGTAGCTTACTAAATTTCCGTTACAGCGATTTTACCAGAACAATATGTTTCGACAGAAGACAACGTGTCACCATCGAACGATCTGACTGATGCAGAGTCGTTCGAAGCGGTTCAAGACCAAGAACAAGCTTCGGTTTTGGAAAAAAGGAGGAAAAAACGAGCACCGACGCTCTACCCACCACCAACGTCCTTCGATTACAGATTGAACAGCAGTTGCCAAAGCCTTGCCGACATTCGCCAACAACTTTGCGGGGATTGTTGGGTAATTTGAACGTTTCAGACTTGAACACCTTCACTGCTTTTTTCACTAGCTGCTTATTCCTGAAAATTTTTTGGTGCAGCAAGGAATAGAATCTAGATTAACCGAAAATTCCTGACTCACGACTGCGTGTTAAAAGCACGGTCGAGATACTCCTAATAACTGACATTCGGAAGCATCTATGATCAATTGTGCCTAAGTTTCAATTTTTGGCTGCATCGAAATTTTTTAAAACTTCCATATCGTCATTATGATTTTGAACTACCCATTCTTGCAGGCAGTGGCTTCAGCTGCGGCTTTTTCGGACATCAAATGCTTGTACACGGGCAGGAACGTCTACTTTTCTGCAAAACAGCTGGTCTCTTGCGTTTACACGAACAAGGATGGGTGAGAAAAAAGAAAACGTGCCTGAGGATGCATTTTGTGAAAAGACGCTACTGCTTCTTTAAGTTGTGGCGGAGGATTCCCACTCGATGCAGCGATTTACGTCCGCGATAACGGCATTATGACCGGTGGTGACCCTTACACTGGTGAACCGTATGGTTGTGTGACCTACGGCAACATTGACTACGGCATGTCCTGTCCTGTCCAATGTGATAATGGGCAGACTATGACTCCTGTTAAAGGTAACTTTATTATTATACTTTCTTCCTCAAGTCGTACTTGTCCAATGCATTTTATAGCATTCGAAGCATTACACTTGGTATCAGGTGACGTGAACATGATCCAAACTTACATCTTCAACTACGGGCCGATGGTAGCCAGTTTCGACGTTTATTCGGATTTCGAGTTTGCCGATCCTAACGGTATGAATTTTTTCAACTTCACACTACCTAACTTTATTATGGAAATTTTGAGGCGTCTATCAACACTATTCTGGCGGGTTCAACGGCACGCATGCCATTCGAGTTATGGGCTGGGGTACCCAGAATGGAGTGCCGTATTGGCTCCTAGCCAATTCATGGGGCACTGGTTTCGGCAACAATGGCTACATAAAGTTTGCATTATAAAAAGTGGAGTTTTATAGGTTATCTCTAAATGCGTGTTCTTCCAGATTTTTGAGAGGAAGCAACCATTGTGGCATTGAATCATCGTTGGTAGTGATGACACCGATGGAAGCGAAGTAGTCCGGCTGAAAAAAAACAGAAAGTTTATCGTGTGTTTCGTGCCTTGCAGATTTGAATAAAGATAAATTTCACAATGCAAGTCGTAGAAATTCCAAGGAGCATAATTCATGAGATTCGAATTTCAAATCTGTGTGTGTCAGATAAGCTCATGTAACAGTTTTTGAGCAGAATGTAACTAGGAATGCAGCTGCATACATTAAGACTGTAACACCTGAATATTTACGCTTCTTTATCTACAATCTGTACTCATTGTGCCCATGGCATCTACATACAAAAAATATATAAAGTTGTGTTTTTGTGACGAGACTATTCCAGAGAATATGTTTTCCGCATTTACTTTCGTCACCCTGCTTTCAACCTTCGTCAGTGGAAGTAGTGCTCGGACTCACGAGGAGCGCCATAAACTGCTCGTAGATCATTTCAAGAGGCATCACCCGGACGCCACATGGACGGTATGCATCATCTGACATTATGAAGCTGTTTTATACACAGCTATCGCTCGCCAGTTTATAGCATCTGCTTCAAACTTCGGCCAATCAGTAGATAAAAACAGTGGGCATTGTTGTATACAAAAACTATGATTTTTTATATGAAAAAGCTTTATGCAGAAAATCTCAAATCTTTATTTTAGTGAACAACAGGAAGAATACTCAAAAACATATTCCCATCATCAGAATGCTCTACACAAAAATGTTCACTCGAAAGTTTTAATCAAGTCAAACACCCATTTAACCAAACCCTTATTCTAATGCAGATTCGCATTCTTTAATATTTTGGTGCAGTTCTATTGAAGGGTGGGTTGTTACGGTGAGGGGCGGGTTCTATTTTTTCCATTGGTCAAGTTCAAACCATACAGTCCCAGCTAGGCGAGCAATCTTCTATTGATACTTATTGAAAACAAAAATCATTATTCTTCTCTAGTTCTTTTTCTAAAATGGTTTTACTGTCATCCATTTTCGAATATCCGAAGCAGCGCTCACATGAAAGTAGGTTCGATATGGAAAAAATTGGCAAGCTAATTACTGTAACCAACAAAAGAATTTTTTCGTCTTTCAATAATCTGGTTAAGTGGTCAAAATATCTCGAGTGGCACTCAAATATCGAAACAGTTCTTTTCAAATCGACAATGGATAAGCATCATGTTTTTTCAACGATTTGGCCTTTGCCATCCTAGCGAATAAATTTAGCGTTTTCCTGAAGTATGACGTTGTGAACTGAGTTAAAATTGCGCATCAAATTGAACCTACTTTTTTAGTTTCGCTGCGTCTTTTGTAGCTTCTTGGAATTGTTGCGCCTTTTTGCAAATTCAGTTGAGAGGCCATGTTTTTCCACGGTGAACTTATGGGTCATAAGAACTCTAAAAGAACTGGTAGATTCTATCAAGAAGCTGGCACTATTGGAACGCGGTTTTTGTATATTGTACAATTACAGTCATTCTGACTATACTTCTGCAGCAAATAATCGTGGCTTTAATGTTGTAACATGGTTCAAGTTCCATCAGCAGTCGGATATTATAGGCCATTGCTATACCCAAAAGCATTTGATCTATATTCAGGCTTGTACGACATTTCTATTTGAGCGAGTTGGACCTCTTTCCAAAAAATCTGAATCCGAGAGCTTCTCTTTAACTCTAATCTACAATGGATTCGGATTTTTTGTCCTAGGTATCCATATTTTATCAGGATATTTCTCGAATCACCAAGATCTCATTGGGTACTTCAAATATTTGTTCTGACATTCTGAACTTTAGCTACCGGTTTCGGTGGCATCGGATTCGGAAATAAATGACTAAAGTTCACATATTCTCAAAAAATCTTTCCTTTAGTCATCACATGCAGTTTGAAAATTCGTTTATAAAGCGTACTAATGTCAGAGATAGTCCACAGCGACGGAAAGAGCAGTTTTCTCTTAACCTGACTTTTAGAACAGTCAACTTTTTCAGCCACATATCAACCCAGCTTTCAAAGGAAAGTCCGAAGGTTATTTCCAAAGTCTTTTGATGCGACAGGGCAAAATGAAACCGCCCGATCCTTCGAACTTGGCCAAGGAGCACGAAAATTTGCGCCATTTCAAAACGAGACCACACATCCAAAATATGGTTGCTGAAGCGAGTGAGTAGAAGAGCTGATCCCAGACGGCTTTGTCCGACTTTCACATTGGTACTGCCCACGCAATACGCCAATGCTTTCCGACTAGGCTTTTATTACCATATTCATAAGGTGTCAGCAGAAAGTGTACTGTAACATGAGGTTCTCATCGCATCATACTGTAGCTTCCTAAATTACCTTTTACAGCGACTTTACCAGAAGAATATGTCTCGACAGAAGACAACGTGTCACCATCGAACGATCTGACTGATGCAGAGTCGTTCAAATCGGGTCAAGACCAAGAACAAGCTTCGGTTTTGGGGAAAAGAAGGAAAAAACGAGCAATGACGCTCTACCCACCACCAACGTCCTTCGATTATAGGTTGAACAGCAGTTGCCAAAGCCTTACCGACGTTCGCCACCAGCTTTGCGGGGATTGTTGGGTAATTTGAGCGTTTCAGACTTGAACACGTTCACTGCTTTTTTCACTAGCTGCTTATTCTTGAAAATTTTTTGGTGCAGCAAGGAATAGAATCTAAATTAAAGGCAAACTCCTGACCAAGACCAGAATTTGCTTCAAGTCACAGCAAACGGAAGATCAGTGAACAGATCTCATTGATAATTTTCGTTGATCTATATTTGACGGAGATATGACCGATGAAAGTCTTGTGAAAATTCAATTGACTCCCAGATTTTTCTTCTTGTATGGTTACAAGCATTCTTAGCTATAGCGCTCACGACTGCATGCTAAAACCACGGTCGAGCTACTCCTAATAACTGACATTCGGAAGCATCTATAATCTATTGTGCTTAAGTTTCAATTTTTGGCTGCATCGAAATTTTTTAAAACTTCCATATCGTCATTATGATTTTGAACTACCCATTCTTGCAGGCAGTGGCTTCAGCTGCGGCTTTTTCGGACATCAAATGCTTGTACACGGGCAGGAACGTCTACTTTTCTGCAAAACAGCTGGTCTCTTGCGTTTACACGAACAAGGATGGGTGAGAAAAAAGAAAACGTGCCTGAGGATGCATTTTGTGAAAAGACGCTACTGCTTCTTTAAGTTGTGGCGGAGGATTCCCACTCGATGCAGCGATTTACGTCCGCGATAACGGCATTATGACCGGTGGTGACCCTTACACTGGTGAACCGTATGGTTGTGTGACCTACGGCAACATTGACTACGGCATGTCCTGTCCTATCCAATGTGATAATGGGCAGACTATGACTCCTGTTAAAGGTAACTTTATTATTATACTTTCTTCCTCAAGTCGTACTTGTCCAATGCATTTTATAGCATTCGAAGCATTACACTTGGTATCAGGTGACGTGAACATGATCCAAACTTACATCTTCAACTACGGGCCGATGGTAGCCAGTTTCGACGTTTATTCGGATTTCGAGTTTGCCGATCCTAACGGTATGAATTTTTTCAACTTCACACTACCTAACTTTATTATGGAAATTTTGAGGCGTCTATCAACACTATTCTGGCGGGTTCAACGGCACGCATGCCATTCGAGTTATGGGCTGGGGTACCCAGAATGGAGTGCCGTATTGGCTCCTAGCCAATTCATGGGGCACTGGTTTCGGCAACAATGGCTACATAAAGTTTGCATTATAAAAAGTGGAGTTTTATAGGTTATCTCTAAATGCGTGTTCTTCCAGATTTTTGAGAGGAAGCAACCATTGTGGCATTGAATCATCGTTGGTAGTGATGACACCGATGGAAGCGAAGTAGTTCGGCTGAAAAAAACAGAAAGTTTATCGTGTGTTTCGTGCCTTGCAGATTTGAATAAAGATAAATTTCACAATGCAAATCGTAGAAATTCCAAGGAGCATAATTCATGAGATTCGAATTTCAAATCTGTGTGTGTAAGGTAAGCCCATGCAACAGCTTTTGAGCAGAATGTAACTACGAATGCAGTATACATCAAGACCTGTGCCCTAAAATGTCTACATACAAAGCAACATATAAAGTTGTGTGTTCTCGTATGGAGCTATTCCAGAGGCCGTGCCCTCTTTTTTCATGTGAACTGGAATAATGGGAAAAGGGAACGATGATACAGGGTGAGCCCAAAAAAGGCGACCGGTGCTGACCTTCATAACTTCCGAACGGATGAAGCTTTTAGAATATAGATTGCTACATTAGAATGCCCCGTTTGTTTTTCTTACAAGGATGAAATTTGATGCTCCTTGCAGCTATGTTTACTGTACAAACAGAAATTTAGTAAAAGCGGCCATTTACAAAAAGTAAAAGTTGTGAAATCAAAGTAGAAATTGTACTATTGCGCAAAACAGTTTTGTAAATCTGTTTACACACAATAATACTTTAGAAATCATCAAGATTAAGTTACAGGTAATTTAAAGTCAGCAACTTCTTGTTTCAATATGGGCTAAATTTTGTCAAAATCAAGGGCTTTTGTTTTGAAATTGGAAAAAAGCAAAATTAAAGCAAAATCAATTCTGTCATTGACCAGATCGAAAAACGATTCAAATTATTGGTGAAACAGAAAGTGGACACACTAAAACTGCTTGTCGTTTCAAGGTTATGGTTCTTATGATTGGATCTATTGTACTTTTTTGCTGTAAAACATGTTGATTTTGACAATTTTTGTCAATTTTTCAAGGATTTATTTGCAAAAAAATCGACGGTTAGTATTTTCAATTCTAGTCAGCCAATATTCGAGCAATCTGGCCGAAAGGTTGCAGTTTTCATGCCAGATGTTTTATCTATGTTGAAGGGCTTCCTGGGTGGCACCGGAGCTGTCCCACTATTGACCAATGTCGAGGTAGGTGTGGCCATTCCGACCAAGGCTCAACAAAAATGGCAGGGTTCGTGACCCGTGGATTGGTCGAATCATCAATCCCACGGGTGGAATGTTGTATGTTGCCATACAACATCTATCGACGGCAGGAAACAGCATTTAAAAAGCTTCACCCATTTGAAAGCTATGAAAGTCAGTACCGGTCACCTTTTTTTGGCTCACCCTGTATAAGCATAGCTGCTCAATTTAGAGAAAAAATATTGCCTGCAACTTTTCAGCTGCATATTAACCCAGTCTTTTAGGGTGAGGACGAAGACTATTCCCAACATTTGTCAATGCGATAAAGGAATATGCACCAGTAGTTACTACAAAGTTAGCCAATGAACGATAAAATTCCGAGGAATTCAAGATCCGCCCATTATTTCAAACTCTTTATGATCCAGGCACTAAGTAAAGTTTGTTTGCGCCCCACCTAAGGTATTCTCTCTATCAAGACACTGATCGAATGTACGATGTAGCCTGATGAATCCAGACTGAAATTTGTTGTTGTGCAGGTCTTTCCTTAAGGGTTTAAGAAAAGATTGGTTCTGGTCTGGACTGACCTGTTAGAGCTAATTCCTTGGCTAAGCCTCCGAGATGGCACAACAGTCCAGTTCCCCAGACCTGGCTGTTGGGCACCCTGTTGATGCCAATTCGTGTGGGGAAATCGACATGCAAATCGACGACAGGGACGACCAGCGGCGCAGACATTTGCATAGAATAGAGCGCCACCAAAAGACCAAAAAGATAGTGAAAATCATTCTTCACTTTATATCGTTTTATTATATTTCTTGACATTTTTGCTGGCGTCCCCAAATACAATTTTCCCAGCAACTTGTGTTTTTTATGAGTATTGCACTGTGGTATACCCACATTCTTTTTACATATTTCGCCGGACTTATTGCTTAATATATTCGTTTGTTTATTTAGATAATCCACGTCGACGAAGGCGGAGGGCCAGAGGCCCAGGCGCCGGCTTACATCAAGTAAGTTTTGGGAAACCCCTTTCGGGTTATACCCAAGTAAGTCTATCCCTGAGGGGATTCCTTGTCTCATCTAGGAGACTGCGGAGGACCTTGGTGAGGCCCCCGTATTTAGAACAAAGTTTATCTTTGTTGTTGTAGGTCTGGGGATAACCGGACTGTTGCACAGATCACCGAGGCTTAGCCAAGGTATCAGTTCTAACAGGTCAGTTCAGACCCAATCTTTTCTTACGCCTCTTAAGGAAAGACCTGCACAACAAGTGGTGGCTTTTAACTCCTTACCACGGAACTTCGTAGTCAGACTAGGAGAAAAGAAAATCCTCCAGGTTTCTACAGAAAGTTAGCAGGATTTAAAATGCCTAACGAAAGGATACCGAGAGGTAATACTTTACGTAGATCACCACCCAGAGTGGCGAGTGCTGGGAATCTAGTCAATTTGGGAGACGGAGATCAGCAACGGCATGCTGCTCTGGACCCAGTGATCCCAGATCAAACTCCCGCGAGGGTTCAACCATTGCAGCAGAATGCAATGCATTTTACGCCTCAAGATGCAGGCGTACCAATTGACCGACCACCAGCGATTGCCATCGATCCGCAGGAGGCAGGCCCGGCGAATCCGAACCCAGACGCCGATGGACCGCCGCAACAAAATTTCAAAAGGTCACCGCCACCAAAGGTCGAATTAGCAGGACCAAAAAGGGGCGTCGTTACGCCCGAAATTCGACCGAATTTGGAAGAAAGGGACCCCGAAATCGATCAAAGATTAGAGAGGATTCCCCAGGAACAAGAGCGATTCCAACCGCAGGAAAGAGCTCCCGAGATGTCCAATCAGGAGTTGGCGATGCAGCTACGCGAGTTGAAAGGGACCGTCGAAGCCTTGTTCGACATAATCGCGAATGCCGCCACAGAGGACAACAAAAGGGAAGCCGACAGGCGCCGACAGGAGCCGGATAGACAGGTTAGACCAGGTAATAGGGGTGCAGAAAGAGACAACCGTCTCGCTGCTGAAATAAATGCAGGCGCAGGGCCTAGTAATAGGCCTGATGTTGATGAAGGGCAAAGGCTTAACTTTGAGCCCAAAAGTTGGAGAGGTCCAGCTAGAGATCTTCGATTCGAAGGAGCTGAGCAATCGGCAGACTTCAGGAATCAAAGTCAGATAGCTCCGCAGCATCCAACTTTAACTAGAGTGGTCTATGATGGTAGAGGAAATATAGTTGATCCAAATACCCTTAGACCAGATCAATTGGCATGTTTCCCATATAGGGATTACAGGTTTGACAAAGACAATATGCCATCATATCAAGGAGGTGTACCACCTCAACGAGATCCAAATAGGGTTATGCTGCAATCCCTGAACTCTGATCTTGATCCAGTATTAACAGCAGCTTATGATCAGAGGGAAGTGCCATCAAATAATTTGGCACAAGAGATTGTAGTCAGGAATATCGTTAAAGGTGTGTTACCCAAACTTTTAGATGAGGGTATGGTAAATCAGCAGGTGCTTAGCTTCTTAACAGCACTTGAAGGGGAATTCCGTAGGGATACACCCGAAGCAGCTAAGTATGAAGCACTGCTGAGGCTTTCTAAAGGTAGACCGAAGGCTGTTGCAGGAGACAACATGACCTATAGGGAGGCCAGGAGAGCCATTATTAATGTCTTTGCACCTGAGTGCAACCTGGAAATGTTAACCAGAGAGTTGTTTGAGATCCAACAAAGACCCAATGAACAGGCCGTAGAGTTTTTAAAAAGGGTCAGTATATTAGTGGAACTAGTTAAAGGTGATTTGGACTACCAGTCTAAACAGAGACTGATCATTGACACCTTCATATATAAGAGTGACCCCACGTTCCAGTCTGAACTTAAGAATTCAAAACATACCTTTAGAACTTGGTATGATCTAGCAGTTGAAGTTCATGACATTGAACGTAGATATAGGAATGCCTTCCAGAGATATGGACCCAAGGGTACACAACAGGATCCTATAGTAATTAATGAAGTAGGTATGCCTAGTGGGCATGATCCTGAAATTGCCGTAGTTGCTAGGAACCAGTCAGAAGGATATCAACAAGGCCAGAGGCAAAGGTTTCGGCAACCATATCAAACTATAGGTAATCAGGTACAGGCCCAAACCCAAAGGTCAAGGAGTGATTCTCCTGAAATAGAAGAGATTCCAGTTCGGGAAGCCCCTAGGGCTCAGACCGAAAAAGGTAAGAAGGAATCTCTCCTATTGAAAATCTCTAAAGAGATGGTACAACTGGTCGAAAGGTTCGACCAGCTCCAGCAAAAGGTTGATAACAGGCAAATGGAAAATCGGTCTGATGTGGCCATACCTAGTACCAGTCAGGGAGGTCAAGTTTCCCGAGATCCGACAAAGCCATGGTGTGAGTTCCACAAGAACATAACACATAATACTGCAGACTGCAGGACATTGAGAGTATTGTCCGAGCGCAGGAGCAGAGGTAGAGCCAGCTTCCCTACCTTCAACAGGGGAGGCTTCAACACTTTTGCTCGAGGTAACTATAGAGGTAGAGGAGGTTACCCAAATGCCAACTATAATAGCAGAGGTAGAGGTGCGTATAATGTAGGCTATTCAGGTTATCAGGATAGCCACGAGAGTTATCAACAGAATTCAGACTATAATGAATTTCTGGAGTTCAAAAAACAGAGGGAGCTGCAGAAGCAGTTCCAACAGATGCAGCAATATCAGCAACAAGCTGCATTACAGCAACCTCAGCCGCCTCAGGCTATTATGGGTCCGACTCAGACTCTTCAACACGGTCAATTCACAAATCAGCCACCTCAGAAGGATTATTCGAGTGTTATGGTTGCAAGGCAATCTCAAATGAGTCCTTCAGGTGAAGTAAACCAGAGAGTGAATTGCCCAAATGTTGTATTAGGTAGTATTGTGCAAATGAATGCAATTGCACCACAACCTGTAGTACCATCAATACAAGTAATAAGGAGAGGCACACCAGCTAGTCCTCAGGAACAACATTTGCTGGATACGTACCCCAGAACAGCCCCATTCCACATTGAGGTTGTTATAGGAGGTCGTAAGACAATGGCTTTAATTGACACAGGAGCTCAGTGCACTGTCATGTCGGCTAAGTTTCTGAAAGAAACTTTGGGCCCAGATTATACTGAATATCCCAGGATATTAAATGTCACTGTAGCCAACGGTAAGACAGTCCAAGCCCATGGGTATATCCAATTTAGGATGGATACATTGTGTGGACAGTTCCCCGTTAAAGCAATTGTAATTCCTGAAGCAGGTGAAAATGTTATTGTGGGTACAGACTTTTTGGCTCATCCTCAGGTAGGAGCCATAATAGATTTCAGGAATAGGACGATGACGCTCAACAACCGCCAACAACGGATATACGTGACGCCGGACCAGCCCCAATCCAATTGTGGAGAGGTCATGACCACGGGCGCCGTGGAATCCACGATGAGCGCCGCCGACCAATACCAGCCAAAGATTTGCCTGCTAAAGGTTTCGGTGCCAGTGGTGAGTGTGAATCCCATCTACTTACCTAGTGGTACTGATATACTTCTGAGAGCAAAGCTTTGGGATAAGGTAGGCGAAAATCGCCTTAATGGAATCATAATAGAGTCTGAAGACAACGAAGAAAGGTTCCACATTGATAGTACCATAGTAGATGGTACAAAAGATGATTTTGTTGTTATGGTATCCAACAACACAGGATCAGGATGCCATTTGAAAAGAAATCAAATAATTGGCCATACTAATTCAGTGTTGTGTGATACTGATAACCAAGATCAACTCAAGGGGAAAATAGTTGAGGATCTGGAGAAGCTGCAAACTTGTGCAGTTCAAGCTAGACCTGAAGCTCCTCAATCCGATGAGAAAGCATTCAAGGAAGCTTTGTACAATATGCTGGCTAAATCCAACATACCATCAGAGCAATTGGAACAAGCTCTACGATGTCTCGCAAAATATAGAGACGTGTTCAGCTTGCCCAATGATCCGCCAACTACTACACCCTACCTGACCTGTAAAATCAATACAGGCGATGCAGCCCCTGTGGCCAAGAGGTACCACAGGACCGCTATAAATTTACGGCCACATGTTCGTGAGCATGTGCAAGATATGCTCAAAAAGGGTGTAATTGAGCCATCAAAGTCGCCTTGGGCAGCTCCGTTATTCCTGGTAGGTAAAAAGGATGGTACCAAGCGACCAGTAGTGGACTTTAGGGGTATAAATGACGTTACCAAGGATGATAAGTATCCCATTCCTAGAATGGATGACTATCTAGACTGTTTAGGTAAAGCCAAATTTTATACTACCCTAGATCTCAAATCAGGATATTGGCAAGTGCCAATGGATGAAGAAAGCAAGGAAAAAACTGCTTTCATATGCCAAGAAGGGCTTTATCAATTTAAAGTCATGCCCTTTGGCCTAAAAAATGCGCCAGCCGAGTTCCAGCGTATGATGGAAAGAGTTTTGCATCCATATGTTTGGAAAATCTGTCTAGTCTATATAGACGATATAATTGTGTTCTCAAATACGTTTGAGGAACACCTAGTTAATCTAGAGCTAGTCCTGCAAGCTCTAAGAAAGGCTCATTTGACCTTGAAGCCGGAGAAGTGTGAATTCCTACCTGAGAGAGTTCATATTTTAGGACATATCTTAAATTCGGATGGAGTTTCCCCAGATCCGAAAAAGGTCAAAGCTATAAATGATTTCCCATTCCCAGAGTCTAAACGTAAACTGCAAAGGTTTTTAGGTATGTTGCAGTGGTGTAAAAAGTTCATTCCGGGTTTGGCTAAACACACTGAACCGTTGTATAAACTAACTGGGAAGAACTGTGTTTGGGAAGTCACGGAGGTTCACCATCAGGCTTTTAGGAGCCTGAAAGAAGCACTATTGTCTGTGCCATTCCTTAGGTATCCGGTTTTGGACGGGTCTGCGGACTTTGTCCTTCAGACAGATGCCAGCGGAACGGCACTAGGAGCAGTCCTTTACCAGGAGACCAAGTCAGACCGCTGGGTAATTGCTTACAATAGCAGAATTTTAAAAGCGGATGAGAAAAAGTGGTCAGCCACGGAAAGGGAGTGCTTGGCAATTGTGTATGGCTTGAAGTTATACAAGCACTACTTAGTGCTCATAAGGTGATCATAAGAACTGATCACAAACCTTTATTATCTATGAAGGTCAATGCCATGACCAATGGTAAGTTGAAGAGATGGTACTCGTTCATCTCTCAGTTCAACCATAAACTAGAGTATGTGCCTGGAAAACAAAATGCCATGGCAGACTTTTTGTCCAGGATGGATGAACCAGACGATCAAGCGGAAAAAATACCGCCAAAATGGGAACATATGTTCTCAGAGGATAAACGAGAGTCCGAAAATCTGAAAGATCTTGAAGCACAGCTTATTGAGAAAAAACATCTCAATTTGGTGAAGAGATTCAGAATTCTGACAGATCGGAATCCTGAAGACGGTACTCCGTTATATCCGGAGCCAAAAGGTAAGAAGAATCAGAGGACTGATATGAGTCCGAGATTCACCAAGATTTATCCAGAAGATTCTGAGGGTGATCCAGAATCAAACTCGCCTGCAGACTTGATAAATGCCGTAACTACAAGGAGCATGGCAAAAGAAGCGGACAAGAATAATCAGGCTCAGATCCAGCCTGATGGCAATCAGGTCAACAAAAAGGTAAGTAGGGGAAACCAGGACAAAGGTAAGGAAAAAAGAGTAACCTGGTTATACCCAGAAAAGGAACAGGAGTTTACTTTGGCAGACCCCAAAGAAGATGAATTGCCAAAAGGGCTAATTAGAGATGATCTCATGGCCCTCTTGCAGAGAAAAGATGAGGTACTACGACCATACTTTGATAGATTGGGTCCAAATGGGACAACCAAGTATCATAGTGGATTTTATATCCAAAATGAAGTGTTATACCGCGAAGCCGGACAGGGGTCGGACGATCAAGTGGTCGTCCCATCCTGCCTTAGGGACAATACTTTGCACCAGTACCACGGTGCCGTAATGATGACTCATCAGGGGTTCAAGAGGACCCTTGCTATGATTAAAAAACGGTTCTGGTGGCCTGGAATTGAAAAGGATGTCAGGCACTGGATCAAGTTTTGTCCAGTTTGTCAAATGGCTAATCAGGGAAACACAGAAATTCCGCCACTGATACCAATTATTCCACAAGGTCCTTTTGACATAGTATCAGTGGATATCGTGGGTATTTCTCCACTCAGTGAGAAGAGACCGTATGTCATAGTCTTTCAGGACTATTTTACAAAGTGGGTTGAAGCTGAACTGATCCCGGATCAGTCAGCTAGCACCGTTGTAGATACTTTTCTACAAGCTATTGTATTTAGGCACCGGACTCCACGGAGACTACTCAGCGATAGAGGAGGTTGTTTTACCTCAGATCTGATGAAAGAGATCTGCAAGTTATTGGAGTGTCAAAAAATTTTTACAACAGCCTACCATCCACAAGGAAATGGTATGGTAGAAAGGTTTAACCAGACACTCATCAAACAGCTCAGAAAGGTGGCCATCGAGGAAAAAGATAACTGGCCAAGATACTTGAGAGCTGTGGTGTTTGCATATAATGCCACACCACATGCAGCCACGGGGCAATCCCCATTTTCGTTGCTTAGAGGTCATGAGGCAACCTTCGGGTTAAACTTATCGAAAGCATACGACATTGTAATGCCGGACAGCAATGCTGAGGCATACAAATTTGTGTTGACCAATCATTTAGTCAACCTTTACGAGGATATTGCCAAAAATATCCAGAGTGCTGCCGAAAAATCGAAGAAATACTTCGATAAAAAGTCCAAACAAAATGGATTTAAAGAAAAGGATTGGGTTCTGCTCAAAGTAGACAAGCAGAAAAAACTAGGACTACCATGGTCCGGTCCGTTCATAGTTACGGACATTTCGCGAGAAGCAGAGAACGTTGTCACCATTGTACATTGGGACAACCCGCTAAATCGCCAAACTGTTTCAATCAGCAGGTTGAAACATTTTCGTTACGAGACCACTAGGGTCTTGCCGCGAATAGCGCGAGCCAATCAGGACGCACCACGTGATGAAAATACGTCACTTTCCAATATGGCACAAACAGTTACGACTGGAGCGCCGATTCAAATGAAATCATTTGAAAATTCGCTCAAGGCGAATCTATGCGCGATCTCGCGCTGATTTTTTTTTTTATATTTTGTGTACATATCTCGCGCGTGTAAGTACTAATTTTAATTAAAATTGTATTAATTTGTAATATTTATCGCGTTCATGTAGTATTCGTATTAATTTTGTAAATTTTTCACATTAATTTCAGACTTTGGGAAAAATTCTTCGGAATTTTAGACCAAAGTGACAACCCAAAAAATTTTCCGACATTTTTTCCAAAAAATTAATTTTCAAATTTTTCATTTTTTCAAAATCAAACTATAGCTGCCCCGCTTATCTGAATTCTAAACTTCCATCGGAAGGAAGAAGTAAAATATTCCCCGAACCGCGATAAAAAGGAAATTAGCAGAACTGCTAAATTAAACTTTTTCAGCGTTCAAAAATTTTAAATAAATTTATAAATTTATTATTCAAAAACAAAAATTTCGAAGCGTAAAGAAATGGGAAAGGGCGCGCGGAACCGCCAACAAGCTCCGACGCGCGAGTGGTCGCACACAGAGCGCCACGTCGAATATGGCAGGGCCCAGCACCGCCAAGACAACCGTTTTTTCTTCATCGACGGTAAGTTTCGAACTTATTTTTATCAAATATTCTTGGAAACCGCAGGTAATGCCCAGAAGTCACTGGAAGACCAGCTCGGCGCCCCAAAGGGCAGACGAGGTTAGAACTTAGAGGGAACGAAAAATGGGAGTACTGCGAAACGGAAGCTCGAAGCCAAGCAGGGAATTTCCAATTTGGAAATATACCTGATACCACCGAGAGCTATACGATTCAAGGGAAACCTAGAACCTTGGGTTCAGCCCATTTTAAAGTTTTATCATTTCATCAAAAATTATTTATTTTCAAATCAAATCAAATCATATCACTTTTTCGATATCAAATTCATTAAAAATTATCAATCTCGAGCGCTATAAAAATTGTAAATACAGCGCCATAAATGGAGCGTAGTTGGTCGCTCAAGCAGCTGGTCAGAGATTGGTGTCCGATCAAGTGGTGGACAATCGGATCAGGTCTACCCTCCCCAACATATAGAGGTAGCAAGGGTAAGATTTGGTAAGGTGTTAGTTGCCTACCAGCTCAATGTTTGTATATCAGTGGCTCACCTAACAACCTGCACTAAATTTAATTTTCTGCGAAACTTAACCCGCTTGGTGTTGTGGTGCTGGTGTAGTATAGACCCGAAAATGCGCTGAAAAAAGGGGAATAAAACACTAAAATTAATAGTACTTTATGTTTAGATTATAACGTCAAACGGGCCGTACGAATCCACGAACTGGATCAGTGGTTTAAAGCCACATTTGGGTACTGGCCGGCTAATCCCAAGGAACCAAAATTGGTAGACATCGGGAAAGTCAGCCAGACACTCCATTTTATCCGAGAAGTGTCAATCTTCAGAGGACAACCAGTTTGTGGCTTCGACGTTGAAAAAGTCAACCAGGATAAGGTCGCCGCCTTGTTCAAAACAAGGGAGGTCGACAATCCAATGGGAAAGCAGTTTGCCCGATATGTCAGCTTCGCGCTAACGAATGGTCAAACCTACGTTATTGATACAACGTCGATGATGCTCAAAGAGTGGACCAGCCTCCACGACTTCTTGAACTCCGACATGCTCTTCGCCGGATATGCCGTACTGGAGGATCTGGTGAGTATCTATAACGTGTGTGGCGCAGGGCGAGATAATAAGGACAGGGACAAAACTGTCCCCTTACGGGAATTTCTAAGAAAGACCAAAGGTCGATACTTTGACTTAGACCGTTTCGCCCTCACCATGGTAGGAGTAAACCTGGAGAAAAAATGCTTTCAGACAGGTATATGTCCCGAAACCTTTCGGTTAAAGGGACTGTTCACGGAATTTTACTTGATAGACGTGGGCCCCTACCAATATGACTTTTCGTTAAAGGCGAACCGTGATCGGTTTGCCAAAAGGGGTATATTGCCGGAAGAGCTCAGATACGCCGCTCTAGACGCATACTACTCCTTATTGGTCATGTTTGCCGCCATTCACTATGGCATGGCCGATCAACTGCTTATGCAAATGCAGATTTTCGACCATGACAAGGTGGATCCCAAACAGATCAACACCATTGCCCTGCATTTTTATCAACAATATCTAATGATTCCGGGCAATGTGAATCGAGAAATGGGGCTAGGTACCCCAGTTATGGAAACCGATCAGGTTCAACCAAATATGGTCTATCACATGATGAAGTGTGAAATGTATAACCATTGGGCGGTACAGATGCAGGGAAATAACACAGGTTATTATACCGCGCCCACGGAGTGTAATCCAGTTCGTCCTCAGGGAGTTCAGCTGCCAAGTGGCTTCTATCCACTGCTTCCAAGAGATAACAAACCAATGAAGGACGATGGATACACCACAGATAGTGATCCCGACGAAATCCAGGACGTCCAGATACCAGACTGGGTTAATATTTCAAAAGATATCCTGGAAAATCTCAAGTCAGGTGGAACCTACTGGGATTTAGACGGGAAAATTTCTTTGACTTTATACGAAAACGCCAAGCTATACTGGCAACAGGCCGGGAAGCCCGATCAAATACCTGAAGAGGTGTTTTCCGCAAACAACCACTACCCAGTGGGTATCGAGGGCCATAGACAGGCCTATAAGACCAATTTTTACACGCCAAACTTGGCAAAAATTTCAGGTATGCTGGATGAGCGAAACTTTCCAGAGTTAGAGGTCATCTGCAAATTTATGCCATTGGCCTATCATTTGGCATGGCCTCATTCCAGAGCGGAGTGCGACTATGAAACTAGCGCTCTGCTAAACTATAACTTTCTAAATAGTTATACTAAAGAAGGCCAGGAAATGATAAAGAAAATGTCCTGGAAGTCAGGCGACCGCCTGGCTTACTATTTAGAGTTAGCAGCGACGCTACCGCCGTCGGAACCCCGCTTTCCATCTAAAAAAAGGGTATACGCATGGCAGAATCGGTTCGGATTTGTCCCGCTACGATTTCGAGAAGCCGAGGAAATCCTACAAATTGGCGACGACAAATCGTTATTGAAGGACGGAGCCTACAAGGTAAATCCTTATTTTTATGTAACTTTTTACTACGTAGGCTTCGAGACTTTAACGCCGGGACTGCGGTATCCCATGACGGAAGACGCATTGCCGACCGATTACCCAATTACCTACGCACCAAGAAATCCGCTCGAGCTCAGACCGGAGTTTGTCAGTAAAAGCTTCCGGGAGAGAACAATCGCTTCGGAAATGCCCGGGTATACATTAACATATACCCCAGCCGGTGAGTTAATATCTAAGGTACCGGTGAATCGTCCCTCAACTTCCCAAACGGCGCAAGCCGGAGGGACGGGACAGGTTAAAGCGCAGCCGCAGGCGCTAGCGCCAGTGGTCAAAGCTACACCAGCTTTGGACACTGCTGCTACGCAGGCAGCTGCAGTAGTTGTCGTGGTGCCGCCGCCAATCCAACCAGCGGTGGCACAGCCGACTCAAGTACCTCAAGTACAACAACCGGCCGAGCCTGAGCCAGAGGTTGTCACCATCATGCAGTCTGTACCTCCGGCACCAGCTGTGTTACCGGCTAAAGTAAAACAGCTATTGCCGAAGATACGAAATTCAGACTCTGAGTCCAGTTCAGAGGAGGATGTCGAAGAAGAAGAAGAGGGTGAAATTCTGGAATCTGAGGGCCAGACATCAGAGAATAAGGATGCGATGGAGGCCAAAACTCAGAAACAGGCTCTTGAGGAGGAAAAAATCCAGACTCAAATTGACGAAGCAGTCACCAAAATGTCAGGGATCGATGTCAGACTGGAGAAGATGCAGGAAGCATCCCAGGAGATACCTGTGAAGGCCAAAGATCCTAAGGATCATGACCGACAAGCGAAGCAAGAGGCCTTACAGGCCAAAATTCAGGAACAGAGAAGGCTGACGCAGCAGGAATTCCTGCGTCAGAGGGCAATCCAAAGAAAGCTGAAGGAGCAGGCACTAGCCGACGATAGCTCAGATTCAGCCATTGCAGCGACAGAGCTGATGCGGAGGGGAAGAATTGCCGAGGAAGGTATTCCTGGAATTTATTCCCCAGACAAAGTTCAGCAGATGTTAGCTGAAGGTATGTCGGAAAAATTTATTCGACACCTAGCCAAGGAAAAGGTAAGGCGTAGAAAGAGGATAGGTAAGGCCAAGCGACGCAGACTTGCAGCTCAAGGACAGCAGCAACAAGGAGCAGCCGCCACCGGATCCGAAAACGACGCCTACGATACGGCCGAAGAAACAACGACCCCACAATACTCGACGAGCCAAAAGTCGAGATCGGAGACTTCAAAGAGTCAGACGAGAACGGAGACTTCAAAAAGTCAGACGCGAACGGAGACCTCCATAGGCCAGACAAAATCGGATAGGACAACAGGGTCCACTGCGACAACATCGTACACTCAGACGCGAACGGTATCGAAAACCGGCGGAGAGGTTAGTACTTCTTCTGGCAAAAGTAAATCCGTGCCCTCCAGCTATACCGCAAGAAGTAGCAAATCTGCGGGAAGCGTATTGGTGAAGCCCGATCTTGAATCGGAGGAGAAATTGATCAAGAAGGTCAAACTGAATGTGGTAGCTAGTAGACCCGAAAGGGAACCACAGCAGTTTGTCACTCCTGGTCAATTAGCCGAAACTCTGATTGATTATTGGGAGTGGCAACGGGAACAAAGACGCTTAATTGGGCCGATCTCATTTGAAAATCCAGAGGTCGCCAATTATTTCGCCTTTGATCGGCAAGAACGGCCGATAATTTACAGAATGGTCAATGACGCCATGGCCGAGATTCACGAAAATTACCGCCAGCAATTTGAAATGCAAGGCGGATTTATGTTTGACGGAGAGCGCATCCCTGAGGAGATCTGGGAATGGATAATTTTAATTCTCATCCCCAGATGGCTTCAGGACTACGATGCCTCAGACGTCTTTACGGCCATTAGGTATGTGACCCTAATGATTTTTCTTCAGTTGGACTTCGCTCCGATCACGCCAATGGCAATTGGTAGGTGGTATGCCCAGGCGTGCTCGTTTGCGAACAGACAACTAGTCGTTGAGGCCCAGGGAAACCATGTAGACGATGTCTACATTGCAGCCTTTAATCAGTATATTTTTATGGGCTCGCAAAGGTTAAACCAGATGGGTGTTAAGAGGAAGGCACCAGGCGATGACAGGTCGCAAGCTGATAAATTTCAGCGAACGGCTGCCAAGAGCCCGAGTAAGTTCAAGGTGCCTAGACTCCCTCCGGCTAAGAAACAACCACCGATGATACAACAATCATCGGCTACGACCAGCCAGAGGTCATATAGTGAAGCTGCTAGCACTTCTTACAAAAGTCCGCTTTCTCGGTCAAAATCAATTTCATCTAAATCTCTTAATTCAACTTACCGGACACAAAAACCACAACGCAGCAGCTCCACTAGCAGTGGTCAAAGGCAGCAGGGGAGAGACGATATGTTCTCAAACCCGGCCCCGTACAGGGCTAGACCGGGGTATGACCAAGGTCAACCCAGGGGAGGCTTCAGAGGGCGCCCTCAGCGACCTTACAGAGGCCGAGGAACCTGGCAACACCAAGGTCAAGACCCGGATGCTCAATTCCATAATCCGAATTTTATGCCGCTAGGTAGACGCGGCGGAAGCCAACAAGGCCAAAATAGTGGCCAAGATGGAGGTCAGACCCGAGGCCAACCAGGTCAGAGGGGGTACTATCAAGGTAGACCTCGAGCAGGCTACCGAGGCGGCGGGCAGCAGCAGTAAATAGCCGCAAAAATTTTGGCCCAAAAATTTCTTTTTCGTACATATATTTTTACTTATTTCATAAAACACAAAACCCAAAAACACTAATAAAATCACAAAAAATCCAAAAAAAAAATCAAAAAACAAAAAATCCAAAAACATTATTTTCGGTGCTGCTGGCCATCAAAAATCTCTTTTTTGACAAAACCGGTGCAAAAACGCAACCGTAAAAAATATTTTAAAACTTTTGGCCACATTTTTGCTCAAATTTTTTAGCGCATTTTAAAAATTTTGTGATATCCGTACATTCCCGCGTCGTCTTTTTGTATCGCCATATAATCTCGTATTTTAGTTTAATTTAGAAAAAATAGAGACGCGGGAAGTCGATTTGCATGCGGTTAGACCCACGGCCAACGAATTGACACAGCATGCAGACCGAGCGGCCGAGCCCGAAACCGGCCACATTCGGCACCGACGTTTACGTCGTACTCCTTAGGGCAGGAGGTTATTCCATCAACGCCGAGGTCAAAATGGACGTCACTTGCCAGCCATTGCGGCGAAGCCCTTGGTATTCGTTGTGTCCAACGACCAGCACAGGAGTCTGATTAGGACAGACTGTGAAACGGGAGTCCGAGTGAGACAAACTGTTTATCAGGAGTCAGCCGGAATTGTAGATTTTTTTTTTTGATTAATTCTTTTTAATGCCGGGGTAACCCGGCCAAAAGTTTTTTTTTCTACCTCCCGTAGGTCGGTTTCGACGCGCGAGGGATGTTGGGCACCCTGTTGATGCCAATTCGTGTGGGGAAATCGACATGCAAATCGACGACAGGGACGACCAGCGGCGCAGACATTTGCATAGAATGGAGCGCCACCAAAAGACCAAAAAGATAGTGAAAATCATTCTTCACTTTATATCGTTTTATTATATTTCTTGACATTTTTGCTGGCGTCCCCAAATACAATTTTCCCAGCAACTTGTGTTTTTTATGAGTATTGCACTGTGATATACCCACATTCTTTTTACATATTTCGCCGGACTTATTGCTTAATATATTTGTTTGTTTATTTAGATAATCCGCGTCGACGAAGGCGGAGGGCCAGAGGCCCAGGCGCCGGCTTACATCAAGTAAGTTTTGGGAAACCCCTTTCGGGTTATACCCAAGTAAGTCTATCCCTGAGGGGATTCCTTGTCTCATCTAGGAGACTGCGGAGGACCTTGGTGAGGCCCCCGTATTTAGAACAAAGTTTATCTTTGTTGTTGTAGGTCTGGGGATAACCGGACTGTTGCACAGATCACCGAGGCTTAGCCAAGGTATCAGTTCTAACAGGTCAGTTCAGACCCAATCTTTTCTTACGCCTCTTAAGGAAAGACCTGCACAACATGGCAACAACAGTAAATAACTTACTTTCAATTGAGGGGACTCACAACGAAGCCCACACAATCTCCTAGGAGAGAAAGGTTTCCCCTCCAGGATAGACTTACCTGCAGGATCTCTAGTAAGGTCTTCCTGTGCTTGGTTTCACCAAGCGGGCGCCTGGGTCTCTGGCCCCTCACTCCAAATCGCAAATATCGGGTCTGAACAAATGAAGTACTAATAAAATAATACGAGTATTAAAAGAATGTGGGTACACCACTAAACATTTATGCAAATTAAATACTAATTCGCTGGTAAAAGTTTTACGGGACGTTAGCACAATGTTTACCAAAAATATAATAATAATGACAATGATTTATCACTATCATTTTCGTCTCTCTGTGGCGCTCCATCTCTATGCAAAGGTTTGCACTGCTGGTCGTCCAATTTATCGATTTGCATGTCGATTTCCCATTGCAACTTGCCAGCAACAGGGTGCCCAACATTGTAGCCTGCACGGCATATAAAGCCCTAGGGACGTTATAACTGCACACCACTTGATGACACCATCATCTCTCAACTACGATCCAGTGGTTGGATATCTCTTGTAGCTGCTGCTCCTAAATAAAACGTTGCAATTGATTATAGTGACCTGGGTTGTGTAGAACAACGTAATTTTAAAAAGAAAGTGAGACAGTCTGCATCTTGACTACCGACCTTAGACTTACCGCTGAAGCCTGGACGACATCTGCACCTAAAGTTGTGGTGATTGTTGGGTAAGCTACTAAGATTAGACTGATCTTGGTCTTCCAGTTCAGACCATCTTCATGACTGTTCATCGCACTTATTTTTCAACCTGCTCGCTCTAATAGGCTGCTAAGATGGAGGATCTACAGTCGAGGCAGGCAATTACATTCGCGTTCACGGAATGTCTAGCGGTGAACCTATCATTGGTGAACCCCATGGTGTGAAAGCTACGCTAGAGTGGACCATGGCATGTCTTGTCCGGTTCGATGTGACAATGGGCATACTATTGCACTTGTGGAAGGTTCATACGATTGATCGTTTCATCTCGTATTTGACAAAATCTGGTGCATTACAGCATTTAGCATTTTACTATAATATCAAGCGACATGGAAACGATTCGAAGTTACATTTGTTGGATTTTGCAAATGAATCCAGGCTCACTACTTTGGGGTCCCCGACAGAGCTGTTGCATTACATAGATGCACAGATCTTTACCCCTTTCAATCAGTCGTCTCGGCGTTACGACATGCTTTGTCCTAAGACCTGAACTCCATAAGCTCGTATAAAGCGAATAAGGCGCCTTGACTCCAGCAAGGAAACACCCGCTCCCTGACATCTAGGGAGTGATTCCATCTTCGAGACCAATTACCCTGACCGGACTCGTGAGGCGTTTCTCAAGCTAAGGTACGAACACAAACGTAAAACCGAGGCGAAATATGCAAATTATTGATGGTGGCATCGAGCCACAATCGACGCACAACTATAATACACTGGTCCACTGCAAAGTGAAAAGTTCTACCCACAGTACTAATCCAAAAACTACCCACAGTAAGTTAGAGTAAGAAAATAGGGAGGTGAAAAAGAAGATTGATCCTCATTTTGTATGAGCAATTGGCTTATACGATAACTTGTCAGTGGTTGCCAGTTTCAATGTTTATTTGGATTTCGAATTTCCGAGTCCACAAGTAATGTTCTTTGTTCATATCATACTTTTATCATCGTTCCAAGAAAAATTCAGAGGTTTACGTTACTACTCTTGTACATACAATGGCTCACACGCTGCACATATGGGTTAAGATACCTTGAATGCCGTGCCCAATTGACTTCTTGGCAATATCTGGAGTAGGGAATTTTCTGAAAATGGATATTTCAAGTACGGAAGACTTTCCTAAATTTTATGCCCGGTAACTATGGTTCTTTCCAGGTTTATTAGAGAAATCAGCTATTGTGGCACAGAGTAGTCATTGGCGGTCGTGATTTTTTTTCAAAAACGCAACGAATTGGGTATCCTGAAATTTTTGTGATGCGTCTTGAAAAAATTCGTGCATCATGCTTGAAGGTGGCGATTTTTTCCAAGTTAACAAGTTTTTTCAATTCGTGACGATATTCATGATGTCGTCCTTCTCGTTTTCCGTACAGGCGCATTCCCTCGTATCGTGTTACCAGCACGAAAATTTGCATTTTGAGATGAAAAACTGAGAATTAGTATAAGGTTATTTTTGTTTTCTTTATCTGTATATTGTTGAGAACGGCAATACCGGAATCAGCAATTGGAGGGATGTGAAAGTAACAAATTCGAAAATTGAGAAACGACTGAAGGGTGAAGTCGATCAGAGGTCGATCAGTTCACGTCAAGAAGCGCAAGTTCATTAGTCATAATCACAAAACGTCAACTTTTTGTTACTACATCAAATAATATTCTTCGGCAATCTTACTGCCTCATCTTCGGTGATTGGTTCCTTTTCAGGCCATAATTTCCGATAATAATTGTTTCAAAACAGAGATGGACTAAGTCACTAAAAAAGATTGTTCAGTAATCCGGAGATGATGAATGAATACAGGTCTGCGAGAAAGTTTCTCAAAGAAATGCTCACTAATGTGCCGACATGGGAATACTGTGAGTGTTTTTACTGGGGCGCGTCATCAAGTGGCGATTTTGCTGACGTCAGATCAGACATCCATTCCTGTCCAGATGGGGTAGACTATCCTTTGGTCAACAAAGGCCCCTCTGTGAGCCTGTTATCGTGGTTAAACTTTGTTGTCGAGGTCTGACCCAACGGACTTTCGCACTATATCCGAGGCGTCAATGAGACGCTATAAACATTCTGTTTTATTACTCCTTCCCCGACGAAAGACCTGAATAACAATCTCCTTCCTCTGGCAGATGTCAAAATGATTAAACCAATCGTGCAGTATAATCAACCGAAACGCTGCTGTTGTTCAGGTACCAATAAGGTCGAGGCACCACGTTGATGAGCGACAACACGACAACGATCTATTCGTGAAGGAATAAGCTGAAATACCGTAAGACCAGAATCGAAGAGTACTGTAGAAGTAGGCCAAAACGTTGACCGTGAAATGGGACAATCTTTATTGGGTGCAAGAGAAAAACAATTCCCGCCGTACGAGGGATCGAACGTGGAGAAACTACAATTAAAAAGGATGATCGACGCACAAAGCGAAAAATAATATGAATGAAAAGTGTTGCAAAAACTAGCTAAGAAAGAATCATACACAAATCTCTAGCAAGTTTCACTTTTCACCAGTGAGATGTACAGATGAGCGAAAAATTGCCAAAAATTTACACTGAAACACGTGGAAAAGACGAGGAAGTACAGTGTCGTACCATCATTTATGATCACATGGGTGCATCAAAGCACATAACACATCAATTTTTAATTTTCAGACTTGGTCGAACTACTCAGATATCGTGTCTTTTAAGCGAAACGAGAATAAACATTATCCGTTTTCATTTTCAGGGGAAAACTTGTAAAAGTTCCGGATTAGTTCGACACAACGACTTCCCCGAGTCTGGGGCCCATTTCTGAATAGCTTATTGTCATAAGACATAGCTTACCGTGGAAAAGTTGTATTAACACAATGCTTAGTCCAATGTTCAGACAGGGGCCTCTGGACAGGGTTTTTTGTTTGCAATATCATGCCCGTAAAAACGGAATAAGTGAGGAAATTGCAGTCGGTAGTCGAGTGGTTCTCGTTTAACAGCTTTTCCAGTTCCACGCGACTAGCTTTGCAGAAAAAGAAAAAACGTAACACAGTACTTTTTTCTATGGTCCGTTTTTCTTGAAATGCTTCTTAATAACAAAAGAGTGGGAACCAAGTAGTATTATAATAATAAAGAATAAATTTCTAATAAAGAATATATTATATAGGACTAGAAATTTCTGAGCATGCTGACCTCACCTTCAACAATTTTCCGAGTGAAAAATTTTAGATGAAGAATCCCACGTAAACGATTCTGATAACAGTACTGATTTGCGTCACTTTTCTATTCGGAAGCATTTTATAAGAAACAGACTATAGTTTTATTTCTTGAACCACAAGGAAAACGTTAGTAGAGGATTCATGTTTTCGTTTTTTACTTTGAAAAATTCAACATACAAAATCTCATATTGCTATAACAATGTAAAGTGCGTCCAACGAAAGACGACATTATATATTTTGAAACGCAGAACAAGGAGACGTACCTAAATACAATTACGATAAAATTCCGCGCACCGGTCACTTCACACAATACCTAGACATAAATAGAGTAGAACAGAACTTTCTTACACCTATAGAGCTTGTCACGTAAAATATACTAGTTTACACCACAGATTACTGTACTAGACAACTTTTAAAAGGCCTCGTTCACGCGAAAATCATGGAAATGTGAAAAAACTGGCATTTTTAATTTTTTTATCAGGTAATGAACTCCTGTTTGTCCGAATGTACATCGTTATCATCGTCGGAAGATATTGCACCACTACTGGCCAATAAATTTAGCTCGTGCGAATTGTTGTACCCATTCGTTAAATTATTATGATTGTCATCTTCGTCTTGTAACTTATTGAAATCTTGTTTCAATAAAAAATTATTTTCGCCCAATTCTGCTTCGTTGATCAACGGTATTTTAGAATAGCTGAAAAACAACACAGACTAAAAATATTGAAGACAATTATAGTTGAAAAGATTCAATGAAAAATTTTTTAACCACAAAATAACGGGAAATGATTCGCCTATACACGATATCAGCAACCGCTGAAGCACATATATAGTGGCAAGATATGAATTTGATAGCGTATGCTGAAAACTGTCATAATGCTCATATGAGTAGAATTAACCTCCTACCTCTGATAAATCCATCGAATAAAAAACAATTCTGAATTTCTGTAAAGTCTGAAAGCTTGTATTAACCTAAAAATCGATTTTTCATCATATAGAAAATTTTTTTCTGATTAACTAGCAGTATATTGTATCAAATTCACTGGCTGATGAGTACATTTTATTGTCTCTTGAATCAAGTATAGGCTAAGCTTCCACATTCCGCACATTAATGCAAATTTCAGCGTAAGGAAAGAAAACGGGGAGAGACGATTACTGTAACATTGCATCACTTATATTCACGATTTCAGACTCTAGACTTGATTGAAATCAATAATTGATTTTTCTCAACAAATATATATCTTACGCGTATTTTTTAGCCCCGGAAGAGTAATTCCTATCGCGGCACATCAGAAAGATCATTAATAAGATGGAAAATACGATTCCCGCAATCAATAAAGCAATAATTAATTTAGCTAATTGCCCGGTTGATTTTGGCAATGATAGCAACGAATTTTCACTTTGGCTAGTTTCATCGGGGCACGTGACTGAAAAAAATTTAAATAAATTAAAAAAAACAGTGTTTTTTTTGTTTTTGAATTAGTAAAATTCTTGTTATATATGGACCAGGGATTTTTTTGAGACTTTTCCGCACGAAACGGAAATTTTTTAATGTTTTTACTGGTTTATAACGGTGGTGCGGAAATTTTTCTGGCCGATTTCCGCAAGATGCGGAACGACCGGTGCGGAAAAAACCTGATATGGACATGAGCTGAAAAAAGCGAAAATTCCCATAAAGTGGCAAAGTATTTATGTAAGTCGCAGAGAAACTCGACTCACTGCAATAAACGCCGTGCGACCTGGAATTTTCTTTTGTACAACACGGTTCGCATAGCGAGCCCAATTGCTTGTAACCTTTTCGACACTTAGTACACTGTGTCCTACTGGCTCCAACACATACGGCGCAAGATTTTTCGCACAGTGAGCATTCCTTAAATTAAAAAATGTGTAATGCCGTTTTCTGAATTCTTGATGTTAAAAAAACAAAATACAATAGTAATTTGAATTTTTTATTGTAAATTACTGTGTGAAAAAATAACGCATCAGAAAATTTCAAATTTGGAGAGCACAAAATTTATTGAAAGTTCTAGTTCTGTAAATTAGATTAAATCCAGCAGACATCACACAAAGACCTCTGAAGAAAATAAACATGTTCCATGAGCATCCTACATATATTCAAAGTCTGACTGAGGGGTTTCGACAGATTTCGAAAGAAAAACAAATTTTAAATGAAAAATCGTAAAAACTCACTTAAAAACCAAGAAAGCTAAAAAGAATCTGTTAAGTTTTGAAAAATTTAGTGACATCAAATAGAAATAATTGAGTAGAAGAACATTGAATAAATTTCACTAACAAATGTACTTGCGTATTTTCATGCAAAAATAGACACAAAATCAATTTCGAGTTTTACTGTAGCTACAGGTTTACCTCCTAGGTTGGTCAAGAAAAAAATGAAGTCGAAAACCTGTAGATCTAGTGAGTGCGAGCACATGAAATCTCGAATTTTTTTATTTTTTTCTCAGATAAAAATTTTTTGAAATTATGGCTCGTGAATAAGGATTAAAAACAAAATAAAAATACATTTGTGGTACCTTCTACATTTTTGAGGTACAATGCATAAGTTGCACGTGCGATATAAAATTTTTTGGCAACTTACTCCGGTTTGAGCATCGTAATACTGTCCGGCATGACAAGGCAAACATTGTTTGGTTCTGGCGTCCGTGGGCTGGCCATTCTTACACGTTATGCATTGATCGTAGGCCGGACCTGAATATTGAGAAGAAAATTTAAAAAATTATGTGTTGATGAATTCAAGGAAGAAAAAATCATCCAAGGCAGTAAAAAAATTAAGCTCAAGATTATTTCGTAGAAAATGTCTGGAATCATTTGGCGGTTTGAAAACGATTATTCGATATTTTTTTCTCACCCGTACAATCGACGCAATCAACGTGACAAACTTGACAAGTGAAATCGCTAATTTCGCAATATTGACCTAATGGACAATCTGGATTGTCTTTACAAGCTCGGCGTCCTTCCAAGCGGCAAACAGACAACGTTGCGTTCCAAATGTAACCGGTCGAACATTCCAAACAATGCTTTTTATCTCGACATTTGTCGCACTGAGGCAGACACCTTTAGAAAAAAATCGTTTGAGGGAAAAAATCTTCTAATTAATTTTCTATTTTTCATTGCCCGAAAAATCGGATAAATTTTAAAGAACTAGAATATCCAGATCATTAAAAGTGTACAAAACTGAAAAGACTAGTAATCATATAGGTAAAGCGACTTGGGGAATGAAAAATAGACGACGACACACAATGAAAATTGAACAATACCAAGTCGGTGGGCTTAAGTTTTGAATACGGAAACTCATACTTTGAATATACGCACAGTATGAATCTGCTTTACAACAATCGCTACAAAAAACGTTCAACTGACTCAGGATGAGAGACAGATGGATTAATGATTATTATCTGGATAATTTTGATTGATCATAGTTCACTGGATATTTTGCTCACAATCAGACATAAAATGATTGATATGCAGTCTATATTCAAGCAGGATCTTACACAGTATTTTTTTCTGCACAGTGTAGAAATTTTAGGCTGTGTACAGAAATTCTGCACTGGTGCAGAATTTTTTGAGTGATGTGTTCGATCACATATTTTCTTCTATAATGTGTCAGTCATTGATTCTCAACTTTTAAAATCAATTATTTTTCTTATTTTAAGACTTTAAAATGTCACACTCCTGATATCAATGAATTACCCATCTAATTTGCTTTTCACTATTCACTGTATTGTAACAAGAGAAAACAGCAGTGCAGAATCTTTTTTTGACTTTTCTGCACTGCGCACAGAGCCGGGTGCAGAAAAAACACTGATGTTACAGTAGACGTCTGCTAGGTCAGTAGGTAACAAAAGGATTTCCGAACCCGAATCAAGGCAGGGAAATCAAACTTACTCTTGGCATTTTCTAATATCCTTATCGACGAAATATCCTTCGGGGCAAGAATTGAGGCACTGACGAGCCGGTGATAAGTAAAAATTTTCCTTACAATACTGGCATTGATCGTGGCTACGGCAAGTTAGACAATTTTTGTCGCAAATGGCAACACATTTCAAGGTTTTACCTACATATGAAACATTGCAAAATGAATGCTGAATGGATTATAGAACGTCTACATTTTTTACCTTCTGAACGTTTCACCAAGATGTTTAAACTTTTGGTGAAAAAAATTATAGAAAGCTTTTCACACTTGGATTCGAGATCGAAAAAATTCAGGATCCCGAAAATTTTGTCAGAAGACAACTTGCACTACAAAATTGCCTTTTAATTTTGTATTTTCAGACAAAATTATTTCTAAAACTTCTCTCAGCCTACCATCGTCCGTTGCGTTCACGAATCCTTCGGGACATTGGGAGGCGCATCGACCATGGTGAAAATTTTCCGGATCTATGTCGACCAGGAGGGTATTGTCGGGGCACGTATCACAATAGGCGGCTTGAGAGCAAGTGCGGCACCCCTTCAAACATTGGTTGCACCGTTTTGTTTCGACATCCGCGTAATAACCGTTTTCGCAGTTTTTGACGCACCTGAACGACAGTGATATCCGAGGACAATCAAATTAATCGCAAGAATGATTCAGAATTCCACAAAACATTAGTTTACAAAAAATTTACAAAAATACCACATTCGAAATAATGCAGTTTTGACCTGTGAACACTAAGAAATAATTATTACACAATTGCATGATACATGTGGCAAAAGGTGGCTTTTTTCAAGCGATTGTTATTGAATTAATCGATTGCTTTTTCCTTACGAATTTACAGGGTGCATAGTATTCTGACAACATTCAACCACACAAATTAATGGAAAAAAGGTCCACTGAACAGCCTAAATTCCAGTACGAGAACAGATCTCAGAATAAGCACAATGTAATTTTTTTCAAAATTCGCATTGATAATCAAGATTTGAGATCACTAGACCCTATGGGTGTCCATGAACTTTTTGAAAGAATCAGAAAAGTATCAAGGGGAAAAGGTTTTGAATACAAAGGTTCAATTTCATAAATAGCTTTAAACATCTTTCTAATTCATTTGCAGCATTCAATAATAGAAGTGATGAAACTTTATGGAAACAATATTCGTTTAAAAACAACAGTTTTGCTCCAGATAATCAAAATAAAAATGATTATTTTTCTATTTGTTTAAATTTTCATTAATGATATGACAATTCAGCAGTAGGTTTAACATTAAAACAGCCAAATACTGCCGTTCGCTTAAGTTTCATGTAATAACCTACAATTTAAAGAAATAAAAAAGAGCATATCGGCCACCTCAGGAAAAAACTGTAAAGTGAAAGTAAACTTGTCTATCTGAGGTTCTACAAGCTTTTAGGTGGGTTTTCCGAACAATCAAGTGGTTTCATTTTTAATCGTATGTTTTGAACACAAAATACCTTATCAAACTTGACCTTTCAGGAAGCAAGACCAGTAAATTCTCAATAAAATTTATATCTACAAAACTTCTAAAATCAGTTACCGAATGAAGTTGTTGGATAGGCGTCTATTACAGTAAATTATGAACCGAGAAAACAAAGAATTCGCATCAAATTCTGCGAAAAAAACATAATTACTTTTCGCCGCCTCGATTTCGAAGATAATGTTTGAAGTTCCTGCAACTGACGCAGTCTTGAGCAGAATTTTCGACGTAACATCCATCTTCGAGAGAACATTCTTCGTGGCACTTTTGTCGCAAAATTTTTTCCTTAATAAGGAAAAATAAGTAAAAACTACACAAAGTACGAAAAATCCCACTCCAATGACGATAAACGATGAATTTTTGTCAAATTACAAAATTTGGCTTCATTCTATTCTCCCCAATTTCTAGGAAAAACGCCCAAAAAGGCCACCACCAGCATGCAAAAATGTTGTGTGCATATATGAAAGAAGAATTGTACAGTAGCGAAAAAGTTCATCGTCATTAGAAGGGTAGAAAATGACCGAATATAATTCATGAAAATTCTGCAGTCCACATGAAATCAGCCGTAAAAAAATTACACCGTTATCGTGTGACAAACTTTTTACTACTGTACATTGGATAGTAGGCATATTAAAGATTCTAATTAGTTAATGAAGTCACTAATTAATGGAGGGAGCATTATTGAGCCAGTAGACGATTTTCCGCGACTGAATGCGGCAATGGAAGCTAAATTTTTGGAAAAATTGTATCAAGGACACGTAATAGGACTTCGAAAAAGACAGGTGATCTCGGATTTCATGAGATTTTCAGTTACATTTGGAAATTTGGCCCTATCACGTGCTCCTATTACAAAAATATAGTATACGCGACAACAAATACTTCGGGAAAAGTAAACGGCAAGTGGCACTTGAAATTTGGTGACTTTCGATTGGACACGACGGAAAATTTATAAAACTTATTGCACGGCGAGAAAGAAAAGATTCAAAAAATTAAGTAGATCTAATTTTTTACACATAACAGTATACTTTTAAATTCCACGTTCTTTTGAAGTTTTCACAGTACACAAACAGGGCGCGAGATTACAGTACATATTACATACGAATGAATGGTGTTCGCTCAACGTAAAATTTGGAATTAGTTACAAAACGAAATTTACAGTATATCGCCAAAGTTGGTCAAGTGAATGTTGGAGAAACTGTGGAAAATGATGTAATTTTTTTAGATCTAATGCATGAGACAGACGGAAATATCTCAAATACAAGGGAAGTTACCCCACTGACTGTCGATCGGACAAATAAATGCAATTCAAAAACTAAATACCAGATACGCTCATTTTCTCATTTGGATTGATTAAATCAAATCTTTAAAGAACCAAAAGAATTGAAAATTAGGAAGTAAATAAAATATGAATAAGAGGAAAAAACGAAAAATAAACATAAATAAACAAATCACTCCAATCAAAACCTTTACAAAAAACGAAATCCTTCTTTACTCGACTGCTTCAAATACCCCAATCCTATCAAATCCCGACAATTTGGCGCCAAAGCATTGATTCACATGTTTCACAGATTATGGAGAAAATTAATCGTCTTAATTTTTAGAAGAATGATCGAATCGGACGACCTCGAATAATCTCACCACTCTCTTTATTTTGATCGACAAGCTCGACCAAAAACGTCATTTTCCACAGATTCAAATATACCGAAAAAGCTTCGAGACAAAAAATCGCAAAACAAAAAAGGTGCAGAAAAAAGAAAATTCAGCTCGAAGACAGTGCAGCTGAAAAAACACTAAAGCGCCAGATCCGCGTTGAAATTTTAAAAATTTTCGGCGGCCGCCACCAAGAAGAAGCTGCAAAATAAAAGTACAAAATTGGGGAGAATAGCGACAACGAACCGATGTGAAATTCTACAAGATCTATGGAAAAAAGATCCGGCGCCATTGGCTTGAGAGCCCGACGCTTCGGCCAAAGGCGGCGACTGGCGTAAATGCGCTTGGCGCGCGAACTCCACCTGGCGAGACGGCAGTTGATCTATAGTATGTTGGTCGCTGACGAAAACGCCGCCGGGTTCTAAATGATTGTTCGTTTCTTGTTGATGAGCGTCGATGATGGGCAAAGCGTTGTCGGACGGCGAAACAGGATCGTCCGCTTGAGCCGGCGTATCGGTACCGTAAAGAGTGATCGACCATTCATTGAAAACACCTTGAAACGATAGCAGATGATCGTATATAACAAAAAGAAAACGCGAGATGGACGTATAACAAAAAACTGAAAATCGCACTATTCAAAAACTAGAAGAATGTCATAAAAACACGAATATTTATCATGATAATGATAAAAATTGTCAAAAAATTGAAAATTTGAGAAGTTAAATTGTTCATACTCGGATCCCAAGTTTCGCATGAAAAACTTTCCGCAAAAATTGTTATGGTTGGCATTTGATTCAAGTCATTCCAATATTACGGTTTTTACCAATCTATTGTGAACATTGATGCGAAAATGTCATCAAAAATTGGATCTAAAACTTGTTCGTGCTATTAAACACAGAAAATACTGAAGAATGTACGTTTTCTGCTTCAATTGAATACGCACGCGAGAAGTTCAAAAAAAATAATTCTTCAATTCTTCATAATATGGTCCAAAAGATTTACAAATAATAAATCAACTATGGTACTATAGTAAAAATGTAGAAAGATCGGGATCCAAATTTTCGAATTTGCTGTGAATTATGCAGGGTCTGAGCTGTTCATAATTTGATAGCTATGTATAATTCATTCAAAAATTTCGACATTTAAAAGAATTATTTTGAAAACTTACCGAATAACGAAGAATCGTTTTTAACGTTTTGTATAGTCAAAGTCCAATAACCTTCGGGATTCTCGCCCCATTGCTGTACAGACATGAAAGGCCATTTTTGAAATCCCGTCTGAAAGTGATCTCGAGGTCGAGGCGGTAATAAAATCGATCTGGAAAAGGAATAAATAATTCAACGATCATATGCAATGCAGACGGGAGAAAAATTATGGTTAATGATTCAATGATGTGAATATAAATTCATTATAAGAATATAAACGAACAAAAATTTTTTAAAACATTTTTTAGCGAAGGGCTTACAGCATCATTCGATTTTTATGGAAATTCGCAGGCAACAGCTTTCCATGCGAGTCAGAAAATTCATCGCTGTAAGAGCAGATTTTTACCCACAACAAAAACTCATAAATTAGGTAGACTTTTTGATTAAAATTCATGCCCATATATACAAAAAATCTGATTACCTCGTTCCTCGAGGAGAGGTTAAACTTATGACTAAATCGCCACGCCTCCTATACTGAATACTGACCAACGATTGAACATGTTCTAAGTATACTATCGAAGTATGTAAACACCGACCGCTGACATAAAGGCTGTAATTTCTAATAAATTGGCCGTGCAAATGGCTAAAAGATCAAAATAGATAGCAGAATAAGTTGAAGTTGGACGAAACAATGTTCAGTCAGTTGCAAAGAAACTCGACCTACATACAGAAGTTGAAAATACATTAATCGCGCATGCACTCACTCGGGATCCATCATTTTATGAAAATATGAACAAACTCGATGCGGCGGCACAGTCTTCCACGTTTTTGCCGTTTTGACTAAGGCTTCGGCATTCATTAACCCGTATCCGAACTTGTTGCTGACTAAAAAAACGAACGATAAGTCAATATTTTTGGATGAGAAAGAGAAAATTATGCTCGCCTAAACGTCCGACACCATTTTTTGACCAACCGGGATTATCTAACAGAGGTTTCGGGTTCGATGTTCGAATAACCAAATGTTGCATATCGCGCCACGTCAAATTACCGCTTAAAGAAACTTTCGAACTAAAAATTATTGTTATACAGCAGTTATGGTCAATAATATAACTTAAAAATCTTGAATTTTAATAAAAAAAGACTTCGACTTCAGGATTCGAAGAATTTTTGCTCCTCATTTCACTGTTAGCAGGCTATAAACTTTTATAAATTTTCTATAAAATTTCGAACAAAATTAAGCATAATCTGAGTTTTATAAGGGTTATCTGACACCGTAATTTGTTTCCACTCATTTATACTGATCTTACACGATTAAATCACATCTTACTGGTTATTCAACTAAATATCTGACTGAAAACTAAAAAAAAAGAAACTGTACGTGTACTATGTAATGCTTACTTAGCTTCGAGAGCTAGGGCGACAATGCCGGCTGCAATGGGAGCGCTAGCACTTGTGCCTGTATGTTGTTCTGTGCAAGAATTTGGCATATCAGTGCTAATCTGAAGTTTGAACACAATATTATAAAAAATTGAATGAAAATCTGAGACACTACACAGCCTCAAATCAATTTTTACTGATATCATGACTCCAGTGTCTAAACAAATCAAAACAAATAATAACCGAAGTTTATTTTTCAGATATCTTCCTAATGGGGCTAACTTAAGACTTCAGCCCGGTGCCGCGGCTGTAGATATAGCACCGGCGCAGCCGCTCCGGCCGTCGTCTGAGGCAAGACGCTCTGGTCCAGGCTTTTCATGTAAAAATAGTGTTTTTGATGAAAAAGCAAGCTCGATATATAATCTAGTCCCAGTATACAGCACATAATACAGGACAGGTATTCTTCCGAATTAAAAAAAATGATATCGGATACCCAAAAAAATCTCAACAAAATATCAACTGAGATAAGCGAGGGTTTTGAAGAAAAACGTGCTACATGAAATGAACAAAAGTGGGAGAAAATTTCGAGAATTTTTCAGTATTATATTAATTGGGGCGAATTTTAGGTTAATTAAACAAGACATCGTTCTTTCAAGCAGATTACTATAACGAACTTACTATGGCAGGTTGACCTCTATTTGCCGAACTATAAGTTGTGCACAAAGTTGACGGGCATTCTTCCAAATACCACGGTTGGTGATTGTCAAATGTTGCAGAACTAACGCTCAACGTGTAGACTGACGTAGTGTAGCCATCGCACGAACAACTATCTTGCAGGTTTCCGCCGTTACCCGACGCCCAAATGAAGATATTTCCTTTACCATTTCGGCCCTAAAAATTCCAAATCTTGTAAACTTTCAGCGTTTGTACAAATTGAGAGAAATTTGCCTCGGAAAACTCATAAAATTCTTAGAAAAACCTTTCTGTGATAATTCTAAACAGCTGAATCATGAATTTTTGTGTAGAAATTAAATTTTAAACACTTGAGTATGAAAAGTAGTTTCAAAAAATAATACTTTCGTGATTCCTCGATAAAAAGCCATTTTGGCCAAGGAACCAGGGCCGTCGAATGTTTTCCCATCATCGTCTGGACCCCAACTGGCCGAATATATGTCGATATGTTGCTGGTTGTGCGCCAAGGCGGCTCCTTCGACGCGGTCGCTGACCGGACCGTCCAGCATACGAACACCTAAAAAATGCAAAAAGAAAACCTACACAAATTCTTTATGGATACAGCGGACCACAGACGATGGGATGGAAGACAAACCTATAAGTTAACATCCTATTTATGATCGTACGATAATAAACTTAATATATGGGAAGGTAAGAAAGCCTCGGAGAAAGGCATGGAAGAAAATCAAACAGAGTGGTCTACACAATGGATAAAGCCAAGAAAAGTTCGAACAGATGACTCTGGACAGCTCCCCAACATCATAATGTTCCAAGAATAGAAGAAATGAGTATGTTATAAAAAGCGATTGAAGATTATTTATAGACCTAAAAAAATAAGATTACAGCAGTCAACAATGCTACTTTTATACGACTATCGACTTTTCCCGATATCCTAGAAGCGACTAAGAATTTTCAATATAACTTTTAAGAAGGCTGTCAAAATTTAATCACGGAGTTCGATAAAATCTGTCGATTTGTATTTTTTAAAACATGTTCTCGTTATTTTGGTTCTACGTTGTTGGGAAGACGATTAGAAGCATAACTTCAACATTTTGCAGTTTGTCGAGGAAAAATATAATATCTTCCAATAATATGGCAAAGAATACCGAACTACCTCCAATTTTGGCATTGTAAGCTATACCGACGCCACACCAAGCGTTACCGGCTACTGACGCAACTTCGCCGGCGCACCTCGTTCCGTGCCTGACAAAAGAAAGTTGAAAAGCGTTCTAATTCATGAAAAACGGCAAACTTTTTACTTATTGTCGCCGTCATTGCGCGGGGTCGGATCCTCGTCGCCACTGTTGATGTCCGTACTGGCCAAGGGATCCTGAAGGACCAGCAAACAAAATGAAATACACAACATTACACGATGATTGTTCAAGTCGAAGCACTATTAAGAATCTGACGGTCAAACAGTTTATTCTAGAAATTTTCAAACACTTAGATACCTAGCTGAATTGATGAATAAAGTTAAAAAAAATCCACGCAATTTAAAGTCAAAGCACTTTCGTCAATGCAGTAAATTGGTATGCAGTCAGATCACAAAAAATGTCTTTCTAACATATATTTTTTCAAACTCTTTGCATTGTTGAATTTTTTCAAAATTTTCGAAATTTCAATACGAGATCGAAAAAAAAAATAATCATGACAGTTTTTATCTTGTTCATCACAAACGTTACACATAAAACTTTATTCTAATATTTTAAAATGAATCATCCCAAACGCAAGCAAATTTTTTCCAAAACATCTCGAAAACTCCGTTGCAGACATGACTGCGTAATAAGCCTTTTATTTGTCGGAAATTTTCAAATTTTTCGGCGAGCATCATTGTCGTAGTGGAGCAAATATTTGCATAAAGCGCCATTCCAGCTAATTACATTTTCATGGTTGAAGTACTGCGAGCATATAGATACATTTGTGCTCACAGCATAATTTAACGATATCTTATTTTCAAAACATTGGGAGAAGAAACTTACAAATTTATGTAAGATAGAATAGAACTGAAGGTCGTCAAAAAGTGTCTAGTCGCGCAAATATGAATTTTATGCGAGATAATCCCAAGAATCGAAGTATAGTTTGATAGAACCGACTAATTATACAAGAAAATCAGAAATATACAAAAATAGAAATCTATTCTCAATAGCTCACCAGGGAAACCATCTCCCTAGTTAGTGTGTATCAGTTCAATTACATAGAATTCATCCCAAGAGAATCTTTTTTATGTATGTATATATATTTACTTAATGTCGCATTCTTGTTCTTTGTGAACGCAATTAACCCCGAGAATCAGTAGAAAATAGACTGCAAAATTTAGGAAACAGAAACTGATAAAAGATAAGGGAAATGAATCACAAAATTAAAGATAAGCAATCAATCTCAAGAGAAAGATTGACAACTTAAAACCAGCGGGGGCCATAAATGTTTAATTTCATGTTTGTTCAGTCTATTCGTGTGTTAAAAAACTAATGAAAAATGGAAAAAATGAGTATGTTTGGAATCTTTGAAATACACATTTTCGTTCAAAATGATTTAAATTAAATTATAGTATACTGTTGTTTTGGTTAATTTGTAACAAAGTACATGATCTTTTTCGATAGCTTCTTTTTGTTTTTTCTCTCACACATCATTTTCCCTTCCGACGCTTATCTGCTGCACTTTTGCTTCCGACTCGTGGCTTTGTTGGCCGGTTGTCATATATTTTTTGTCTCATTATTTCATCCAAAATAAATTTCGTTATAAAAAGCCCTTAGGAGCATAGTTCATTGACTAGTCCTGACATTCGCGCTGTTTTTCCGATTTTTCCACATTCGTCATCTTTTCTACGATTAAAAATCGATACTCGTTCATGCATACAGGTTTTCCAAACAAGCAAAATTTTGATAACGATTCACATTTCACAAAAAAAACGTATATCATGCCCTGAATCTTCTATCATGGTGTCACGCTCACTCGATTTTCTTGTTTTTTTTTCAACATCGATTTTCCGAAGAGTTTAACGAACTTTCTTTTCACCGTTAGTCAATTTTTCTTGTTTATTCTTTTCACTACGTATATGCAGTTCCACACAGGGAAGACGAGAAAGTTCTCGCCAACGAACCGGTATGCAAATTATTGGGCGAAAGAAAAAAGTAGGACACGCAGGCGAAACGTGGGGGATGAAACACGAGTAGTTAATGAAACCAGGCGTTACTATGCCATCGAAGAAAACTAAAAAACTTGACTGTTCCGGATGATGACAAGTACAAGATTTCCACCAAATGAACGGAAAAAGTGAAAGGATTACATCAACAGCAAAAAGCACACTACAGGAAAACCAGAATGACTGTTCATCATGAAAGTTGGTTCGAAGCGAAAGTAGTCGAGCATTTTAATTTTTGTCATGCATAGAATAATGTGGAAATTTTCATCGACATACTTGACAAACAGGGTTTTCCTCTGTGATTTGGTGTGATCAACGATAATTACGATTATTTGTTAGTTTTTTATGAAATAAAAATGCTCTGACATATCCCATAAGTATAATTGGAATGGAATCGTTTACTCCAAAATATCATTGTGAAAGCGTAATTTTGACTTTAATAAATCAACTTTCCGACTAATATTCCAGGAAATTTTGATTGGCATTGGAAAAATTGCAGGATTTCCGAAAGACACGGATTTCAAAGCTTTTAAGATAAAAAATTTTAGTCCTCTATTCAAAATATGATCGGTGTTATTACACTTGAAAAACTTACGTAATTATCAACCAAATCCGGATGCGATCCTTGTACACCGTCGTCCAATATTGAAACGACAATATTTTTCCCTGTATAACCTAACGCCCAAGCTTCTCTAACTTTCATGTCGAAACCACCGATAGCGCCAGCTCTCTGTAAATAAAAATTCATTGAAAACTTAGTGAATAAATGATGTATTTCAGCGAATTTCCATCGCTAATGCTTGAAGCACATATTCTAAAATTTTTCTTATGTGTAGCCACATTCGCTCTACTCTTAATTTCTACACTATTCAAAATCCCTAGCGGTACCTTACGCTGCAAACCGACTCACCAAATACCATTGTTTAGTGTACAAAGGATCGGGCCAAGGCAATTTTAAGGGGCTAACTCTATTATCACGTTTGATATCGCGTTTTATACGTTTTTTTGGGAATTGCACTTCGGCCCACTCGACCTGAAAAAACAAATTTTAGGCAAACGATGGGACAAAAAATTGCATTCTTTTACGTTCGGATCGTCGAAAATCGGCTGGAAAGCATGCCTTTTGACCCGTGAATTGTCTTTTCTTTTGAAATAATAAACGTCTAAATCACCAACCTAAAAAGATAAAGGAAACTAAAACGCAGGCAAGTTGAGCAGGAAAAATTTCAGATATTTTATGCAAATCAGAGATTTTAGATGAATCTTTTAGCACACTTTCCAACAAACACTTCTTTTCAGTAAATAATATGCAAAGCGATTTTATATATATATGAGTTTGTGCAAAACAAAGTCTTCAAAAAACTTACAAAGACGTAACGCTGAATCCAACAACAGGAATTCTTGATTAGTATTCAAAACATTGAGGAATAATTATAACTTTTTATTTGACGGAAAAGAATTGATTTAAAATAAATTGTCACGTGCCAATGTTTTTTTCTCGAAAAAACAAAAAATGAGAATATTGATGAGAACAATTTACAAAGCTATATTTCATGAAAACTATTTCATCTTGCATTTAAGTGCAAGATGAAACATGAAAAGTGATGCACACGAAACAATTAGATTAGAAATTTATTAATCAACAACAATAGTTAGAAAATAGAAATTCGCATAATAATTTGCATTTGCAAGTTTGTTGCAATTTGCTTGTAAAAATTTACAAGTTTGCTTGCAAGAAAATAGAAATTTGCATAAACCATAAGAATATTTTTAAGCTGATTTAGCGTTTCTACAAATAAATAAAAATTTCTTCATTTGTATGTACACACGTTGTTGTGAGGAAGTTCTCCTTCTTGGTGGTCGTCATATTGCTTTTACATTTACATTTTCAAAATTTTATGCTCTTTTTTAACGCGGAAATGTCCGTTCAAAATGACGAAAATAGCATCAACTGGATAATTTTGAAATTAGCCAAATTCTTTTCATACCATAATTCAAACTAATTAAAAAGCTACAGCCGCCGAACGACCGGAAAATCAGCATGTTCCACGTAAAAAGCAGAAAAAGCTCGTTCAACGTAGGTGGTCCTTTGGAAACGGGAAAAAATACGCCCTTGACGGGTGGTCGCTCCCTCAATCAAGATGATGTGATAAGTACGATGAGTATGTTACGTGATTAAGGATAAAGCTTTGATGGCAGTTGACAAACGTCTCTAGAGAGAGGAACATGTTCTCAGTGCATCGAAAACTGTTGAATCCAATGCATGATACTTTCAACAGGCAAGAAATATTTCAGTCATGCGAAAAAGATCGATATTACTGGAATTTCGAAACGAGAAAACAATTTGCACCTCGAGAAGAATAAAATGCAACTATCCAATTATCGCGTCCTAGTTTTTCAAAAACACAAAAATTGTTTGATCGGGTCGGGAATCATATAAATAAACAGAAAGAAAACCTCAAATGTTAGCTAGAAAATTATGAACCTTCAAGAAATGTGGAATATTTAGAGTATTTTATGCGTGGTGGAGTCAATAAACTTATTGGAGCAAAAACAACTTGAATGATTTCTCGAAAATTGGACACAACTGTTTTGGTTTTTATGAAAAAACAGATTAAAAAGAAATCGGAGTGAGAAATCTTATACGAGAAACAGAATCGATATTACTTTAGAAATGCCCACGAATAGCAAATGATTTCAGAACGATAATTTTTCTAGTAGATATCTAGTATCTTAGAAAAACTAGAGAACATTTGAACTGAACCTGATGTCATCTCAAGTCTATGTTAGAAAACTTTCAATACGTTTTAGGGCTAGAGAAACATAGCTTGGTTGTGCGATGTGCCGAAGAGTAATGAGGTGATTTTTTGTTATACTTTGACTAATAATCCTTTAATCCAGCGCATATTGTATTTGAGTGACAAGAATTCCCGAATATTATCCGTTTTCTAATGTTCCAAACAAGCTTTAGTCCAGTCAGTGGGGTTTGTTAGGGAACGAAAAAAAATTTTTCAACGAAGTTGCCGAGGCTTGAAGTGATGCATACGATCAAAACCAGGCCATTGCTCTAGAAGATGATACAGGACTTAAATCATAAGAGTTTTCCGAGACAGAAGGCACGGTAAGTTAGAGTTTTTTGTAAGTTTTGGAAGAAAAATCATTGTTAGAAAATGAAAACATCCTTATAGTTTATCAACAAGGAAACGAATCTCGACGTTGATAACACTATTCTGGAGCAGGGTTTTTCCCGCAAACGAAAATTTTCCGCACGACCCGAAAAAAATGCACACTGAGAGGAAAAAAAATTCCTGTTCTGGAGTCGATTTAAAAGTAGAATCAGATAAGATTTAATTAGATGAAAAAATTGGACTTGCACCGGCAAGTTGATAATAAAACTTTTTTCGAATGTCTTGACTATTATCACCGCTTGGCAAAATATGAAATTTTATAAATTTCAGAGAAACTAAGTTTTAAGAACTCTGATTCTGGCTTTCAATTTATAATCACATGAACCGAATCCAAAATTTATGTTTTTGATATTTTGCAATTCTTGGTCATAATGATTTCAATTCTGATATATACTCGAAGGAGAGACGCTTTTAAAAAGGTTGTTAATCCAGAAAAGTCGCCATCTATGTTTACCCGTCCTGCGAATTTATAACCATAATCCTGTTCTATTCGTCTAATTTGATCGCCGTTAATTCCGTTTTTAATCCTAACGACGATTTCGTTAGTTTCACAATCATCGAACGTACAGTGACCGTTGGGTCGGAAATTTCGATCGTTGACGACGTCGCTTTCGTCGTAATGAGAATAATTTAGAAAAATGGGCGGCGAATGGTCGGGCATCGTTTCATGAACGTCGAAAACCGATTCGACGCGGGCGAAAAAATGGCAAGAAATAATTATTAAGATTAATAGTCGTGAAGTTGTCAGCAGCCGATGAAAATAAAAACGAAGAAAATTTCGTCGGCAATAGAAAACTGTTCTTGATTTAATGAGCGACATCGTCCCTCAGATTGACTAATGGAGATTTTTCCTACTATAGAATTCAGTTTAATACAGAATTTTGTTCGGTGGGCTTATTAAAGCTCTAAATAATTTGATCGGCTCAATGTATCGTCATTCGTATCGGATCAATAGGCGAATAGAAACTTAAAAATATAAGGTTTATATAAAATCAGAAAAAAAATTTTATTGTCTGACAATAAACAGATTGACAAGTAATCTAACTACTGAATTTTGCCAGAAACCACTAGTTATAACTTATAACCCAATGTTTTGACGCAAAGACAGTCTTCAATCGTCCACAAAGTGGAAAACAAAATTTTGGGTTTCGGGTCAAAAAAGTCAATGTTGGTTTCACAAATCTCATATTATACTTGAGATCGTTTTTAACATTAACTTCACTTCGCAGTTTAGTTTCAATTCAAAAATATTTACTTTCCTCTTATTTTGACTATTACGTGATTTTAGAGGCACAAAAACGCATAAAAATAAGGCGTCTGTTTGCATTTAAAAGGGAAAAATTGATACAGCGAAAATTTTTGGGACTTCGGTTCCCATTTGGGGAAAGAACATTAAAGGAAAAATAGCAGGCACCTCACCCATTGGCAAAAAAAGTAGACGCCTGTACGAATCGATTTCATTACTTGTAGTTGGCAGGAATGGGGGCGAACCGTTGGGAAATGTTGAAGATGTGGTGAATGAAATGTGCTCCGAACCTCGATGTTCGGCCTTTTTATGATGGCCAATATCAACACCAGACCAAAAATGCATCTAGATTCATTTGCATACTTTGAAAATGTATACACTTTTATCGTTGTAAATGGAATGCATTTAAGCCTAAACAATAAAACTAAGGACTCACCACTGCCTTTTCGTGAAGCTAAGCAACAGCGAATTTACGTGACTAGTTAAGACGTTGTATACCCTCCTCAAAATGGGTCAAACTGCGAGAATTTAATGCTCGATATCACTTTAAAGCATACCTGTAGTTGGGGGACCCTCTACCAGTTTAGTAGAACACTATACCCAAATGTCTACGACGCCTCAATTGGGAAAAATTTTGGGAAAAAGTAGCTTTTTTGTTTTTTTCTGGGAAAATTTTCGAAATTTTCGACTTTTTCGGGGACACACTCCCAAATTTTAGGAATTTCGGGACCACTACCATAAAATTTTGAGTTTATCCCTTGCCAACTAGTCAGGCAGGATAAAAGTTCAATAACAATACAATTATAGCCACACATTTATCACACTGATTTACGTAAAAATCGTGTCCACATTCGGCTAGTCACGTCAGTGTGAGACAACAAAAAAATTTGCGAGGAAACTATTGAATGCCGGCGCCGTCCGTCATAAAAAAGACGAAGTATAGCAGCTTGAAACCGGCGCCGGGTATGAGCTGCTATACTTCTAACAGTGACGGCCGGCACAGGCCGGCGAAGTATAGCAGGACCTTTACTCTTTCCGGCGCGAAGCTCCGAAAATTTTTTTTTGGGTATTGGCATTCTACGACGCTGAAAAATCAATTTTCCGAACATTTATTTCAAGAATTAGATTCGAATTTTCTATTCAAAATTCTTAATTTATAGAATTTAATTATTTTAAAAATTTTAAAACTAGTAATTTATTCGTAAACTTCCATGAACTTGGCCGAGTACGACGAGTAGAAATTTCCGAAAATTACTACTATGAAGCATTTGGATTGATATTACGTTGAGAGAAAAAATCGCAGCAAAAAGTTTAGAGAGTTGACGTTATTGTCGTGTAAGAGGTCGGACCAGTTGGGGAGAGATAAACCTAAAATTCTGGGATGGTGGTTCCAAAATTTCCAAAATTTTTTGAGGTCCCAAAAATCCCAAAAAAGTCGAAAATTTAGAAACTTTTCCAAAAAAGGTCAAAAAAAGCTACTTTTTTCTAAATTTTTCCGAGCTTAGGTACAGGGTTGACGAAGTTGGGGGTTCCAACATTAGGGTACAAGGTACGACAAAGTTGGGGGAACCCCCGACCTCCCCTTCCCCCAATTACAGACAGGGTTTTTTTGCACAGGACAGGTTGCAATGTGCAACTTGGGGAAAAATTTTGGTAGCGCAGATAAATTTTTGGTTGCTCACTCTATAATCAATAAATTGCCTTAATTTTATCAGAAAAACGACCAAAAGCTATTTTCTTGTACTCCATTCGATTCGCGTTGGTTTCAGGCTTTTAAAACCCAATTTTCTGAGCTTTAAAGAGAAAATAAAAAGGTTGGTATGAGTAACTTGTTCGGCGCATGGCGCGGAATTTTTTTTTGATTTTGATATTTTAGAACGCTGGAAAATGAATCTTTTAAACTTTTACTTCCTAGACGGAGGATTCAATTTTTCAGTGGATTCAATGAACTTCGGTCAGAACAATTCAAAAACTAGAGGAAAGCAACTAAGAATTTCGATTCTCCAACCGCCAAGAATTTCTACTTGGACTCAAAATGTTCTAATCACAAAAATGTCAAAATGTTTTTAAAAATCGCAAAATTTTTGTAAAATAACCGATAAAAATCTTACTTTTCGTTAAATTCGCCAAAAAACAACATAGGATCGAACATTTATCCATAATATGCAGATAATTAAAAGTTTAGCTATAATTAGCTAGAATGACATTTTCTAACCGCGCACTTACATACCTGTGGAGGAGGATAAACCCAAAATTTTGGGGTGAGGGCCACAACATTTCCAAAATTTTGGGGAAGAGGATCGAAAAACTTCCAAAAAAAATCGAAAAAATTTCGAAAATTTTCCCAAAAAAGGCCAAAAAAGCTAATTTTTTCCAATTTTTCCGAGTTTGGGGGGGGGGCGGGTATAGGGTTGACCAAGTTGGGGGTGGGGGTCCCAACATTTGGGTATAAGGTTCGACCAAGTTGGGGCCTCGGGGTGGCGGTGCCTCCCCAACCTCCCCCCAATTACAGGTAATGGCGCAGTAGAATATAGAAAAATCATGAAGGAATTGAAATCCGGCGCGAACCGCCGGAAAACTTCCACGTTTTTCTTTCTTATAATGCATAAAAATGCATCTCCGGACAGGAAACCCTATAACCTAATCGAAAGGGCGGTCAGGCTTCAAGTTGCACAGCGCAATTTGACAGACAAAATTTGGTTGCACAACCCGAAATTTGATTGCTGTGTCAGCAACTGTTTTTTTTTCCACGAACTTTTTTCCACAAATATGGAAAGAAGTCAAATTATGCGGCAAAAATTATTTTTCGTCTTAAAATCATCGTTTTTTTCGCTTGAAATTGCTCATAAACACTTTATTTAAGTGTTTTTGAGCTTTTTAAAGCATTTTGATAATCATTCTGATCATACATCTCAAAAATTAAATTTAAATTTTGTGTGTATAAATTGTAATTTCTAGAAATTTATCATTCCAAAAATTTTAAAACCATTAATTTGTTCGTAACCTTTCATAAATTCGGCCGAAAAGCTGTGAGTCAGAAGCGTATAAATTTTCCAAAAATACTTCCATGAAGCTTTTTAATTCAGTTTACGTTAGGAAAAGAATAAACGCTTCAAAAAGTTTAGAAAGTTGACGTGTTGATCTTTCTAAAAAATCTATGAAGGAAAAAATGCGGATCTGCATTAAATATAAAGATATAAGTTAATTATTCAAGATTGCCAATTAAACATAAAATAATACGCTTAATGTTATGAAAACTATTACGGATTAAATGGTAAGTAAAGGTAGACATGCTAAAAGCCGCGCCTGAGCTTGGTAACAAATAATAATGATTATTGGAGTTAAAACCGGCGCAAAGCGCCGGAAAATTTTGAGATTCGGTACCTGTAAGACCTCCGATCAGTTGGGGGGGGGGGGGCGATAAATCCGAAATTTGGGGGGAAGGGATCGAAAAAAGTCGAAATTTTTTCCAAAAAAAGACATTCACTTTTTTGCAAATTTTTTTAATTTTTTTCCAAACTGGGGGAAGGGTTGGGGGGGGGGTTGGGTATATGGTTGGCCAAGTTGGGGGGTGTCCCTCCAACCCCCCCTCCCAAGTACAGGTATGATTTGGACCTCCTAAAATGCACCAACCAGAATGCATCTTTTCAGTATGAAAACAACAAATTTTTCTTCCACATTCGTGGAAAGATCTCAAAAATCTTTTCCACATTCCAGATTTTTTTTGCACATTATAGCGCAAATGTGGAGAAAAAAACAGTGGGTGCAGCGTTTTTTGTGTGCACGGACATTCGTGCCAATTGGCACAAAAGGCCAAATAAATTTGTGTCAATGGCACAAAAAAAATTTTTCAACCAGAAACATACTGAAAACTGTGGAAAAGTTTTATGCTAACAGTTTGATAAAAAGTTAACGTTCAACGCATTAATTTTTAGTAAAAATCGTGCCCTACCTATTATTCAGCTAACCATGTCGGTGAGATAAGGAAAAACTGTGCAAGTAAATAGTTCACGATGGCTGAAAAAGAAATGAAATGCTGAGAAAATTCAAATAACTCTTCTTACCAACGATATCGATTTTTCTATTTGAATCAATCAAACACAAAAAGTAAGAATTTCAGTTTTAAATCCAAATCTGACTGAATGAACAGAGAATATTCAGAATTTCTTTTCATTCATCAGTCATTGACAGTCTATAGAGTTTGCTGCAACGACACTAATACACTGTTCGAAGAGAAATCGTTCGCGTTCGGGTCAAATACACGAATAGAAAATATACTATTTTCGTTGAGTCGGCGCGACGCGCCGAAATTTTTTTTGCATTTTCAGCCCCCCCCAAAACGTCTAAAAATCAAGGAAATTGAATGTTTGACCAGCCAAAAAATTTGTGCCAATTGGCACAAACGCTCAAATATTTTTGTGCCATTCCAAATTTTTTTGTGCCAAAAACCATGTTTTGGCACAAAAAAACACTGAGTGGCGGGTGTGCGTATAAAAAAAAGCCTGGGCGCGAGAGATTGGAATAAACTACAGTACTCTATGGTTGTATCATATGTGACTTCTATGTAGCTATACTTGCCAACCAACCTCCTAAAGTTCGCATTGTCTAAATCAGGCATTTCAGTTCATCAAAGGAGAGAATATAGCCTTTCCACTTTAAAATGATGGACGCAGCAACAGCCGAAAAATATTTTCACATTGACATGTAATTTTAACATAGAGAAATAGTTTGTATTGTAGAAAAACGCTGAATTTCTTCATTACAACGAAAAAACCAAAATCATAGAAACACAAGATGATTTGGAATGGGCTGTTAGACTCTTGAAGTGCTAATTGAGAATTTAAACATTTATCAGGCTATAAAGCGGGATAACCAGTTGTTCTGTTTGCATGAACTATAAATTTTTTTATTAATTACAGTAATAAGCTCATTAGTTCTGATTTTTGAGCCCAATTCCATGAGCCTGCTGTATCTGCTACTCAGAATAACATAGACTATAGAACTTCCCTATGAAGCTGCTTTATTCCACTCAAAAATACACCTTTTTATGGAGAGCAACATTTTTTCCAAACACCACAAAAATGGACCAGTTCGATCTAAATAACACTGAAAAATGCCGTACCCATTCATTAAATGGTGAAAATTCGGTTGGATTGATTGACATCCAAAACTTTTTTTATTGAGTAACGACCATGTTCATTTTCTACAGATTGGAATGATGGCTTGCAGGAAATTGGCTTGTGGGTTCATAAGGAAACTGTCATTGAGGGTATTAAGAAAATATTTCGTGATCACCTTGTGAATGCGGGATATCATCATGTGAGCGATTGCCAAGTAGGCGATTCCCAAGTGAGCGATTCCCAAGTGAACGGTTCTCAAGTGAGCGACTCCCAAGTGAGCGATTCTAAAGTGAGCGAATTCCCAAATGAGTGAATTCTTAATTGAACGATTTCCACGTGAGCGATTCCCAATTTAGCGAATTTCCAAATGAGTGAATCCCCAATTAGGTGATTCCAAACGAGCGATCAAGAATCTAATAACACTTTCTTTAAATTTTCCTTCTTTACCTTATATTTGTTTTTTTTTCTTTTTTCTTTCGTTTTCTGTGTGTGTTGCTATGTTTTCGTTTATGTATGTTCTTACATTTTCATCTTTTGTCTGTGCTTTCTTTCATTTTATTCCTTCTTGTCATCTAAGTTTTTCTTTTTCTGCCCAAATGCATTACAAGTTGTCATTTTAGATAACCGTAGTCTCCCGTATAATGTTTGAACATTTCAGCATGTCTGAGCCTTTTATCGTTGTAAGTGTGAAAATCCTCATAAAAAATATAAACAATAGAATGCAGTAAGAAAGAAAACATCAAGAGAAAGGAAACATCAACAATGGACACACTAAGAATATGTGAAAATAGGTGGAAAAACATTAGGAAAAGAAAAAAACATTAAAAAATGACAAGAAAGAAGAAGCAAGATAGGGAAAGCAGCAAGGAAGAAAAAATGATACGAAAAAGAACAAAAAAAAGAAAGAATCGTTAGAATAGAAAAAAGATAAAGATGAAGAAGTAAAGGCAAAAAACTAAGATTAAAAACAGATAAGAATGAAGAAAAAATCACAACAGATAAAATTGAATAGGAAATAGAGCTCGCCGAATTGTATAACAATTACATTAGAGACAATGTTTATTAAAAATGACAACTTGTAACGTATTGTTTCAGAAAGCAAAAAGAAAAAAGTAGATGAAAAGAAAAAGAAAATGAAAGAAAGGCGAGACAAAAGATAAAAATGCAAAAACATACATAGACAAAAACATAATTGCAACACACGGAACAAAATAAAAAAAGGATGTGAAGAAAATTTTATCGCATTCTCTATTGTTTATTTAGAATCGCCCAATTGAAAATTCGCTCATTTGGGAATTCGCTCAATCACGAATCCCTCGCATGAGAATAGCTCAATTGGGAATCGCTCACATGGGAATTGCTCAATTGAGAATTCGTTCAATGGGGAATCGCTCATATGGGAATCGCTCAATTGAGAATCGCTCAGTAGGGAATCGCTCAGTTGGGAATTGCTCACTTGGGAATAGACTGAGAATGCGTTCATTCAATTCGATTTTGTCCAGTTCACGGATTTGAGCCCTCTTACAATACGTATTAAGGAAGCGAGATATCAGAGAAAAAAATTTATCTCTTAAAAAGCCATGTCCTTTTTACGCATATTTAGGCCATTCACTCGAAAATTTATCGTGACTTTTCAGGAAGAGCCTTTTGAGAGGATTCAGAAGATTTAGATTGCGCTGATATGACTGTTCGGAAACTATGAATAAAAAAATTAGGTGTAAACGCGATTTTTGTGTTGTACCACCAGTGAGTAGCATGCTGTTCAAGTGGCGAGTAAACGACTGCCATTATTCAATATATCAGTCACAATTCAGAAAAATATATTGAGAAACCCTGTTTCATGATTCAGTTTTTGGAGAATTCTCCATACCCAATGTTCGTAGACGGCTGAAAATTGTTCAGGAATACGGAGCTCAGAATTTTTGTCGAAATTCATGTGAAAAGAATGCTTAGGCCCAAATGGCGGATAATGGATCACGGGCCGATAATGGATTACAAGTCGGAATTAAAATGGTCAATTATTTTTTGTAGTAGAACACAGAAAGCCGATTATCCGAATCGCCGCTTAAAAAATATCAAAATTAATCTATAATAATCATCCTGCGAATAGTAGAATAACGTGTCTGATTGACATGGATGTAGTGTCGACTTTACAGATTTTTCGAGCGATTCTGTACTCTATTCATTTGAAATGATCGATGCAGCAGTCGGAGTTTTGACAAACGCAGCCTTACTAAAGATCAGGAAATTTATTTCCATAATCTTGAAATCATTGAAAAGAGTTATCATCAAGGAGTCTGTATCATAAAGAAAAAATACATTAAATAGAGCCAACGACCCTTACATAATTTTGGATTAAAGTTCAGCTGCGACTTCGCTGCATCGATCATGTCTAAATAAATGGAGTATAGTAATTCTTATAATGGAAACAATTGAAATATCGTATGCACTCCAATTCATTTAAATTCTTTTTGAAGATAATGCAAATTTTATTCTACGATATCGACGTAACAAGAAAACGGTTTAAAATATCATTCATTTAATGGCATATCAATCGGTATAGTCGGTTTTCTTGTTTTCAATAACATCAAAGTGCTCAGATTTTCAATGAGGAAGTACGAGAGAAAATTTGTATCTCTCTTAAGGTCTCTTTTAAAGTCCAATTGAGAAAGCAGAATAGCCACAAGAGCGAAACGATAGGAAAATATGTACATATTTCAATTTAGAGAGAAATAGGCAAGACTTGAGCGAAATTAATAAAACCTCGATCAAATATGGCGTTAGTAAAAGTAACGGATTTCTAAACAATATTCTCCGTCACACACAACTTGGTTAGAAAAATTCAAAAAGCTATAAAAACGCCGATTAAGCACATTTAATCTCTATTAACTTATTCAACCTAAATCCACCTTGTGTCATACGGGTGTCGATTAAACATAATCGACGATTGAAACATAGATTAGCTAATCTGCGATTAGCCACTAATCTTGATTAACCTTATCGGCCTTCTGTCATTCGAACCTTAGTGTCACATAAATCCACGACGCTAAAGGTTCTAAAGTACTATAATATCAGTAATCTGTAATTTCAAGAGCTTTCAACAGTAAATGTTTTTTTGAGTCACTCTAACCGTTTCCATTGCATGCATATCTTGGAAAACAAAAGATATGCAAACAATACCTCGTATAATTGCAAGCGATTGCAACATAATACATTCTGACATATGTATATTCCAAATTAAAAATCATTTGATTAAGAAGCCGAAAAACTAAAATAGAGAAATAGGCTTTACTTATAACAAGTTTCACTTTGTAAAAACTTTCTAGAACGAAATAGACAGATTTTTCTGCACGGTTAACAAAAATGCAGTGCTTTTCATAAATAGTCCAATTCAGGGTCCCTCGGTGATCTTGTTCCTTCTACTTCATCGTTGGCCAATAAATAATGCGAAGATTCCAATAATGTTTGGTTATTGGTGGCGTTTTCGAATGCGGGATTTTCGTTTTCGGATAATGCAGGCGGCTGAATGTTTTCCTCGCCGTCGTTTTCGCTACTGACGTCGGCTTCGTACAATGCTTCTAAACTGCCGTATTTGTTGCGAGATTTTTTCAAAAACTCGAAATTCACTGGCAAATCGGCGTATCTGCGAGCAAATAGTGAAAGAAACCATCAAATACTGTCGTCTTTGTAAGGCATCAAGGTCGGACAAACCCTGCCCCAGATCATTTCTGCTAAATTCAAATGACAGGCGCCATTGGATTTTCTACCCGTATTTTTGATGAAAATCCTGATTTGTTAGACAATCACTGCGCACAAATAAGTTGGTTTCGTAGACATTTTTTATTCAAAGCGAAAATACAGTATTTTTTCATATGCCGAAAATTTCACAATTTCACGTCATTCAACATTAGACTTTTTTGACGGAATTTGAATCTCGTTACTCTTTTCGAACAACATAGTACTCGATACAATTCTTCCGTTATTTGGTAAAATGCTTGGAAGAAAAGTGACAAAGACTGCCCGGTTTAGGTGTTTGACTTCATCCGGGCAGTTATTTGACACCTAAATAGCGACTTTTCAAGTCCAACAACAACTTTTTTGTTCAAAGACGAAAATTTGTTTGTATGAATTGATATATCTATAGTCTGTTTTTATTGAAATGCTTCTAAATAATGAAAATAGAAAGCAGGTAATATTTCAGATTTTCACGATTTTCTGGTAAACAGTACATCATATAGGACTGGTAATTTGTGAGCATACTGACCTAACCTGTAACAATTTTTTGAGTGAAAAATTATACAGTAAGAGCTTTATGTAAACGATTAGACGGCACTACGGATTTGTGTCACTTTTCTATTTGGAAGCATTTCATAAAAAACAGACTATAGTTGAGATATACTCAGAAACATAAATAAAAGTTTAGTGTCTGTGTTTTTGACCGAGATTCTTTCGATTAAAACTTGGAAAATTTGGATTACCTGACTCCCTTGCTGGTGATGTAGGATTGGTACTGTCGCCAAAATCATTCACGCGAAGCTTTCACTACAGAATTTTTTACTCCAAGAATTGTTGAAAATTGTTTGATTATGCTCTCACAGATTCCCAGTAGTCTTACATTACATACAGTATTTTGGCAGCAAATCGTTAGCGTTTTATTATTTAGAAGCATCTAAAGGAAAATGGACAATAAAACAGTAAATAATGGAAATGTGAAAATTTTATAAAAATATTATGGAAAAATATGCGATTCGAAGTCAATAGTAAAATTATCTGCAAATAGATCAGAATAGTGTGATCACTTGATTCACAGTATGCAAAAAATGATAACAAAGAAGCAGTGTTCATACTCTATGTAAGTGTTAATGAATACAACTCGAATCCTATTGTAGACACCTCTATCTCATAAAGTGCAGTAATTGGGTGCATGAAGAACTCTAATGTTGCATAAAGTGTTGCTTCAGATGACCTTTTTGGATCACCCTTCTGTCAGTATACATTACGCTTAGGCGAAACTCCTAAAAATCTTTAACTCTCATAAAGTTTCAACTGATGGGCCAAAAAATGTAGATAGCTACAGTACATTCACTTCTTGACTGTACTTGAAAGGAAGCTTATTCATCATTGCATTACGGTAGAAATAGAACTGAAATTCCGACTGATAGAAATTTCGAAATTAAATTTTAAGATCAAGTTTCGATCCACGCGATTTTGTGTCATGTATGATGAATGAAGTGAGATTATGAAAGCAGAATTTACTACGATTGCCTCGATGTGGTGATAGAGCAGCGAAAAATGAGACAATCAATCATCTATCAATTTCAATATAATCATCTGTTACCTACAAAAGACTATGAACTCACTTTATAAGATTGGTGAGCCTCGAGATCCTCTTATCTTTGCACATGAGAATGAAAAATATCGAGATCGAGATCAAAATTCCGATGAAAAGTACGATAACGATCGACGACGTAACTTTCCTTTGCAACAAACGCCGTTTGAAAGTTTGAGCGAAATTCTCAACTTTTAGGCAAATTCCTATAAAAAAGACTGATCCAAAAAGAATAGTAAACCAGTCGACGTACGAGTATCAAACCTTTGTCCGCAATATTCAAATAATCTTCAGGGCAAGTTTTCAGGCAAAGATTATCCAATAAGTAGAATCCATTTTGGCACTGGGTGCATTGAGTTTTGTTACTGCATTGTTTACAGTTCGATTCACAGAGGACGCATTTTTGGTCGTTTTCGGCGTAAAAACCGTCAGGACATGAATTCAGGCATCTAACCAAAAATTTTCGTACTGTAATTTGGTATCAAAGAAAACAAATGTGCCTTACTGTATTTTTATTGTACCGTTGTGGACTGTGGGGTACTGCAAAGCCTTGCACTTGACGCACTGTTCGTTGGAATGTGGTGTGTAACAGCCATGTTTCAAGTCACATTCTTGGTGACAAGAATCAAAAACAACAGACTTAAAAAATGTTGAAATTCTATGATACGTTAATTTTTATTGTGTCGTTTTTACTTGAGCATCTTTCGCGACTGAATCATATGGTATTGGTTCGGCAGTACCGTACAAGACGAGTGACAAATTGGTCAAAAAAGCTTGAAAAGAAAAAATGCTTAACAACTTCAATAAAAAAAAAATTTCAGAAATAAAAAGACACGAACGAATCTAATGTCTGCAAGATGAAATGATAGCAGAATTATTTATTCTACAGGCTTTTTGATGATGTGAAAATCGCGTTTTTCGTTTTGTTTTTTTCAATATCAGGCATTTCATTTTTAAAAAACCGACTATAATCATCTAATTAATCATCTTGGTGCGACGAGGCCCAATAAAATTGTACAAACCTGTATGAAATCTATCGGCGTTTTCGGCAATTAAAGTCCAACGACCTTCGACTTTTTCGCCCCACTGTTGTACGGACATGAAAGGCCATTCTTGGAAGCCTTCTTTATGATCATTATCGTGTGGGCGCTTGTTCAGCAAGAAAGATCTGAAAATTATTTTTTTGCGATCAGAGATTCTATCCGGAATGAATTAGAATTCCTGCAATTTCGTCGGTTGGTAAACCGTATCAAAGTGTGAACCATTAGCCTATGACGCTGGAATGAGATTTCACTTTTAGTTTTTTAGTGAAGCAGTCCGTAAGAAAATCAATTTTGGAAAAATTTTTGTCAAGACGACCAGAAATAATGCCGTCAAGCTTACTTTCGGAATGCTTCATCTGATCTAAGGTATAGTCAGTTTTTCTCGAAATGCTTCCAAATTATGGAAGTGAAAAGCAAGTACACTTTCATTTTTTCATGATTTTCTGTTAAACCATGTGTCACGTCAGATTGGAAATTTGTAGGCGAATTAAAGTGACCGCTATGTAAAAGCTTTGTGTAAACGAGTTTCCGGACAGTATTGAATTTTGTCATTTTTCAATTTGGAAGTTTTTTATAAAAATATTCTATAGATTTGCAGATTTTCCTCCAAATTAAAGTTGATATCAAAATCATTATCATAAGGCTTTTCTTTGAAGAGTTTTAATATATTGTCAGATAATTAGGGAAATTGAAGAAACTTGAAGGAAAACATAGAAATGAGGGAGTAAAAAATAATACATTTTTTATTTCCATTATGGCTCAAAAATAAAGAATTGTCTTTGCCGTTCTCAAACCAAAATTTAAGAAAGTTACCATGTGAAATCTTCTGAAGCATGTCTCACTTTTCCTAGTGCTACCAGAATATTCACAGAAGATCTTTTTCGAAATTCGTTTCATAACGAGGGAAAATTTTCTTTCTCAGTTTATTCCATGTATACAAATCAGACAAAGCAATTATTTTTGGTATTTCAGCTGGAAATGTCTGGCCATTGATCAACAAGAAAACTTCACCACTGTCTTAAAAATCCAACTCTGTTAGCATTCATATTTTTTGAAATATTAATTTTACGATTTTCAAATTTGATCATTGGAGATTTGCAACTGATTTAAAGGCTTGGAAGCCAAACAAAGTCAGGACCAATATTTTATCCGAATTTGTCAGTTCTTTCGACAAGACTGAGAAAAAGACGCTCAAAAAACAATAGTTTCAAGTTAGAGCATCAATCCGTGGATTTCAGATATAGTTGAAAGTTTGGAATAGAAAAAAAGACTAAATTTCAGTTGATTTTTAGACACCGAATAGGGTAACTTTCGATTCAGGATCTAAAATTCAACGCTTTCATACAAAACAAAGTTCACAGTTTTACTATAATCTTACGTTGTGTTCATAGGTGAAATCAGACTAAACTTCAGAGCACCCCGGAATGTCGACGTCGCACTGATAACGATTTGAACGTGTTCTAAATATTTTATTCTTCTGGCGTTTGTCGAACTCTGACATTCTGTCACATCAAAGTGAAAGTAATTCTTCGTTTCTCTGCCCAAGTTTCTGAAATTTTTACGAGCACTAATCACAAGTTCATTTAATAAAATAAAAAACACTGCTCCATTTTTAGTCTATAATTTCACAATGAATCAATAAGTTCAGTATAATATCATACTTGTGCTTATCTAGTTTGTAAGGTATAGAACAATTGTAAGCAGCGGGCACGTTAATCCATTTTTCGGCCATTTTGACCAAAGCACCGGCGTCCATGAGACCATAACCAAACTTGTGACTATCTGTACATACACAGAAAAAGCACTATAGATCACGTAATATTTTCCCATATTGCGGATAAAGAACATGTCAACCAAGATGAATTGAAAGTTTGGATTGGAAGTTAGAATTCCAAACAATAGCAAGAATACTGGCTTATAGTGTTCAGAGAACATCGTTTCACAATAACACAAAAAAGGTACTCCGAAATGGAGTTTCAAGTAAACATATCAAACACTATTTCACACAGTCACACCGAATAGTACTTGATAAATGCATACCCTCTATATGATTCATATGATCCACCCCAAAAAATGCGTGTGGATATCAGACAAGTAAGATCAATTAGTAAAACTGCAAACCTGTAATCTCTTTTTCTTGAAATGATGAAAATAATAACCGTGGAAAGCAAGTATTTTACCTTAACACTTTTCAGCTGAACTAGATGTCACATAGAAGAGAAAATTGATGAGCATACTTAGCTAACCCTCAAGATTTTTCATTCTGTCACTATTCCATGATTAAAAAATAGATTTCTCATGGAAGTCTGAGCTTCATACTGCAGAATTATTCACTAGAAAATGGATAAAAGACTGTTCATCTATGTGTGACTCTTAAATCATTCGAATGTAGTAATGTACGATTTTCTCTTTGATTATTATACTTCGATTATTATATATAATAATTATATTCTTTGATTTTCTCTCCGAACTTTGATCCCGATCAAATGATCACTAAATCTAGTGGCAGAAAAAATTCCACATTTATTGTTTTATAAAAAACTGCATTCACTGCTCGACTAATCAGAGTCGTACCTCAATGTATAACGTCTGTATTAAAAATTTCTTGAATTATTTGATCTAAAACATTTTCTGAAATACATAAAATCGTGGATATTTATTTTCCAGCTCTATACAGGTTCTGAATTTGACAGACAAAATCGAAAAATCGGTCGTCTTAGACATGGTTTCAAAAACACTGCACAGATCATCATGCATCCAGAGGGAAAAAATCCGGATGCACAAAATCATGTACATTTTTACTTGGCTTCTTCAGGCATAAAATCTTGAGCATCGAAAAATTTCACATTATATAAAAACTGCACTTACATTGTCTACCAGCGCCATTTGCAATCCAACCACTATTTTGCAACAACGGTGTGGAATTGGACGTCCTGACAATTAAATGTTGCACATCCCGCCAAGTCAGATTTCGACTGAAAAAAGATCGATTTCGAGACACTGTACTGTGAACTTATGATTTTTTTCCGCACAACTAGTACTGTAGAATCAAAAGATGCAAATTCGGAATGTCTAAAATGCCAGTAGTCGCCTCATAAAAATCATACCTACTTTGCCTCTAAGACTAGGGCGATGACGCCGGCACCCATGGGAGCGCTGGCACTCGTTCCCGTATGTTCATCCGTGCATCCCAAAAGATCGGTGGTCACCTGAACGGAGTGTGTTTTCGATAAACTAAAATTTTTCCAGAATACCTGTCTGATACTCACTATTCCATAATTTTCTTTAGTATCCGAACTATAAGTACTGGTCAACGTCGAAGGGCACTCTTCCAAGTAGTGGGGCGGCTTGTGGAATTTGGTCACGGCACTGACGCTTATGGTATAGATTGAGGTTAGGTAGCCGTCGCAGGAGCACGAATCGTGGTATTTGCCGCCATCACCCGAAGCCCAAACGAAAATGTTGCCTTTGCCCCCACGTCCCTAACGGGAGATTTGAAATTGTAGTCGTGTGAAGTTAGCAAGATACGATACCGTATGAAAAAAATCATAATGACTTTCTGAATGCTCATATGAGCTGTAATGTTTTATCCAAGGATTCTTTGAATACTTTTGTAAAGAAATTTTGACGGGGAAAATGTATCATCAACCAAGCGATCAACCGTTGAAACTTTTTATAATACTGTTGCTGAGTAGTAATCAGTTCAAAATTTCGTTCAATTTCAGAAAAACTTTTGTGCACTACAGTTTTAGTAGTTCTTTCGTACTTTTCGTATGCCTTCTTCGAAAGCGATTTTAGCCAAAGGTCCCGGACCATCGACCACGTCGCCGTTGTCGCTAGGTCCCCAACTGGCCGAATAAATATCGATGTGTTGTGGATTGAGCGACAAAGATTTGGCTTCCACTTCGTCGGTGACATTTCCGTCCAACATTCTGACGCCTATTTGTACGGAATTGCAAAACAAATGATTATTTGACTATCGTTAATGCACATTTGTAGCTTACTGTAGTTGAAGGCGTAAATGGTTAGCTCAATCCAAAAAATTACAGTCAGCGTAGTGAAAAATTCTCATTTTGACATTAAAATCATTGGTCTCATTCTCCGCCATAAAAATTAATACATTGCTGATCAATAATGAATGATTTGAGTTTCGTATCGTATTAATCAGAGCAGCATTTAGCATAGAATTTCAGTCAGACGGCATATCATTCATGCAGTGTGGAACTATTTACACAATTTGTTTCACTGAAATGCGTCTTTTACGTTGACCAAGGATGAGCAGAATACTCCAGCTGGACTGAGTCGTTCGTGATACCAGGGTAGGATACATCATTGCACAAGTCCGTTTTATGCAGATTTCGGTTTAAATGAGACAAAATGCGTACGACAGCAGTACTATGGCTAATTAAAGCACGCCGTGAGTTTTCTTGTAAAGAAGACAGAACAAGCGAAAATTGGCATCGTTTTTGCACATAATTTCCGATTGAATTCTAGAATTTTTCATGATCGGAAAGGAATGTTTCACATAACGAAAATACTTTGTGTAGTATACCACACTGAGCCTAACCGATACTATCATTATTTTTCAATTTTATTTACAGTAAACAAATCAATAAAAACACGTTCGTAGTAATAAAATATTCTTGTGTATATAATCTTCATTTGTTTATATTTGCATAACCATTCGTAGTGTTTTTGTGCCATAAAGGCAGTTGTTTTTCATTATCGTTTAGTTCTTAGTTAAAAATTAAAGAGAGAAAAAACTTGTCTCAGAATTGAGCAGTACGTGTGCCACCCGACTACCTTTTAGTTTTAGTTATTGATTGTTGATCCACCTGCCTCCGACGCCCCTGCTTACCGACCCACGTACCCTACCAAGGTCCGAACCGGCCCTCCGTCTCCCCCCCCGCCGCACCACCACCTCCCGCTTATCCTTCATTTGACAGAAACATGGGAAAGGTTCCGGGAAATGTTTCCATGAATGCAGCTATTTTTATAACGAGCTCTTACACCAAGGTTTATTGGGAAATTTTGGGTTGCGTACAATATCATAAAAATATAGTCAATTTTTTATGCAATGCGTTTAGATTTGAAAGGGAAAAAATCAATACCTTCATAAAAATCGTTTACACGAAGCTTTTACAGTTAGATTATTCAATCGAAAAATTGCCAAAGGCTAGTTGAGTGTACTCATAAATTTCCAATTCTATCTAACATATGGTTTAGCAGAAGATCTTGAAAATATGAAATATTACTTGTTTGCTACATACATTATCCAGCAGCATTTCAAGAAAAAAAACTATGTCTATTTTTCTAAAATCAGACTTCGAAAGATAAATTATACTGTATGACTAACATATGAAAAAGAAAATGTTGGTTTGCGATATAAAGTCACCTATTTATGGATTCCTTTCGATTTTTTGTATTCGAAGTCGTTTAGAAAGTAATGAAGTAATAATGCATGAATCAATGTGCTGCAATGTCCTAAAGTGTTATTAGGAAGAAAACGTATGAAATCCGACTATCAAACTTTACTGCGCCCAATAAAAAATCTTTTCCTAATCAGCGTACGAAAAGATAAATCCATAAATTAGATTAAACGCAATTTGGCGCTTTCCAAGCCTCCAACTCTGCTTAATCGAGGAACTTGACTTACCTCCAATACGGCTATTGTAAGCTATGCCTACTCCGCAGCGGTCGTTGCCAGCGACAGCGGCCACTTCGCCGGCACAACGAGTCCCGTGACTATAGACGGTTGGAATTTTTTAATGAGTTGAGCTGGGTTAAAAGATGCATTACTCATTCAAGCCATTGTGGACGGGAATGGGATCGGAGTCATTGGAATTGATGTCCGTGCTTGCTTCAGGATCCTAAAAGATAAGTGTGTCGCAAAGCTAATCATTTAATGATCCAAGTGGCTGATTGTGAAAGACATGAATATAAATTTCACTCACGTGAAAGCTTGAGAAAATAGTCGACAAAGAGTAAGTTATGCTCAAGACAACAATCAGTCGTCAATTTTCTGATGAAAAGCACTTGCAAATCAATGTTATAACAACTGCACGACACTCTAGATCGGTCAGAAGACATGTACAGTCAGCGTACTTGTAATTTTCACATAAATTCATAGCTTACGTAATTAGGGGCTAAGTCAGGGTGATCACGCTGAATTCCGTCGTCAAGTATTGATACCACAACGCCTTTGCCGCTGTAGCCTCGTTTCCATGCTTCTTCGACCCTCAGATATCCTCCATCTTCGTGCTTTTCGGCGTCCAACTATGGAAAAATGATTACCATATATGAAATATGTTATTTTTGGTGTAAGACATATGACAGATATAGATAGAAAAAAATATGTCAACAAGATCACAATGATTTGTTTGAAAATATTTCTGACGTCGGATATTTTGAAACTTTTTTTGCTCCTCGAGTTAATTATACTCACCAAGTGCCACTGCTTCCTATTACAGTAATACGGATCTGGCCAATAACATTTGCCTTCGTGTTTGTTAATTGGTCTCCTAGAATGTCTACTAATTGTCATATTATAGCTGATTTGCATTTGTTGATTCCCATCAAATTTGTCGATGCGAATTCTTTTCCTTTGTTTCGGATATTGAAGATGTGCTGAATCGAACTGTAAGAAAAAATACAAAGGCTTGGATCGAAAAGCTAAGGAGTATGCGTACAGTAGGTTAACTTACGCTAGAATTACCCAGCACGGATTGGAAAACTGTCGGATGCTGTGGGCCGCCTTTGTGGATTAACGAGAAAATATTTTCCAGAGTACCAACCTAAAATAAAAAAACCACTATCAAAAATTCACGGAATTGTCATGAAGTTGAAGAACTTATGCAAGGAATTTTCAAATATAGAGAACGCAGAATAGCAAATATCTCTCCAAAACCTCTTGAGAATCTGGGGCCGGTTTCACCAAAGCGACTTAATCTCCAGCTGAGCTGCAGCTTAAGCTGCAGCTTAACTCTATATGTTATACCATTGTCGTTAAGCTGCAGTTCAGCTGTAGCTTAACTCGTACACGAAACATGTCGGGAAAGATAAGCGACAGCTGAGCTGCAGCTGAGCTGCACCTTAACGACAATGCTATAACATATAGAGTTAAGCTAAGCTTAAGCTGCAGCTTAACTTTCTCGATATGTTTTGTGTACGAGAGCTGCACCTTAACTTTTCGTATAAAGAAATGCTTCCATGACGCATTGCGCGGACTTTACCCGAAAACTTTTCGTTCGATTATCGATTTTTTCAATCAAAAAATTTCGCCTTTTGTTGGAACTTCGCCGGTGCTGGAAACTTGGCAACTCGCACTGGCATCTCCTGGATGAGCGTTTTGGCACTTCGTTAGTTCGTCCGTTTTTGATCCATTTTGACAAATAAACATAAATAATAGTTTTACAAGCTCCCAAAACTGCCCACGCTGGCTAATGGCAAAGTTCCAACAGAGCGAAATTTTTTCTAGTCGATAAACCACTACTAATGACTGTGAAAAAAATCGATAATCGAACGACAAGTTTTCGGATAAAATTCGGGCAATGCGCCATGGAAACATATTCTTCACACGAAAAGTTAAGGTGCAGCTCAGCTGTAGCTTAACTCGTACACAAAACATGTCGAGAAAGTTAAGCTACAGCTGAGCTGCAGCTGAGGTGCACCTTAACGACAATGGTATAACATATAGGGTTAAGCTGCAGCTTAAGCTGCAGCTCAGCTGGAGCTTAAGTCGCTTTGATGAAACCGGCCCGGTGAATATTATATCTTCCATGTCCACGACTGTGAGAATAAAAAATCATCATCCCCCAAGCTGCAGTTTTTCTCAATTTTATTTGACATTCGCAGATGCTGAAAATTTGCAGCATATTCCCTAACTAACCAGTGAATCATTATAATCTGTATTTCCTTAAATGCATCTAAATAATAAAAGTGGAAGGCAAGTACTATTCCATATTTTTACGATTTCCTCCTGAACCATGAATCACAACGGACTGAAAATTTGTGAGCTTACTCAACTAACCGTTAGTAATTTTTTGACCAAAAGAACTTACTGCAAATGCTTTGGCCCAACGATTTTTACGATAGCACTGATTTTTGTCATTCGTCAATTTAGAAACATTTTATAAAAAACAGACTATAGTTTGTTAGAAAATATTGTTTGTTTTAACGGAAAAGTCTCAAAATCTCAACACTTTCTAACGATTCCTCGTATCCACTCCGTTTTAGAGTTAACCTACACAACTTTGATATTGCATGACTTTTTGGAACCGATTACCTGTCCAAGAAGCACAAGATCATGTTCCGCTGCTATGTGCTCCAAGTTTTCCACCTGATCTAGTTTAACTTTAACGACGACGCGATCGGTGAAACAATCATCAAATATCTGATTTTTGTGATCGCAAATCACTTTTTTAGAAGTATCATTTTGATCAATAGTGGCTCGACATAAATGACAAACAAATGCGAATAGTGAAAGAATAGCAAAAAAATCAACGCCGCGCACCGATCTATTGCGTTTAGCGAACATTCGAAACGATGAGCTAATTAGTCAAAAGAAGTCGACAGTGTCTCTATTTTATGCAAATGAACAATTTTCCGATCATGGACCGCTTATAATGGAAACGTCGCTTAACAAGTGTGTGATAGGTAAAAACAGATGATCAAACAAGGTGTGCTTCGAATTGGACGATAATTCGCACATAGGCGCTGTGTTTTTCATTGTATGTACATCAAAGTTCACAATCTTCCACTGCAACTTTGAACCTCATAATATAAAGATGCTGACATGAAATATGCTTCCCGTAGAATGTTTCTGCAAATCCATGCTTTCCTGTCCTGGAAAAAAGCCTTCAAAGCCAGATCATGTAGACTAAATTCATAAAATTTAGACGGTCGATTCTAAGCACGACGATGAACTCAGTGCTATTATTCAATTCGAGAACTGAGGTCGGTCTCATTAAAGAGACTTAGGCTCCAGCTGAGCCGCAACTTAGGCTGTAGCCTAACTCTATATGTTGCATCATTGCCGTTAAAATCTCAGCTGTACCTTAACTCATTCACATGAAATATATCGGGAAAGTTATCGGGAAAAAACATGCAGTTACTACAGACAATAGACAAACGTCAAAGTCGGTCGTGACCTTCGAAATAACAGAAGTCTGACAGCGTTTACAAATCTACTTTAGGATTTTTTACTCAAAAAAATTGGAAGGATTAGTTTAGTAGGCTTACAAAACTTCAGTCCTATGTGACATATGGCTTAGAAAAAATGTCAAAAGTAAGTACATGTGTTCCATTCTTAAATTAGCAAGCGTTTTAACAGAAACAGACTACAGATGAACTTAACTTATCCCTAAGACGCAGCAGTTGTGAGTCGCGTGATTTCTTCTGTTCATTGTTTTTTTCCATGGAGAAACTCGGATTTTTTAGTCAAATTAACTTTTACCATTGGATCGTTTGCCAAAAAATTATCAAGCTGATATAAAAAATAAAATCGAACTAAAAAATTATAATTCAATGATTTTTGCAGTTTTCACTTTTTATTCCAATCACTGACTGTCCTTGCTCTTATGTTTTGGTTAATGAGTCTCTTCAGATATAGCTGGATACAAAAATATTCCTGTTTTTATATAAAGTAGTGAACTGTTAACTTTTTTGGATTTTGAAAGACTTAATCACGAGTGAATGGACGAAATGGGTTCACGAATGGATTGTATTAGGGCAGTAGATGAAGCACGATGTCTCTTATTCTGCTGGTTTATTAATAGAAAGACTATTTTTTACGTAGACTGGAACTCTCACTACGTTTGCAAAGCAGTCTCCACTTTCTAGCACAATGCCATTGTTTTAGAGTAGACAATATCAGCGGTGTGGATGCCAAGTCATCTATTAGGAAAGTATTCCTCGATAGGCTTTATTTGATAAGAAATGTGAAATTACATAAAAAGCATAAATGCGATTACTAAAAATTGGGATAAAATCCATACTAGATTGGGAAAAGGCATTATCATTTGAATAATGTATCACTGACAAGCACAGGAAGCTTCATGATACTGCTCCACAAACAGTCCTTTAAATCAAAGATATTGGTCAATGCAACCAATTTATCAGCTTCGTATTTTAGTTGCTCTGCTCTAATCTCGATATCGTTGAATTGAAATATCAAACTCTGCATGGCTCTTGATTCGGTAAAGTTCACAATATAAACGGCAAAACTGTTAGTCGACACCGTTCGTAAGAAACTGCACGGTTGACTTTCTCGCCCAATATTAGTTATGAGTATTGAACTATTGTCGGTATAGATATGGTGACCAACGATGCCCAATGTTTTATTAATAAAAATTATTGTATTTGGTTCTATGTCATGATCAGATAAAACTATGATATTTTGGGATTCGTTGAAATATATTGGCGATGGTTCCAAATATGCTACGTTTCGCATAAACTTTATATTCACCAGCCCTTTACCTAAAATCGAGATATTGTCCACGGCTTTAATTTTTCTGATCGTTATCGTACCAATAGTTTCCATACATGATTGTGATATATTTTCATTCAAATATGACACCTCCAAGAATAATAAATTTGTTCCATTCATGCTTATAGTCAGATTTATATCAGAAGAATGGGTCATAACTACTCTCCTCACTTTTGTCAAGTCGATCAAGTTTTTTCCTTCAGTTATAGCGATGTCAATATCATGAAATTTTATGCATGTGTCATTTTTCCACATGGCTTTATATGGAGATACTGAAAAGACATTTTCGTGAAAGCTACTCTTCAAATGACTTTTGTAATCAGGATTTGAGTGAATTATGTTTAAAGAAGTTCCTGCACCTTCGGAGTGTTCACCTCTAGCTAAAGTTGTTGTCTGATTTGTCGTTGCGCAATGAATCACCATTGAGATTGTCGAAGCACTTATCAGGCTTGCATAGTAAGCTTCCACAGTCGTCAAATCGTTGGTAGTATTCAAGATCGCTATAATGTGCTTACCGTGAAGTTGGCATTGTACGCCGTCTCTGAATGCCAACTTCACATTCTTTAATGAATTGACATTAATAGTAAGGTTCGACTGATTGTTGAGTACGATAATGATTTTTGTGAATTCCTGATCCACTCTGGTCCACACTGATGCAAAATCGTAAAAATTATAATCAAAAGATAGCACGTGTTCGGCTATAGGATTGTAATTTTTGATAGCAAGGGAAGAAGAACCATGTTCCAGATTTTCAACGTGGTACTTGAATTGCCCATAGAGCGCTTCATTGGAGACAAACGTGTTCGAATGAAGGATGATTGTCAAGTCGTAAATACAATTAGAATATGGTACAATTATATTGTCAGAATTGACCTCATCATATCCGCCAAGGGTGTTGAGTTTGAAGAGAAAACACCAGGTCTCCACGAAATCTGGTGCGTTTGGCCTACCTTGAATCTGATCAATATTTTTGAATGTGATATTCATAGCTGATTGTGCGGATTCAGTTTCCGTACTTACTATAGCCTTGTGATTTATGAACAGAGAAAAATTTCCCTCAACACCTGCCAGGTTCAAAAAATTATAACCATATCCACCGTCTAGAACTCCGGTGATTTTATTACCATTCACTAGGAATATGTCGTCTTCATTCCCACCAGTAACTACCTTTTTACCATTACCAATTTCGAAGACATTGGGATTGTGCTCGAACGCCTTAATCTTGTCGAATCCGTCACCAAGTCGGAAATAGGTAAGTTTAGAATCAGCATACTGAGTCTCTATTCCAATAGCGGCTGTGCACATGTATGCATGCGTTTTTTTACTAAACAGTATTTCTGCAGACTTTTTAATAGTTGGACCCTTACAATAGCTATAATCTGGTGTAGAACAAAAGTAAGAAAATTCATCGCTCAAATTTGGTAATGTTCTTAAACCCACGAAACTTTGTTTTTCCGTGGTAAAATCCATATAGTTGTCAATTGAGCAGTTTTCTGACATTTTTAGAGGTGACACGAAACGTTTGACCATAGGCTCTGCAGACATGGTTTTCAGTATTTCTTGAACCAATTTCGCGTGCTCCTGTTCATCATAGATCAATGACATCACTTTCGAACTCGGATTCAGGCCTATAAATCCCCGAATACCTTCGTACACAGTTTCCACAGTAGTAAGTGGTATTACCGTGCTGATTTTTTCTACTTGTTTCACGGCCCGGTATAGGTCAGAGCCGATCAACAGTGCCGCTCCAACAGTCCAACCTATGGGACCTGTAATGGCAGAAATTCCCTCGACGTCTGCAATAATTTCGGCCATTTCTATTGCAGATTCGGCTATATCCAGTGTTATATACGCTGTATCTGTAGCAATGGCTACCGAATTTTGTGAACTGGAGTCGTTGCTATGCAAATGATTGTACAGATCGTAACCTACAAAGAAAAACGAAGGGCAACGTGCCAAAAACGGGCCGCTTAACTTCAATATAGATCCGAACAATAACTTTCCCTCTTCCGTTAATTTCGCACCTTGCTTCATCATTTTGACAGAACCAGCACTGATCACGAGATTAGACAATAAAAATCCCGTGTTTATAGCAACGCCGACCAAATTTCCTTGAATCGCATCAACGAGAAGGCTTTTGATCATCATTCCACTCATGACACCGCTGCTTACTTTGCCGAGTCTGTGCACGAAAAGTATCTTGTCATTTGTCGCTAGGGTTTTTATTTTGGAGGATTCCTCCACTTTCATTAACAGTCCTTCCAAATCTTCGTAAGCATTACATGTCGATCTCCTCAAACGTTTCATGCTTTTACATAAGTTTATATCTGCCAAATGATCTTCATCAAAGATGATAGTGTCGAGAGTTTTTGTTTCAGGGTTCTCAATCAAGCCCAATGCCACGATGCTGGCCATGCTGGAACTTTTACGTTTCACTGTTTCGTCATACAACTTGGCCAATGCATCCAATGAATCTTTCACTTCGCTTGGTTTACCGTACATGAAATTCACAAGCGTTAAGCGTTTTTCGTTTCCTCTGAGGGCTATGTAACCGATTTGCACCGTATTAGGTCCAGGTGCTATTATATTTACTATAGACTGCAGTTGATGAAAGTTACCCAATGAAAAAGCAGCAAATTCTTGGTAACTTTTGAACAAGCTTTGCTTGCCTTTAATGAACTGTTTTATCTCGGTCACCAGATTGCCATTTCCAGCGAATGTTTTAAGCTTAGCCACATGAAATCTCAGGTTGAACTTGGTTATGGATTCTAAACTGTAGTCAAAATTTCTTGTTGTAGGTAACAAATTCGAATGAGTTTCTATTTGAGACAATGCACGTCCTGCTGCGCCACTAGTATCATGAGCCGGATTATATGATACAAAAACGTGGGTGCACATCATGAACTTGGATTTTTCATTTACAAAAGGCAGGTTTCGTTCGCTTAACACTTGCATCACTGCATCGGCAGAAAAATCTTCATCTTCATGTATGGCCAACATAACATGTAAATCGGGCGAACCTGTTTCAAAGATAAAATTTGTCCTGTGATTTTTTTCATAGTCCGTTTCTCCGTTGTACCTAGCCACATAACTGTTACTCGATGACGAAGCTAATTGTCCGTGAATATAACGACTTAAACACCTAGAATTTTCGGTGCATAGATTATTTTTCATCAATTTTTCGATGAGTATTTCATGTTGCAGTTGAAAGTTTAGGTATGCAGCAGCACCATCCATATCTTTCACTTTCTGTTCGTCATTCATGTCCATATTTTTCAGCATGTTTGCGATTTCCGCCATTGATTTAGAAAGATCGCAGCACGGCAAAGTAGAGATTGGAAGTTCTTGTTGTTTAAGCGGCATTCTTTCCGCATTGAAATTCACATAAGTGACGAGCATTTTGTCGGCAAACGTTCTACGAGCAGCAAGTTCTTTCCTCTTTGCATGATCTACTATGACCTGAATTATACGTTTTTCTATATCGGGTTTGGGCATGTTCAAAGAGGTATCTACAACGTGGAATGTGAAAGGATAATCGTTAATTATATGCTTCCAATTGCTTGTGAATGTTTTCAGCACGAAAATGTTGAACTGGGCAGTGGGTCCGTCACCGACGTATTGAGCCACCTCCGGGTAGAAATTGTACTTTTTTGTGAATGGGAAAAGATGACCATGTATGAAACCGCAATGAGCTTCCGGAAGAGCAGATTTGATGGAATTGGATTTGAAAGTTTGCTTAAATGTGGTGATAACGTGGCTGGTGAAATCGTGAATATGGGTTTTCGTGAATTCAACCTTTTCTGGGTATAGAAACATTCCGTCCAAGAAATCTTCCATGGATTGGCTATGGTCGCTTTCACTTACTAAAGTTGGTACTTTATGTAAACGAGAAGAAGCTTTTCTTTGTGCCAACTTGACCAATCTAGGTTTAATTTTTACCGAAGGTTCGTAGAGAGTCTTGACAAAAAGCCCCAGAACATCGACCTCGTGCTCTGTAAGCACATTCGTATTTTTGACCATATTCCTCTTATATTCTATATCGTAATGATGCGATTCGAACTGATAAAATTTCACATCACTGCCCAGCTTTGAGGCTATATCTGCAAAATCTTCATCTTGCCAGTCGTGTGGTTTTTCAATGTTCCCCTTTCTATTGAAGCTGAAACATTTCATCAATACTCTGCCTTTCGACTCTTCCAAATTTGATATCACAAACATTTTCAACCTAGAATTTGTATCCATTCGCCAAAAAATGCTATCAATTTTCAAATAGTTTCTCATCTTTTTGCTATTTTGTACTGAAAATACTACGCCCAAAAAAAAGTGCACGAAATAGGCGACTGGGTCGAATTTACCACCGGGCCAATCGTAGACGTGTAATAATTGGTGTAAAGATACCCCGAATAGGATTCCGAAATTTCGTAACGGCGATTCGTCGAGCATTTCGGCCCTGGTCGGTTGAAAAAATCCTCTCGTGAAATCGTAAGAATCGGCAGCATCCTTTAACAGTTGTTCCATGACTAGTGTGAACGTGACAGTGCTACAAAAATATGCAATATCAGACTTTGCATAGTCTGTTATAAAGCAGTTTATAGGTAAACAGCGGTTGGACTATTCGATGGTTCTATGTATCAAGGTCAACACGCTATGCTCTGATCCGGAGATAAAAAAACATCAAATCAAGCTTTGCACGCACAAAGCAAATATAACGCATGAGAAATAAATCGCATAATTGAAATGTTAATTTATTCAATCTGATCGATTGTCTATTTATCCTAAAATGATAGATACACCGATCCCATGTAAATAAGCTCAACACGGAAAAACCAGTAAACTTACTTACTTTAATCAATGAGAGAATTTTCCCGCTCATGAGCAACTTGCAAAGTGCCTTCAACAACTTGGTTAAATGGTCAAAACGACACAGTCCTATCCAAGTCAGGACTGGATAAACATAATGTTTTTTTTATGATTTTAGCCTCTCTGTTGTTGTTTTCAGAAATTCAGCGTTTCTCGCTCAACAGTGAAATTTCAAATTGAACTTATTTTTTCGCGTTCCCTCGCCGCGTCTTTCATTTGAAAGTAAACGAGAAGACTGCAGTGATAAGTTGCTTCAGAGCCGATTTATACTTTTCATTGGCGAATTTGAATACATGCCTCTGACTGAAAAAATAGCAGTTCATCGCAGCCAGTTTTTATATACTTATATAAGTACACTGCGCAACGGACTGTACTCATTTAAATTGAATCATCAATTCAAAAGTGAAAAAATCCTAGGATATTTGTCGCCGATTTTCACCGACTGTCGCTGATTCCATGGGACTTTCATCGGCGACCGTTCCCGATCTTACCAATTCAGATATGAAAAAATCCTAGGATTTTTGTCGCCGACAATTGGCGACCGTGGCCGACTATCGCTGATATTAATCCTAGGAATCGGGGATGAAATTCGGGAAATATAGTCTGTTTTTCTTGAAATGCTTCCAAATAATGAAAGTGGAAAGCAAGTAGTATTTCAGATTTTTGTGAGTTTCTAATAAGCAATATATCATGTAGGACTGGAAATTTGTGAGCATACTGACCTAACCTTTACCAATTTTTCGAGTGAAAAAATTTACAGTAAGAACTTTAAGTAAATGATTTTGACGACAGTGCTGATTTGTGTCACTTTTCTATTTGGAAGCATTCTATAAAAAACAGACTATAGAACAGTGTTCTATTTTTCAGGACTGTCGCCGATTTTTTACATGCTAAGCATAGGAAGAAAAAGTTGCCCGATGTATCAGAGGGTTTATTTTTAGCCTTACCTAAACAATATTAAACCTAAAAAACATCCAGTGGGCACGTTTATGCAATCCACGTGTGGGAAGAAAATTTTGTTTGATTATTTTCAGGTGCAACCTTATTTTGTTTTCTGTGCGATAAATGTCGAATATACTCGTTTTCCCAAAAATGTTATTTTTTGATTGTGTCCTTATTCCCTGAACATCCATTTCCCCCCGAATGTCCCGTTTCCCCAAAAGCCCTATTCCTTGAATAATGAATAAAATTTCCTTTTCTCCAAACAATGCATTAGTTCTTATTACCCGAACGTTCGGATTCCCCGAATACTGGATAAAATAACATTCTCGATCCCTCGAATGATTAATAAAATTTTATAAATCGGCGATTGTCGCCGATAAAATCCTAGGAATTGGCGGTAGTCGGCGATTCTGCCGATTGCCGATTCATTCCTTAAAATCGCCGATTAAATCCTAAAAATCAGCTACAGTCGGCGATTTCGCTTCTGAATAGGGCTTTAAGCTTCTGTAAAAAACTTTTGACATTAGTGAAAACTGAACGTACGGTTTATGAGCAACCGTATTGATAATCGAGTAAAGGTACGATTTCAAGAAAAGTTTGTAGTGTCATAAAATTTCCAATACTCCTTTAATTGACTTTAATTGACGAAGCTGAAAACTATGTTTATGCTTGCAAATATCAAGAGTGAAAAACAAGTACTATTTCATATTTTTACCCTTTCCTGCTGAACCATGTGTCGCGTAGGACTGGAAACTGTAGTCTATTCATTTTCAAGTGAGCCTCGCAAATCAAAATAATCAGTTGAAATCGGTGAGCAGACAATAAACCCTCACAGTAGGCGGAAATCTTTTTTTGTCAATTTGTTCGCCTAATTACTATAGTGAATTCGAGAAAGAAGCATGTCTGTATACGCGGCTTGTTTACTAATTTTGTCGTTTTTCCATTTTACAAGCATTTTATAGAAAACGGATTTGTAATTACTTATTGAGTATTTTTGATTCGGAAATTGACCGTTCAGCATAATTTCTCAATTTTTTGAAATCTGTTAAGAATCACCATCAAAAAGCGTGGTTTTGCAAAGTATACCAGTCTGTGAATTTCAAACATGTATGAAATTCTAGTCCACAATACTATAATTTTGTTATCGAAGGTGAAGAGCAGCAACATCAGGGGTCGGTTTCATCAAAAAGACTTAAGCTGCAGCTCAGCTGGAAATGGCAATGGTATAACATATAGAGTTATGCTACAGCTTAAGCTGCAGCTCAGCTGGAGCTTAAGTCTCTGTGATGAAACCCGCCCTAGGTCCGCTCTGGTTTCTGTAAGACATTACTATGTCTGTATAATTTTCTGTAAGACATCACTATGTCTATATAATAATGCTTCTCATGATCCATTTCAGAAGAACAGTGTTGTCACGTGCCGCTCAATTCTCCAACGTCACTTGATTCTCATCATGTTGATATTTTAGTTTTTCCGTCACTTTTTTATTTTACAATCATTTACTTTATGTTCGTTTCGTTAATTGTTTTTGCACATGCATTTTTATGTTTCGTTTTATTGTATTTTTCGTTTATTTTGTTTCTTTTTATGCACGCGGGCTACAGTACGCCCTATAGCTAAAACTTCCGCCAAACCGTGCTTCACGGGCACATGGCTATTTTAGGTGCATTCCATGCACCTCTTATCACCTAAATTAGCATCGTTTTTGCGTAACAAAAACGACATTTTGCGTAACAAAAACGACTAGCTAAGAAGTTTAGCTAAAGACGTTCATATGCTTAGCGTAGGCACTGTGAGTCAGCCTCAGTGCTAAACCATACATGTATCGGAGCCCTGAGGTCAGGGGGGGCCACTTTTTTGGGGCCGGGGGTCAGTAATTCCCAAAATTTTGGGGGGAGGGGTCTCTGAAAGAACAAAATTCGATTTTTCATGAAAAAAGTCCGAAAAATGGTTCCAAAAATCGTAATTTTTGTCTCAAAAATGATAATAAAATGTATTTATGGCATGATGCGCCGAGAAAATTGACGTTTTTGACCATTTTTTGTTCAAAAATTGACATTTTTCATCAAAAAATTAACATTTTTCAGTATTTTTCTGACTGGTCCCTAGGACTACCATAGGGCTAGCCATAGGATTGGAAAATCCTGGGGGTGGGTGGTCGCCCAATGGCTAGCCATATGGTCGACAATTTCTGAGGGGGTGTTCCCATAGCACTTCCCCCCTGAATTACATGTATGTGCTAGATGCATGTGAACGAAAAAATGTCTATGTGCACATAGGCATCTTCTGCATCACGTCTAGCTGCAGAAGTTAGCTTGGCTGTTGAAAACTCCGCCCAGGCCAGTGCTGTAGCCAACATGTCCTTAAAAGGACATGTTTCTTTAGTTTTTCGCTCATTTCTGGGTTTACCCCTGCATCCGATTTTGTTCTTCAGCTCGTGCGTCCGCCTGTTGTGTGGGTCAGTAGGTTTATCCTCTACTGGCGGCCCACACATACAATGAAGTGGTTGAGGTATCCATTACGATGGCCGATTTGCATAATTTATTCATATTTACAACGATGGTAAATAAAAGACGAAAAGAAGGTGATAAGAGACGAATGAATAGTTGGCCAAAGGCCCGACATTTTTAATAAATTTGAATATTCGTATCTTCTACTGCATTCACCCCCCCGATTTGCATAAAATACTGTCGCCTACCTTGTGCCAGGCCACCCACCACCTGCGTATCCGTCCACCGAATATAAAGAGAGTGTCGCCCTGACCTCCCGTGCTTGCCCATCGAAGAACGGAGTGGATCGTCTCCCCGTTTGTCGACAGAAATCCGAAACCAGGAATCCATCACCTTTTGCCGAATCGTGTTTGAGAAGCAGGACTAGGTGAGTCTTCTCAGGGGATTATTGTTGTTGTGGGATATTTTTAGGGAACCCTTCTTAAGTCGGTTCTCCCCTAGTCTCCCCAGATAAGTAGGGCTCTTTCCTTTCGGGTTTGGGCAAAAAGGGGCTGTCTGGTTCATAATAGGGCCCTCGAGTTTGGGTCATTTTACGGATGACCTCGTCCCCGTTCACACTGAGCAGGACCTTGGAATTGTCACCCCTAACCTGGCGGCATTGTCTATTACTCTACAGCAGCACCCCGGGACAGCACCAGAGTACCCTATAGATCTTCCTATAGCCAGTACTAGCCGGGTTAGGTTCCAAAGTCAAGGGAAATACCCTCCTGTCAGGAGTCACAGCCTATCACTTGTTGTGCAGGTCTTTCCTTAAGAGGCGTAAGAAAAGCTTGGGTCTGAACTGACCTGTTAGAACTGATCCCTTGGCTAAGCCTCGGTGATAGTGCAACAGTCCGGTTATCCCCAGACCTACGACAACAAAGATAAACCTAACTCTAAAGAGCGGGGCCTTACCAAGGACCTCCGCAGTCTCCTAGATGAGACAAGGAATCCCCTCAGGGATAAACTTACTTGGGTATAACCCGAAAGGGGTTTCCCAAAACTTACTTGGTGTAAGCTGGCGCCTGGGCCTCTGGCCCTCCGCCTTCGTCGACGTTCGATAATAAATCCTAAATAATAAATAACAAATATGTAAATCAATAATACCGACGAAATATTAAAAAATGTGGATAAACCACAGTTGAAATTTATGCAAAACAAAGACGAAATGCTGGGAATTATATTTGGGGACGCCAGCAATAATAACAAAACTATAACAAAAACGAAATATAGTGAAGAATGATTTTTCACTATCATTTTTGGTCTTTCTGTGGCGCTCCACTTCTATGCAAATGTCTGCACCGCTGGTCGTCCCTTTCTTCGATTTGCATGGCGATTTCCCCACACGAATTGGCATCAACAGGGTGCCCAACATCCCTCGCGCGTCGAAACCGACCTACGGGAGGTAGAAAAAAAACTTTTGGCCGGGTTACCCCGGCATTAAAGAGAATTAATCAAAAAAGAAAAAATCTACAATTCCGGCTGACTCCTGATAAACAGTTTGTCTCACTCGGACTCCCGTTTCACAGTCTGTCCTAATAGGACTCCTGTGCTGGTCGTTGGACACAACAAATACCAAGGGCTTCACCGCAATGGCTGGCAAGTGACGCCCATTTTGACCTCGGCGTTGATGAAATAACCTCCTGCCCTAAGGAGTACGACGTAGACGTCGGTGCCGAATGTGGCCAGTTTCGGGCTCGGCCGCTCGGTCTGCATGCTGTGTCAATTTGTTGGCCATGGGTCTAACCGCATGCAAATCGATTTCCCCCGTCTCTATTTTTTCTAAATTAAACTAAAATAGGAGATTATATTACGATACAAAAAGACGAGGCGGGAATGTACGGATATCACAAAATAAAAATGCGCTAAAATTGAGCAAAATTGTGGCCAAAAATTTAAAATATTTTTGCGGTTGCGTTTTGCACCGGTTTTGTCAAAAGAAAATTTTTAGATGGCCAGCAGCACCGAAAATTTAAATAATATTTTTGGGTTTTTTGTTTTTTGATTTTTTTGGATTTTTTGTGATTTTATTAGTGTTTTTGGATTTTATGTTTTATAAAATAAGTAAAAATATATTTGCGAAAAAGGAAATTTTTGGGCCAAAATTTGTGCAGCTTATTACTGCTGCTGCCCGCCACCTCTGTAACCTCCTCGAGGTCTACCTTGATAGTATCCCCTCTGACCTGGTTGGCCTCGGGTCTGACCTCCATCGCGGCCTTGGTTTTGGCCTTGCTGACTTCCGCCGCGTCTACCAAGCGGCATGAAGTTCGGATTATGGAACTGAGCATCCGGGTCTTGACCTTGGTGTTGCCAGGTTCCTCGGCCTCTGTAAGGTCGCTGAGGGCACCCTCTGAAGCCTCCCCTGGGTTGACCTTGGTCATACCCCGGTCTAGCCCTGTACGGGGCCAGGTTTGAGAACATATCGTCTCTCCCCTGCTGCCTTTGACCACTGCTAGTGGAGCTGCTGCGTTGTGGTTTTTGTGTCCGGTAAGTTGAATTAAGAGATTTTGATGATATTGATTTTGATCGAGAGAGCGGACTTTTGTAAGAAGTGCTAGCAGCTTCACTATATGACCTCTGGCTGGTCGTAGCCGATGATTGTTGTATCATCGGCGGTTGTTTCTTAGCCGGAGGGAGTCTAGGCACTTTAAACTTAGTTGGGCTCTTGGCAGCCGTTCGCTGATATTTATCAGCTTGCGACCTGTCATCGCCTGGTGCCTTCCTCTTAACACCCATCTGGTTTAACCTTTGCGAGCCCATAAAAATATATTGATTAAAGGCTGCAATGTAGACATCGTCTACGCGGTTTCCCTGGGCCTCAACGACTAGTTGTCTGTTCGCGAACGAACACGCCTGGGCATACCACCTACCAATTGCCGTTGGCGTGATCGGAGCGAAATCCAACTGTAGAAAAATCATTAGGGTCACATACCTAATGGCCGTAAAAACGTCTGAGGCATCGTAGTCCTGAAGCCATCTGGGAATAAGAATTAAGATGATCCATTCCCAGATTTCCTCAGGGATGCGCTCTCCGTCAAACATAAATCCGCCCTGCATTTCGAATTGCTGGCGGTAATTTTCATGAATTTCGGCCATAGCGTCATTGACCATTCTGTAAATTATCGGCCATTCTTGACGATCAAAGGCGAAATAATTGGCGACCTCTGGAGTTTCGAATGAGATTGGCCCAATTAAGCGCCTTTGTTCCCGTTGCCATTCCCAATAGTCAATCAGAGTTTCAGCTAATTGGCCAGGAGTGACAAACTGCTGTGGTTCCCTTTCGGGTCTTTTAGCTACCACATTCAGTTTGACCTTCTTGATCAATTTTTCCTCCGATTCAAGATCGGGCTTCACCAATACGCTTCCCGCAGGTTTGCTACTTCTTGCGGTATAGCTGGAGGGCACGGATTTGCTTTTGCCAGATGAAGTACTAACCTCTCCGCCGGTTTCCGATACCGTTCGCGTCTGAGTGTACGAAATTGTTGCAGTGGACCCTGTTGTCCTATCCGATTTTGTCTGGCCTTTGGAGGTCTCCGTTCGTGTCTGACTTTTTGAAGTCTCCGTCCTCGTCTGACTCTTCGAAGTCTCCGTTCTCGACTTTTGGCTCGTCGAGTATTGTGGGGTCGTGGTTTCTTCGGCCGTATCGTAGGCGTCGTTTTCAGATCCGGTGGCGGCCGCTCCTTGTTGCTGCTGACCTTGAGCTGCAAGTCTGCGTCGTCTGGCCTTACCTATTCTCTTTCTGCGCCTTACCTTTTCCTTGGCCAAGTGTCGGATAAATTTTTCCGACATACCTTCAGCTAACATCTGCTGAACTTTGTCTGGGGAATAAATTCCAGGAATACCTTCCTCGGCAATTCTTCCCCTCCTCATCAGCTCTGTCGCTGCAATGGCTGAATCTGAGCTATCATCGGCTAGTGCCTCCTCCTTCAGCTTCCTTTGGATTGCCCTCTGACGCAGGAATTCCTGCTGCGTCAGCCTTTTCTGTTCTTGGATTTTGGCCTGTAGGGCCTCATGCTTCGCTTGTCGGTCGTGATCCTTAGGATCCTTGGCCTTCACAGGTATCTCCTGGGATGCTTCCTGCATCTTCTCCAGTCTGACATCGATCCCCGACATTTTAGTGACTGCTTCGTCAATTTGAGTCTGGATTTTCTCCTCCTCAATAGCCTGTTTCTGAGTCCTGGCCTCCATCGCATCCTTATTTTCTGATGTCTGGCCCTCAGATTCCAGAATTTCACCCTCTTCTTCTTCTTCAACATCCTCCTCTGAACTGGACTCAGAGTCTGAATTTCGTATCTTCGGCAAGAGCTGTTTTACTTTAGCTGGTAACACAGCTGGTGCCGGAGGTACAGACTGCATAATGGTGACAACCTCTGGCTCAGGCTCGGCCGGTTGCTGTACTTGAGGTACTTGAGTCGGCTGTGCCACCGCTGGTTGCATTGGCGGCGGCACCACGACTACTACTGCAGCTGCCTGCGTAGCAGCAGTGTCCAAAGCTGGTGTAGCTTTGACCACTGGCGCTAGCACTTGCGGCTGCGTTTTAACCTGTCCCGTCCCTCCGGCTTGCGCCGTTTGGGAAGTAGAGGGACGATTTACCGGTACCTTAGATATTAACTCACTGGCTGGGGTATATGTTAGTGTATACCCGGGCATCTCCGAAGCAATTGTTCTCTCCCGGAAGCTTTTGCTAACAAACTCCGGTCTGAGCTCGAGCGGATTTCTCGGTGCGTACGTAATTGGGTAATCGGTTGGCGATGCGTCTTCCGTCATCGGATACCGCAGTCCGGGCGTCAAAGTCTCAAAGCCTACGTAGTAAAAAGTTACATAAAAATAAGGATTTACCTTGTAGGCTCCGTCCTTCAATAACGATTTGTCGTCGCCGATTTGCAAAATTTCCTCGGCTTCTCGAAATCGTAAGGGGACAAATCCGAACCGATTCTGCCACGCGTATACCCCTTTCTTGGATGGAAAGCGGGGTTCCGACGGCGGTAGCGTTGCTGCTAACTCTAAATAATAAGCCAGGCGGTCGCCTGACTTCCAGGACATTCGCTTTATCATGTCCTGTCCTTCTCTGGTATAACTGTTTAAGAAGTTATAGTTCAGCAAAGCGCTAGTTTCGTAGTCGCACTCCGCTCTCGAGTGCGGCCATGCCAAATGATAAGCCAATGGCATAAATTTACAGATGACCTCTAACTCCGCAAAGTTTCGCTCATCTAACATACCTGAAATTTTTGCCAAGTTTGGCGTATAAAATTGGTCTTGTAGGCCTGTCTATGACCTTCGATACCCACTGGGTAGTGGTTGTTTGCGGAAAACACCTCTTTGGGTATTTGATCGGGCTTCCCGGCCTGTTGCCAGTATAGCTTGGCGTTTTCGTACAAAGTCAAAGAAATTTTCCCGTCTAAATCCCAATAGGTTCCACCTGACTTGAGATTTTCCAGGATATCTTTTGAAATATTAACCCAGTCTGGTATCTGGACGTCCTGGATTTCGTCGGGATCACTATCTGTAGTGTATCCATCGTCCTTCATCGGTTTGTTATCTCTTGGGAGCAGTGGATAGAAGCCACTTGGCAGTTGAACTCCCTGGGGACGAACTGGATTACACTCCGTGGGCGCGGTATAATAACCTGTGTTATTTCCCTGCATCTGTACAGCCCAACGGTTATACATTTCACACTTCATCATGTGATAGACCATATTCGGCTGTACCTGATCGGTTTCCATGACTGGGGTACCTAGCCCCATTTCTCTATTCACGTTGCCCGGGATCATTAGATATTGTTGATAAAAATGTAGGGCAACGGTGTTGATCTGTTTGGGATCCACCTTGTCATGGTCGAAAATCTGCATTTGCATAAGCAGTTGATCGGCCATGCCATAGTGAATGGCGGCAAACATGACCAATAAGGAGTAGTATGCGTCTAGAGCGGCGTATCTAAGCTCTTCCGGCAATATACCCTTTTTGGCAAACCGATCACGGTTCGCCTTTAATGAAAAGTCATACTGGTAGGGGCCCACGTCTATCAGGTAGAATTCCGTGAATAGTCCCTTTAACCGAAAGGTTTCGGGACAGATACCTGTCTGAAAGCATTTTTTCTCCAGGTTTACTCCTACCATGGTTAGAGCGAAACGGTCTAAATCAAAGTATCGACCCTTGGTCTTTCTAAGAAATTCCCGTAAGGGCACAGTTTTGTCCCTGTCCTTATTGTCTCGCCCTGCACCACATACGTTATAGATACTTACCACGTCCTCCAGTACGGAATATCCGGCGAAGAGCATGTCGGAGTTCAAGAAGTCGTGGAGGCTGGTCCACTCTTTGAGCATCATCGACGTCGTATCAATAACGTAGGTTTGACCACTCGTTAGAGCGAAGCTCACGTATCGGGCAAACTGCTTTCCCATTGGATTGTCGACCTCCCTCGTTTTGAACAAGGCGGCGACCTTATCCTGGTTGACTTGTTCAACATCGAATCCAGAAACTGGTTGTCCTCTGAAGATTGATACTTCTCGGATAAAGTGGAGTGTCTGGCTGACTTTCCCGATGTCTACCAATTTTGGTTCCTTGGGATTAGCCGGCCAGTACCCAAATGTGGCTTTAAACCACTGATCCAGTTCATGGATTCGCACGGCCCTTTTGACGTTATAATCTAAACATAAGATACTATTAATTTTAGTGTTTATTCCCCTTTTTTCAGCGCATTTTCAGGTCTATACTACACCAGCACCACAACACCAAGCGGGTTAAGTTTCGCAGAAATTAATTTTAGTGCAGGTTGTTAGGTGAGCCACTGATATACAAACATTGAGCTGGTAGGCAACTAACACCTTACCAAATCTTACCCTTGCTACCTCTATATGTTGGGGAGGGTAGACCTGATCCGATTGTCCACCACTTGATCGGACACCAATCTCTGACCAGCTGCTTGAGCGACCAACTACGCTCCATTTATGGCGCTGTATTTACAATTTTTATAGCGCTTGAGATTGATAATTTTTAATGAATTTGATATCAAAAAGGTGATATGATTTGATTTGATTTGAAAATAAATAATTTTTGATAAACTTTTGATGATAAAACTTTAAAACGGGCTGAACCCAAGGTTCTAGGTTTCCCTTGAATCGTATAGCTCTCGGTGGTATCAGGTATATTTCCAAGTCGGAAATTCCCTGGTTGGCTTCGAGCTTCCGCTTCTCAGTACTCCCATTTTTCGTTCCCTCTAAGTCCTAACCTCCTCTGCCCTTTGGGGCGCCGAGCTGGTCTTCCAGTGACTTCTGGGCATTACCTGCAGTTTCCAAGAATATTTGATAAAAATAAGTTCGAAACTTACCGTCGATGAAGAAAAAACGATTATCTTGGCGGTGCTGGGCCCTGCCATATTCGACGTGGCGCTCTGTGTGCGACCACTCGCGCGTCGGAGCTTGTTGGCGGTTCCGCGCGCCTTTTCCCATCTCTTTTCGTTTCGAAATTTTTTCTTTCGATGGATAAATTTATAAAATTTAAAATTTTTGAACGCTGAAAAAGTTTAATCTAGCAATTTTGCTAATTTCCTTTTTATCGCGATTCGGGGAATATTTTACTTCTTCCTTCCGATGGAAGTTTAGAATTCAGATAAGCGGGGGCAGCTATAGTTTGATTTTAGAAAAAATGAAAAATTTGAAAATTAGTTTTTTGGAAAAAATATCGGAAATATTTTGGGTTGTCACTTTGGTCTAAAATTCCGAAGAATTTTTCCCAAAGTATGAAATAAATATGAAAAATTTACAAAATTAATACGAATAATACATAAACGCGATAAATATTACAAATTAATACATTTTTAATTAAAATTAGTACCTACGCGCGCGAGATATGTACACAAAATAAAAAAAAAAATCAGCGCGAGATCGTGCATAGATTCGCCTTGAGCGAATTTCCAAATGATTTCATTTGGTTTGGTGCTCCAGTCGTAACTGTTTGTGCCATATTGGAAAGTGACGTATTTTCGTCACGTGGCGCGTCCTGATTGGCTCGCGCTATTCGCGGCAAGACCCTAGTGGTCTCGTAACGAAAATGTTTCAACCTACTGATTGAAACTGTTTGGCGATTTAGCGGGTTGTCCCAATGTACGATGGTGACAACGTTCTCTGCTTCTCGCGAAATGTCCGTAACTATGAACGGACCGGACCATGGTAGTCCTAATTTTTTCTGCTTGTCTACTTTGAGCAGAACCCAGTCCTTTTCTTTAAACCCATTTTGTTTGGACTTTTTATCGAAGTATTTCTTCGATTTTTCGGCAGCACTCTGGATATTTTTAGCAATATCATCGTAAAGGTTGACTAAATGATTGGTCAACACGAATTTGTATGCCTCTGCATTGCTGTCCAGCATTACAATATCGTATGCTTTCGATAAGTTTAACCCGAAGGTTGCCTCGTGACCTCTAAGCAACGAAAATGGGGATTGCCCCGTGGCTGCATGTGGTGTGGCATTATATGCAAACACCACGGCTCTCAAGTATCTTGGCCAGTTATCCTTTTCCTCGATGGCCACCTTTCTGAGCTGTTTGATGAGTGTCTGGTTGAACCTTTCTACCATACCATTTCCTTGTGGATGGTAGGCTGTTGTAAAAATTTTCTGACACTCTAATAACTTGCAGATCTCTTTCATCAGATCTGAGGTAAAACAACCTCCTCTATCGCTGAGTAATCTCCGTGGAGTCCCGTGCCTAAATACAATAGCTTGTAGAAAAGTATCTACAACGGTGCTAGCTGACTGATCCGGGATCAGTTCAGCTTCAACATACTTTGTAAAATAGTCTTGAAAGACCATGACATACGGTCTCTTCTCACTGAGTGGAGAAATACCCACGATATCCACTGATACTATGTCAAAAGGACCTTGTGGAATAATTGGTATCAGTGGAGGAATTTCCGTGTTTCCCTGATTAGCCATTTGACATACTGGACAAAATTTGATCCAGTGCCTGACATCCTTTTCAATTCCAGGCCACCAGAACCGTTTTTTAATCATAGCAAGGGTCCTTTTGAACCCCTGATGAGTCATCATTATGGCACCGTGGTACTGGTGCAAAGTATTGTCCCTAAGGCAGGATGGGACGACCACCTGATCATCCGCTCCCAGTCCGGCTTCGCAGTATAACACTTCATTTTGGATATAAAATCCACTATGATACTTGGTTGTCCCATTTGGACCCAATCTATCAAAGTATGGTCGTAGTACCTCATCTTTTCTCTGCAAGAGGGCCATAAGATCATCTCTAATTAACCCTTTTGGCAATTCATCTTCTTTGGGGTCTGCCAAAGTAAACTCCTGTTCCTTTTCTGGGTATAACCAGGTTACTCTTTTTTCCTTACCTTTGTCCTGGTTTCCCCTACTTACCTTTTCGTTGACCTGATTGCCATCAGGCTGGATCTGAGCCTGATTACTCTTCTCCGCTTCTTTCGCCATGCTCCTTGTAGTTACGGCATTTACCAAGTCTGCAGGCGAGTTTGATTCTGGGTCACCCTCAGAATCTTCTGGATATATCTGGGTGAATCTCGGACTTATTTCAGTCCTCTGATTATTCTTACTTTTTGGCTCCGGATATAACGGAGTACCGTCTTCAGGATTCCGATCTGTCAGAATTCTGAATCTCTTTACCAAATTGAGATGCTTTTTCTCAATAAGCTGTGCCTCAAGATCTTTCAGATTTTCGGACTCTCGTTTATCCTTTGAGAACATGTGTTCCCATTTTGGCGGTATTTTTTCCGCTTGATCGTCTGGTTCATCCATCCTGGACAAAAAGTCTGCCATGGCATTTTGTTTTCCAGGCACATACTCTAATTTATGGTTGAACTGAGAGATGAATGAGTACCATCTCTTCAACTTACCATTGGTCATAGCGTTAACCTTCATTGACAACAAAGGTTTGTGATCAGTTCTTATGATCACTTTATGACCTACTAAGTAGTGCTTGTATAACTTCAAGCCATACACAATTGCCAAGCACTCCCTTTCCGTGGCTGACCACTTTTTCTCATCTGCTTTTAAAATTCTGCTATTATAAGCAATTACCCAGCGGTCTGACTTGGTCTCCTGGTAAAGGACTGCTCCTAGTGCCGTTCCGCTGGCATCTGTCTGAAGGACAAAGTCCGCAGACCCATCCAAAACCGGATACCTAAGGAATGGCACTGACAATAGTGCTTCTTTCAGGCTCTTAAAAGCCTGATGGTGAACCTCCGTGACTTCCCAAACACAGTTCTTCCCAGTTAATTTATACAATGGTTCAGCATGTTTAGCCAAACCCGGTATGAACTTTTTACACTACTGCAACATACCTAAAAACCTTTGCAGTTTACGTTTAGACTCTGGGAATGGGAAATCATTTATAGCTTTGACCTTTTTCGGATCTGGGGAAACTCCATCCGAATTTAAGATATGTCCTAAAAAATGAACTCTCTCCGGCAGGAATTCACACTTCTCCGGCTTCAAGGTCAAATGAGCCTTTCTTAGAGCTTGCAGGACTAGCTCTAGATTAACTAGGTGTTCCTCAAACGTATTTGAGAACACAATTATATCGTCTATATAGACTAGACAGATTTTCCAAACATATGGATGCAAAACTCTTTCCATCATACGCTGGAATTCGGCTGGCGCATTTTTTAGGCCAAAGGGCATGACTTTAAATTGATAAAGCCCTTCTTGGCATATGAAAGCAGTTTTTTCCTTGCTTTCTTCATCCATTGGCACTTGCCAATACCCTGATTTGAGATCTAAGGTAGTATAAAATTTGGCTTTACCTAAACAGTCTAGATAGTCATCCATTCTAGGAATGGGATACTTATCATCCTTGGTAACATCATTTATACCCCTAAAGTCCACTACTGGTCGCTTGGTACCATCCTTTTTACCTACAAGGAATAACGGAGCTGCCCAAGGGGACTTTGATGGCTCAATTACACCCTTTCTGAGCATATCTTGCACATGCTCACGAACATGTGGCCGTAAATTTATAGCAGTCCTGTGGTACCTTTTTGCCACAGGGGCCGCATCGCCTGTATTGATTTTACAGGTCAGGTAGGGTGTAGTAGTTGGCGGATCATTGGGCAAGCTGAACACGTCTCTATATTTTGCGAGACATCGTAAGGCTTGTTCCAATTGTTCTGATGGTATGTTGGATTTAGCCAGCATATTGTACAAAGCTTCCTTGAATTCTTTCTCATCGGATTGAGTCAAATCAGGTCTAGCCTGGACTGCACAAGTTTGCAACTTCTCCAAATCCTCAACTATCTTCCCCTTTAGTTGATTTTGGTTATCAGTATCACACAACACTGAATTAGTATGGCCAATTATTTAATTTCTTTTCAAATGGCATCCCGATCCTGTGTTGTTGGATACCATAACTACAAAATCATCTTTGGTACCATCTACTATGGTACTATCAATGTGGAACCTTTCTTCATTTTCTTCAGACTCTATTATGATTTCATTAAGGCGATTTTCGCCTACCTTATCCCAAAGTTTTGCTTTCAGAAGTATATCAGTACCACTAGGTAAGTAGATTGGATTCACACTCACCACTGGCACCGAAACCTTTAGCAGGCAAATCTTTGGCTGATACTGGTCGGCAGCGCTCATCGTGGATTCCGTGGCGCTCATGGTCATGACCTCTCCACAATTTGTTTGGGGCTGGTCCGGCATCACGTATATCCGTTGCTGATGGTTGTTGAGCATCATCGTCCTATCCCTGAAATCTATTATGGCTCCTACCTGAGGACGAGCCAAAAAGTCTGTTCCCACAATAACATTTTCACCTGCTTCAGGAATTACAATTGCTTTAACGGGAAACTGTCCACACAATGTATCCATCCTAAATTGGATATACCCATGGGCTTGGACTGTCTTACCATTGGCTACAGTAACATTTAATATCCTCGGATATTCAGTGTAATCCGGGCCCAAAGTTTCTTTCAGACACTTAGCTGACATTACAGTACACTGAGCTCCTGTGTCAATTAAAGCCAATGTCTTACAACCTCCTATAACAACCTCAATGTCGAATGGGGCTGTTTGGGGGTACGTATCCAGCAAATGTTGTTCCTGAGGACTAGTTGGTGTGCCCCTCTTTACTACTTGTACCGATGGTACTACCATTTGTGGTGCAATTGCATTCATTTGAACAATGCTACCTAATACAACATTTGGGCAGTTCACCCTCTGATTTACTTCACCCAAGGGACCCATTTGTGATTGCCTTGCAACCATTACACTCGAATAAACCTTCTGGGGTGGCTGATTTGTGAATTGACCCTGTTGAAGAGTCTGAGTCGGACCCATAATAGCCTGAGGTGGCTGAGGTTGCTGCAATGCAGCCTGCTGTTGGTATTGCTGCATCTGTTGGAACTGCTTCTGCAGCTCCTTTTGCTTTTTGAATTCCAGAAATTCATTGTAGTCGAAATTCTGTAAGTAACTCTCATGGCTATCCTGATAATCTGAATAGCCTATGTTATATGCACCTCTACCTCTACTATTAAAGTTGGCATTAAGGTAACCTCCTCTACCTCTATAGTTACCTCTAGCAAAAGTGTTGAAGCCTCCCCTGTTGAAGCTAGGGAAGCTGGCTCTGCCTCTGCTCCTGCGCTCGGACAAAACTCCCAATGTCCTGCAGTCTGCAGTATTATGTGTTATGTTCTTGTGGAACTCACACCATGGCTTGGTCGGATATCAGGAACCTTGACCTCCCTGGCTGGTGCCGGGTATGGCCACATCAGACTGATTTTCCATTTGCCTATTATCAACCTTTTGCTGAAGTTGATCGAACCTTTCGACCAGTTGTACCATCTCTTTAGAAATTTTTAATAGAAGGGATTCCTTCTTACCTTTTTCGGTCTGAGCCCTAGGGGCTTCCCGAATTGGAAACTCTTCTATTTCAGGAGAATCACTCCTTGACCTTTGGGTTTGGGCTGGTACCTGATTACCTACAGTTTGGTATGGTTGCCGAAACCTTTGTCTCTGGCCTTGTTGATATCCTTCTGACTGATTCCTAGCAACTACGGCAATTTCAGGATCATGCCCACTAGGCATACCTACTTCATTAATGACAATAGGATCCTGTTGTGTACCCTTAGGTCTGTATCTTTGGAAGGCATTCCTATATCTTCTTTCAATGTCATGAACTTGTACTGCTAAATCATACCAGGTTCTAAAGGTATGTTTGGAATTTTTCAGTTCAGATTGAAATGTGGGATCACTCTTGTATATAAAGGTGTCAATGATCAGTCTCTGTTTTGACTGATAGTCTAAATCACCCTTTACTAGTTCCACTAATATACTGACCCTTTTTAGAAACTCTACAGCCTGTTCATTGGGTCTTTGTTGGATCTCAAACAACTCCCTGGTTAACATTTCCAGGTTACACTCAGGTGCAAAGACATTTATAATGGCTCTCCTGGCCTCCCTATAGGTCATATTGTCTCCTGCAACAGCCTTCGGTCTACCTTTAGAAAGCCTCAGTAGTGCTTCATACTTAGCTGATTCGGGTGTATCCCTACGGAATTCCCCCTCAAGTCCTGTTAAGAAGCTAAGCACCTGCTGATTTACCATACCCTCATCTAAAAGTTTGGGTAACACACCTTTAACGATATTCCTAACTACAATCTCCTGAGCCAAATTATTTGTTGGCATTTCCCTCTGATCATAGGCTGCTGTTAACACTGGATCAAGATCAGCATTGAGGGATTGCAGCATAATTCGATTTGGATCTCGTTGAGGTGGTACACCTCCTTGATATGATCGCATATTGTCTTTGTCAAACCTGTAATCCCTGTATGGGAAACATGCCAGTTGATCTGGTCTAAGGGTATTTGGATCAACTATATTTCCTCTACCATCATAGACCACTCTAGTTAAAGTTGGATGCTGCGAAGCTATCTGATTTTGATTCCTGAAGTCTGCTGATTGCTCAGCTCCTTCGAATCGAAGATCTCTAGCTGGACCTCTCCAACTTTTGGGCTCAAAGTTAAGCCTTTGCCCTTCATCAATATCAGGCCTATTACTAGGCCCTGCGCCTGCACTCATTTCAGCAGCGAGACGGTTGTCTCTTTCTGCACCCCTATTACATGGTCTAACCTGTCTGTCCGGCTCCTGTCGGCGCCTGTCGGCTTCCCTTTTGTTGTCCTCTGTGGCGGCATTCGCGATTATGTCGAACAAGGCTTCGACGGTCCCTTTTAATTCGCGTAGCTGCGTCGCCGACTCCTGATTGGACATCTCGGGAGCTCTTTCCTGCGGTTGGAATCGCTCTTGTTCCTGGGGAATCCTCTCTAATCGTTGATCGATTTCGGGGTCCCTTTCTTCCAAATTCGGTCGAATTTCGGGCGTAACGACGTCCCTTTTTGGTCCTGCTAATTCGACCTTTGGCGGCGGTGACCTTTTGAAATTTTGCTGCGGCGGTCCATCAGCGTCTGGGTTCGGATTCGCCGGGCCTGCCTCCTGCGGATCGATGGCAATCGCTGGTGGTCGGTCAATTGGTACGCCTGCGTCTTGAGGCGTAAAATGCATTGCATTTTGTTGCAATGGTTGAACCCTCGCGGGAGTTTGATCTGGGATCACTGGGTCCGGAGCAGCATGCCGTTGCTAATCTCCGTCTCCCAAATTGACTAGATTCCCAGCACTCGCCACTCTGGGTGGTGATCTATGTAAAGTATTACCTCTCGGTATCCTTTCATTAGGCATTTTGAAACCTGCTAACTTTCGATAGTAGCCTGGAGGATTTTCTTTTCTCCTAGTCTGACTACGAAGTTCCGTGGTAAGGAGTTAAAAGCCACCACTTGTTGTGCAGGTCTTTCCTTAAGAGGCGTAAGAAAAGCTTGGGTCTGAACTGACCTGTTAGAACTGATCCCTTGGCTAAGCCTCGGTGATAGTGCAACAGTCCGGTTATCCCCAGACCTACGACAACAAAGATAAACCTAACTCTAAAGAGCGGGGCCTTACCAAGGACCTCCGCAGTCTCCTAGATGAGACAAGGAATCCCCTCAGGGATAAACTTACTTGGGTATAACCCGAAAGGGGTTTCCCAAAACTTACTTGGTGTAAGCTGGCGCCTGGGCCTCTGGCCCTCCACCTTCGTCGACGTTCGATAATAAATCCTAAATAATAAATAACAAATATGTAAATCAATAATACCGACGAAATATTAAAAAATGTGGATAAACCACAGTTGAAATTTATGCAAAACAAAGACGAAATGCTGGGAATTATATTTGGGGACGCCAGCAATAATAACAAAACTATAACAAAAACGAAATATAGTGAAGAATGATTTTTCACTATCATTTTTGGTCTTTCTGTGGCGCTCCACTTCTATGCAAATGTCTGCGCTGCTGGTCGTCCCTTTCTTCGATTTGCATGGCGATTTCCCCACACGAATTGGCATCAACAGGGTGCCCAACACACTCACTGTGATGGGGTCAAACGGAGATGGTTTACCATCGACTGGGAAACAACATTTTCCACCTGCCGCAACAAGGTATTTACCCGTTTGACGTGACAGTGTCTTGGAATAATGGCTTTTCAATATTAAATCTATTTTCAATATTGAAGGCATGCTATGAGGTGTAGCTGTATCTTAAGACATGCTCAGAAATTTGCTTCAAATTGCTACGACCGTAGATAAAAGAAAACAGGTAATTTGAATTTCGGACAATTTTCTTTTCTCGCCGGAATGATTGTAGCTTTCTATATTTATCATAATTTTTAAAGTTTGTTTTTTATAAAATGGAGAAAGAAACAAATAATTGCTGACTCCAAACTCGTTTACAGGGAGTTTTAACTGCATAAATTATCAGTGAAAAATTCTTGAGGCTCAGTTGTATAAAATCATAAATTTCAACTTCCACATGAAGCGTGCTGCAAACGAAGAAAATACGAAATAGTATCAAAGTTGACGAACTAATGAGTGTTTCGACTTTGCTGCTAATCATTCACGTGAAATTCAGGTTTCTATATGGTTTCACCCCTATTCAGCGAAACACACAACAGCGATTCTCAAAACAGCAAAACTCTTTACAGCGATTCTCAATTCAGTGAAGTCTCAAAACAGCGAATCTCAATTCAGCGAAGTCTCAATACAGCGATTCTGAAAACAGCAAAGTATCAGAACAGATTCTCAAAATAACAAATTTTCAAAACAGTTATCTTTAGAATGGAAAAATTGAGATTGGGCGGGGTAGACGTTTTGGCACATGGCCCATTTGGTCATCCTTTTCGATCTGGTGGATGTCGGTTGTCACATATTTTGGCACCAGTCGCCAGATTTCTGACATGGCTTTATAGCATGTTGTCACATTTTACGCCATGTCACGTGTATGACATGTTTATCTTGGGAGAGCTGGGGAGGTTTGGGTATCTCATCAGGTAATACCGTGTTTTAGACGTCACATTGATGGTGAACCATATCAGATTGATCCTATTACAGTGAGTAATAGGCTGTGACTCCTGATGGATACTGGCATTTTCCCCAGGCTTCCCAAGTTGGCGTTGGGGCCTAACCTGGCAAATGGTGGCTATAGAGAGGTCTATAGTTGGTTCTCTTGTGTTGTCCTTGGGGTCTTGCTGTAGAGTAACGGACAACGCTGCCAGGCTAGGTGCGACAATCCCCGAGTCCTACTCAGTGAGAGCGGGGACAGGGTCACCCGTGAAGTGACCTAAATTACGGGACCCGATTATGAACCAGACAGCCCCTCTTTAGCCCGAACCTGAGAGGTGGAGGCCCTACTTATCTGTGGAAATCTCGGGAAACCGACTTAGGAAGGATTTCCCAACAAATAACCCATAAATAACAATAATCCCCTGAGAAGACTCACCTAGTCCTGTTTCTCAAGCGATTACGACGCAACGGGCGGCAAGTCCCTGGATGCTTTCGGTCTTCTGGCACTGGGAGCGGGGGATGCGATCCTCAAACGTCCTAGGCGGCGAGCGGCGGCCAGCGGCGGCGAGCGGGAGGGAGCGGGAGCGAGCGGGAGGCGAAACTCCGACGTTTAATTCACGAACCGGGGCGGTCGGACACCTGGCACTGATGGGCAGCGGGGTACTGTAGGCGGTGAGCGGCGGCACAGTAAGTAATGCAAAGGTATGCAAATCTATTTAAAATAATAGGCGGCGGACGCAGTCGAGTATATAAAAATATGCAAATTAAGAAGGGCGGCGGACGCGAAGTGACAACTGGACGAAAGCTTGGTGAACCCAAGAATGAGCGAAAAACTAAAGAAACATGTCCTTTTAAGGACATGTTTGGCTACAGCTGCAGCTTGGGCGGAGTTTCTCGGTGCTCAAGCTAACTTCTGCAGCTAGACGCGATGCAGAAGATGCCTATGAGCACATAGACATTTTTTCATTCACATGCGTTTAGCACTGAGGCCGGCTGCAGTGCCTATGCTAAGCATATGAACGTCTTTAGCTAAAACTTCTTAGCTAGTCATTTTGCGTAACAAAAACGACGCTAATTTTGATGATAAGAGGTGCGTGAGCGCACCAAAAATAGCCATGTGCTCGTGGAGCACGACTGGCGGAAGTTTTTAGCTAAAGGGCCTACTGTAGCCCGCGTTTGTAAAGAAATAAATATACAACAAAACGAAACATAGAAATGCATGAAAAATATAAAAACGAACGTAAAATGCATGTGTAAAAATGAAATAAACAAAAGCATGTTCGAGTAATAAACGAAACATGAAAAATAACAAAATGTCGGCATGATCAGGATCACGTGACGTTGGAGAATTGAGCGGCACGTGACACGGCGGTCCTTCGAAAAAGGGCGTCCTCGTCCTTGCAGTGGTCAGTAGTGAGGTTTTGTACGGCGTGTCCGTGGTCGTAGGTCATTCCAAGGTGTGACGGCGGAAGTGGTCGAATAGGTCCGTTGGGTTGTCGGCGGGTGGCGCCTTCTTTGATCGTAATTCGTTCGGCGGTATGGTGACCGGAGGTTGTTGATGTGTGGAGTTGCCGACATTGAATATCCTGTGCGACAGTCTAGAACACAGAAAAGAAAAAATTTTCAGGGCAAGATGTAGGCTATCGCAGAGGATGCGCCCAGTGAGGTACAGATTGTCGGGCTATCGCAGGGGATGCACCCAGTGAGATGTAGGCTATCGCGTGAGGATGCGCCTAGGGCGTGACGCTTAGGTTGCTGAACGCTCTCTTCTATCCGCTAAGATCCAGCATGGACAAGAGTGGATACTTCGTGAGGGGCACGGCGGTCCTTCGAAAAAGGACGTCCTCGTCCGTAAGCGGGGACAATGAAGAGAGTGCATCTTGAGTTACGGGTCGGGGACCTCTGCATCAAGATGGGGGTCAATCAGATTGGGTGTAAAGTCCCGGCTTATTGAAGGATACAATAAGGGTGCCGAATCTGTTGCCTGTGAAGTGGGAGGTGTATCCTCTGCTTCACTCGGTTGTTCAGGGGACACGTAAAGTCGAAGCTGGTTGACATGTACAGTGTCTTCCTGATCCATCTCGAGACGAAGTGTGACATTGGGATATGCCACACTTGTGACAAGGTAGGGTCCATCGTAGATGGGCAGCAATTTAGGAGTGAGTCCACGTTTGCTGGAGGTGCGCAGTTTGAGCACCTCATCCCCTACTTTGTACGAGACATCATGTGCCTTCCGGTCGTACGACCGTGCATAGGCTTCCTGTGCTTTCTCAATCCGACTCTGGATTAAGGTTAAGGCATTCGTGAAATGACGTTTGACCTCCATATCATATGAATAGACATTAATGATATGGGTGGGAGGGTTGAATGAGAGCGCGGCATCAACAGGGAGCATGGGTGTGCGACCGGACATGAGTTCAAAGGGTGAGTACCCTGTTGACTCATTCATGCTGATATTGACGGCAAACACAGCGTATGGTAGGTGTTCATCCCAATCGGTATGTCCTTGATGAACATACATACGTAGCCGTGTGGCTAGCGTCTGATTAGCTCTTTCCACTTCGCCGTTGGTCATCGGATGATAGGCGGTAGAGTGGATTTTCTTCGTTGCGCAGATCGCAGTGATCTCAGTCATCAGTTTTGATGTGAAATCAGTGCCACGATCTGACTGAAGAATCTGCGGTGCCCCGTGCCGACAGACAATTTGCGTTACAAACAGCCGGGCTATGGTGTGCGCAGTGATGTCCGGAGTAGCAAAAGCTTCGACCCATTTCGTAAAGTAGTCAATAAAGACTACGATGAAACGGTTGCCAGCTTCGCTAGTGGTCATTGGTCCCATGCAGTCGACACCTACCCGGTGAAACGGTCCCGTTATGGTGATAGGTTTCAGGGTCGCAGTGGTTTTCTGTCGAGCGGGTTTATTCCGTTGGCAAAGATCACACCGCTGACAGAAGGACTTGACATCCCGACTGAGGGAGGGCCAGTGGTATCTGCGAGCAATGAGCCACGCAGTACGTTTAGCACCGAAGTGTCCAGCTAAGATGTCATCATGATGAGCCCGGATAATGGTAGTAACCATGGATCTGGGTATGACGATCTTATTGGACTCGCCTGTCCATTTCTGAAGAACGTTATCCAACAGATGGTAGCCTCGCACATCATTCTGGTCGCCCAGAGGCTTAAGAGAGCGAATGATGTCGGCTAACTCCGGATCCTCCAGCTGAGCAGCGAAAAGGTCGGGGTGCTGTGCACCGGCGGATATCTCGGCATAAGACTCTGATCGTACCGGGCGCTCCGCGCCAACAGTGATCGGTGCTGAATTACTTGAACGCGCCAGGTGCTGCACACCATCAGTCAAGGTCCTGGATCGCGCCAGGTGCTGCGCACCATCGGTGATCATCATAATGTTCCCCTCAGGTCTGTAGAGGGGAGTATCATCAATACTCTGACCGGTGAGGGAGTTAGGATCCGGCAGGCGTGATAATGCGTCAGCATTACCATTAGACTGACCTTTTCGCGGCCGAATTGTCAGTTTGAATTCGGCGAGCGCGAGTCCCCACCGAGCGATCCGAGCAGAGGGGTTAGGCTTCTCCAACACTGCTTTGACCGCGGTATGGTCAGTCTGAACGACCACCTCGTGCTGGAAGAGGTATGGTCGAAAGTGCTTGACGAAATGGACAACAGCGAGAGTCTCCAGTTCTGTAATGGAGTAGTTTTTCTCGGCGGCTGTTAACCCTCGGCTGGCCTACGCGACAGGATGGTCGTATCCATGTTCGTCTAACTGGCTAAGGACCGCTTCTATCCCCGAAATACTCGCATCAGTTTGAAGGATAAAGGATTTCGAAAAGTCCGGATGGCGCAGGATAGGAGGGTTGGTCAGCAGGCGGCGGAGTTCATCGAACGCCTCCTGCTGAGGTTTTGACCACTGGAAAGTAGTTTCCTTCCGTAAGAGCTTGGTGAGTGGCTCGCTGAGCCGGGCACAACCAGGGATGAAACGCCTGTAGTAAGACACGAGGCCTAGGAAGGACTTGATGTCTTTGGCGTTTTGTGGAATGGGTAGGTTTTGGACGGCGGCCAGCTTGGCTTGGTCAGGTTCTAGGCCGCTCTGTGAGATGCGATAGCCTAGGTATTCTACCTCTGAGTGCGAGAATTTGCACTTGCTCAGTCTGAGCTTCATTCCACCCCGGCGAAGACGGGCGAACACATCTGCCAGGCGCTCAAGCATTTGGGTGTGAGAGTTCCCGAACACCAAAATGTCATCGAGATAAGTCAGAACCGTGCGCCATTGGATTCCAGTAAGGAGGAGGTCCATAAGGCGTTGAAATGTCCCTGGCGCGTTGCATAAACCGAAAGGCAAATAGTTGAATTCGTAAAGTCCAATAGGCGTATTAAAAGCCGTCTTTTCCTTATCCGCCTCGGCAATCGGGATTGACCAATAAGCGTTAGCCTGGTCAAGGGTAGTGAAATACTTCATACCCTTGAGGGTGTCGAGGATGTCATCTATCCGCGGGAGAGGGTAGACATCCTTTTTCGTGACCTCGTTAAGACCACGAAAGTCAACACACATACGGTGAGAACCGTTTTTCTTGCGCACCAGGACAGTATTAGTAGCCCACGGAGACGTGCTGGGCCGAATAATACCTTTCTCCTGGAGCGCCTTGACCTCTTGCATGATGAGATCCTTCTCCTTAGGTGAGGACCGGTAAGGAAAACGGCAGACTGGGCGGGCATCGCCCGTGCTGATTTCGTGCTGGACGAGATCAGTGGAACCTGTGTCCTTTTCATCAAGAGCATAAAGGTTGGTGTATGCAACCAGCAGATCGAGTAAGGCTGCCCGGTCCCGAGGGGAGATGTCCGGTGAGATTACAGCATTGGCCTCAACCCACTGACGATCGAGGACGGTGTCTGAGTCGACCGGTGATTCCCGTGAGGGCTCACTATGCATCTGCACATGACCGATGGTCGTGTGCGGGTAGAGAACCACGGAATGAGTACTCGGGTTGACTACCTGAAGTGGTATGTGACCGTTGGTCACGGTACTCACGCTTCCAGCAAAATATACGTGTCTTTGAGATCCGGTGAGGTGCTTCGGAAAGAAGGCCACCTCAGGCACGTTCGTATAGATTGGTGGGACAGGGACAGTGAATCGTGTCAGGGAGCGAGGCTCTAGAATCACCAAGTCCTTCAGGGGCAAAGCGCCGCGGGCAGAAGGTGGACTGTGGATGAGACCGTCACAGGGAATTCTACTTTCCTTGAACTGGAGGAAGGATTTCTCCCAGTTCAAGCTGACACAATTGAACCGGCCAAGGAAGTTGGTTCCAAGGACCAGTTCAGCTGAACAGTTCTCCTGTATTTGGACCTGAATCCGTTCAGAGACATCAGCCACTGTAACTGTGATGTAGGCTGCTCCTAGCAGTGGGATCGGGGACCCATTGGCTGCGATAGGGCGTGCCCTGGTTGGTGATAGTGACAAGTTGGGCAGCTGGGCCGCTAACTTGTGGTCCAGGAGTGAGAAAACAGCTCCTGTGTCGACCAGTGCCTTCGCTTCTACCCAGTTGTTGAGGAGAACTTTGATATGGGGTGTCCGAATATCATTTGGGTAAAAAGCGGTGACCACATGACCGGAATCAGGTGTGGTGGCACCACTAGCGTGTTTGGTCTTACCGGACCGCTTTGGAATCGGCAGTCCCGTACGACGTAGAAGACCTACTAGAGCGTATCCGACGGAGGGTTCCGGGTCATTCAGAAGGGTGGACTCATCCTGCACCGTTAGTACGTGGTCTGAGTGATCCTTCGGACTCTGAGTAGCTCCTAGTGATTCAACCTCGGTGTCCGATAGCGGAGGCGCGTTTGGCACGGGTGATGTCGGAGCATCTGAATCACTTGGCTCACGGTATCGGCCCTTCTCTAGCGTAACTGGAGAGGTTCCAGGCGGAGGTCGAGGGCAACCTGACCCGTGCAAGGTCGACAGATGACGACTTGCCCGTCTAGAAGAGGCCCGGGATCCCCTAGTTGACCCACGTGATGAGGCGACTGAGGAGGCCCGTGAGTGTGGCCGAGAGATGGACGAAGCCCTGGACCGCGATCGTGATCCCGACCTGTGTGAGTTTCGCGAGAGAGCACGGGTGTTCTCCCACCAGGGGTCGATCTGGTCAATCTCCGGCGTGGTCAGCAGGAGGGGTAATTCTACCGCGTCCAGCCGACAAACATTACGTTGGTAGTCAAACATAATGTTCTTGAACTGTTCTAAGAAGTCCAGTCCGAGTATGAGGTCAACAGGTGCCCAGAAGGGAGACGTAGTCTTGCACACATGGAGATGTACATCGATCCGTGTGTTCGGCTGGCGGTTTCCGGGCAACATGATTTCATATGGTCCCGAAAGGATGGTATGAACGGCTTTACCATTGATGCTCATCAATGGGTTAAAGTCGTGATGTTGCTGGAACGCCATGACCGCCTTCGGACTTTCTTTAGCCAAGGCCTTATGAAGACGTTGGCTAATGATAGTACGTGGGCAACCCGTGTCAAGGAAAGCAGGAGTTTCCTTGGTGTCCAGCAGCACGACGAAGCACGGTGTGATTCGGTCAAGCTGGGAGGGCACATCGTTTTGCACGTAGTGAAAACCGATCCAGCGTTGGACTTTACGGTAAAGACCCAACGGGGAGAAACGGCTGACAAACCGGACCTGTTTGCTCCGCAGACGGTAGCTGAGATAATAAGATACACCAAGATAGGCAAGGTATCCGGCACCGATCAGCACTGTCAGGGTAATTAGGATGTTAAAGATCAACTGGACCGGCCCGCTCAGGACAGCATGCAAGCCCTGGGCGAGGGTGTGTTGTTGACCCGTAATAACATGGTTTGCTGCCAAACCGACACCTTCCAGAGAGGCCTTGATGTCGGTTCCTACCCCTGCAAAGGCCTGGTAGATGGCGTCTGGTTGCAGGGATAGACCAGCGGTAAAGTTTACCAGCCGGTTTAATACCGCTTCAATTTGCTCAGTCTTGTAAACGTACTGTTTAAAGAAGGCAAAGTTTGAAGGGGTCATCGCCAACTGGTCATGGAAGAGCGCCGGTGCCTCAAAGTGAGTGATGTTGAAACGCTGCTTCCAGAAGAGTTCCAGTGGGATGTGGCTCACATGGACCGCGCCAGACTCAGTAAACCAGCCCGAGCGATTTCGGAAAATCCCTGTAAAGTGGTGATGACACGGCACAATTGGGCTAGATTTAATGAGATCCGGACCACCGGGGGTGGCGAAGTAGATGGTGCCGCCAACCTGTACAGGTAAGTACTTGTAGCAAACGTTCCCCACCCGGTACGAGTGATAAACGTAGGTGGCGTTGACCTTCTGACACGGCCATATTGTCAGCGCATCGCCTGTGAATTCCGCCGTCAGGTCATTCCTCTGGAGGAATGCCCGGGCACCCAGGGTAGGGTCGAAGCGAAGCAACTGCCAAGTCAGATCAAGATAGCGTTGAGCGTGAGAGCAGAGCTCAAGCCACGTGAACCGGAAACCGTTAATTTCCGACTCCTTGATCTGCTGAGCCAGATAGTTCAGTTTGGCATTGACAGGATCGGGACGGCTGTCCGTTGCCACTCTGAACAAGTTTTGGGTCAAATTGTATCTCCCGTGGATGCGAAGGAGAAGACCCTGATCCGTCCGGACTGTGGTGGAACGTAGTTCTGGGCACAGTTGGAAGACACGGGAGTTTCCCGGGATCTTGAGGGCAACCTGTAGATCATCGATGATGACGTGGTTCCCCGACATGGACGCAGTGTAATTTCCCTTGGGGTGATAATGACACCGCGCCGTGAAGTTTTGTGCAGGCCAGACAATGACCCCGTCTAGAGTAGTGCACTGGCCTGCAGTGGGACTGCATCCACCTACATCGCCTAAGGTGCTTAGGGCCGTAGTGCCGTCCCACGAAGCGACTTGTCCCTCCTCGATGAAGAGGTTAGTCACTGTCTTGCAGACGTCGCTGCAGCACCATTCGTACATCACTTCCAATGTTTGGTTTGTGCTATAAAAGCCAGGGCGAATGCCGACAAGTTTTTGTGAACCAAACATCTTAGTGCGATGTGCTAGCGTGCATGCCGCAGGCGCTAAGTGCTGAGTGGTAATGACGTCTGCAGTGATGCCCCTAGAGCCGAAGAAACCAGTGTTGGTGCAGACTTTGCGGGAGCGCAATGTGCATTTCCACGCTGTGGCTGTAATCGGGTCTGAGCTAGGGACATACACCGTAACATTCATGCGCCGCGGGCTCCATGAAGATTGCGGTGGTTTACACTCTACACGCTGGGGTAACTCAAGTGGATGTCCGCTTCTTGAGAGACCGCAAAATTGATACTGAGCCGCCGGTGCTGACAAACTCACCCCTAGAAACAGTGATGCTACCAAGGTCAATTTTATTGTCAAAAACAACTGTACAAACGTAATTTGTAAGTGTTCACTGAATTTCACAAATCTGGCCTGAGGGGCAGTGTCAGATTTCTTCTTCGTCGCTGTCGGACGAGATTGGTTCCTGGCCGGGGAAATCGAGGACCAATCCACCGCACGGGTGGATTTCCCGGAGGATACCGATTTTCGGCGACCGTGGGGCGACTGCCGTTGGGAACGGGGATTCCTCAACGATGCTGACATCTTCGTTAACCGGACGTAAGGTCTCGTCGACGGCCATGTGTTCGACGACGGGCGACTTGGTCGCAGCGGTCGGAGATGTCGTTCGGGCTGGTGCCGGCGATTTGACTTGGGCTGTTGCCGACGGTGTATGTTGGGCTGTTGCCGGCGGTGTAGGATCATTTGCGGGTTCCTTGGCCGGGGGCGAGGAAGCAGTAATGTCCATTTTCGTTGGCGATGTCGCGGCAACAGGTGGCGCTGCTGCCGGTGATGTAGCGGCGGCAGCAGGCAGGAGGATCCGACTGGCCTGTTCGACTGCTCGGCGGACGGCATCGACTGAAGGCGAGGATGGCTCTCCGTCCAATAAGAACTTCTCGACGGGCGAGATGGTGATAGTCCCATTGGCAATGAACTCGAGTGCCCGTCGGGCGACGTCGGGTCGTAAAAGGCGCATTGAGACGGGTGCTGCAAGCACGACGTCGGCAGCCGTGAGCGCTTCGACATTTGATGGCTCGTTGAGGAGAGTCCACGGCAAATGCGGGTATTTCTTGGCCAGGTCGACTGACCAGATGGCCAACATCGCGTCTTGGACGGGCGATGGCGCTGTGAACAAGAAATCGATAGAGTCGTGGACTGAGATAGATTCCTGGTTCCTACTCTAGGATCACCTGAAGAAGAAGGTAGTATACCTGACAAATTCATGGGCTCGACCTGGTCGAGGACTTCCGTAGCCGAATCCGTGGGGATCGAAGGCGGTGGTCCTGGAGGGACGATGCGGGCCGGTGGCGCCGAAGACGTCGTATTCGCGGCTGGAGCTGGCTCGGCAGTCTTAATTTTAGGAATGCGATACGATGCGAGGATGTTAGCGTGGCCAACAAACTGCGGTGTCGTCGAGGGGTCCAGAGTGACCGGCATCGCATACTTTGGTGGTGGTGGTGGCAGCGGTATGTCCGATACGTTTATCGGTACGGGTACCTGGGCTGCTTGGACCACTGAAAATCCAATACTGATTACGCAGACAGGATAACACTGTTGTGAAGAATCTGTCAGGTGTTCAGCAAGTGCCTCATCATCCAGGTCAAGAGGATCTGGATGAGGAGGGCCATCGGTAGCTCCAACGGCGTTGTTGCGGCGTATGGGCTGCCGATATTGGTTTCCTATCCCGTTGGGAGGGTGATAACCATTTCTCTGATGATACACATTTGTCCCCTGGGAAGAATAACCAGTATCTTGGTAGACATTCTCACCCGTGTTTGCCGGATTGCGCTGCGGACAGGCAGTTGATCGGTGCACTCGCACTTGACGACAATGAGGGCATGGCCTATCACATCGGTCCGTGGGGTGGGCACGTGTACGGCAAAAATAACAGCGACCACCGTTAGCGGCGTTGTTACCGGGAGCGGCACCGGTGGGACGCTGGGCCCGGCAGTCGGCGTCGCTATGTGTACACAGTCCGTGGAAGGAGCACGTTTGAAGGTGTGCTCCCGACGAGCGTCGCCCGGCGGACTGATTTGGTGTCGACGGCTGTGGAGGCGGCGTCTGTTGGATTGGCGTGGGTGCACGTTGCTGGGCCGTGAGCTTCGCTACGTGGGCCGTGAGCCTGGCCATTTCCTGTTTCAAGCGGCGAACCTCATCGGCGGAGGATGACGACGTTGGAGCGTTGCTCTGACGACCGTTTGCGCTTCTGTTAGGCATTTCGGGATTATATCCGGCGTGTTTAGGTTCTGAAGAGAAAACGGCGTTAGATGGAGCAGTGTACCGGATCTCGTCCCGAAAGATTTGGGATTCTGCGTAACAGGCTGCCTTGAGTGTCTCTTCAAGAGTCGTGAACTCCCTAAACTTGATACTATCTCGGAGGACCGGCTTCAGTCCCCGCAGAAAGATAGGTTTGATGATAGAATCTCGGACATCCGTCGCGAGATCTGGATACGCTACCCTGGATAGTCTCTTGAGGTGCTCAAGGTAGACTATCGCGGACTCTGTCGGCTTCTGCAGTCGATCTTGGATCAGCTGCTGATGCAGGTCAGAGTCGCGCCCTACCGGAAAATCTCTCCGTAGAAAAGCCGTAAACTCTTCGTAGCGGGTAGGTATTGGAGTGCTGCTGCTAAAGTCCCGGTAGGAGGCGAGAGCAGGACCCGTGAGGCATGACTCCAGAAAAGCGATTTTATACGCATGATCCGTTTCGCTTACACCCTGGAGTGTAAAGAAACGAGTAAGATGCGACATAAAATCGGTGATAGACTCACCAAAAGCACCGGAGAAGGTGGGAGGGGCCATAAAGCTGGACACGGGAGGGTGCCTCCGACCATTCATGGCCTCTAACTTTTGGTTGAGGGGTCCAAGAGCATTCTCAAATGCTGCCTGGACTTTGTTCTCGATCTGTGAAGGGAGATCAGCTTCCGACTTCATGTCCGAGGGTTCGTTTTCCCGTAAGGTGGTTAGAACAGACGTCCTTGCCCGTGAAGCAATTAAGTCAAATTGAATAGAGAGTGGCTCACTGGTCTGTACAGGCTGGGTACTGAGACGGCAGGAACGACGGGGTGTCTCTATTGTGTAAAATGAAGGTGAGTACTACTTTTGAATTCGCGGCGAAAGAGCGCGTGAATTCGGAAAACGCGTGCGCGACGGCGTTTGTGACGTAAATTGATTTAGCTTAAGACTAGCGACCACGGAAAGGGAGCTAGAATGGAATAGGATTATAAGATGTAAGATCAGAGTACACCAGGGTGACGCAGAAGGGAATTTATCTGGTCGCCCGTGATGGACAGAGGCATGGCCTGAGATATGGGGGAATCGATCCCGACCAAAATGTAGGATTGGGGCCTGGACCCGGCAATTAGAATAGATGAAGAGGACAGAAGATCAGATGTAAAAGTAGAGAAGAGGCGGTTTTCCTGCCGAGAAATAAGGTGACGGATGAACCCGCTCAGGAGGGATTTTTCCTGGAGGTTCGACCGCTGTACTAGTTTACAAACCTTGGGGCGAGGCGGACTCGTAGCCGGCAAGATCCTACTCACCAGGAGTAGCGCATAAAGTGGCATGAGGTGAAAAGGATGGGGTCAACTGAAAATGAACTTAAGAGGGAGCAATAAATAGGGACAAAACTAATTTACAAACCCAGTTACGCAAAGGGAGTCGCGCAGTTACGCAACGGGCCTCACTCGCCAGGAGCGATTGCGATCTCTGCATAGTGAGACGGACTATACAGGAGGTTCCGTGTTGGACGACATTCGCAAGTAACTTACAGCCGTGTCCGAAACGGGAGCCCGCATTCCGAACAGAACGGACACTCTCCAGGAGTATTATACACAGCTGGTGGCCGGGTTTGCCGATCACTGAGATGAAGTGAGGTTCGCAGGTCACACAGTAGAAGAGGGAAGGAGCACGGGTACCAAGGGTGCTATTCTGACACACTCAGTCAGTTAAAATGAAATACTCTGGATGTTTTGAGGGCGCACCCGAAAACATCTAAGGGATCACGGGTACAAGGTGTCCCTGGTTGAATATGAGTGTAAAGTATGTATCGAGGCGTACTCAATACCTTCGCTGAGGCGGACTCAACGGTGCCTATTACTTACATGACTAATAGAGGGTGGACCGCGGAGGCGGACTCTGGGTCAGTGGCGACTCTAGCGCGGGCATCGTTAAGCCAGTTAACGAAGGCGTTCGAGTGAATGTAATATGACAGGGGGTCCTATACACTCTAGGCCCAACCGGAGGCTGTGCCGCGGTCCCTTGGGAACCACTACGGCGGGGACACTAAAGAAGATCTATGTATGACAGCTCGATGAGATGAAAGAGAATGAGTGAATTTAGATAAGAAATTTACAAGAAGATTGCCAAACCCTTGCAGACGTCAGACACAGGCAGTACCGACTGCAAATGCCTGCTGTCTGCCCGAGTCAGACAACCAACCCAGCTGAGGCCGAGTGTAACTCGTTCAAACCTGCAGTTAAAGCTTGAAAACAGCCACGTGCTGATCAACAGTGCCGCTACCCGGGCGGACAACCTGATCAGTACGCAGGCTAGTGAGCATCTCAGGTGGTGTGTGTATGTGGACTGATGTTTCCCAGGCATCAGCCCCCAGACACACACAAACCCTTGGACAAGAGAGGTAGGTGATAGGACCATGCGCCAGCGACCACCTACAACTCAAGTGGAATACTCATAGGGCCGACAGTAACCTGGTGCGGACGTCAAAAGGTAGGGGTATGAACCAACACATGACCTTGGTGCTGACTGCAGGTGCCTGGGATAAGAGTATTCAAGTATCATATCGCAGTTGCAGACGCCAGGGGTGCGTGCCTAAGGCCGACAGAACCCCTGCAGTAGCACGTAATGTTACCGTTGCAGACGTCAGAAATAGGATCATGTAACCTCAATTCCTGCTGCGAGAACATGATACATTGTCATTGCTGACGTCAGCAATAGGGCCCTGAAGCCAGCTATCGGTATACAGCAACACGTGATGGTGCCGTTGCTGACGTCAAAAGGTGGAACCGAGGGTCTGATACCTTGAGTCAATGACATGAGATGCAGTTGTTGCAGACGTCAGATGTGGCACCCGTAAGACCTGCACATCTTTGAATAGTGACACGGTGCGTCACCATTGCTGACGTCACAGATGGGGTGCAGAGAACCAGCCGAACCTGTTGCAACAACGTTGGCTTCACCTGTTGCAGACGTCAGAAGTCATTACTGCTGGAGTGTTAACTTAAACAACAACACGTAGTGTCGGTTGCTGACGTCAGGAGTAGAACCCGGAGGGCTACCCACCCCTTAAAGCAACAGCAAGTGAAGCGGCTGTTGCAGACGTCAGTGGTTGCATCCGTGAGGCTGAACCACACAACAACAACAACCCGTAACGTTGTCGTTGCTGACGTCAAAGAGCATGACCCGTAAAGTCTATGTTCGAGATGCAACAACCGGAAAGTAAGAGAAGCAGACCTTACAGTACGTAGAAATGGAGAAGATAGACGTACTTACGCAAGGGTGTCATACTGTAGCGGTGGCGTCCGAAAAAACGAATTTTTTTTTTTTTTTTTTTTTTTTTTTTTTTTTTTTTTTTTTTTTTTTTTGACACCGCTCAGATGACCGAGAAGGAAAGAGGGAGAGGAACTAACCAAAGACGGGGAACACGAGAGTTGAACATACGCGTGTTAAATGTGTAAACAGCCGGTATAAAATTTTGGGGCCGGAAAAGTGAGCAATTCCGACAGTTTCCGCCGACATACAAAAATACTGTACACAATTAACAAATCGCAGCCACGTATGACGTCCAGAATCATACGTGGAGGGTGTACGGTATCATGGGGTCACGGACCACCAACAGTCAGGAGAGGCCGTAAACCCCTACAGCTGTGATACCAGTACCCGCGTATGGGTATACTGTAGTTACAGTACGGGAATGGGCACAGGCGTACTGTAATGGCACCGACCCGGAGGGCTACAGTATACCACCCAGGATTAGAGAAGGGGGGGAATGAGGGAAAAGAAACAGATAAGGTAGTTTACAACACAGATTAAGTATGCAGAATGTACAGTATGAATCAGAGGAGGAATACAGAATACTCGATATATAACTCAACTCTGTTACAGTTAACACGACTCTGGGGATAAATAACTCGACTCAGGGGGAATTTATTACTCATAGGGGGTTATACACACGCATGAGATAATTATATACACATATAGATCACATTTAGATCACTCGTAAGGGTAAATCCCGTCTTACAGTAATTAAATTTGATGTTCAGGGATAAATTCCCGACCTACAGTAATAACTCTCGGTGGCACGGGAAAAATTTCCGACTTACAGTAATAATACGCGACTTGAGGGGAGGTATCCGACCTACAGTAGCGGTAATCCGAAATAAGGGACATTCCCGACCCATTAGGCAGTAAACCCGAATTTGGGGGGTCTCCGACTTATTGGATGGCTAGTGCCCAATTTTAAGGGGGCTTGTCCGACTTAAAATGGGAGTTGACCCGACCTGGGGGTAGTTCCGACCCAAGGGTGAAGATTTTTGGCACTTAAGGGCGAGTGCCAGACTTAAGGTCGATTTTCCAGCCTCGCCATGTCACATTTTACGCCATGTCACGTGTATGATATGTTTATCTTGGGAGAGCTGGGGAGGTTTGGGTATCTCATCAGGTAATACCGTGTTTTAGACGTCACATTGATGGTGAACCATATCAGATTGATCCTATTACAGTGAGTAATAGGCTGTGACTCCTGATGGATACTGGCATTTTCCCCAGGCTTCCCAAGTTGGCGTTGGGGCCTAACCTGGCAAATGGTGGCTATAGAGAGGTCTATAGTTGGTTCTCTTGTGTTGTCCTTGGGGTCTTGCTGTAGGGTAACGGACAACGCTGCCAGGCTAGGTGCGACAATCCCCGAGTCCTACTCAGTGAGAGCGGGGACAGGGTCACCCGTGAAGTGACCTAAATTATGGGACCCGATTATGAACCAGACAGCCCCCCTTTAGCCCGAACCTGAGAGGTGGAGGCCCTACTTATCTGTGGAAATCTCGGGAAACCGACTTAGGAAGGATTTCCCAACAAATAACCCACAAATAACAATAATCCCCTGAGAAGACTCACCTAGTCCTGTTTCTCAAGCGATTACGACGCAACGGGCGGCAAGTCCCTGGATGCTTTCGGTCTTCTGGCACTGGGAGCGGGGGATGCGATCCTCAAACGTCCTAGGCGGCGAGCGGCGGCGAGCGGCGGCGAGCGGGAGGGAGCGGGAGCGAGCGGGAGGCGAAACTCCAACGTTTAATTCACGAACCGGGGCGGTCGGACACCTGGCACTGATGGGCAGCGGGGTACTGTAGGCGGTGAGCGGCGGACGCAGTAAGTAATGCAAAGGTATGCAAATTTATTTAAAATAATAGGCGGCGGACGCAGTCGAGTATATAAAAATATGCAAATTAAGAAGGGCGGCGGACGCGAAGTGACAACTGGACGAAAGCTTGGTGAACCCAAGAATGAGCGAAAAACTAAAGAAACATGTCCTTTTAAGGACATGTTTGGCTACAGCTGCAGCTTGGGCGGAGTTTCTCGGCGCTCAAGCTAACTTCTGCAGCTAGACGCGATGCAGAAGATGCCTATGAGCACATAGACATTTTTTCATTCACATGCGTTTAGCACTGAGGCCGGCTGCAGTGCCTATGCTAAGCATATGAACGTCTTTAGCTAAAACTTCTTAGCTAGTCATTTTGCGTAACAAAAACGACGCTAATTTTTGATGATAAGAGGTGCGTGAGCGCACCAAAAATAGCCATGTGCTCGTGGAGCACGACTGGCGGAAGTTTTTAGCTAAAGGGCCTACTGTAGCCCGCGTTTGTAAAGAAATAAAAATACAACAAAACGAAACATAGAAATGCATGAAAAATATAAAAACGAACGTAAAATGCATGTGTAAAAATGAAATAAACAAAAGCATGTTCGAGTAATAAACGAAACATGAAAAATAACAAAATGTCGGCATGATCAGGATCACGTGACGTTGGAGAATTGAGCGGCACGTGACAATGTGTTTCCACGACATTACAGCTTTTTATTCTTGTTCGTTTATTATTAACATATCCATATGCATGTTTTTTGTTTCTTTTTTCCTTTATCGATTTATTTATCTGAATATTCTGATTTTGTGCTACCTTTTGTATAGTTTTTTTTCAGGTTGTGTACTTTTTTTCTATTTTTTACCTACTTTTTACTACATTATTTTACTTCTCATGTCTTTATCATTCGGTTTTTGTTCTGCCTTTACTGCTTAATTATTTTATTCATTTCGTCTTATTTGTTTATTCCATCAATTTATTTTTCTGCAATGCAATTAAGCTGCATACAAAACAACTTTAATGGAAAATCCTTATATTTTTTTGCTTTTTTCCAACGTTTCAAAAAAATGTTTTTCTCACAGAAATTTTTTTGTGATTTTGGAATGGTTCATTCGTGCGTACCTACCGCAACTGTTGCACAAAAGCATGTGAAATTTAGATGACCAAATGCAACTAAAAATAGACCATCTCAACCATCAAAAACGATTTTAATCTACCTAATTTGCATATTGTGCGCGTTTACTCTAATGCAATGAAATTTTTAGTATTCACTGTATTGAGACTTCGCTGTAATGAGAATCGCTGTATTGAGATTTCTCTGTAATGAAAATCGCTGTATTGGCGACACGCCTTCCATATCAGGAAATAATCAGTCATTTTCTTAAAATTATAGTAATCACACTAGTTCAGTATTCTGACTGAATTGCATTATTTTTGAATTTTTTCTAATATTTAGAAAACCAATACTCAAAATTCATTTTACTAAAATAATTGAAAATATGTTTATCACAGCACGGAAGCAATTATGTTATAATAGAACTCAAACAGCAGCCGGAAAAATAAAAATTTGGAGGCGAAGTAAAACTGCACTTGAAAATCACCACGACTGTTCAACAGAAAAAAATCTATAAATCAGGCGAAGAATAAATAAATACAATAATAATAGGTAAAGGATTCCTAATATTCAACGTTAAAACCACAGTAATATTTACAGTAAATAGGAAAAATTGATAAATGCAGGTAACAACATAAAGCAAGATTTTCAAACAGTCGACCAAAAAGTAGGAAATTTGATCTGACATATCTACTGTACTTCACTAAAAATGAATTTGTGCAAAAAATTTACATAGGTTCGCCTGCACGATTCACCAAATGCAAAAAGTAGGTAATTGTAGTTCAAAATACGCCCAGTGAATTCAACCGTCCGAGTCGAAAAACGTGCGACATCACGGATCTTTGTATTTTTCGAAAATGGAAATGAGAAGTTCTGCTGTCAATTAAAGAACGTGGCTTTTTAAAATTCAAGTTCCAAATACCAAAGGATCTATTTTTCTTTACATGATCGTAATTAATAAAAGTGGAAAGCAAGTACTATTGCATATTTTACGATTTTCAAGACTGGAAACTTGTCAGCATACTAAAATAATTAAAATTTTTTGAGTAAAAAATATAATAAAAGCTTCGTGTAAATGATTTTGACTACATTGACAACAATGGTTTTTGCCATTTTTAAATTTACAAGCGCTTCACAAAAAACGGAGTACAGTCACTAACCTATAATAGTAACTAAAAAAATAAGTTTTCGCACGTTCGAAAAATCAATCAGCATTATCGACCGTTGAAAATTATTATAGCATTTTTTTCGACGTCAAACCGCCTTCGGAACCGATACCGTTGAAACGTCGTCGACGCCGTTCGGCGGCTTTAGCTTTTTCGAAAAAATCCGTAAATCGACGTTCGATCGGGAAATATTTCGCCGCCGGGTCATCGACGACAAAGCCAGCGAAGTCAAGTCCATAACGGCGCACGATTTCTAGGTTGAGTAGAAGCTGTAGTAGAAATATAGAAAAAATGAAGCGCAAAAGCGGGACGTGCAAAAACTTGGAAAAATGTGCGGGCAAGTTTTAGGTAAGATTTAAGTTCACTTTACATTTCTAGTGGAGTGTAGTTTATTTTTTAAAAATTGAGCAAGTGGACATCGAGACTGCATTTTTGATCATTGCTGCTTAGAATCACGAGTAAAAATTAGTAGATTTAAAAATTAACATATTTACGTAAACTTGGAACCAAAAATCTATCATATGCAGAAATTTACAGTAAGCTTGGTACGCAAAGCTTTTCACAACATGTATGATACACAAAAAACGTACGCCTCCATTGCTCAACTAAAGAACCAAAGTGCACAAAGATTTAGAAAACGAAATTTCGAAGTTTTTACATTATTTTCATGAGCCAAATATTCGGATCGAGCAACTTTTAAGCGTATTCGTTCCGGTACGTCGGCTATCAAATTATTCACAACGAAATAAACGAATAGCATAGCATGCTAAAAAGAAGGAAAGGAAGAAACTTTTGTCATAAGGAAAAATTGTAACTAGAAGTCAAAAGTAACAAAAAATATATTTTCAATTGACACATGTTAAAATCGGCAAAATTGCGTGAATTAAATGTTTCGTAATGATAAAGTTAAAATATTAAAACCAGCAATACTGAAATAAAACGAAATTTACACTTAGTTACCTCTACTATGAGGAATAGTACGACAATGTGCCATTTTTCCCACTTTTTAAACGCAAAAGCAGATGTTGAAGCCGTCATACCCAGAAGGGCACAATTGGTCATTACGGCGATGATAATCAACGCTTCGAATGCCGACTAAAAAATAAATATTGTATAAGGAAAAAACTGGATGTAGCGAAAAGACCCGTTCCTAAACTTTTCTTAGATATTTATTCGTTTCTCTGAACCTTAGACTTCACTTTACATACTAAAAAATTGTTTTTTATTAAGCACAAACCAGAGGTCGTAAGTTGTGATTTTTTAATGATTGTTTTGGATTGTTGAAGGCGATACACGAAACGGAACCGCGTTTACAAAGGGTTAAAAAATAAAATTAGTAAATGAGTCAATATAAACATTTGCGACAAATTTCCATTTTAGAAAATAATTTTTAAGTTTGGATAAAAGTATTCGCAAAGTCAAATTTCATTTAGTGATAAAGATAACGCAGGATAACGGAAAATTTTAAATTTTTTGATTTTGCTTTCAAAACATCGGGCAACAATTAAATACGTTCTAAATTTCAATTATGAATTAAAGTAAACTTCAAATTCATGCATTTATTTACACTATTTATTCGTCAATTTTCAACTGTAAAAAATGACAAAAAAATCAATATTTTAAAGTTAGGCACATCTCATAATTTTGATTCTGACATGTCATTGAAAAATATAACCGAAACCCTGTTATTTTTGTTACTGTAGGAAACCAATTTCGCGCATATAATGATCTAAATGATATATTATGACGCATAAACAGTTCTTCACATTTTGTTACATACTCAAATCAATATGTAAGCAAAAAATAAATATTATTGAAATGCGAGCTATGAAAAAATTGAGGCCCAATAGGTTGAATAGGAGTGTTCTTCGAAAATTTTATCGATTTCAGTTTTTTTTGGATTTCCCCGAAAACGTTGCTTTGAGATGGGAAAAATAAAAATGTAGTGAAACGTGTCATTTGGACAATGTCTTTAGATTTATTGACTTTTGGTAGCAATATTTTCTCTCTCAACCGACCATGAGATCCGCGAAAATTGCTCGAATGCACCTTAGTGTTTAGAGAATCAACAAATTCTTTAAAAAATCAAGTAATGTATGTTGTGAGAAATACCTGCCAAATGCCCATCGAATCAGCTATTTGTGGAAAGGGTCGCCTCATCGACATACACAATTTAAAAGCGTCGCTTCTCATTTCCATTAAATTATTGGCCAAAGCATAAAAAGACGCCAGAGGGAAAACCGATGAAAACATAAACGCATAGCCAAACTGGCACCACATTTCTAAATAATCGTCGAACGTATCCTGAAGAAATATTAAATCCGAAATAAAAGTTATTTAAATTCGAAGCTAAATTTTCGGAATAATTACCTCGTAAACGTCCATTTTCGATTCTAAAACAATATCGCTGATATATCGACCGGAATTATCTTTCCTGAGTTTGAGTAAACTAAATTTTTGACAAAGGTAAATGCGGACGAATGGTATGACGCATTCGAGGATTTGCTGCTCGATTTGCCAAACAACCAACACGCATGCCAAGTACTGGGTAAATTATCAGATTGAAGAAGTACAATAAAAATAAATTATGAGTAAAAACTAAAACTATAATACTAAAAATTGTGCCCAATACCAGGTTCAAAATACGTTTGGTTTTTCGAATACTCTAAAGGTGTACACATTGAAGTGAAAATTTCAATCTTACGCGGCGCAATTTTTCTAGGTCTTGTAATACGAAAGCAACGTAAAACAAATAGCAAAAACAGTTGACGAATTGAAACTGAAGAGAAAGAAATAATATACACAGAGTAAAATATGAAAAAATATTAACTTACGCAGATCAACTTCACAAGTAGGTGGTATTCGTGTTCGGACGGCAATCTATGATTTTCTGTAAGGAAAAATGATGTATAGCGAGATTAATTGCTTCATACTCCTCAAAATTTGAAGTGGAAGCCTATTAAAAAAATTATAATAGAAATCAAAATATTATCTTGCCACGAATTAAGATCATTTTTTTCTCATTTAGAGTCTGATAATTAAAAATTTAAAGATTTACGTGTGTGAAAATTGGATGAGAAATTCTCTTGACTTTCAATTTTAGCTTGAACCAAATGTAAAATCTTGGAAATATAAATAAATATACACGTAAAATATCGAGAGAAAAAACAATCAGAAAACCGGGTGAATTATGATTTTTTTGTTGCGGCGTGTAAGTGCTCTGAAATACACAAAATCATTCAATACCGAACAAGTGAGATAGTTCAGTATGAAATGTTCATCTTCACACAATACCACAATCTTCATCTTCATCTTCACACAATACCGAAATGTTCATCGTCTACTTCAACAAGATGCTGAATGGAACTTTTATCTAAATTATAGCGGTGTTTTCGATTAATCATAATTTTTAAATTGAATGAATCAATGCCTAGTGTCAAATTTTTAATTTTTGCAAAGCTTGATATCAACTCATTTAGGAAAAAAAATTTGAAGATCGAATGTAAAATTCAGAAATATGAACTATTTTTAGGGCCACTAGTCAAATATAAGAATTTTGGCGATAAAGACGAGATGCTGAACAACCAGAAGTCCCCAAGGTCAGATTTTTAAGATAGGGATAAAGTTGAAAATTCGGCTGGGTAGTGTTGCAGAATGTCCAGTCATCACGTCATTTTGTCTCAGAATCAGGCAACCAGTGATCAATATTTAGGACTTTAGGTAGGGGTAATACCCCCCTCATACCCTTCCCTATAGGGTGGTCTGTGAACAACTATGTTACTATGCGACCGATTATTTAACGCGCTTTCTATTACAATTAAGCGGTAAGAAATTCGAATTCCTCACCTCGGAACGTAAGTTTGAGCGCCAACTTTTTATACAATCGATTAGAAATTTCGATCAATAAGCTATAAACTATTGTCGGTGTATTGAGAATCAGAAAATCGCGAAAAGTCCATTTGGAGAAATGTTTTTCTACGTACAATTGTACGATAAAATATGCCCACATTGCAAGCAAGGCCAGGAAACAACAGACGCTGACTAAAGGGTATGTTTCGCAAATCATAATCCGGTAACGCGACGATTTTGGATACCAGAGTTCCATTTCGAGAGTGATAGGACTCAAACGAATGATGCCTTTAAAATCTGGACGCGGCATTTCATACTTGGTGAAACCGTAAGTGCCAAAACCGTAAGCCAATGTGCTGAAATTGAGAAAAAGTAATATGCAAAGAAAAAAATGAGACCACATTTTTGTGAACCGTTCTAGAGCCTGAAACTATTTCTCATACAGGGATAGGATATTTTGGAAGTCAAAACTTGAGATTTAAATTTGAATTTCTTACAACCATGTTTTCGGATATTAAACATGCATCCGGAAATTCATTTAAAAATAAACTGAGGAGCGAAAATAAAAAACGATAAAGAAAACAATTAAGGAATGATATGTGCGGCGGATAAAAAATTATGAGTGGCGAAAAATGATTGGCAATCCGAAATTCTAGTTTTCCTATCATTGTCTCGCCAAACCACCTAAAAAATACCCAAATGAGATTAAAAAACAAATCTGGTTCTTGAACTGACCAAGTCGTGAAGGGCGATTCAAGAAAAAAACAATTTTTTTCGTTATGTATAATAAAAAACACACTAACCTGCATCGTCTTTTCCAAAATTTCAAGAAAATTATCAAATAAATCAAATTAAATGCGGCGAAAGGCGCCTGAGCGTGAACGTTATTATTTTGAAAATAAAGCACGCAATTGTACAAAGCCAACAAACTAGGCAAAATTAGGGCCTTCGTATAATAACCCAGAAATGCAAAATAAATGCTAATCTTTTCGCCGAAGTAATCGCGAATTTCGTCTGGAACGCATAAAAATAAGTCAAAAAACAACAATACCAAATTTGTTGTCGAACTTAAGGAGATGTTGATTAATTTTACAATTTGATCAAAATTACGTGATCACAAACTTTCGATGCAATTTTAATTTTTCGACAAGAGACAGGACTTGGTGGTAATAATTTCAATACCCACCTATGTATCGAAGAAATTGCTTTCTACTTTAGAATTTGGAAAAATACCCCATTTTTCAGCTTACCATACGATGGCTCAAACATCGACAACGGCGCACTATGCCAATGAGCACCGAGTCGATGAAGTTCGGTTATATCGTGCAGCGGCAATATATCACCAACAATTCCGATAACCGAAAGCTGAGTAACTAAAATGAAGTGTAACATACTGTTTTGGCGGTGAAACATTGCGATGATATGAAACGATACTTTAAGACTTGAAGCTAAAAACAGAGAAATTAAATAGAAAAGAATTGAGAAAAGTGAACAAAAACTGGACTTGGCCTATCAGATGAAAACTGGCATTTGCAAAATGTCATTTTTTGATAACAGAAATTACATGGGGATTTGATGAAAACGAAATTTCCAAAGTTGGATATTCAAATTGATATAACGCGGGGTTCAAATAAACCCGACTCCTATTCTTAGACAACTTTATTGAGGAGAACAAAAATTATGATATTACAGCATTCTTGCGAGAAGTCAAACAACTATTACTCAGTGGTTCGCCTTTCTTCAAATCGGGATTCTCTTGCATATCGTCCGAATTAACGCAGACGTGACTCAAAATTTGCATAGCCAATCGAATTTTTTCGCTACTAGATAAAAGCGAGTTCAAATTTTCAAATTTGTATTTGGCATCGGGTGGTTTTTGACGCACAAACGGTAACATATCGCCTTTTTGAGTTCTTTTTCTCAGGTAGCATTTTTCTGCTTCGACTAACAAACGTTCGGTTTCACAATCCAAAAGTAAAATCTACGGAATATAGAAAATAAGGCTTTTAAACTGTGGAAAAATATAATTTGTCACTAAATTTCGAACAGAAATTTATTATGATATGATATCCAATTTTCATTTTTGGTTGCCCAGAAAACAAATATAAGCACTCGGCTAAGGTTAAAATCTGTTGTTTCAATCTTATAAAACCTTTACAGCGTAAAAACGTTAATTCAAGATATAAGTCATTTGAAAAATTCAAAATACTCATATTTTCAAAAGATGATTCCAATTCTAGAGTTTATGTGCTCAACGTCGTTGTTTTACCGTTGTGTCGACAGAATCCGACGAAGGGCTAATTTTCACCATGAATTCCGGTCCACCGTTGACCATTAGCGCAGATAAGCGTTTGACCATGTAGTCGACGGCTCCTGATGAAGAAATATCGTTGATAAAAAGAGCCAAGAGACCTCTTTCGCTTTGGGATGACTGTTGGAATAGAGCAAGTTCTTCAGGAACATTATTTCGTAAACGAAATTCGGGCGAACGGCTTTCTGCCACATCCTCGTCGTCTTGTTGTTCGTCCATTTAAACAAAATTAAAGTTTGACCTGAAAAATTGAAATTTTGATTTAAAAAAATATTTTTTATAAATTAAACCTATAAATATATTATTTATTTTAACTTTAGAGCTTCTAAGCGAGAAACATTAATATAATATACGAATTATCATTTCGTTCATACATTACGCGAAACTAGACTTATGAACCAGTTTATTTTTGAATATTTTTTCATAACTGCAAAGACAAGGCAATATCATTTCTTCGCATATGGCGATGACGACATCGGAAGAAATGTTGGGAATCTTTTGAATTTTAGATATAGGAGGAGGAAAAAGGCAGAAATACGTTCAAACAATGATGAAATCAGTGAAACTACAGGCCATAACGGTAGTGAACCAAACACTCTATGTTTGTCAAACCACGTTAGGAATGTTCAGGTTGACCGAATCCGTGAAAACTTACATTTAAAAAAACGATACTGAGATTTGCGAGGGTATTTTTCGGTTTTACACCGGATTGCGTTTCATCTTGTAAAAAATGGAGGTTGCAGCAGTCTTCTATCTTTCTGAGAAAATTTTATGGATCATTTCTTCTTAATAATCGCCTTTTAATTGAATACTCAGAAGTATTATTTTTCATGTGATTATCTTATTACCAGTCTTATTCGATGGTCTGAAGTTAAGTTTACCCATTTTACACATCACAATCAGCTATGCAGTGCATTTTCAAAACTGTGGACACTCCAAAGATATTTTTTCGAACTGACTAACCACAGCAATCATTTAAAAAACCCATCGACTCATTTCCTACAAATCGGTATACGCAGTATGACACATTTAATGTATCAGTCAAGTCATTTTCCACCAATTTCACTCGACGAGGAGGTCATTTTTAACAGCGTAGTAATTGCATTTCCAAACCTAAGACCAGGGTAAAAAGCTCATTGACTTGCTGAAAGCAAGTACGAATTGAACCTTGAAAGAGTAATAATAATACAGATGAAGATAGATGAGTAGCAATAAAAGTAATAAAGATAAGTTCACGGAAGCGCTGAAAGCACGTACGAATTGAACTTTAAAAATGAACCAATTTTGAACGGAAACTGAGAATATTGTTTGAGCGAATGATCTCATCAGGTAAATAATTCTAAACACCAATATTTTTCAAGCAAAAGTCATGTTTTAGAGCATTTGTAAGAAATTCGATTTGTACAATTTGAACGAATTTTGATGCGCGATAATGAAATGGACTCAAAGTGGAAAATAAACTGGGTGGAATGACTTTAAATTTAAAAATTGAGAACATTATGATAAGTCGATATGCGTACTTTTAAATGCGAGATCATCAGGCTAGATTTTTCCAGACGCTCCCTGAGGCTAAAATTTTTATAACCAAAATGTCTTTTTGTAAACCTTAGTTGAATTTTTCACCATTTTAGCATTTTCACTATAGAGCATACTTAAATTAGATTAACTACCCTAAATGTTTTTACCACATGATTACAGTGGGAAGTAGCTTACAGTTGTTGATACCCTTGAAAAAGGAAAGTCGTTAACGACAGGGGTCCCCAAGGTCAAACTCTCCAGGTAGGGCTAAATTGAAAATTTTCGGAGGTAGTGTAGCTAAATGTCGGCTAAACACGTCGTTTTGTCTCAAAATTAGGCAAACAGTGATCAATTTTAAGGACTTTAGGCAGGGCCAATACCCCCCCCCCCTTACACCCCTCCCCATGGGGTAGTCTGGTTAACGATATTGTCATGTTATGTCTAAGAAACTAAAGAAGTATTGATGTTTAAAATTGATAAACATGTAAACTAAGAAAGCATCTTTCAACCAAGCTCCGTAAATAATATTACCAATAAAATATTATTTCGTGATGAAAATTTCAGGAGTTGTTCTGTAGTTTAAAACGCATAAAAATGCATTTCTGAACAATATGAAAAAAGTGTTACTATATTCTCCATCGATCATCTGACAATCGCCCAATCAGGAATTCGATCATTTGAGAATACGCTCACTTGGGAAATAGCTCACTAGAGAATCGTTCACTTGGTAATACAACGTTTTTCCTACAATTTCGCTATGATAAAGAACAAAATTTAGAATGTGAAAAACGTTGGGATACCCCCATACATCCTCCAACTCGAAAAATTGGGCAAAAAAGAGCCCTTTTTAAACTTTTCGAAATTTTTGCTATTGCGTTACAGTGAGTTTTATTGCATTTTTACAGTAAAGTCAAAATCACAAAATTTAATCATTCTTAGAGGTGTAATTCAACTCTCTAATTTCTTTATCTGTTAGGCCTTTTGCGTTTATTTAATCTTTATATTTATGATGTATTATCTTCGATCTTATAATTATATTAATTGGCTCAAGCTCGGCGCCTAAAAGTCTAGTATGAATGAATGAAAAAAAATTTATATATATTGCTGTTTTATTAAGCTGAAAGAAAATACAAAACAGGATTAAATTATGGGACTGTTACTAAATTAATGTTCAATTGTATTTTAATGCCTTCGTGATGTTTTATTTCACCTCAATAATTTAACGTTTTCACAACAGTAATTAGGATTTAAACATTTTCGCTCTTACCCTAAAAAACATTTTAAAAGCTGATTTTTCAATTTTTCGACGTCCAGATATACAAACAACGTGCATGCACATAGGGGATAGAAGGTAAACCCTCCTATCTGAGACCCTGGACACTCCCCTGGTCCCAAAAAAATCGTCAAACACCCCTACTGAATTTTTTCCAAGACAGCTTTTTTGATGATTTTTATGCACATTTTGTGGGAAAAAACATGCTGGCGGAATGTTTTTTCTCGCTCACTCCCCTCCCCACTCTACCTCGATAAAAAGTCCGAGGACCCTCCCCCTGGAAAATTCTTGTCGTGCATGTCTGACAAACAGCTAGATTTTGAACGGTATTCATTTAGTCGGCTTTTCATCAAGTTCGTTCAACTGGAATTCTAAATTTCTTTCCGGTTTTCACTTGAGAAATTTTACAATGTCAATATTAAATCACTTTTGGCTCAAATTCCGAAAACAATCATACCTATGGATTTGAAGGTCTTCCCAAAATATTCAATCATATTTCGGTTATCGACAGCTAAAGATGCCAGTTTTGGGTCGGAAATAACTTTTTGGAGCAAAAAAATTGGCTCAGTATCACTTTAAAAAAAAAACCTAAATCAAGGCCGTGTTTTGTTCATGTTTTCGTCAAAAAACGCATTTTCTAAGCACTTGCTGACCCCGTCTCTCACATTAGAAAATCGGCTACGCCCACACCTTGAAAATGGTTAGGGGGGAACTCTTCGGAGCTCTACATGTATTGATACAATATGCAGAGCGATGAATTTTAGCCGTGCTAAGAAAAGTAATACAAATTAATGAAAGTTAGCAGTTGTGCTAATGGGACTCGTGCTAAAAAACCCTTCTCTGATCAAAAAACAACTTTAAATTATAGAACTCTTATTTGATATGCTTTGTATAGCAAATACTTCATTGTACATCTGAAAATCAAAACCAATTCTAGAAAACTTTAATCTTTCCCTTTATTCAGAGAATTTTCGATGCCAATAAGCATCCTTCAAAAACGCGCAGAAACGGCGACTAAGGGCATATAATGGTGAAAAAATACGTTTTGAAAAGCTTCCCACACGTGGAAAAAAACTTTGAATGCTTTTCACAACCATTAAGTGGAAGAAAAATCGTTCGTTCGTGAAAAAAACAGTGCTTCAGCCAGCGAGCAGCGTTGTCAAATTTGGCCTCCGAAAAACCCTGATTTAGGAAAAACACCAAAATTTTTAGGTCACAAACTATGCGCGACGAAATACTGACAAAATAATTTTAAATTTAAAAGTTGAAAACAAAGACAGACCATACAAAAATGTGAAAATCCAAGCCTTATAAGATCGATCATTGACACAACACTCCATTATGAAACGTGAAATTTTATATTATATCGCACAACTCACCCTTGAATTCCTCTTGCACCCATACCTGTAATTGAGGGGTGGGGGGACCCCCAACTTGGTCAAACCCTATACCCAAATTTCGGAACCTCCCCCACCCCCAACTGGTCGACCACCCCCCCAACTCGAAAAAATTTGGAAAAAAAATTTGCCTCTTTTGGAAAATTTTCGAAATTTTTTCGACTTTTTTTGGATTTTTGGAGACCCCCAACTCAAAATTTTGGGTTTACCCCTGTTTTTTGTGCCAAAACATAGTTTTTGACACAAAAAATTTTGAGCGTTTGTGCCAATTGGTACAAAGTTTTCGAATGGTCGAAGACTTAATTCTCTTTCATTTTAGACATTTTAGTGATTGAAAACGCGAAATTTTCTCGGCGCCAGCCAAGCGCCGAGCCAATGAGTTTTGACTACTTCTATATAATAAGATAATATAAGATCAGGGCCGTGCACAAGGGGGGGCGGCCGCCCCCCCCCCATTGAGGCAGCATGCACACAGTATATCCGCGTAAAATCAACATTTTCTGGGGCTATTGAGTAAAAAAAATCTAGTCCGCCCCCCCCCCCCATGAAAAAATCCTGCGCACGACCCTGTATAACATAATATATTAATTACGAATGTTCATGTAAATACAATACAAAATAAACGGAAAAATGTAACGGATAAATATAATTAGCAAATTAAGTTACACCTCATCAAAAAATTCAAAATGAATTTTACTTATTTTGCTTGAAAAAATTTTTACATTGCTCGAAGACACTGTATCTTCATCCAAAAAATTCCATAGTTTAACAACACGACCACAAAAGTCATATTTGAAAACATCACGATGAAATTTATAAAGCTCTAATTGAACGATTTTTTTGCACGATTGTTATTGTGAATGTAAGTGAAAAATTGTTGAAAAGGTAAAATATTACAATGTATTATATTATAGACCTGAAAAAGATCAAAGCGATGGCGTCGGCGATCTAGAGGTTCAGGGTTCAAGATGTTTAGACGCTCAAGATACGATATATTGTTGTTAGATCTGAATAACTTTTTTGTAAATCTTCGCTGTAGATTTTCAATTTTGTTGATATCAGATTGCCTCGAACGCAAGCGAATTTTCTTCAAATAGCATATTCGTATCACTGCAGAAAGCTTATATTGAATAAAAATTCTGAACTTCCTCTGTTCATTTAGTGTGATTGGGAACTGAAATTCATATTTTTGGTGCTTGATTCGAATATAAAAATTGACAATTTTTGGCACAATTTTTCGACCAAAAATTTACGCAACATTTGAGTTAGTTTCCTTCAGAAAAAGCAGTTTTAGACATCCTTAATATAATCTTTACATCGTTGTTAGAATGAAATTCGTAGCCGAAAATTAGAGAAAAATATGAACTTCCTAAATAATTATATGAAAATATTTGAATTCTCGCAGCATTTCATTTCGGTTTGAATCGAAAACCGTTTTCTCGATTATTTTTTCTTATCTCACTGACGTGGTAAGATAAAAAATAGGGTAGACACGGTTTTTAATTAAATTAGTGCGGTGAATATAGCTTTAATCATGTTTTTATCAAACTTTTGACATAAAATTTTTTCGAAGTTCCCAGTAGTAAAATTTTTCAGTAAATTCGGCAAAAAATTTTTTATGTGCCATTGGCACAAATTTTTTTCGCTTTTTGTGCCAATTCGCACGAATTTTCGTGCACGAAAAATACTGGTTTACCCTCCCCCCTAACACTCCCAACTGGTCAGACCTCTTACCTGTAAGAGGTCCGACTAGTTCAGGGGTGTAAACCCCAATTTTTGGGGGAGGGGGTACCAGAATTCCAAAATTTTTGCGGGTCCGCAAAAACAGCCGAAAATTTTTTCGAAAGAGCAAAAAACCTACTTTTCTCCAAATTTTGGGAGTTCCATTATTTGGATATAGGCTTGTCCCGTTTGGATATAGGGTTGTCTCATTCTCTCATTTGGGTAAAGGGCCGACGAGAAAAAAAATTACACGTAAGGAATTGTTGAAAACTATCTAGACTATTTTGTTGAGTTCTGAACTTAGTCGCTAAATAATACTACGCCCGGTAACAACTATCAAATCTAAACTAGTACTCAAGTGTAATAGACATGCTAGCAGTTGCGCCTGAGCCGAATTATAGGGAACAATAATGATTATAATCTTGGGGGTTTTGACTCTCTGGAGTGCGCCAGAATTTACCTTTCCGTCCGACTGAAAAATCCTAATTTTTTAACCCAAAATTTTTTTCGCATTTCCAGACTTTTTCGCCGAAAAAACAGTGCTCTACAATCACAGGTTTGTCGGTATGGAAAAAAACCAAGCCAGAGTCAGCCCCACCGTTTTTTACGAGAACCTTATCCGAAATTTTTCTCCTCATTTTCCCAAAATTTTTCCACATCTTTAAAAACGTTTATAATGTGGCCTCCTGGCCACGGATATTTCTTTCTGCATTTGAAGAGTATAACCTAACATTCTGATGTTGCCGAATAACCAGCAAAACTGAGGAAAAAATAAACAAATTTTAGTCAAGTATGTCACATTCAGCTGAGGAACGACACCTGCTGTTCTACAACAGTTGAAAGCATATTAAATGAACTCATGAACTCATCCGGCTATTAAGATTTTCATGATTCTGATTAGGCACCGTTTTTACGTTTTAAAAAATGTGGAAAATTTTTGAAAATTGAGGAAAACAATTTTGGGTTCGGTTCTCATGTGAAAAAAATCTTCGAGGAAAAAACGGTGGTTATTAGATTGGAAACGCTACCAGCCAGGGTTTTTTTGCACAGGCCAGGTTGCAATGTGCAACTTGTGGAAAAATTTTGGTTGCACAGATATATAAATTTTTGGTTGCTCACCCTAAAATCAATAAATTTGCTTGAATTTATTGAAAAAACCATCGCAAACTAGTTTTCTTGTATTTCATTCGATCCGCGTCAGTTTTAGACATTTAAAACTCAATTTTCTGAGTTTTAGGAAGAAAATGAAAAATTAATATAATTAGACTAGAGTAATGTGTTCGGCACGTAGCGCCAAAAATTTTTTCTGGATTTCAATATTCTAGAACGTTGAAAAATGAATCTTTTCACCTTTTATTTCCCAGACAAACGGTTTGATTTCTCAGTGAATTAAATGAATTTTCAGTCGGACAAACTAAAATTCAAAAACTAGGCAAGCGACCAAGAATTTGGATATTTCAACCGGCAAAAATTTCTGCAATCAAAATGTTTTAATCACATGAAAGTCGAAATTTTTATGAAGATGGCAAAAAAATTTTGGGAAAAATGACGCGAGAAAAATGTTAGCAGTGGTTTTTTTTGTGCCAAAACATGGTTTTTGGCACCAAAAAATTTGGAATGGCACAAAAAATTTTGAGCGTTTGTGCCAATTGGCACAAATTTTTTGACTGGTCCAAGGCTAAATTTCCTTGATTTTTAGTCATTTTAAGGGCTGAAAACGCAAAATTTTCTCGGCGCTTCGCGCCGATTCAATGGGCTTAATATTGACTACTTTCCTTTGTCTCGAACGCGAGCAGATTCTATTCGAATAATTTATTTGTATTATCGCAACAGACTTTGAGATTGTCAATGACCGGCTAAAGAATAGAAATTGTTAACTTTACTTCCTCTGTTCATTCAGTTGGATTGAGAACCGAAATTTATATTTTTGGTGATCGATTCAAAGAAGAAAATTGACATTTTTGGCACAATTATTCAACCGAAAGTCTACGTGAAGTGACTTCCGACTTAGCTTTTTTCAGGAGAAAACAATTAGAGACAAGACATCCTTATTTAATATTTAATACTTAGCTTCAGCAACTTCATGACAAAAAGTCTATAAAAATATCTGAATTTTCGCAGCATTCAATTTCTTTTCGGATCGTAGAAACCGTTTTATAGATCAGTTTTTCTTATCTCGCTGACGTGGTTAGAGAAAATAGAGCAGGCACGATTTTTATGCAAATGAATGCGGAGAAAGTATCTTTAGTCAGTTTTTATCAAACTTAAAAGAAAGAAAGAAAATAAATTTATTAAATGCAAAGATATACAAGAGTTAATATGAATAATACAGAAAAGCCTATGGACATAACTAAAGCACGTGCGAATTGAGCTTTAAAAAATGACTCAATTTAGATCGAAAACAGGGCATATTGTTATAACTTCTGGCACAAAACAGTTTTATGGTTTTCAGTACGGTTTTCGAGTGAAAAAATTTTTTGTGCCATTGGCACAAATTTTTTTGGCCCTTTGTGCCAATTGGCACAAATGTCCGTGCACAAAAAAAAACGCTGAATGTTAGTTTTCATCAAATTCCTCAACAAACAACACAGGATCAAACATCTATCCATAATATGTTGATAATTAGAACCTATGAGCACTAACTAGAATGATATTCATAACCGCGCACTCGAATAATATAAAAAAATTAACGAATTGAAACCCGGCGCCAAGCGCCGGAAATTTTTCAGGTTTTTCCATTTTAGAACGCATAAAAATGCATCTCCGGACAGAAAACCCAATCACCTAATCAAAAGAACAGTCAGTCCTCAAGTTTCACTGTGCAATTTGGCAGAAAAAATTTGGTTACACTATACAGCCCGAAATTTGGTTGCTGTGTGCAAAAAACTCTGCAAGAGTGTGAAATGATAGAATCAAATGCGGAAAGCACAGTAAAGATGATTTGCGCAAATAAGACATTACTATTTCGTCAAACACGCACAATTTTTTTTGGAAATCCGAAACGAATTCGATGTCTATTATTTTTACAAAATCGCCAGAGACTAACGAGTTTAGAATCATTGACTGAGGACCTTGCTTTTTCTTCGATCTTTTCTTGTCTTCTTTTTTCTTCGACCTTACTGGTGTGTGTATGGACAATTTGCTCACAAGTCGAATTTAACATTTTTTCATGTCATGAAACGAGAAAATACACTTGTTTATTTTTTAGCCAAGAAAAATATTAAAAGCGACGCAAGTTTTCCACTCTGCCTAGCTTCACTTCGCTTTTTTCACTTTCCTGGCCCTTTCTCTCTTTTCTTTGTTTCGATATTCTTTGCACAAAAAGTGAAGCGAAAAAAAAGAAAAGAAAAATTATAAAAAATATGTGATTAATATTGTTAAATACTGTAGACAAGAACAGAGCGCCTCAGTTAGATAATATTATTTGGAGGATGACTTTTGACCCAGTTATAAACTAAATTAAGGAATACGAAAAGGGCCACTTGAAAAGAACCGTTACCATTTGAAAAAATGTTACCACTTGAAAAAAATCGTTACCTTCGAACATGATGCACAAAATTTTTTTAAGATGCATCGAAAAAAAATCCAGATGTACAATTTTTTCGATGTTCGACTTTTTTTCAAGTGCATCGCATTTTTTTCACGATAATCTAGGAAAATAATCAAGAAGGCATCTTGAAGAAAATCAAGATGACAAAACAAATCAAGATGACATTTAAAAAAAAATCAAGATGACATCCTAAAAAAATCAAGATGACGTCTTGAAAAAAATCAAGATGGGCGGTACATCACAGGTGGAAATTTCTTAAACTAGCCAATTAAAAGCGTTGCTCAGCCTCCTGTGTTTATAAATAATACGGGAGCTTTTTATAATAAATACGAGAACCCTTCGAAGTGGATTTTTGAGGTCACGGCTTGCTTGCGGGGGGGGGGCGCCCTTAGTTCTAACGGTTGATGGCAGAGGTGGGGATTATTTTGAACGGGTAGTCTGATGAACGTATTGGTTTTTCATAAAAAAGTTTTGTTTGTCGATATTTTTCAGAAAAACGTCAAAAATGCTTGTTTTTCACCAAAAATGCAGTGATTTCGGAAAAGTATCCAAATTATCGTTTCTCTGTCGGGTTTCTGAGCAAGTAGGAATAGGCTTAGAACGGCCGACAAAGTCCAGAATATTGATTATTTTCCGAATTTACTGCAGCTTAGGTGAAAAACAAGCATTTTTGACGTTTTCCTGAAAAATGTATAATAATAAAATTCTTTATGAAAAAAACAGTATGTCCACCGGATTCCCCATTCAAAATAACCTCCCCACTCTGCCTCTCCCCCATGAAAACCAAGGGCGCTCTCCGCCAACGAGCCGTGACGTCAGCAATCCACTTTGAAGACTTCGCGAATTCCTTCTTTCTTTCTTTCTTTCTTTCTTTCTTTCTTTCTTTCTTTCTTTCTTTCTTTCTTTCTTTCTTTCTTCTTTCTCAATTCATTTTTGAAATAATGGATGCAGCGATCCCATGAAAATAATCCATGAAAAATAAACGTTGGAAAACTCCAAACGAAGCGAGAGAATAAAGTTCTGAGAAGATGAAAAATCTCAATTATCAGAAAACTATTGTAAAAAAGAGATGAAGTAATTCAATTGATAGAAACTGATGAAGGTTCATTAGTAAGTGGAAGTAGACATGCTAACGGCCGCCCCTGATAGAAAGCAATGACTGTTATACTCATGCCCGGCAGAAAATTTTGAGGTTTTGACCTGAAATTCACCAGAATGAATCTTTTGGGTTTTGAAGTGAAAAAGAATTTTTTTCTTATGAAAAAAGTGGCCAAAATTTTTTCCTTATTTCGAAATTTTATTTACTAAAAGATCCCATCGAGGAGAAAGATGATGCTCCAAACGAGACGAGAGAAAAATTTGTGAAGATTGACGGAAAATCTCATTTATCCGCAAAATGTTTTCTTGTAACTAATGAAAAAGACATGAGGTACAATTCAGTTGATTGAAACTACTGAATGTTAAGTAGTAAGTGGAAGTAGATATGCTAATGGCCATTCTGATAGAAAACAATGACTGTTATACTCATTGACGGGCATGAAGCACTGGAAAATTTTGAGATTTTTCTCTGTGAGAGACACAAAATCCGACATACAACAAAGTCCCAACAGCTTTGTATATTCATCACATTGTAAATTCTGGAATAAAAATTCGGTCATTAGCACTCTGTGGTAATGAAGAAAATTTTCATTAGCACAGCCCATGTTTCCTTAGTGCCGCACTAAAAAAACAGTGCTGCCATTATGTGGTGTCACTGGTCCAAGTGAAGACATTGGCTTTCCACTTTTACACGGTCTATTCTCAAGACCTAACAGGGTTCAAGGATCGAAACTTCGTAGAAGAGAAAGAGAATGTGAAAAGACAGTTATTCAAAGTTTATCACATGATGCGGCAAAAAGTAATGGCCAGGTGGGCTACACAATTTCAGGCTGATTTGCCGATGTATTCATGTCCCGCAGATGTTCAAAATCCTGCTAAAGCGACAGATCACACTTCATTGTCTGGGGTTTATCCCAAGGCACTAAAAGTTGGTCCTAAAACAAGAGCCTGTCAGGAGAAAAAGAAGGTGAAAAGGCAATTGCGCAGCCTCCAAAGGTTACACAGTCGAAAACCACTAAAACTTCGAGTCTGGTTTCTGCAATGGTATCCATGACCACCGCATCTTCGACTACTCCTATGTCACAGACTGCCTCTATAAATATTTTATCCACAGCTACGAGTCAGTCTACACAATTTGTTTCACAGGCTACAGACACCTCTGCTTTTGGATGGCATCAGCCCAAGGTGCAGGGAGCTCCTAGCAAGCAGCAGGTTGCAAGACAGAAAGTTCAAATCTTCACACCTGGAAAAATAATGCCATTGACTCTGGTTACTGTTAACCTGAATCAGCAAACACCAGAAATGACTGTGGAGTTGTTCCAGGATGTATTGCTGGACTTTTGGCAAATTGCCAAAGATAAAAGTAGAGGGCAGAGGTCCAGTTTCTTTTGCTACACTGGACATAGCTAATTATTTTTGTGATGAGCAGTTCAAAGATCTGGAGATTTGGCTGATGGTTAATAAAGCAGTCAGGACTATATACAAACTGTATCAGCCACAGTTTGATGTCCAAGGAGGATTTTTATATGACTCGAAATATTCCGGAGCCACTATGGGATAGGATCATTCATTAAATTATTCTTGAATGGCTCACAGAGTATCAAGCACATGTGGTGTTCACAGAGGCCAGATATTTGTGTCTAATGATATTCCTTATGCTTGACCATGTGCCGCTTACGGCTGAGCATATTGGTAAATGAATTAGTATCAGCCAAAGTGTTTGCAAATGTCATGCTGTTACAAGAAAATCAGAGTGCCACTGCTTCAGATGTTTTTAAGACTGCCTATCGCTTGGTGATGTATAATTACAGTCAACAAGTGGCAGAGATGGATGTCAAAAAGTCAGGTAGCCCAAATCCTCCAACTACTGATAAATTTAGCAAAGTTCAGAATGATGTGGGACAGACCTTTCGGGCACCCGAACTCGCAAGTAGACCAGCTGGTGGTCAAGGAGCTATGGCTGTTGTAACCAGCCAGGGTTCCACTGGCCCCAGTGCTGGCACTGGGCATGCCTCCCAAACCTTTCTGAAACAACAGAAACCTATACAGCATCCACAAGGTGCTAGGGGAGCTCATGGAGGACGGGGAAGGGGTGCCCAACCAGGCCAGTTTTATTTTAGTAATCCAAACAGGTTATGCTGGTGGCCAAGGTATATACCATGGACAACACCCTCATGGTGCATTCCGAGGTTGCGGAAGTCACCAACAAGGCCAGCAGCAAGGTGGCGGGCAAGAACAATAATTTTAGCAGCATAAGTTTTGATGCAAAATCCTCTGTTCTTGGCAAATTTCATTTATTCAAAAAATACAAAAAATACAAAAACATAATAAAATTACAAAATTCCAAAAACATCATAAAACATAAAATACAAAAATATTATTTAAGCTTTTGGTTGTGTTGTTGCTCAAAAAATTGCATCTCAGCCAAGCTCATCTCTTGAGTCCACAATTTTGGTTTAAAATTCTTTCACTTATTTTTAGCATTTATCATTATGGTTTTTCTCATATTTCAATCTTGTCATTTTGCCTCGTAAATTTTTCTTGCCATTTTTTTTGTGCCTTGTATATTTTTCTTGTCATTGTGCCTCGTATTTTAAAATTTTGCTCAATATTTTTCGCCTGTACTAGTTTTGTAAATACTCATTCACCATATAGTATTTTTAGAGTTTTTGTGAAAAAACATTGGCAAACCGAAGGGCAAGAAGCGGACGTTAGTAGCTAATTACTGCAGGATTATATAGCTGCTACCAAAGACACTCCACATCACTCAATGGGAAAAAATGATCAACTGTGGAGGGAGGTACTCAGGAGCCCCAAGGCATGCTGGTGGAGCCAGAGAAAGTCAAGCCGATGCGGAGTTGTCGATCTGTCAGATGCTGGATCAATGATCAATTGTGCTGCAGCATCTTAGTGGACAGACCTGGGTAACTTTGTAAAAAGACTTGATGTTGGGGGTAGTCATGACCCGTACACCCTTCCGGGTCAGATCATAACATTTATGGAGTTGGGATCGAGTAGTAGGTCACACCGTAAAGGGTAAAAGTCCTGCTCGCATTTTCCTTCTTCACCTCCCGTTGGTCAGTTTCAAGGCTCGAGGGATGTTGGGGATGCACTTATGGTAACAGTCATCCCACATCTATGCAAAATTGGTGAATAGGATGAAGCCACAATTTGACCAAAAAACAGGATGTTTGATCATTCTTAGAACTTCAGTGTGTTGTGGGTGAGCTGCAACCATTTTTATTTATATTTGTTTACTTTCTCACCTAGTAAATGGAACGTTGACAGCCCCAACAATTTACATATTGTTTATAATATTTTTATTATTATTAACAATATATTACTCATGCAGTTAGTGGAGGTGGGAGCCCACTTACATGGGAACTGTTACCGAGGAAAGCCCCAGCCTTTCCTGAATGTCAGTATAGTGAGTTCTTTGTATTTATGTAAGCCTTTAGGAAGCATCTGGGGAGACCCTGATTGCTTTTCGATTGCAAGAATTACAGTTACCAGTTACTCATTGGTGACTGAAGGTTGTGTTTGTTTCTGCTAGAGGACTGTTGCATTGTACTTAGCTGATTGCTTATAGGAAGCTCCTTTGAGTGACCTACAGTAATTAGTTGGATACAAGCCAATAGTTTTTTTAGTTATATTGCTGACATGTTTGGATCTAAGCAGAGGAATAAACATAACAATTTCAGAGTAAATGAACCATTAATCTTGTGAAATGCATGAATAGAAAAATGACAAAATTAGTATTTTCGTCGATGTAGTTTGCAAAAATCTTGTAATATAGAATTTGTTGCTCACAAAATTATTGAATTTTACAGAATATTCATTTTGAAATTCAGATGCAGCAAATATGCAGTAGTTTATTATTGAGAGTTACATATTTTTTCTATAACACTGACGTCACAGAAATGATTCTTTTGTCTTTTTTATGAGTCCATAGAGTAAAGAGTCATTTATGCTTGCCTTGGATGGAACAGCAGCTGGTTCCACAATTACCCCTCAGATGCAGTGGGGGCCCTCACAACCAAAAAGGCACTCAAAAAACCACACTCACTTAAAATTCGGTTCCACAAAAAAAATGTGAGGGCCCTCTCACAGAGGGCTCTTAATTTTTTTGTGAGGGCACTCAGTGTGAGGTATTTTTTTGTGATTTGAGATCCACAATCGAACTCTCCTCACAAAAGTCCCTCAGTGAAGGGAAGGTGAGAGTGAAATTTCAGATGGAGGGTGGTCCCTCTGACGGCTCCTCCAGAAATTTTTTCTGCAAAGAACTTTTAACGCCTGATTTCTATGATACTTTTACTTGTTCAATTTATTCGGTCCATGAGGCCCTCAGGGTGACAATAGGATAACAACGATAGGACAATAAACGACAAATTTATGGAAGAAACAACATCGCCTATAGCTTTATGCTTACCATTGACGATACCAAAGTCCGGATTTATGGGAATATACAAATCAAGCTTTTACACACTTATTTAAAAAAAACACAAAGAAGCTAACTAGTTCACTTTGCATCTTTCTTTTATACTGCTTCCTGTTGGTCACACCCTTGGTTTGTAGGGGGGTCCGCTTCCAAATTCTTCTTCCAAAAAATCATTGCTTCTTGCTTTATGCACTTCAAAAGAATTTACAGGAATGTCAATACAGGGGAACTTGGACATTCTTGAGAAAAAATTATATACAGTAATCGGATACACATATTGTACATTGTTAATTTACACTGATGCATTAGCACCTATATAACACACTTGCAAAATTTTAGTTCTTTTTTTGTTGGAAACTAATTTTGAAACTCAAAATTAATTTTTTTAGGATTATACATCTGTGCGACAAGACTTTTAGACCATAAATTTCACCGATTTTTCGAATTTTTTGAGGTTTTGGAAGTTACCAGCAATCAAATAAAAAAAACCAATTGACTCAGTTTTTTACATTCTATAGCATAGGAAAAGAATTTTGCAGGGATAGCAGCATACACGCACAGCACAGAAATTCTGCTGAGGGTCAGCCAGGACAAGGGGTGGAATGCAATTTTTTTTCGATCCTGATAATGAAATAAAGGTCTTAGAAGGGTCTTGTAACATCCAAATAGCAGATTTTTACAACTATATTAGTCAGATATGAGAAATAATTTGCTTGACAGCACTTTTTGAAGTTTTAATGTTACTCCCTTGGAATCAAGTATGCTTTGTTTAGAAAAATTGTTAAACTACAGCATCATTTCCATTTTTATGATGACTTTCCCTTCTCTCTTGTCATTTTCCTTCATCAACTTCTCAATCATAGCTAGTTGAGTCAAATCTGCTGGGGGTCAGCAAGAATCTGCTGGCGGTCAATAAAAATCTTGTCACATGCCCACGAATTTCGCCCAATGTCACATGATTCACATCATGTTTTTCCATTATGTTTTTTTGCCACTTTCTGTTTTACAATTTACTTACGTTAATTTTGCGTTTCGTTTTTTATATTTTACATGCAATTTCTGTGTGTAATTTTTGCATTTCGTTTCTGTTTCATTTTCCCACTTTTGTTTCCGTTATGATTTATTATTTTTTTATTGTGCACATAAACTACGGTATGTAACCTGCTAGTCAGAATTTCGGTTAAAGATAAGCTCTCGGAGCTCATTGCTACAATTGGAGCACAATGTGCACCTCTTATCAGCAAAAACTAGTGATGTTTGGCAACATGAAACACCTTATTGGATATTCTCTCTAGATGACGTTCATATGTTTAGCATGGAGAGTGAAACTCGCCCCAATGCTTAACGTAGTGAACTGGAAAATGTCTATGTGACCATAGGCATCTTCTGCAGCAATTTCCGCTGTAGAAGTTAGCTTGGGTGTGTCTTAGCTCCGCCCAAGGCATACTGTAGATTATGGGGCCCTTTAAAAGGGCTTGTTTCTTTAATTTTGCACTCATTTTTGGGCCTAATCGTCTTTGCATTTTACAGCTTGCATTCCTGCATTTGTCTGCATCCTTCTATTGTATATTTACATATTTTGCCTGCATCCGCCACCTCTTTAATAAATTTACATATTCGCCTCTGGTCTCCCTTGCATTGTCCGATACCATAACCCAACCTTAAGAGTTTACCCTGTCGCCTGTTGATCGATAACCCCTGTTGCCTCCCCGAGTAATGTTTTGTATCATCGCTCACTGACCCGCATTCCCCGACCCTCCACACCGAATCCCTTTTGGATTACTGCACCGGCTTCCCAGTTGTCCCTAGGACCCATGTTTGACCCTTGAACCCATCACCCAGCACTGAGTACTTTGAGAAGGGGATCAGTGAGTCTTCTCAGGGGTTATTATTGTTGAGGGTATATTTGTGGGAATCCTCCTAAAGCCAGTTTTCCCTTGAGAGTACCCTCAATTAGATAAGCCCTTGAACCCTTAAGGTCAGGGCCAATAAAAGGATTTAGGTTGACAATTGGGTCCCCTACAGTAAGCCATTCCACGAGTGGCACAGTCCCTCATTCTCAGTGAATGAGGACTAGGTATTGCCACCTCTGACCCCTCTGCATTGTCATTTATTCTACAGCTGAACCCTAGCACAGCACAAGCACAAGGCCGAGGTACACCATAGGTTTCCTGTGGTAGTACCAGCTGGGTTAGGTTCTGGAACTGAATACCAAACGGAGCCACATAACAGGGTCACAGCATGTCACTTACAGTGTCATGGCCATATTTCTCACGGGATATGGTATGGGTTTTCCCATCAATGTGATTGATCACCTATTCGTTTAATGTGGCATGGCTCCAAATTCAGTTAATGTGACAATCTGCTGGGGGTCAAACCCCCCCCCAAACCCTTCCCACGTTCATGTATGGATAGCAGAAAAGTTATAGGCAGCTGTAAACTTGCCGAAGCTAAAAATCACAGTTTTTTTGCTTGTACCGGTCAGAGTTTCCATTTCCTCCTATATGTTGCAAATCTTGCTCAGGACGTTGAGGCACATCGAAAGGCACATTTTTTTGAGGGGGATACGGATCAGGTCGACTTTTTCTGACCTTTTTTCTGAAAATTTCAAATCACTCTAAATCAGCGATATTCCACTTTACACTCAATTTTAATGTCGAACGAAATCTTGCAACTCAGTCGACCAAATGTATATCCTAAAGATTAGTTCAAAACCGCAAGTTTTTACATTTGTGTTTATGATATGCTAATTTTCCGGTATACTGTGAAAACTTGAAGCGCATGCAACGTTTTGGCAGTGTCTATTGACCGGATCCGGTCAATATTTTTTCAGCTATTGACAGGATCCGGGCAGGAGAAGATGCTGTGGGAGGATGATATTGACCGGACGAAAAATACAGTAAATTGATTGATATTGTAATTCCAACATGCGAAACATTGAAACATGTCGATCACAGTCAGAAATATACACTCTGTTTCCTAGTGAAAACCTCATTCGATGTATATAACGTCATGATTATGCCTGGTCGAAGAAAGCGAGTACTGCGTTTTAGCGTCAACACTTTACAAAATAAAGTGCAATGGTTTTTATCAAATCGATGTTGCAATATTCAGTTACTGTAGGTATGAAATCTATAAACACGTTTTTCACGTTCATCCCAGTGGTTTTTTGTGCCAAAGTATGGTTTTTAGCACAAAACATTGGAATGCACAAAAAGTTTTGAGCGTTTGTGTTAATTGGCACAATTTTTTTTGACTTTTTTAAAACTGAATTTCTTTGATTTTTAGTCATCTTAGGGACTGAAAAGACAAAATTTTCGAGGCGCTTCGCGCCCAGTCTTGTAATATTACTTTTATTTGTCTAGAATGCGAGCGAATTCTGTTTGTATGATCGCAACAGACTTGGAGATTGTGAATGACTGATGAATGAGTAGAAATTGTTAACTTCCTCCCTTATTCATTCAGTGGTGATTCGGAACCGAAATTTGGTGTTTGATTCGAACAGAAAAATTAACATTGTTTTGTTGGCATAATTTTTCAACAAAAAATTTACGCGACGGGGCTATCAGGAGAAAGCAATTACAGACATCGTTGAATTAATATTTACATAAACACAAATATTGACTGCCTGACAAATTCTATAAAAATATCTGAATTCTCGCAGCCAGGGTTGGGAATAAACCCATTTCCCAAATTTCGAATTTGGGTTTTTTAAAGGTTTTTTATGGGTTTTTCTGGGTTTAATCAGGGTTTTTTTCATTTCACAATTGTGGATCTGAATTAAGTATGAAAGAAAAGCAAATGCAACATATCTAAAGTTTTATTCTTCGTAATGTAAGACATTTTCATATCATTTTTCCTGATTTTAAGCAAAAATACAGATTCCTTATCACAACAAATAAAATCATAACTAGTGCACCGTCAAAAAAATTTTTGGCATTGAATTTTATGAAGACTAGCTTTTCGACTGATCCAGATCGCAATCGATTATGCAAGTCGCTGTGAACAAAGCCAGATGTTGAAAAATTACGCTCTGATGACGCAGTGGACACCAAAATGGAAAACATGTGATTCTAACATGACAAAATAAATTTCGCTTATTCGCCATTAGTAGTCTTAAAAAACGTATTCTCAAGACAATTTTTTGGAATGAAGGCCACGTTCTGCTTTCGGTCAACCAACATTGCATAGCAGATTTTTGGCCACCGTCCAGCATTTTGTAACGAAACGTATTTTTTCATCATCTTCACTTGCCGAGATCATTTATTCATTGAGTTGCTTGTAAATTGTGTTTCTGCAGGCTGAAAAAAGTTTGATGTTTCTTTCTTCATCATTCATACTGCTTACAGCCATTCAACCAGAATACTTGGTTGGTGGTCCATTTTCAACCCATTTTTGAACCCAAAAGCCGTCAGCTGCCTCTTTCTCCAATGGGTCTGCTGCCTCCCTCAAACTTTTAGGGTTACTCTAGTCGGCTCACCAAATGCTGATGGCTGTGAGCAGACTTTAGCAGTCACGAGTAATGCTGTGTAGTGTATTGCTCACTAGCGCTGCTCATAAGTACTCATGACTCATGAGCAGTAAAATCTGCCTAATATTCAGATATTGCAGTTATTAAAGTTGGCTCAACTCTCATTTTGATTATTAAATCAGGAAGAAACTTTATTCCTATGAACAAAATCGAAAAAATGAATTTTTTTCTTAAAAAACCCAAAAACCCAGAATTGTACAATTTTCCAACCCAAGAAAACCCATCAACCCAAAAAATCCAATGCCCGCCAACCCTGATAAACAATGTTTCTTTCAACAAATTTATTCAAAAAGGCTCTCCAAAATCACAGTAGAAGTCCACGTAACAGATCAATCATTTTGAATACATACTCAATCAAACAAAGAATAACAATGATCACATATTAGATCAGTCATTACTCAAATCAATCATCAGGTTTTTTTTGCTAACGGAAAAATTTGGCTGCACATTTTTAGTTGATCTCACTAAAATTGATAAATTCGCTTAGTTTCATCAGAAAAATGATAAAAAATCACTTCTCTTGTATTTCATTCACTTCATGTTAGTTCCAGACTGTTAGAACTGACTTTTCTGAGTTTTGAAGGAAAAATCATAAGGCTAGCTACAGTAACTTGTTCGGCGCCCAGCGCCGAAAAATTTTGATTTCCAGGCCTCTAAAATGTCGGAAAATGCATTTTTCAGCACATTCTACTGCAACTGCTGATGACCGATCGTGATGTTTTCACCATTTAGTTGGCGGAAGCGTTCAAACGTTTCTCTATCATTTTCGATCTAATATATCTGGAGCCAGTAATTTATACCAATCATAATTATTCGTGATTGTTTTCAAACATATAAAGCATAAAAAGCGTGGTAGGTATTTTACTTCGGACTTGGATATCAGAAATCAATGCCAGCGCTTAGGACCAGAAGAAAATTTTGGATTTTGATATTCTATAACGTTGGAAAATGGGTATTTTTAATATCTATTTCCTGCATGAAAGGTCTAATTTTTCAGTGAATTCAATGTGTTTTCAGTCAGGCAAACTAAAATTAAAAAATTAGGCAAGCAACAGAGAATTTGGATGGCTTTTCCAGATAGAAGGTCTGCCACTTTTCTGTGCTGATGATGTCTTAATCATTTTCCAAATGCAAAAGTTATGTTTATGAAAGTCGAAAATTCTAAAGGACCTCAAAACGATTTTGTGAAAATGATCTAGGTTTTCGTCAAATATGTTAAAAAGAAATACAAGGTCAAATATTCATCCATAACATGCTGATGTTTAAAAGCTATAGGCCTAAGCTAGGCCAACATTTTCCAACCGCACAAGAGAAATGATACCAAGAATCATAAATGATTTGAAATCTGGTGCGAAGTACGGAAAATTTTTAGTATTTCTTTATTAAAGTGCATAGCAATGCATCTCCAGATAGGAAACTCACCTTATTAAAAGAATCGTTGGGCTCTAATTTTTACTAGCCAATTTGGCTTGTGCCTCTAAATTTTTATAAGTCAGTAAGAATTTTTAGGAGCCATAGCTCCTAATTGGCCTAAAAGAATCTGTTTTTGGCATAAAACTTTTTAAAGGTTTTTGGCATATTTTTGAGGTGAAAAAAATTTTTTTGTGCCATTGACACAAATTTTTTTGGCTCTTTGTGCCATGTTGACGCAATTGTCCGTGCACAAAAAACCACTGGTTTATCAATTTTATGGCATTTATGTGCTCCATGTGGCATGTACACTTTTTTAATGTTGCATTTATCGAAGCATACTAATATTACGATATTGTATGTTCAATATTAATATATTACTTCAATTATTGACATTGAAAATTCTGAGTTTGTCTGTACGAGACAGAGCTGTTATAATTTGATACCATTGTTTGATTTTGAAGTTTGGGATGTGTGATCACATTGAATATATTGTATTTTTATTTGTGCCGCATTCAAATTAGCAGTGTCCGGAATTTGGGATTGCAACACGAAGCAAATGCCCCTAATGTGACCCTTTCTCTCAAATGTTGTACAAGTCTTATAATTTGAGGATCGGGTCATGCTATGGAAATTGCTATGAGTGTGTATGATATCGTTTTGATTATTAATGTTTCAACGTTTATATATTTTTTCAGAAACAATGGCGATGCAGCATGAATCCAAGCAGAATGGATATCCGATTCTTTGTCGATGGTCCGAATTGTCTGCTATCACAACTTAGTCTGTTTTTCTTGAAATGCTGGCAAATAATAGAACTGAACTGGAGAGAAAGGAATATTTTCCATTTAACGATTTTCTCCTAAACTGTATGTCACATAGACAGGAAATTTGTGACCATAGTCAAATAATGCTCAGCAAATTTTTTGAGTAATACATCTCAATTAAGGCTTTGTTTAAACGACTTTGGGGACAGTACTTACTTTCCATTTTTCAATTATTAGCATAATTAAAATAGGACTATTATATTCAGTGTCCTTAAAATATTTCTGTTAATCAAAATATGATGAAAAATTGCTTAGAAGTAGTTTTTACTGCATAAAATCACAAAATATCTAAAAACACCTTACTTTCTTTCTGCCATAAATGTTTACAAGAATAACAAAAGAAACAGATTAGATCTTGTAGTTAGCAGTTTGGCGTTCTTTCGATTTAGCAGTTTGGCGTTCTTTCGTCCCTGTCTTTATCTGCCATGTTATCTTGTCATTATCTTGTCCACAAGTGATCCCTTAGTAATGACAAAAATTGGCAAAAAAACTATCGGGACTAAAAACTCGACCATCAAATGGGACAACATAAAGTCGACTGTGATGCTCGCCATTGATAAACTAAAATTAATGCCGACACTGAGGAAAATGACTTGAAGAAAGTTTTCTTTTTGCACTACTATTTTTTCCTTGTCTCGGCACATAATCAAGGTTGGATATCTGACATGCACAGCAAGAACTTTCCAGGGGAGAGGGTCCTTGGACTTTTTATTATGGGCTAGGAGGTGGGCGAGCAAACAAAGAGAAAAAAGTTCTGCGAGCTTTTTTTTCGTACAAAATATGCAGGAAAATTATTAAAGAAACTGTCTTGGAAGACGTTCAGGGGGGTGATTCACGATTTTTTTGAGCCAGAGTCTCAGGTAAGGAGGTTTACCCCTCCTCTGTCCCCGCCCCTATGAACATATATTTCGGATATGATATGGAATAAGAAGCTCGTCGGAACCAGCTATTTATGTTTCTGCAAACAATCTGCAGGTTTCAACTTTTTGCATGTTTAATCACGTGATCAATTAGTTTACTGTTTTTTTCGTCCGGTCAATATCACGCTCCCATAGCATCTTCTCCTGCCCGGATCCTGTCAATAGCTAAAAAAATATTGACCGGAGCCGGTCAATAGACACTGCCCAACGTTTTTTTTTTGGTTCACAGTCACAGTGCGCTGTTTCTTTATCGTCAAATGGGTGTTTTCGGCGAAAGGAAATCTGGAAATGCGAAAAAAGTTTGAGCTCTTTCGCCAAATAGCGCAGAGTTTTTTCGGGATTCGAGGTCCATACCCGTATTGAGGATTTTCAAAAAAGGGGAGAATTTTCCAATTTTTTTAGAATTTACTGAATAAAAAGAAAATCATTTTTGCACATACCTGTACTTGGGAGGGGTTGGGGGGGAACCCCCCCCCCAACTCGGCCAACCCAGTACCCAAAATCATTTCCCTCCCCAATCCCCCCCCAGTTGGGAAAAAATTAAAAAAATTTGCCAAAAAGTGTAGGGTAAATGGCCTAACATGGAACAAGGTCGAAGTCGGAACAAACTTCGCTTGAACTAAATTTGCGGAGCACCTGTTCATCAAATTTTAAACGGTCAAATCTATCAAAATAAAGCAGGTTTCAATCTTTTGATTAATGTTTTCGCCAGTACAAAATACTGTGTCTGAGAAAGAGAAAAATACGTTTCAAATTTCGAACAAAAATTTTTCCAGTTTTCAGTAGCTTAAAACTTCGGCTTGGCTGGCCTGATTTCCTTGAAATTTCGATTTGGGACATTATTTGTCATCCTTTTTCGAAATATAAAAGGTTTTTTGGTCGATTCTTAATGAAACATTGATTTCTGAAAATCGTCCTTTTTGTCTAAGATGGAACAAGCGCCTGTTCCATGTTAGACCTACACAAAGTTATACGAGATTTTCATTTTTAAGATATGCCACCTAAAAAAACGATTGTGACGCACTTTAGCGCCCGTCTCAACTTGGCGCCCATCTTAACTTGGCGTCCGTCTTAACTTGGCGTCCGTATTACCTTGGTGCCTTGTCTTACTTTGGCGCCCATTTTACCTTGGCGCCCGTCTTACCTTGGCGCCCGTCTTGCCTTGGCGCCCGTCTTACCTTGGCGCCCGGCTTACTTTGGCGTCCGTATGTTGACCTTGCGCCCATCTCACTATTTTTCCTGATTTTTCTTTATCTTTTGTTTTGCTCTTATATTCTTTTTCTTTCATTCTTTTTTTACATTTTACCCACGCCCCCGTCTGAATACTTTTCTCGATTGGCTGCAGCAAACTAATCACGTTAATCAAGTACGAAACAGGCAACTGCAACAGGGTGAAAGGCCAAGACAACGAGAAGCCCGATACGTCCAGGTTGATGCAAATATGTCCCGTGCAAAAGTTAATTTTATTCAACGCAGGGCTGCTGCAGGAAATGCCGAAAATTTTGCTGTATTGTTGTTAGAAATTGAGCCATATATGCGCCACGTTAGGTACCTCTTAGGTCAGTAACCAACCAAATTGGTGGGTTCATTATAATGATGATTGATAAATAAACAGGAAAAAATTGTCTAGTGGATTGACTTTGAAAAGCATCTTCTAGGAGGTTAAAAAACCAACAAACAAAACCAGACGCCATGAACGGGCGCCAAATTAAGACGGGCGCCAAGTTAAGATGGACGCCAAGTTAATACATGTTGAAAAGGATTAGGCAAATCAATGGGCGCCAAGTTAAGATAGGCGCCAAGTTTAGACAAATATCTCATGTTGGCGCCTATAACATTGGGCGCCAAGTTAAGACGGGCGCCAAGTTAAGACGGACGCCAAAGTAAGAAGGGCGCCAAGTTAAGACGGACGCCAAAGTAGGACTGTACCAAAAAAAACCCGTGTTTACCAGGGTTACGATACTATGCTTTATAATGTGTTCCATCTAAAATATCATGATGTCTAACATGGAACTACTATGCTTTATAATGTGTTCCATCTAAAATATCATGATGTCTAACATGGAACATTTTAGAAATTATATATAAGTTTTGTGGATTGCCGAAAACGCCTGTTTTTGAACTTAAATAAGAAAATGGCTACTATTTTCAATTAGAAGCTTCAAATTAGTGATTTAAACTATTTTCCATCATCTTATTAAGAAAAAAGCAAGCATTGTTCAGCATAATAATAAAGCTGTAATGTTCCGTTTCAGAATGTCAAGTTCATTATGTTTCAACGCTTCAAATTTGAAAGAAACAAGTTTCTCAACACGTTAATAAAGGTTTCAACTGCAAGAAATTATTAGTTACTGTCGAATTTCAATATTTTCTCCTCGTTCCATCTTAGACCCGACTCGGGTCTAAGATGGAACACTGACCAGGTTTTAAAAAAATGCCCACTGCTGCTAAGAAACGCAACAGTGGGCATCAATTTTTTTTTATTTAATGCATAGATGAACTATCTATCATTTGCCAAAGTTCCAATTCCAACAGATTTATGATGATCGAACATTTGATGATTTTCTGAAGTGTGTTCCATCTTAGCCCATTTACCCTATGTTTTTTGGCCTTTTTTGGGGAAAATTTCGACTTTTTCCTACCCCCCCCCCCCAAAATTTCGGATTTACCCCCCCCCCAACTGTTCGGAGGTCTTACAGGTATGCATACCTGTACTTGGGGGGGGGGACCCACCCCCCAACTTGGCCAACTCTGTACCCAAAATCATTTCCCCCCCCCCCCAACCCGCCCCCCAGCTTGGAAAAAATTGAAAAAATTTTCAAAAAAGTGTATGTTTTTTGGCCTTTTTTGGGAAAAATTTCGACTTTTTCCTACGCCCCCCCAAAATTTCGGATTAACCCCCCCCCCCAACTGGTCGGAGGTCTTACAGGTATGTTTTTGCAGTAAGAAGATTTTTTTTCAATTAGTTTATATGTGCTTAAATTCAGCTTTTTTGCACATGTGCAACCTCGGGAAAAATTTTGGTTGCATAGATTTTTGGTTGCTCGCTCTAAATCCGTAAATTGGCTTTTGCTTATCGGAAAAAATATCAGAAGCCAGCTTTCTTGTATTTTATTCGATTCAGGTCGGTTTTCAACTTTAAAAACCCTAGTTTCTGAATTTTGGATATAAAATGAAAAAGGTTGATATGAATTAATAATTAACTTGTTCCAGCGCCTGGCACCGAAAATTTTTTTGGATTTGGATCGGAAACGCTGGAAAATGAATCTTTTCACTTTTTATTTCCTAGACAGAAGGTTTTATTTTTCAGTAAAGTTCGATTAATTTTCAGAGTTTTTTGGAAAATAACCCGGAAAAATCTTTCTTTTCGTTAAATTCGCCAAAAAACAACACAGGATCATAACCTTTATCCTTAATATGTTAATAATTAAAAGCTATAATTATTAGCTATAGCAGGCTCATATTTAGAGGGAAAAAGGGGGAATTCCCCCTCTAAATTTTTTCTAGAATAAAATTTTCAGCAATATCTTCCTAAATTAAATTGTTATATTTACATACTTTTCGTCAAACATAGAATTTAGCCACTAATTCAGGCACACATAGACTAACTGAAAATAAATCGTCTTTACTGCAAAAATGATTTTCTTCTTATTCAGTAAATTCCGAAAAAATTTGGAAAATTCCTCCCCTTTTTTGAAAATCCTGGATTCGGGTATGAGCTAGAATGACATTTTCTAACCGCGCACTGGAATAATATGGAAAAATTATTAACCTTTATTTGTTTAACAACCTAATTTTGACATTAACAAGTAAATGAAACAGTAAACTTTGATAAAAAGATAACAATGAAAAATAAAATTTTAAAACTTATTCTGAACAGCTGACAATCTGACATAAAGGTATGAACTTGATCACAGGACTAAAAATAAGAAAACGACCAAAAATTTTGATTCTTCAACCAGCAAGAATTCCCACTTCTACTCAAAATGTTTTAATCACACAAATGTCAAAATCTTTTTAAAGACCGCAAAAAGACTTTGAGAAAATAACCGAGAAAAATCTTGCTTTTCGTCATATTCTCAAAAAAACGACACAGGACTAAACATTTATCCATAATATCCTGATAATTAAAAGCTGTGAGCATTAGCTAGAATGACATTTTCTAACCGCGCATTGGAATAATATAGAAAAATTATTAAATAACTAAAATGAAATTTCAACAATTTTGCCTAAGCACAAAAAAATTTGCCTCAATTTCAAAAAAAAATCCTCAAAAATGGTCGATTGAGAAAAAAACTGTGCATTATAGTGCAAGTGCAAATGTGGGAAAAAACACTGACTGAATGATGCCGATCCCAGATAACAGTAGAATATAGTCTCGCAAGCAGGTAAACCGAGATGCATCATCTGTTCGGAATCCGCATCTTATAGTTGATATCCAGAATATTGAAAATATTAACGCAAATTCACAGAAATAGTACTAGCTGATAAAAGTTTGTCTTATAACTGGTTAAAACAGCTAAAATTAAATAATCTTAAAATTCATCGATTGAACTTTGATGCCATCCTCACATATAATAAATAAATCTTTCTCACCGTTGTATATTCCTAAATACAATCTTGATTGCAGAAAAATTCATTTGCCATTCGGAGTGCTAGATATGGAATTGTCATCCAGAAAAAGTTAAGACTGCAACCTCAGTTGCAGCTTTTAAGAGTATTTAACAGACGTTAACTTTGATTCCCTTTTGAAGGGGCGCGTATGTAAGCGCGCAATTCGTCCCCTGTTTTTACGGATTCTTTGTATCTAATTATCAATTTGTATCTGTGTTATTTACATGTTTTTTCTTCTTTTTTCACATTTGATTATTATTATCATTATCAGGCCTGTAGCCAGGAATTTTTTTCGAGGGGCACACATTTTTTCACTCAATTTACTCTAAAATTGACATTTCTGGCTTGACTTTTTCTTGAAGAAAGGTACCGAGATTGAACAGGCTTTTACAGTTTCTAACGCCTGAAAATGAATTTCCGTGTAGAAACTCCATGAGGACCATGTTCGAAATTTTTTCAGCACAAAGTAAGTCAAGGGCAGAAAATGGTGATCGAATATACCTTTTTAAAGATTTTTCGCTGAAGTTTATATTGCAATGTTCTAATTATATTTCTCACTTTGTTTTAGTACTCTAACTGTAACGAGGGGTCAAGCTAGTAACATTACTTCGAATCGTATCATTTATTAAACGTCTAGGTGACTAAAAACGAAAATTTCTATGGAAGACGAAGAGGAAGATCAAGATTGTTCGAATTTAACTGGCCTGAATAATTTCCCCTACGAGAAAATCAGCGTTTTGATAGAACAGGTACATTCCAACCCTTGCCTATGGGATAGAATGGATCCGAAATACAAAAATAATCACGTTCGAGAAAAAACTTGGTCAGAAATCGGCGAAGTTTTAAATATTAGTGGTAAGTTTATTATTGATTATTTTTCACAGAAACTTTTTTGTATATGTTTTCAATTTTTATTGAGTTTGCAATAATAGTGGGTAAATTTACAACTTTCACTTGCAGCTAAATTAGCCAAGCTCAAGTGGACTAATTTGAGAACAACTTTCGCCCGAATTTTGAGGCCTAATCCGACGGGCGTCGTGTCGCAATGGGAGTTTTACGATTTGATGCAATTCCTCAGAAAATCCATAGCGACAAATAGTCGGTAAGGTGTTCAAAATTTGGAGGCTTCAAGTTCTTTTAAACTTAAACTTTGAACTTTAAATGAATTTGGGACGCACTGCATAATAGGATTCGATTAAAAGTATTGGTAAAGAAACAGTCTCGGATTATTTTCCGACGTTGACGACTAGTTTTTACATTTTTCGACAGCTCCCTTTCTAACAACGCGTCAAGGATTTCCATGGTCAGCCCTATGTATCAAATCGACGAATATCCGCAATTAGCCATATTCCCTTTACAAGAAAAATCTGAACCCTTCAGCCCGACGACTACGCCCAATAACGCTGATCACGAAAGTTGTAGCGGTGGTGGCGTTTTCGACGCTTTACGTAAAACATCGCTTGTCGAGTCGTCGGATAACAACATGATTTCGACACCGGAGACGATTTCGTCGATGAAAAAGATGCGGACGTCGTTTGGCTCGTCAACGGTTGGCGAAGAGAAAGTCAATTTTCTTTACGACGAATCAGATTTCGGTAATTTTTACTTTATTGTGTAAAGAAAGTTTTTTGAAACGGCAAAAAAATAGTCCGTTTGAGTTTAGAAATGACAAAAACGAGCATATAATATATTAGAAATAATTTACACTGGACTTCTATTTGACAACTTATGCTAAAAATTTTTGGAAGACTGACTCACGAAATTTCAGTTCATTTTGCTTGTGTCTAGGCAGAAAATATGGAACATAGATGCAGTCTATTTAATTAAGGTAAATTTGGTGATCTTACGAAATACGAAGATCGTCTTTCTGTTCATTTTTGGATTACCATTCAGATCAGTTCTATAGTTTGACTGAATTTGAACTCAAAATGCTCTCTTTTCATTCGTAATATAGGTCGAGCGGTCGCAGCTTGCGTTTCACGCTTTCCACGTCGACACGCAACGAAAGTTAAAGCTAGAATTATGCAACTTATAGCCGAACTTGAGGACGAATTCGACGATTGCTACTAAGTTGTTTTCGTTGGTTTTCTTTTCCATCGTTTTTCCGGAAACGAAACAAAATTTAAGAAGCATATCGTATGTTCCGAATCTGAAATCCTTCGAATCGTCAAAAATTTGCATCGGAATTTAATTTCGCGAGTTTTTGTATGTTTCAGACATTCAAGCATGGAAATAATACCGTCATTTTTTGTACATTATCTTTTACGTTGCATTATTTTGCAGTTTTATGTATTTTTTATTTAAAAGTGATATATTTCGCAGTTCAAGAATCCGGAATTGAAACAACCAGTATTTCCACTGGGTCGATCTTCAAAATAGGCTATAAGGATCACCAATCGTTAGACTAAGTCAGGACTGGGAATGCCATTCTTTGAGATTCGTCCACGGAGCTTTTCGCATCGGTGGTACCATAATGCCGGATTCCGATATCGCCTTTGCGCCAATCCGCATATTCAAAAATTTCAAACGTAAATTAATGAATCAGAGCCTAATCTCATCCAGGATCGTAACGAAAAGTGCAGAGGGAAGTTTCAGCGCCAAAATTTTTCTGTCTTTTTTCACCACATTCCTCCTCTATCTTCTCTGTATTTGTTGCTGTCGGAAAAATAAAATGAGTCCATTATGTGATCTGCTTTTCCTGATATTTTTTCTTCATGGAAATAACACTGCTTTAGTTATATAGTCTGTTTTTATGAAATGCTTGTAAAGTGAAAATTGACAAAAGTTAGCACTGTCGTCGAAATCGTTTACACAAACTTTTGAATATGAAATTTTTTATTCAAAAAATGGCTAAAGCTTATAGTTCATGCTCACAGGTTTTCAGCGATATACGGTCTAGCTAAAAATCTTGGAGATCTCAAACAGTGCTTGCTTTCAATCATTGTTTAGAAGCATTTTAAGAAAAAAGACTGGCAATTTTTTTACTCGTTGCATTTCATGCATACACTTTCGGTAGCACCACTGTGAACATTTTTAATAGAAAATGTAGCTTTGTTTTTCTGCAACCATTTTTAATTTTTCAACTCCTTTCCTGCCTTTTTTCTTTCTCTTGTTTGTAGTGCATTTTATTCATTGTTTATACTATTTAACACAGCTAATACAGTTTCAAAAAGCGACTGATGAATTAATACCGATTTTTCTATGATTTTGTTCTTACAAATGAAATTAAATAATTCCGAAATATCCCACACCGTGACGAAAAGCTTTCTGAAAAATTCATTTGAGGTGAGTTTACGAGATATAGCCTATTTTTCCTAAAATGCTTCTGAACTGAAAAACGGCGCAAATTAGTACTGTCGTCAAAAGCGTTTAAACTAAGTTTTTATTGTAGAACTTTTGCTCAAAAAAGACGTTGAGGTCGGTTGAGTAAGCTTACAAAATCGCAGTCCTATATGTGACATATGGTTTAGAAAACCAGAAAAATGTAAAACGGTAACTCCACTCTTATCGGTATTTATGAGTATTTCAAGAAAAACAGATAATAGGAACATCTTGATTTTTCCCCCAAGAAATATATTTACTACACTATCTAGCTGTATCGTGAATGGACATTTTATTTATTAGTTATTTATAAACATCTATAAACTAAACAAAAAGAAAAATTACCGGCTATATTTAGATTTTTTCATCCGCAAAAATCAAAAAGAGCAACGACGAAAAGAAATGAAAGTAGGTAATAAAAAAACTCATTATTCTCCAATCGAGAACTACTTTCATGTAATATATACCTGCCACGGTCAAATTATCTTTTGCCAAAATTTTCACTTCTAAAATGTGTAACTGCTGCGAATAAAAACTAATGAAAAAAACGCGAAAATGAAAAAAAACAACATAGAGAAAAAATTTTCACACGCACAAAATTCGCGCAAAGAACAAGTTTATTATAGCTACATCTAATTGCAGATGCGCACCAATTGTCATGTGCATAAAGTTGTCATGTAAAATTTTCTCGTCGACGAAAAGCTAAACGAGTCAGGAAGTATATGTGCAGACGAAAACAGAAGAAATAATGCAGCCTTCTTTGATAACTTTCACTTTACAGAAAATTGTGAATTTGAATGATTAGAACATTAGCGTTCAGAGAGCACAAAAAATCTTGTATCAAAATTCCCTTAAGAAAATTTTTTAGTCGTAGTAGTATTTAATTATTCTAGGAAAAAATGAGAAAATTCCTACTTTACTCGAAGTGAAACTCAATATTTGAGCTTATTTTCACGTATTAAAGCCGGGAAACTAACAACAAAAGAAAAACACACCGTTCTCTCATCATCTGTAAACAAAATTAGGTTTAAACTTTACACAACAAAATTTAAATTTAAAAATTTCGCGCGCCGAATCTCTCAACCGTGAAGAAATAGGGGGTGTGGGTGTGGGCGGAGGGTCAAAGGATCCATATTTTGAGCAGGTATGCGGCCAGAGCAGCTACGGCGCTGGCCACGGGTAAAGTGACCACCCAAGCGATGGCGATATTGCGAAATGTTTTCCAGGAAACACCGCCTTCGTTCGATTTAAACCAACCGACGCAAACAACAGCACCAACGGCACAATGCGTCGTACTGACGGGGATGCCAATTTTACTAGCCACTAAAACGGTGAAGCCGGTACCCAATTCCATGGCGAAACCACTGCAAAAAGTAATTTTATTCCAAAAATGAAACACCAAGTAATTAGTCGCAAAATTATCAAAATTTACTCGAATACGTTAATTATGTACTAACAAAATTAGAATTTGAAATTTTTTTAGCCAATAATTCTTTTCGCCAGGAAAATTACATTAAGGTATAAAAATTGAGGTTGGAAAGTTTAAAAATACGATGAAAAAAATTGGAAACTTTTTATTGTCTCCTAATGATATTTTATAGAGAGAAATTGATTAAACGACAAATAAAGATAGAGTCCAAAATAAATCAATACCATACATACAGAGCTCCGGAGTTTGGGGGGGGGCAAGCAACTTCTTTTAGGGCGAACGGTTATTGATTGTCCAGACTTTTAGGAGAACCTCTGAAGCGGAAAAAATGATTTTTTTAAACAAAACTATCCCAAAAATGGTTCCAAAAAACATTTTTAAAAACCGTTAGAAATATATTCATGACGCGAAACGCCTAGAAAATTGACAGTTTTCATTCTTTTCGACCAAAAGTATGGGGGTCCCTATATCTATCATATGATTGACATGTCCTTTGGGGATCACATGACGGCCGACGATTTACGGTGGTTCCACTGGCACTTCTCTCCCAACTATACATGTATGTACAGTATATTAATTGATTGACAACAATTTTAAAGATATTACTCACCTCGGAGGAGTTACTTGCGTAATTTTCGTGCCAATAGTACTTATCACTTTGTGGCCCAAAATCCATAAACCGATGATCATACTGATGGCGCCGAATAAAATCAACAAAATCATCGAATAATCGTATTTCAATTCGATATCGGCGTTACCATGTTCGTACACCAAATACATAGCGACTAACGGCGCGACGGCGTTACTATAAAAAAATTATTTTTTTGAGGAGAAATTGCGCAAATAACGCAAATTTATGGCGTGAGATACGTAAAAAAGTTTGCATAAATTTTACGAAATTCTGTTTTTTCGTGCACAATGTAGGGAATTGATCGCACAAGTTTTCGCAAAAGTTAAAACTCGACTACGAAAAAACCGGATTGAAATTTTTTTTTAATTTAGGCTTAACCTCACGTAAGCGACTACTTACGCTGTGTCGTTTGATCCGTGACTGAAACTCAAGAAACAAGCGGATAAAATTTGCAAATAATTGAACACCTGTGCAGCTAATGGATTTTCTTCGATTGGATGTTTCATCTTTTTCAACTAAAAATAGAGAGTTTAAAGAAAATAGTTGGTTGAGAAAATATGAACCAAAATTTACCAAAGACTTACTTTTTCTTTTAAACTTTTAGCATCTACAGACGTGTCCTCGCGCCTTTTTAAATAGGGCGTAGGTGCTAGATCATTTAACGTAGAACCATTGGTACTCGTATTTCCTTAAATATGCAAATTAGGCGTTTGTTGACGAGCAAACACGCATTGCACATTTGAACTTTTATACAGAAAAACAATTTTCGCTAAACCTCGAAAATTTATTATCTAGAATTCAAAATTAACTTTTCGAGAAATGACGGTCTTGAAAATGAAATTTAAAATGCAAAAGAAAGCACTATAAGTATGTATAAAAATAAAACTGTGGCTGTTATTTACATCCGGGGTTATTTTGTAAAGAAATTACTAGTTTGGAATTTCGATGTTCGAGAAGGGGTCATTTCGAGCCCCGAATCGTTGAGGACGCCGTTTCCATTAGTCTGAAGAAATGAACGGACAATTAGACATGTCGGATCGGGCATAAAATTTCATTGAAAAGAAACTGATTGTGAAGTACTGCCTTCAAGATTAATGCACTTTTCCTATAATCTTCACAAAATATTCAATATGAATACCTCAACTGACTATAAATGCTAAAAAGCATGTGTAAATTAACAAAATATGCAAATTTACCCATTTTCCGCTTTTAAAAAGCGCACTTACCTGTGGAAAACGTGCGTCCGACGACGAAACATCTTTCCAATTAGTAGCAGAACCCGTTTTACCTGGAAAAAACCCGAAAATTTTCTATGTAGGCCAAGTCCAGAATTAAGGAAAAATATGCTGGAAAAACTCATTTCGCATTTTGTCGTAGAGAATACAAATAAAGAACAAAATCAAAACCTAATTTACGATGTCAAAACAATTGTTTTAAGAATCTAAGTATAAAATCGATTTAAAATAAAATCAGTTTTACTTCCAAGACCATTCCCTGCGAGTTGATGATTCCCGTTTTTTGTTTCTTTCCCGTTCGAAGGATTTTCGACGGCGATAAGAATGTCTCGATTGACTGCGCCAATTTTCGGTTCAGGTAGAGCAGACATCTCTAGAGATATGGATAAAAAAAGCATTCTGAAATTCAACCAGTGGTATAGAGGAACTAAAGAGAAAATTATACTTCTCAAAACCCGTCTGCGAACCAAATCTTTGCCCCATATGAGCATAAAAACTGCTACGAAAACGCCGATGGCCAAGCTTATCAACAAGCACTCCCACCATTTCAGTTCGTCGAAGTGTAAATCTAAAAATTAAAAGCAATATGATTCAAGTATTACACCATTACTTTGAAATATCACTTACATTTCGAACCATGGTACAAAATAGAGAACGAATTTACAGTCAAGGCGAAAAAATAGAATATTGGCATCATTTGTAAACTAGATTCGAATGGATAAGCCTGTAACAATGAACGTATTAAAAATAAAGCACTTATCACAAAAATAAACATGCATAAAGTTACTGAAGAAGTTCATAAGAATCCCCTCCAGGAATATGAATTTAACGGAACTTCAAGGCCTGGAGGGGGCCAACAAACTGTTTTGAGGCGGAAGGTCATCGACTGCCAAAAGTTTTAGAAAGTCTTTGGAGAAAAATTATAATTTTTTTGCCAAGAAAGTCCAAAAAATAGTAATTTTTGGCTAAGAGCGATACGAAATGTTTTTATGGCGCGAAGCGCCGAGAAAGTTGAACATGTTTGACCGTTTTTGTTCAAAAAACTTGTCATGCGCGACATTTTTCAGTTTCATCCAGACCAAATGTATGATAGTCTCATGACTACCAGATGGCTAGCCATATGCCTAGCAAATCTTGAGGTGGGGTCAGAGTCACCATATGGCCGACAATTTCTGTGGAAGGTTCTCACGAACTTCCCCCAATTACATGTATGCTCTAGAGGGGGTCAAGCCACTTTTTCGAGTCATCGATTGATCAAAATCTAAAGAATGGAGTCTTTGAAGAAAACAAATTTCATTTTTTTGCCAGAGAAATACGAAATGTTAAAAAAAATAGTAGGTTTGTCTTAAAAAACGTAAAATGTATTTATGGTCAAAAAATTGACATTTTTGGCCGCTTTTTTGTTCATAAATGCTATTTTGCAACAAAAATTTGACATCTTTCATTTCAATGACCAGAAGTATGGGGTCCCTGCGGCTACCAGATGGATAGCCATACGATTGGAAAATATGGCTAGCCATATGGCTTACGATTTCTGTGAGGGAGTTCTTGCGGCAACGCCCCTTATTTACATATGTATAAGTCGAGGAATCGTCGACCATATAAGCCATATGATGACTCTGCAAGACTATTTGATTCTATGAGTATAATTCGGGCTAGGGTATGACACTTCCACCTTTTGGACAGCGAAATTCTATTTTCTGATAGAAAACGGTAATATTTTAACAAAATTTGGTCGAAAATGTCTATTCTTGGCGGTTCTCGCTATTAAAATAGTAATTTTATGGATTTGAATTACAAAGACTGTTTAACTATATTTCTGACTACAGAGGAAAAAATTCCAAACTTTCCTGCCTACAATGAACATTGCCTTACTTTTGCGCAAGCTATAACACCACGCATAAAAAACCGCTGATCTTCACTCAAACGAGCTAGCTCCGCTAAGTGTATTGATGGAAAGATTGGAATTTATATTTTTATCTAATTTCCAGTTTCCCAACTTTTTCACAATTGGAAAAGGTTCATCATAAGGTTTTTAAGATAATAAGCCAAGTCACCATTAGTAGCTTTACAAATTGCATGATCCATTTGAACTTTTTTGAAGACTTCGAGTTTGAACTGAATAAAACCAGCTTGGTTAAAAATTTGAATTAACGAGCTTCAAAATGCACGTATTTCTTCACTTTTGTTCAAGACTTTTCTTTTTGTCTTGCGAAGTTCTATTTTTAACTCGTTGGAAAAATGCGAAATTGATTATGTTTATCTCTCATTTTGTTGGAGAATTTTGTCGCGAGAAAAGTCTAGGTCATTTCAAGACCTAAAAAATGACAGGAAAAAGCGATAAAAACAAGTTCGATGGTCGTATATGTGCACTACTCGCGTTCTGCTATATAGAAAAATTTTCGATGGTGCAGAGTAGAAGAAACGGTTATCGAAAACCGGTAAAAACCAGAAACGCAACTCTGACTAAAGGATCTTAAAATAGACTCACTCTATTGAAAACGGTATATTTGATTACAAGATAAAATACGACGGAGAAAAATCCGGCCATTGCGGGCGATGCGATCCAGGATATGACTTGAAAATAAAGAATAATGTAGAAGTTTGAATCGAATCAAAAGAAATTTTGGAGTTAGAAATTTGTAAATGAATATGTCATTAAAGATGAATATTCGACAATGCTGATAAATTTCAAGACCTTTTTCGAAATTAATTTTCAAAATATCCTTGCATCAGTGCTGGACGATGACAGCAGTTCTTGCCGGTCGAAACATACAAATTTTTGATTGGTTGCACGATTTTCGAATTGTGATTGCCTGCTTTAAGCTTGAAATCAATGTGATTTTTGCTATTTAGAACGAATTTATAAGAGATGTTCATTTCGTGATAATTTTTTGGTCTTTTAGCTGATTGACGGCACCCTATAGCTGGTTAAAAAATCAGCCCATTTCCCAGGTCTGCTTTCCAGGATATTCAAAAGGTTTCGAAAAATGTAGAAAAATTTTGATCCTAAATGATGTAGAATAGATTAGGATTTTATCCAAATATTCTCACTAACCTATATTTAGGATAATCCACCAATTGATGCCATCGGTGCCTTTCAACACTAATGAAAAGCCGATTGTGGCGCCTACGGCGCAATGTGTCGTTGAGACTGGTAAATGTATTACTGTAGCCAATATAAGCCAAAATGCGGTGCCTGTATCAAAAATTCCTTATATAACCATACTATTTAATTTTCAAATACAATTATTACCAATCAATACACCCAATTCGCCTAACATAAAATCGGCAGCCGTGTACGTCGTACAATTAGGGCTCAAGTAACTTCCAGCGACGGAAAAATTTTCGGCCAAAAATACCGAATGGTCGCACGATTCCACTGATCGATAGCCTTGTAAAATACCGCTGGAATTGAAAGCGGCTCGGCTATAAACATCGTAAACACTAACGTTGACGATACTTTTCCGCATTGTATTTGTTACTTTGTAGCCTTGAAATTGAATGGAAAATGTGGAAAGCGAAGTTCGAATTTACAAAGGCGGATTGGGGCTAACTGGGGTAAAGCGTCATTTAATTATCATACGCTGTTTTTGAGCATACGAAAAAATGATTACATGACGATGTATTTACTCCCACACTAACCTTGATTCATTAATGTGAATTTGACTCTAAAAGATAAAAACTGAAACATTAATGATCGAGCAAATTAAGTCTGGACTGAGGGTTACCGGGATACTGAACGTTGTAGACCGGGTGGCCAACTGTACCGTCTGGCCGATTGTAGCGGCTGGCCGACTGTAGCACATGGCCGAATTCAATTTGAAATAGTCTATATGTATAAGTCGAACCTTATGTAAAATGTTTTTGCGCGAAATGTGAATAAAATGTTGCTAAATATAGGTTTTTATGTACAAGATATCATCAAAAAATGCAAGAGCAACGCAGAAATATGCCAATTAAGTAAAAGCACACAAGGATACTTATTTGAATTCAAAAGTCTTTCATTTTGTAAGAAATATTTCACCTCGTATCCGTTCACTTTGTTGAGCATATTTGTTACAAAAATGAATGAAAATGATTTTGGGGCTGCGGAATATCTGTTGACAGTTCATGAAAATTCAACGTCGCTCAAGTGCGAAAGTCGCACAAATACCATTTTTGGCTTTTTAAAAAGAATAAAACTAAACGTGGCCCACTTGTTGGGAGCTGCCTTGTAGTTTTGAGCACTGTAACATTTGAATTTAAAACGTTTTATAGAAACTATTTTCATTCAGGGTCGTACTTGGCATTTATATACAAGAAAATCTTAATTTTGGAGTACTTATTTTCAATTTTCATGGACTGAAAATGCAAAAAATTCACTAATATTCTTTTCAAATAAAAACACCTTGCTGATATTCCACAGATGTGAAGGCCCTATGGCTTAACCACAGCTAAACCCGTATATCGAAAAAAGTAATGAGCGAGAGAAATTCCAGAGTACGATCCTTAGATAATTTACTCAAGTGAAGACGAAATTATATTTCTGTTTCTTGAAAAAAATCTTTCTTGAAAATTCTATTTTTTGCCAAGTTCTAACATATTTTATTCATAGTTTTTTGCTACAAAAATATTAGAAAAAGTCAATAGAATCAATTAATGTAGCCTTTTACAATGAATTAAAAAATTATGAAGGGCATATTTCTGCACTAAATTAGCATACTTTTTTCGTTGCTCTTTCATTTTTGGATGATATCTTGTGCATTGAAACCTATATTTAGCAACCTTTTATTCACATTTCGTCCGAAAACATTTTACATAGGGTTCGACTTTCATATAAACTATTTCAAATTAAATTCGGCCACCCGGTACAGTCGGCCACCCGCTACACAATCATACTGAAAAATATGATATAAAAGTTAAACTTTGAGAATTGAATTGAGAAGATGACTGATTTTGATGCCAACTGCGTAAGAAATTTTTCTGAAATTCGTCAATATGGCTTCCAGAGGATTGGAATATTCGGTCACGTCCATACATGCACAGCATAGAAATTCTGCTGGGGTTCAGCCAGGACAAGGGGTGGAATACAAATTTTTTTTTCATTCTTGATAACGAAAAGAAAGGTCTTAGAAAGGTCTTCTAACATCCGAGCAGCATATTCTTCAACCTATATAAGTCAGATATGTGAAATTATTTGCTTAGACTGCACTTTTTTAAGTTTTAATTTTACTTTTTTGGAATCAAGTATGCTTTGTTTAGAAAAATTGTTAAACTACAGCATTATTCCCATTTTAATGACGAATTTTTCTTCTCTTTTGCTCATTTTCTTTCGTCATCTTTTCAATCATTGCTGATGTAGTCAAATGTGCTGGGGGTCAAACGCCAGCCAAACCCCTCCACGTGCATGTATGGTCACGTCACATACATTTTTTATGGCATTATCGACTGCGCCTACACCTTATAAATCTCACGCGTTTTTCAATTTGGGTTCAAAGGCGCAAATGGCCCATAGTCAGACTGCCTCATAGGGAGGGGTATGAGAGGGAGTATTACCCCTACCTAAGGTCCTGAAAATCGATCGCTGGTTGCCTTATTCTGGAACAAAATGATATGTTTGGTGGAAATTTAGCTATATTACTCCAGCAAATTTTCAACTTTATCCTTACCTGAAAAATCTGACGTTGGGGACCTCTGCCCATAGTAGCGAATGAGCCTAATAGCTCGAAAACAGTATACACTCAAGTGTGCATCTTTTGTACTGTAAAAGCATCATTTATACCGACTCTAGTTTGAGTTAAAATTATACAAATTTGAAAAAAATTATTTCCAACTCAAAAAACCGAGGCTTCTCCTGGCAGTTTTAACCAAGTCCTTCTGTAGCGCATGAAAAAACATTTTGGCGCTTTTGAGCCGTTCGCAAATTGAACCTTTTTGGCTATTCGCGCTTTTGGCTTTTCCTGCAAATGGACTCATTCGCATTAATGGGCCGTTCGCACTTATGGGCTATACCCGTTTTTTCGCGATGGTGCGATACAAGATGAGCCGGAGGAATCCGACCCACTAAAACTCAAAGAAAAACATTGTGATGGACAAAGTGTAGGCTTGGAGAATTTTCGTTATTATATATAATCAAATTGAACATACCTGTAATTGGGAGGGGGGGAGACTCTCCCTTGAACTTAGTCGGACCTAGTACCCAAGTGTTCTCAAGAAAATTTGGCAAAAAATATTTTTTGACCCGTTCGGGAAACATTTTCAAAGTTTCCAAATTTTTTCGACCCCATTTTGGGATACCCCCACCCACGAATTGGGGTTTAGAATCTTCCACAACCGACCGGAGGTCTCACTGGTATGAAACTGACGCGATATTATAATCAAACATCATTGGACGAAAAACGTTTTTTTATCACAGTCAAATGCTAAAGCTGCTTAACCTGCTCCGAAGTCATACAACATTAAGAAATCGAAGGATTTAACAAACCTGTAATGTATTAGGGGGGTTGGGGCGGAACACTTTAATTTGGTCGGACATAGTACCCGAAAGTTAGGACGCCCCAACTCGAAAAAATCGGCAAAAATAGCTCTTTTGGGAAAATTTTGGGCTTCTTTGGGGAAACCATGTACCCACCATACATGCACATAGGGGGGGGGGGTAAACCCCCTTACCTGAGACCCTGGCCACCCCCTATCCCTGGCCAAAAAAATCGTTAAACACCCCTACCTGAACTTTTTCCAATACAGCTTTTTTATGATTTTTGCGCATATTTTGTATGAAAAAGAGGCTCGAAGAACTTTTTTTGTTTTTTTGCTCACCCACCCCCTACCCCATAGGGAAAAAAGTCCATGGACCCTCCCCCCTGGAAAATTCTTGCCGTGCATGTCTGGTACCCACTCCACAAATTTTGGGTTTAGCCCCCTAACTGGTCGGACGTATTACATATATGGGACATTAAGATAACCTCCGCATTCAGATTCGAACGTATGCGGTTTCAAAATATGCAAAATTTTCATTGGCCTTTTTGCTATGTAAAATATGCACGTAACGGAACCTGGACTTTAGACCAAGGATTGGTGGGATTTTTGATGCAATGTCACTGACACTCAAATTCGGAGAGAGTAGTTGAAAAAAATTCTAAATTTTTGTCTTATATGTCGAAAAATTTATTCGATAATCATTGACTGTCAAAAATCCATAAATTCGCATCTATATGGTACAAACCGCTTCTACAGGTTTACCTCGCTTGCTTAGAGTTATATAACATTAATTATTGCTTGCGAATTTTATCTTACCCAACAACGTGGCGCCCAGCGTTTCGAAAACCGTCGCCAAAATGTACGCTTTCCACAATTTCAAAACTCCCGAACCCACGACCGTGCCGTAACTATTGGCGCAATCGTTGGCGCCCATGCCGAAGGCCACCAAAAAAGCGACCACGAACGCGATATAAATAATCCACGTGAATTCGCCCGTCCATTGCGGTCCATATTCAAAAACCATAATATATGTAATATGAATTGGTTAGTTTTTAAAATTGATAAATTATGCGACAAATGGTCAGTAAAGCGAAAAATCTCGCGGAAAATAGTTTTTGAACCGTTGGCTGTTCCGTTTCGCGTGAGATAAATATACGTTTAATAAAGCAATACGTCAAATTCTGACGGAAAGTCCTGGGGAGTAAGTAAGTTAAGTCTTTTTTCGAATTGGCGAAAATCAAACTTGAGCGATTATTATCAAAAGTTCTTTTGTCGTAATTTTTTTGCTTTCGTGGACGGAATACGACAATAGAACGGTCGATCCTGACTTACAGTGAGTCGACGTCGGTGACGACCTGAAACATGAAGGCTTAAATAATATGAAATCCTTGATTACGTAATCTTTCCTCATCTAACATATTTTGAAACGTCGAAGTGTATTAAAAGACGCATGCCGAAATACTAAAAATTTCATATAGAGAAAAAATGATCGACAGTTGCGAAAAAATATGCACAACACAAACTGTAAATTTCGTGGAAATCTTTATTGATTCATCAATAATATCTTTGTAATCCGTATTAGATGCATACTGTGATGCTAGAAAAATAAGGCTAAAGGCAGCGACAGAGTAAATTACTGCGACTTGAAAATTACTCTAGCTCTTGAAACTTTTGTAGCTACGCACATTACTATCATAACTCACATTACTATCATAACTCTAAAACTAAGTACACGTAGAAGAAGAAATTTTGGAAAGATCTCCGGTAAGAGTAATATCCCCTATACCCAGCCTATATTCCTGTGTGGTTCTGAGTTGCTCAAAATTTAGTTGGTTCGAGATCTTTGCCTCAAAAGTGAGAACAATCGCTTGAAAATATTTCTTTTGATCTAAAAAATGAAAAAATTGATATTTTAATAAGTTCAACTCGAAAATGGCCATTTTGTTCCAAAAACACACATTTTTCAGCTTATTTTATATTTCGAAGGGTGGGGTTCCCTATGTCTAGATAGCCCTTGGGAGGAGCAACATGGCTGGCCAGTAGGTCTATGATTTTTGAGGGAATTCCCATAGCGTCCTCAGCTATATGTACAGTGGCATAATAGGGAACAAGAGCTCGTGACGAAAAACGTTTAAATCGTTGTAGACGTGCTACTACGTCAAAACTGAACCATCTCGCGCACATAGCATCGGCTTTCACTAGTGAAAAAACGTCCCGCCAAAAGTATGGTTCGAAATAGTAAATCTTGCATTGTACTGTTCCACTAGTCTCGCAAAAGACAGTAGGTCGGTACGAAAATCATATGGTTCGACAGTTCGTCATCTTACCCCACATAATACATGCACGGACAATAACATCACGTAGACCGAAGTCGGGCACAGCACGTTTTCTCAGCCTACTAACTAAAGTGGCTTGTTTTTTTATACAAAGCAAGAAATCGCAGAAAAATAATCTAGATGAACAAAAATCCTAGATGCTAATGGCTAAGAAGACGATAAAGCTGGAGAAAAAAGTTCGAACGAAAAAATCGAAAATCGTCGGTAATTCTCGGAAGAAAAGTCATCTGGTGAGGGGCACTTTTCGGTCGGCGAAATATGCAAAGATAGCGACGTCATTCCTTTCTGTTTAATATATATATATACTAAGTGGCACTGGAATTTAAGAATTTTGGTGACGTCATTAATAACCGAGATACGTAAGATGTGAAAATCTTTGATAACGCACGCTAGCTTAAATTGGATTTTGGACGAGACGAAATAATAAGCACATATATCACAGATCCAAGTAACAGATCAGACGGAATCTAACGGTGCGGATGGGAGCGAATTATTAGCGCTAGTGATTACCCGAAGTTTTATAAATCGTAGCTTTTTTCGAATAAGATTTTGGATTTTATACCCACCAAAGAAACTTCAATCATGCAAAAATTATGTATGTTCGAAGAAGAAATATTCTTACATTAAACAAATTCTCGTTACTGATTACTCGTTTTGTATTAACAATCCGCTGAAATTGAAGTTTTAATTTCGTTTTTTGATTGCATCAAACGTGTGACTTTTTCACCATTTTCTTATTTTCGTTCGATTTTGACATTTTCACCTTTTAGTGTTCTCTTACCGTAATACTTACTTTTCATTCATGTCTGCTTTCGTTTTCGACTTGCAAATCAATTCATTTTAGACAGTTTATCCAGCAGCTGTTCCAGGATTCCAATTCGGCAGCAGTCTGCTAACTGGTCGGCATCAGATTACTTTATCAAAAATATAGCTGAAATCGTTCACAACAAATTCCTTTAAACAACTAGGATTCTCAAGTTCAAGCAGAAAGCTAAATATGACAGGTCAGCCGGATTTTAAATTGGACATTACATCCGTATTTCATGAATCATGTCAGTCAAAAATGAACATACCAAATCTACTGCATTTTTACTTGTACTTCTAAACAGATCGACTACGATCTTACGTTGAAAAAGAAATTCTGGTCGCCTTGAAATATATAAATATTAGTGATATTCGTCGGATATCCGGACATCCGAACCTTTTATGAAAAACTTTCAACACAAATGACGAATAAAAATAGGAAGGTTAGAGCACTAAATAGATTCGTTGAACAGGCGATAGTGAAATCAAATCCTAATTTTTATATGACATTATCCACTCCTGCGGTTGACATTTTCTGTTTGTTTTCTAGGTTTTATATGCTAATTTCCATCATCTGACTGCATTTGTTGTATCTCTAGTTGTTTTTTTCGGTGAAATGATTACTCAAAGAATTTATATTAGTAAATTTTTTTTCAATGTTTGTCTTTGCGGACTCTTCGGAATTTATCAAATCCCACTCGAAAAAAGTCTTCTTTCTAAGAAAGAATGAAATTTATTAAATGCGAAGAAAAGACAATAGTAAATACAAATAATACAGAAAAGCTCATGGACGTGACAGAAGCACATGCGAATTGAGCTTTAAAAGAATATTCAATTTAGATCGAAAGCTGGGCATATTGTTCGAACGAGTGATTTCATCAGGTAAAGAATTCCAAACATCAATCATACCTGTAATTGGCGGTGGGGGGGGGTTGGGGGACCCCCCAGCTTGGCCAACCATATACCCACCCCCCAGTTAGGAAAAAATGAGAAAAAATTGGCAAAAAGTGTACGTTTTTGGCCTTTTTGGGAAAAATTTCGACTTTTTCCGACCCCCCCCCCCAACTGGTCAGACCTCTTACAATTATGACATCAATATTCCGCAAGCAAAAGTCATGTTTTAAAGCATACACAGGGCCGTGCACAACGGGGGGGGGGCGGGGGCGGCCGCCCACCCATTGAGGCACTATGCACACAGTATATCCGCGTAAGATCAACATTTTCTGGGGCTATTCAGTGAAAAAACCTAGTCCGCCCCCCACCCCATGAAAAAATCCTGCACACGGCCCTGAGCATACATGTAACGGAGCTCCGAGGTCTGGGGGGGCTGGTTGTTGGACGACTTTTTTGGGCCGGGGGTCGGTAATTCCCAAAATTTTGGGGGGAGGGGTCTCTCAAGGAGAAAAATCTATTTTTTTCACGAAAAAAAGTCCGCAAAATAGTTTAAAAAATAGTCATTTTTTCTAAAGAAACCGAAAAAATATATTCATGGCGCGAAACGCCCAGAAAATTCACATTTATGACCATTTTTTGTTAAAAAATTGACATTTTTTATCAAAAAATTAACATTTTTCAGTATTTTTCCGATCAAAAGTATGGGGGTTCCTACGGCTACCATATGGCTAGCCATAGGATTGGAAAATCCTGGGGGGGGGCGGTCGCCCAATGACTAGCCATGTGGTCGACGATTTCTGGGGGGGGGTTCCCATAGCACTCCCCCCAATTACATGCATGTAACTTATACCTTTTCGGCCAAGTTCATGAGAGTTTGCGAATAAATTACTGGTTTTAAAATTTTTCAAATATAAATTTTTGAAATTACGACTTTTAAACACAAATGTCTAATCTAATTCTTGAAATAAATGTTTGGAAAATTGATTTTCCAGCGTCGCAGAAAACCTTTTTTGGGCTCTTACTTGAGGAGGACTTGGCCATCAATTTCTTATGTAATTCAAAGTCATTATGCTCTTGGATAGTTTGCTAGAAAATTTGTTCCACAATGCTTGTAGATTGGACATCGATCAAACTCAAAAATTTCAAATGTTTCCTCAATTTTAATGAATTAAAGGCTCTAAAAACACCGTAAGGTTTGAAGAAGCTCAAAAATATATAAATAAAGCATCTAAAAGCATTTTAAAGCGAAAAACGACTTCGGGAAAATGGGGAAACGAACTTTGACCCCTTCCTCCATTTGGGAAAAAGGCCCAGGAAAAAACTGGTAACAGGAGAAAACTGCAGTGCAGAAATTTTTTTCTGACTTTTCTGCACTGAGCAGATAGACCGGCGCAGAAAAAAAAACACTGCTTAAAGGCATAATTAATCAAATTAAAGCTTAATTCATCATGTTAGATTTGCTCCCTTATGTGAACCAAAAAGTACAATTTTTTATTATCATAAATATGACTAAGCGAAAGACAGGAAGCTGACCACTAAGCCTAAGCCTAAGCCACAAATGGAATCGAGTGGATGAAACAAAGAAGTTGTAAACATATAATTAATACTTGATTTGTTTCATGAATTTAGTTTTTAAATCGTTCTGGTGGCTTCAAATAAAATATATAATCTCCACTTACTGCAATATATATTTTATCCCAAATTTTCATATGTGAATGAGAATAGCTATTCATAACCTATTGTCAATGTCTTTACTCGACGTTAAGTCCTGTGGAATATTTAAATTTCGACACATATCATGGAGCAATGCTTCCTCTGCTTCACGGAACAGGATTTCCTCTTGTTCCTGTTCGATTGTACGCAATGCTTTCAATTCGTCCAAAGCCTCATAGGAAAATGTGTACTGTTTTTTAATTTGACTATGATGCTGGTTGTAAATGTATGTTAAAAGTTTTACAGGCCAATCACTGGCGCAATTTTGAACAAACTCAGAAAATGCATCTTTCGGTTTGTCCAAATATGGTGCAGCTAAGAGGTACAAAAATCTATTGGCTAACCCATTGCTGTTCGAACAAATTTTCTGCATTTAATTACAAAAAGGCTCTGGCTGTGTTGATCCTGCAATACAAAAATAAACATCCCAAATGTCCATTGTATCTTTTGATGCAAACGCTTTATTAAGTCTTGATCCCCAAAAAAATTATTAAGCAACTCTCTTCCACCTTTCTAGTCGTGATCCATCGCAGAAACAGCTTGCGATGATGTAGGGCCAAATTCGTTGGATGCCCACAGCAAGGGGCCTTTCGTCTCATTCAGCGCCTTAAGCATACCCGCTTTTGTAAAATCCTGATCGAATAACTTTGCAATTTTTTAGTTTTTTCCGACCACGATCAGAGGTTATGATAAAAATTTCCTGAAATCTTGAGACTTTCCGCCCCGGCTATGACAAATCGACAATAAGTAAATGTTCGACTTAATACAATATTCTCCTGACTCAGTCTGAAAGTTTACGGTTTAATAAATTTCTATTATTTTTAGTTACGTCCTATGATTTTACCTTAATTTTAGTGACTGTCAATGGAGCACACATGATCAAAATACTTAGAAGCAAGTTAGCAAATATCAGTTCAGGCTTCGTATTGTGCTGAACTGCATCCCGTAAAAATAGTTCAAAAACCTGTGGAAAAAGCAGTGTTCCTCATGGAAAGACAACAAAAAACCCACATCTTTTACATACCTCCTTATAATCAAACAAATTCTCAGAATCAATTTTTTCGACGTATGCACGAATATAAGCCGCCATACAGTCTTGTTCTGATAAAGTCTTTTCCTTTCCTCTGAGAGGCATAATTTGGAATTTTCAAAAAAACCAATACAAAGTGCAATAGACCAGTCATCAAAAGTTTAAGAGCCAATCGACAAATACAAGCAAATGACCAAGCGAAACAACTTTTTCTCCACGAATTCAATATTTCATGCTCCTAGCTTACTTGACCCCAAAGAGTCATATGGTGTTTTGTCAGTGGTCATTTGGACTTTCTTGCATTTATTTTCTGTATAGGCAATTTACACGACAAAGTGAAACAACTTTTTCTCAACGAAGTTCAATATTTCATGCTCCTAGCTTACTTGACCCCAAAGATTCATATGGTGTTTTGACAGTGGTCATTTAGACTTTTGCTGCACTTATTTTTTTAAAGGCAAATTCCATGAAACTATTCAGCTCTTATTAAGCTCATCATATGGTCGACAAACTGACTTCTGCTACAAACGGCTGACGAGGGGATATTAGGTTAAGAATAAAAATGCTTTTTCCTTATAATTTTTGAGCTCAAAAGTCAAAAGTCATGTGCTGCTTTCCGTCATGCGCGTTTGACCTGACTTAGCTATACAACTCGATCGACTAACAATATGTTTCAACTGTTCAACGACCATTTACTAGCACTGGAATACATGTACAAATTTTTTTTGTGCTAACAAGAGACGTCCAAACCGTCCATCTCAATTTTTGTATTACTATCATAATGTCCCTCCCTTTTCAAAAAACCTTAACCATCCAAACCGCCCCTCAATAATTAATTAAGCCCTTTTTCGACCCAAACCGCCCAACCTGCCACATTATTAATCGCCCAAACCGTCCAATCCGCCCAAAACGACCTTCTAACCGACCGACGACGTTTAAAAAGTGCTTCGCTAACCGCCGTTTTTTTAGGCCCAAGTAGGCGATTTTAGTTTGCCCATAAAGAGTCTTTCGCGCTTATGAGCCTTTCGCGCTCATGAGCCTTTCACAGCAGAAAAGATAGGACACGCTTAAGGATATACTGTTTTCGCGCTTATGAACCCCAACCGTCCAGAGTCTCAGGTACGAGGGTTTACCCCCTATTAACACCTCTGTGTGTACGTACTTTCAAGACAAATCCTATGATGAATTTTGAAGTTTTATTGGCTTAATATACGAGTTATTTTGTTAGCTAACTCTTACAGAAAACAATATTTTACGCCAACAACTAGGTGAATACAGGAAGTTGCAAGAACATATACAGACCTGTAAGAGAATTTACTACGCTACGTAAATATTCCACTAGAAAAAAATGTCATGTAGATAGAACCAGTTAGTTATTTATTATACAAAGCAAATGAATGTGGGTAAATAATTAATTTACATGTATGTCCTATATTGAATAAGCCTACGTTAATTAGGACGTGCAAAAAACAAGAAGTACGAAAAAACGAAGAAAAGCCTCGTCTTTTGTCGACTTCACTCATTCCTTAACGGCGTCTTGCGACGTTGAGTTATCCTAATACGAATGGAAAGATATCTTCTGCCTCCTATGAAATCAAATTACGATAGAGTCGAGGATTTTCGTTTAACAAGCGAAAAGCAAATATTTCAGTAAGGTAAAAAAAGAATCATGTAGGAAACTGGAGCCAAGAAGTGTAATAACTATTTTCTAGTTTCGGATGCCTGGCAACAGAAAAAACCGCCGCGAAAAGGGAAGAGTATAATATGGAGAGATGAACACATTTTCATTTGAAGCAAGACGTGGCATAAGCTGAATGTTATTGATTGATAGTGCCAACTGTTCGACTAGTAATATGCATTACGCATCACCGGGCGCGCAAGATGAGAAGACAAGAGAGAAAAAATCTTTTCTTGTTTTTTGCTAAATTTGTCGCAAAAAGCTTGATTTTGAGTGAACAACAATGCGGCGTTGTTCGTCGAAAAACAAGATTCCTATTTGAAAAAAGGAGAATGTGACGAAACAGACTACACACTGTTTACGAGGTTTAATCATTAATATACAAAATTGTAATGTATAACAATCACATAGAACGCAATGTTGAACAACGTTTTAAAAGATCCTACTCCAAAATGGCAAAAAATCGGAACATGGAACCACGATACATTTATACGCGCATCTGCTGACAACATCATTTTTTTAAACATTTACCTACTAATCTGCAATTCGGTGATCTTAAAGGCATAAGGCCTCCTAAGTCTGAGCCTGTACTAAATTTGATCCACCGATTTTTTAATTCGCAGTTTTGTTGAAAACTGATCATTTTTCGTTTGAAAAAGATAATGATGCGTCTAGCGCGGAACTTTTTAATAAAAAAACACAGAGCAAAAACCCAAAAAAGACAAAATTTTGAAAAAAAGAATCTACTAACGTTGTACCTACTTCGATTCTCCGACTGTGTTGATTCTTCGATTGTTACTATTCTCCGACCAGTTCGATTCTCCAACTATCTCGATTTTCCGACTATGAATCGTTTTTTCGGTTTTCGATTGTTTGAATTCTCCGAATGTCCGACCACACTATACACTTACCTAATGTTTTTCGTTCGTTAGGTTTTAATGAATTGTCAAAATTAATCATTTGGAGTAAAAATCGGCAATTTTGATCAAAGATCATAAAACATTAATCGGAAATCATTAAATCTTGAAATTTTTGATAAATATTAAAAAACTGCAATTAAATTTTTAAAAATAAAAATTTAAAATTATCGAGAATTTGAAAAAATGTTGAATTTTAATGAAAATATTCAAAAATGTTGAATTTTTACCAAAAATATTCAAAATTCTGAACCATAAACGCTAACGATTTTTATGCTCAAAACTTCAAAAATTAAAAAATCTTGAAATTAAATAAATTTTAAAAATTAAAAATTTTTAAAACTTCAAAAATTCGAAAATTCAATATCTCGAACATATTAAAATTTTTAAAAATTTCTAAAGTTACAAAATTTAAAAAATTTCAAAATTTAAAGAATTTCAAAATTTGAAGAAAAATAATTTTAAAAACCTGATTTTTATACTTTTTTTGATGCCATAATCATGAATTTTCATCAAAAATTGCTGAAATTATTCGAGCCGGTAGGCAAAACGTATATGTATATTCAATGCTCCAATTAATCGGCCATTGAGAATCTGGTCGAGGAATCGAGTCAGTAGAGGAAATAGTACTTAAAAGCAGTCGAACAATCGATAAAGTCAAAGTATCGGCACCAGTCGAAGAAACACAACAAAACGACCATTCTATTTTTAGTATTATTGCATAGGTCGGAGAAACGACACAGTCGAAGAATCGAAACAGTCGGAGAAACGCCTCACAATCTCTACGAAAGAGTTCTGTAGAACACCATAACAGTTTCCGAATTTCGTTCTACCACACTACCCATAGGGAGGGGTATGAGCATACATGTAAGAAAGCCCCGAGGTCTGGGGGGGGGGGTGTGGCCACTTTTTTTGGGCCGGGGGTCAGTAATTCCCAAAATTTTGGGGGGAGGGGTCTCTATAGGAAAAAATGTGATTTTTTCACGAAAGAAGTCTGAAAAACGGTTCAAAGAATAGTAATTTTTGTCTATAAAATAATAAAAAATGTATTTATGGCCCGAAGCACCAAAAAAATTGACGTTTTTGACCATTTTTTGTTCAAAAATTGACATTTTTCAGTATTTTTCCGACCGAAAGTATGGGGGTCCTCAGGGCTACTATATAGCTAGCCATAGGATTGGAAAACCCTGGGGGGGCGGTCACTTTCCCCAATTACATGTATGAGTATGAGGGAGTATTACCCTACCTGAAGTGCTAAAAATTGATCACTGGGTGCCTAATTTTAAGAAAAATGACGTGTCTAATGGACATTTAGCTACACTACCGCCACAAAAGTTGAAATTTACCCCTACCTGAAAATCTGGCCCTTGAGGACCTGTGCGTGCTACTGATTGTTTTTACTGGTTATTCAATCTAAAAATTTTTGTGAAATATTTGTTAATGTTAGAATAACTGTAGAAAAAATAATTGTGGATTGTGGCTGGATCGGGTCCGAAAATGTGTAATGGTGCAGAAATCACTCAAATTTATGTCTACTTCATGGTTCATTACCATATATAACATAACTAAATCATTCAAATGTCTTCTATTTTCAAGTGTATCCAACTTTAATATAGTCAAACGATCATTATAAGAAACCTCAGGGAAGTTGAGAAACCTTTTTGTGAAGTATTTCTGTACTTTTTCAATGGCTCTCATACATGTGATTTGGGGGGAAGTGCTATGGGAACACCCCCTCCCCAGAAATCGTCGATCATATGGCTAGCCATTGGGCGACCGCCCCCCAGGATTTTCCAATCCAATGGCTAGCCATATGGTAGCCATAGGGACCCCCATACTTTTGGTCGGAAAAATACTGAAAAATGTCAATTTTTTGATGGAAAATATCAATATTTGAACAAAAAATGGTAAAAAATGTGAATTTTCTTGGCGCTTCGCGCCATGAATACATTTCTTCGGTCTTTTTAGAAAAAAATTACTATTTTTTAAACTATTTTTCACACTTTTTTCGTGGAAAAAACGAATTTTTTTTCTTTGAGAGACCCCTCCCCCCAAAATTTTGGTAATTCCTGACCCCCGGCCCCAAAAAAGTCGCCCAACCCCCCAGACCTCGGGGCCCCGTTACATGTATGATGGCTCTAATGTTCTTAGTTGAGAGGGGTGACCAGATGGTAATTGCATATTCCAGAATAGGTCTGACGTAAGTTTTGTATGCATTAGTCAGTAAGAATTTATCTTTGCTTACAAATCGACGAAATATAATATATAATTTGTAGTAAGCATTCTTTATTATATGGCCCATATAATCATAAAATTTAAAGTTTTTGGTTAAAAAAATACCAAGATCTTTAACATGATTATCAGTATCCTGTATTGTTTTATCACCAATTTTGTACTTCTTCATTTTGTTATTAAATCCAAAATGCATTACCTTACTTTTAGGTGTAGAGAGAGATAGTTGAGATCTTTAAGACCACGTGACAATAGTTTCTAGAAATTTTTGACCGTCCCCACTGTTTTCAGTACGGCTATAAATTTTTATATCATCAGCGAACAAAAACATACTTACTGGTAGGTTATGGATATCATTGATAGAGATGTATCGGGTCCAAAATTTTAAGAATATCGGGTTCGGGTCCAAAATTTTAGGAATAACGGGTACGGGTCCAAAATTTCAAGAATATCGGGTCCGGGTCCGGTTCCAAAATTTTGAGAATGTCGGGTCCGGATCCAGCAAAATAGTCAGGTAACTTCGGATCCGGGTCCATTATATTTTTCAACATGATATAATGTGTGACATTATTCAGAAACGATTTGAGAGATTTGACCTACTGTTCCATTGACCTATAATAAGTTGGAAATTAATAATATCTGAAAATAAGATATTTTGAGTGGTTTTATATGCTGAGTATTGTCACAGCATAATATTCGGCGCAAAAGTCAAAATTCGTACACCTACAGCACTCCAATAGTTGGAAGTTTTACATTTTTTGGAATTTTTCAGTCTTATGCATGTTTGGAAATATAAATCTTCAGATATTCATCATATGCAGAAGGTATGAAAGAAATTTTCTGACATCTTACTCTCTCAAGCAAAGCGCCCCATTGGGAGGGGTATGAGGGGCGTATTACCCCTACCTAAAGTCCTTAAAATCGATCACTGGCTGCCTAATTTTGAGACAAAACGACGTGTTTAGTGGACGTTTAGCTAAACTACCCCCGCAAATTTTTAAATTTTACCCCTACCTGAAAAATCTGACCTTGGGGACCTCTGACAGAGCACCCCATGGGGGGTATTACCCCCGTCTTAGATTTGAAAATTCATTTATTACCCCCATAAAAACAGCTCACTATACCAAAAAATTTTGGTAGACTTCATCCTCTCCCCAGTAGGTTATACTAATTCGAGAAAAATTGCAGAATGCGTGATTCTGAGGAATTACTCACTGCTCTTTTTGACACATTTACTGAGCAAATGATAATGGGAAAGTATGCAACTTCTGTGCCATATAGCGCTTTTTAGGAAAGGATATCAGCACATTAATATATACTACCTGTAGGAAATCATTATAAATATAATTGGGAGATGAAATAATGACTTATGTATATGTGATTAATCAAAAAATCGCCCCTTGGGAAGAAAAACATTATGTTCTTAAAATTCTGCCTCTTCATGCTCTCCTTTCCTTTTCCACACTTCTGCGTTGGGTCTTCCGTGCGCATATGGTTACCCAAGCTGTGGCATACTTTTCTGCTATGAGTTGAGACATGTGTGGTCTGTTGACGTGGATCAGGAGTGGTACTTGGTTTCAAACTCGTAGCTCATAGTCTAATGGGATTAATGATACTAAAGTCACATTCAGCATCAGGACTTTCAATTGGAAGCACTGTTCCAAGCCTAATCAGCGATGGGATAAGCCCATACTGCTGAATATGGCTCTAGTATTATTAATCCCATTAGACTGTGAACTACGAGTTTGAAACCAAGTACCACTCCTGATCTACGTCAACAGACCTCACATGTCTCAAGTCATAGAAGGAAAGTATGCCACAGCTTGGGTAACCATATGCGCACAGAAGACCCAAGGCAGAAGCGGGGAAAAGGAAAGGAGAGCATGAAGAGGAAGAATTTTAAGAACATGTTTTTCTTCCCAAGAGGCGATTTTTTGATAAATCACATATAAATAAGTCATTATTTGATCTCCCAATTATATTTATAATGATTTCCTACAAGTAGTATATATTAATGTACTGATATCCTTTCCTAAAAATCGCTATATGGCACAGAAGTTGCATACTTTCCCATTATCATTTGCTCAGTAAATGTGTCAAAAAGAGCAGTGAGTAATTCCTCAGAATCACACATTCTGCAATTTTTCTCGAATTAGTATAACCTACTGGTAGAGCTTCACACGACAAAAATTTCGTGCCCGGGTACCCGTTTATCCATTACCCGGGTACCCGAATTACCCGGGTATACCCGGGTACATGTTAAAATGAGTTGTAATGTTAATGTACATATATAATATTAGACAGATACACTGTGAAAATAGAATGATGCATTACACACACTCCGTAGTCCCTACTACATAATATTTTTCAACACTTGTGTTGAAACACTGGTTGTGTTGTTGTATACAATAGGCTGCATAGGTAGCTATAGTGCGAATATAATGTTAGAGATGATGATTGATACACATCATCGACGCACCTATGCTGCAAAATACTACACATCACATCACGATAGCTCAATATTATTGACGAGATAAAGCAAAATTTGCATACCTCCAGGGTTTTTTTTGACCTACGAGTCACAAGCCAAGTGGCTTGTTGACCTTAAATTTTACAAGCCATTCCAAATTTTTGCAAGCTAATTTTATAATATCAGTATACGTGAATAAATTCCAATGCTAGGTTATTTTTTAAAGAAATGTATATATTGAGCATCATGGCAATCGATCAGCAAAGAGATGTCATTCAACATTTATTAAATAACATTTTAGAGCCGTCAATTCATCAAAATTCAGGAAACTTTTGAAATTTTTGAGTTTGATCGAAGTTGAATCTACAAGCATTGTGGAACAAATTTTCGAGCAAATTATCCAAGAACATAATGACTTTGAATTACATGAGAAATCGGCGGTTAAATTGTCTATGATGACAAGTGAGCCCAAAAAGCTTTTAATTTTTCCTGCCTGAAACGCCGGAAAATTTTTTGGATATTGACATTCTGCGATGTTGGAAAATCAATTTTCCAAACACTTGTTTGAAGAATTAGTTTCGAATTTTCTGTTCAAAGGTCGTAATTTCTGGAATTTCATGTTTGAAAAATTTTAAAACCATTAATTTATCCACAAACTCTCATGAACTTGGCCGAAAAGATATGAGTAAGAAGAGTAGAAATTTCCTAAAACTACTTCCATGAAGCTTTTGGATTGATTTTACGTTAAGAAAGGAATAATCGCTTCAAAAAGTTTACAGACTTGACGTATTGATCTTTCTCAAAAAATGTGAATCTTTATTAAATATCAAGATGAAATATTGAAGATTACCAATTAAAACATGAGATAATACGTTTAAGATGATTAAAACTATTAAAGATTAAATGATAAATGAAGGTAGACATGTTAGAAGCAATGCCTGAGCTAGGAAATGAATAATAATGCATATTTAGGTTATAACCGGCGCGAAGTGCCGGAAAATTTTGAGATTATGACCTTCTAAAATGCACCAAAATGCATCTTTTCTGTATCCGATATGATCAAACACATGACTCAAAAAATTCTGACAAGCCATTTTTGCTTGTTGGACTAAAATTCTACAAGCCATTTTGTCAGTCCAACAAGCCATGGCTTGTAAAAGGCTAAAAAAACTATGCATACACCTCTACAGTCTACATAATTATACGTGATACAAAACGGGTACCCGAATTACCCGTGTACCCGGGTACCCGCGGGTACCTGGGTAATGGTTTTCATTTTGTACCCGGGTAATTCGGGTACCCGGTGTGAAGCTCTACCAACTGGGGAGAGGATGAAGTCTACCAAAATTTTTTGGTATGGTGAGCTGTTTTTATGGGGGTAGTAAATGAATTTTCAAATCTAAGACGGGGGTAATACCCCCCCCTGTGGTGCTCTGGTTAGAGTACTACAACTCCCCCTCCTTGGCAAAAAGTTGGGAGCAAAAAAAAAGGTCACGGCATATTTCAAGTACTACCCTTAAAATTTACGATTTTACCCCTACCTAAATTTTCGACCTTGGGGACCTCTGTTACAACATACATTCAACAACAATGTAAAGATTGGAGAAAATAAAGTCGAGATTGTGTAAAATTTCCATCGAAACATTGTACCATCATCAACGATATCAGGGTTTTTTGCACACAGCAACACAATTTCGGGCTGTGCAACCAAATCAAGTTGCAATTTTTTCCAGCGTTTCACGCCGGATTTTAATTATTTGATAACTCTTCTATATTATTTCAGTGCGCGCATACCTGTAAGAGGTCCGACCATTTGGAGGGGGGTAAATCCGAAATTTTGGGGGAGGGGGTCAAAAAAAGTCGAAATTTTTCCCAAAAAAACCAAAAAGGCACTTTTTTGCCACATTTTTCCAAACTGAGGGGGGGGGTTGCGTACATGGTTGACCAAGTTGGGGAGTCCCACCTCAACCCCCAATTACAGGTATGAGTGCGCGGTCCGAAAATGTCATTTTAGCTAATGCTAGCTTTTAATTATCAACATATTATGGATAAATGTTTGACCCTGTGTTGTTTTTGGCGAACGAAAAGCAAGATTTTTTCCGTTATTTCCCAAAATCTTTTCGGTGAATTTTAAAAACATTTTGGCATTTGTGTGATTAGAACATTTTGAATCCAACTTGAAATTCTTGCTGCTTGTAGAATCGAAGTTCTTGTTTGCTTTCCCCTAGTTTTTGAATTTTAGTCTTCCCGACTGAAATTCATTATTTTCTCTGAAAAGTTGAATCTTCTGTCTTGGAAATAAAATTTGAAAGGATTCATTCCCCAGCAATCTAAGATAATCAAAATCTCAAAAAAATTTTCGGCGCTACGCACCGGAAAAGTTACTCATACCTCCGACCAGTTGAGGGGGTAAATCCGAAATTTTGAGGGGGGTAGAAAAAAGCCAAAATTTTTTCCAAAAAAGGCCAAAAAACATACACTTTTTTGCAAATTTTTTTAATTTTTTCCAAACTGGGGGGCATACCTGTACTTGGGGGGGAGGTTGGGGGGCCCCCCCAACTTGGCCAACCCTGTACCCAAAATCATTTTCCCCCCAACCCCCCCCAGTTTAGAAAAAAAAATTTTTTCAAAAAGTGTATGTTTTTTAGCCTTTTTTGGGGAAAAATTTCGACCTTTTCCTACCCCCCCCCCCCAACTGGTCGGAGGTCTTACAGGTATGCTGGGGGGGGGGTTGGACGATTTTGGGTACAGGGTTGGCCAAGGTGGGGGGGGGCCCCAACCCGCCCCAAGTACAGGTATGTCATACCAACGTTTTCATTTTCCCTCCAAAATTCAGAACATTGGGTTCTCAAAGTCTAAAACCGACGCAATTCGAATGAAATGCAGAAAAAATAGCTTTTGGTATTTTTCCGATTAAATTGAGCTAATTTATTGATTTTAGAGTGAGCAACCAAAAATCTATCTGTGCAACCAAAATTTTTTCCAAGTTGCACATTGCAACCATACCTGTACTTGGGGGGTTGGGGGGGGGCACCCTCCCCAACTTGGCCAACCCAGTACCCAAAATCATTCCCCGCCCCCCCTCCAGTTGGGAAAAAATTGAAAAAATTTGCCAAAAAGTGTATGTTTTTTGGCCTTTTTTGGGAAAAATTTCGACTTTTTCCTACCCCCCCCCCCCAACTGGTCGGAGGTCTTACAGGTATGATTGCAACCTGGCCTGTGCAAAAAAAAAACCTGAACGATATCGATTTTTCTATTCGAATCAATCAATCAAACACAAAAAGTAAGAATTTCAGTTTTTAATCCGAAATCAGAATCCGACTAAATTAACAGAGAATAATCAGAATTTCCTTTCATTCATCAATCATTAGTTTGCTGCAACGATACTAATACACTGTTCGAAGAGAAATCGTTCGCGTTCGGGTCAAAGTGGGGTGACTCTGATCAAGGGCGACTTTGATCAGAGCATGGCATTTAATAGAAATAGTTTATTCGTCATTAGAAAAAATACATTCACAAAATAATAAAGAAAAAAAAAATATTATCACGAGCTTAAAGGCGATTAGTATCGCGCGGATATAAGCTCAAAAACGCAATGCATCGTTTTTTAAATACATGAACATTAACGGCAGATGTAACATGACTAGGTAACATATTCCACGTATCAATATATCTATTACAAAAATCTTTTTCAAGTAATCGTGTACGAAATTCAGTCTTATATAATTTATATGGATTGTTAATACGATAATTAAATTTACTGTATACAAAAAAATTATTTGAGTCCAGAATGCTGTTACAGATTGTAGAATAAACATAGCATAAATCAGTTATAGTTCTCCTAAATTCAAGAGAATGCAGACTGGCGGACTCCAATCTTTCTTGATAATTCCTAGAGTTAAAACCATATAATCGTTTTGTGAACCACCTCTGAACTTTCTCTACCCTTTGTATTTCACCCATTAGAGAAGGATTCCAAATAGGACTACCATACTCAAGGATTGGGCGAACATAAGTTTTAAATGCCCTGATTTTCAATTCATTTATATTTGAGTTGAAACATTTAAAAATTAGATTTGATACCCTAGAAGCCTTCTTGATCATGTAATCACAGTGCGGAACAAAACTGAGTTTTTCATCAACATAAACACCAAGATCTTTCATTTCAGTGACAGCATCAAGATCACATTCACCAATTTTGTAGTGATTTGATGGATTATTTTTCCCCAGATGTAAGACTGCACATTTAGGCAATGACATACTGAGTTGCCATTCCTCAGACCAATTATAGAAACTGTTTAAATCTTCCTGGATTAATACTGTATTACATGCATCATTAAAAATTTTAGCATCATCTGCAAATAGATAGAGATCACTTTTAATTATATCACTCAGATCATTTATAAACATCAGGAACAATGTTGGACCTAACACACTTCCTTGAGGAACACCACTAATTATTGGAGTTGGAGCAGAAATGGTATTACTTAGTTTTACACATTGAATTCTATTTGTAAGGAAGTCACAAATCCAATTTATTGTGAATTTATCAATTTTATATCCTTTTAATTTTTGTAAGAGCTTTGAATGTGAGACAGTATCAAATGCTTTCTTAAAATCAATGTATACAACATCAACAGGAACTTGATCATCCAACTTCTTAACCCACTTAGTTTTACATTCAAGAAGTTGTAAGACACATGATTTATTCTTTCTGAATCCAAACTGCCTACTACTGAATAAGGCATATCTGTCAAAATGACCTACAATATCCTTATTAATTATTCCTTCCATGATTTTGCATGGTACACAACAAAGTGATATGGGCCTGTAGTTTTCGACTTTGCCACGGTCCCCTTTTTTGAAGATTGGGACAATGTATGATGTTTTCCATAAATCAGGTAATGTGCCAGTCCTATAAGAAACCTCAAAGATAATACCAAGAGGTTCAGCAAGAACAAGGTGTAACTTTTTCAGAAAGTAGGCACACAGACCATCAGGTCCAAGGGAAAATGTGGGTTTTGGATTTTTCAGTGTCAACAAAACTTTCATGAAATCAAATTTAACTGACTTGAGATATTCAAATCCTTTACCAGGAAAAGGAGGACTTTTTCCATCATCAACAGTAAAGACAGTTGAAAAATATTTGTTGAAAATATCACATTTGTCCGAGTCACTACTAACTTCAATATTATGATAATGCAATGTAGGGATCATTTCCCGCTTTACAGTTTTGCTGTTGACGAATTCATAGAACTTTTTTAAGGAGGGGAATTTCAATAGAGTTTCTTCTTTCTTAGCATAATGGATATTCATTTCGTTTTTGAGTTTCTTTGAAATTAACTTCAATCTGTTCTTGTTTTCAGTATTTCTGTTGTTGGCATATATAGCCCACAATTTACGTTTTCTCTTTTTTAGTCTTCTCAAAAATAAAGGTAGTTTTTCCCGTTTCACCTGTTCCTTTCTTCTTGGTACAAATATATCAATAAAACCTGCTAAAACTCTTAGGAAGACTTGAAAAAAATGATTGGGGGCAATGCAATTATTGAAAAGAATATTCCAATCCACCTTTGCTAGTATGATCTCGAGAGATTGATAGTCAGCATGGTTAAAATCGTAAGGTTGAACATTATATATATCCTTTAACCTTGACTCGTGCTTTAATCTCTGAAGAATATCAAATTTAACCATTTTGTGATCACTGGTAGAAAAGTTTTCCACAACAGTAACATTGCCTATCAAGTTTGGATTACAGAACACCAGATCAAGAAAATTTTCTCCTCGAGTAGGGTCTAACACTAATTGTTCAAATCCCGAAATTAAGAAACTATTATTGATGACTTTAGAGAGATGGTCCATTTTGTCTTGGTAGCCATAACTTTTCAGCAAGGGCAAATTGAAGTCACCCAAGATAATATATCTATTATTATCCAACACAAGGGTTTCTACTAATCTGGCTAATTTATTCAATATATTGATATCATTTCTAGGTGGCCTGTAGAACAAAATGAATCTTATTTTATCCAAGAATAAGGTTGTTTCGACAACTAGTCAGGGTTGGCAAGGCTTTGGTTTTTGGTTTTTTTGGTTTTTTAAAAAAACCAAAAAGTTGGAAAATCTCTGGTTTTTTTGGTTTTTTTTCTAAAATCACTGGAAAACTGCTTTTTCACAATACTCAATCTTCTAGACATGTATTGGTGTCTATCTAAATCATTAAAACAATTAATTTAGCTGAACTGATTTCAATAAAAAGTAGAAAAAAGTTGTATTTTATGATATATTTTGTACACGAAAGATGTATATAAATCAGTCGATATTTTATATATCCATCATGCAAGCACACATTCAGTACTACATGAGTCCAGTTTGCTATTATTCATACCATATGGGATGACATCCATTGATCCATATCATCATCAAGATTTTATAAAGTACGATTTATTGTTACAGTAAGATTTTCAATTTTATTAGCTCGAAATTTCAAAATATAAAAGAGGCAACAATAATAAAATTTTATTGAGATCTGTTGGGGTTGATTGAACCCCATACATTAAATATTTTCAATTCAATGACTGCATACTATAGGTTAACAAAGAGTCGCTATTAAGTAGAAAAAAATTGTACACAAAATTTATCAAAAACGGTATGCTTACTTAAAAGTTGTGTCATTTCAGCTTTCCTATGCATATTTATATATGTGATGCATTGATACAATTTTTTGGTTGATTTCTTATGAGTTTCGATTACGTTATGTACATGACGTTATTGTATATTTCCCTTTATTTGTCTTTTTTCCTTTTTTTTCTTGAATTTCCTCTTTACATATCGCATGCTCTATTCAATTTTTAATTCTCTTATGTTCTCCACTCATCGTTTCTTTCTTGTGTGCCCGCTATTACTGTATTTTTATTGCTATAATAGCGATTTACTGTAGCATAAAGTAATGACACTTCTGATAAAATTAATACTTCTAGCTGCCATTTTAAGGCTCCCTAACTAGTCTAAAATGATAGGGGGAGCTTCCAGCATTTTTTTACATATTTATTTTGATGTTCCAAACATTCTAAAAAATTAAACCAGAAAAAAACCACTAAAAAACCATAGAAAAACCAAAAAAACCATTAAGAAACCATAAAAAACTACTAAAAAACCAAAAACTCGAAATTTCAAGAGTTTGGTTTTTGCCAACCCTGCAACTAGTACTTCAGGTAGAGAAAGTTCGGGTGGAATATTTACAACTATTTGAGATCAGCAGGTCATTTTTGCTGTGTAGACGATCCCTTCCCTGCTGTGAGGTTCTGATCAAAGTCACCTCACTTTACCTTATACAAATAGGAAACTTATTCATATCATTGACACGGCGGGAAGCGCCGAAAAATTTTTGCTTTTTCAGCCCCTGAAAAGTCTAAAAATCAAGGAAAATTGCACAGCCAAAAATTTTGTGCCGATTGGCACAAACGCTCAAAAATTTTTGTGCCATTTCAAATTTTTTTGTGCCAAAAAACCATGTTTTTGGCACAAAAAACACTGATCCTCCACTCACGCTCAATTTCGACTCATGAATACAGTACTTCATGAAAATAGTATTCGCAATAACAAAAATGAAACACGTGCTGACGTGTTGATTCATTGTCAACAAGTCAACGAAAAGTCGTAATCTTCGGTAAAGCCCGGTTCATACTTCCGCTCGTTGTTCGACGAGCATGCTCGGCGAGCGTGCTCGGAGCTGTGCTCGGAGATGTTCGGCGAGCACAGCGTCGAGCAAGCTGCTTGCCGAGCATGCTCGGCGAGCAACACATGTTATAAGTATAGGCACGTCGCAGACTGGGCTAATTTATCAAAAATTAAACAATGCGTGCACGATCAATGCCAAATTATGGGCGCTCAGATCGATCGGTAGTAGGCATGTATCGGACCAGAGAATATCGGGTTGGGTCAGGCAGTAAAAATACCAAATCGGGTCACGGGTCGGGTCAGAGACATCTAGCAAACCAGGTCAAGGGTCAAAAAATATGTTCAGGTCATAAAGTGTAACACAAGCACATACTCGCCATGTTAGATATTTGTTTATTATTTAGTATAAATAAACATTGAAAATAAGAAATGACTATTGCTTTTAAATAGTAATTGCTGCTTTGAGAAACGCCCGATTTTCACTATACTTTTACTTGCTTCAAATCACTCGATTCCCGATATCCTCGAGGTGATACACAATAAAGGATACGGGGGTTACAGTGCAACAATAACGATAATGGGACAAAACACAATATTGCCGACTGCTTACAATAGGCATCGACGGTAACACGAATATGCTAACTAAGTTTACACACCCAGATTTAAAAACGAAATAGGAATCAACTAACTATTTTACGCTTTCTTCATGTTTTATACTGCTTCCTGTTGACCACACCCTTGATCCGTGGGGCGTTTGCTTCCGAAATCTTCTTCCAACCAATCGTCACTTCTTGCTCCATATGCTTCCATGTACTGTATGCTTACCTAACCACCCCTTTTATGCTTCCTAACTATAGTATGCTTTATCACGTCTTTTTGTGTTATGCTTAGCTTCTCTGTCTATATGCTTCCGACTTATTGTAGACTTAGTCACACCTACATACTTAATAATTATGCGTGTATGTGCTTCTGTAATGTAACACAGCTACTGTTCCACTTGAGACTGGTGTCTGGGTTTGGGTTTCTCATTTTATTACCGGACGGGTGTCTTTACGATTTTGGGGGGATTACTATTCCTATGGGCAGGTGTATTTCGAGTGGGTTATGAGGACCAGGTGCCCATGTGCAAATTAATTATGTAACGTCTTTAATTGGGTCAATAACGACTTCTGGGTGCAAGACGTTCAAAATGGAACACTTCGAGGGAATTTACAGGAATGTCAATACAGGGAAACTCAGACATCCTTGAGACAGTAAATCATGGAATAAATTTATATACAGTAATCAAATACACATATTGTACATTGTGAATTTACATTGATGCATTAGCACCTATATTACATTCCCCTTCTTTCGAATTTGAACGTCCTCGTTCAAGGGATTTCGAGGGAGAGAGGCGATTGGTGTAACTTTGGTAGGAGTTGCTGGGGGGTAGAAAGGGGTTGTCTTGTTTACATGAACAGTAAAGGTAACATGTTTAAGGGGATGTTCCAGTGTAACATAAGGGTACAGGAATCTCGTGACTAAGGACCATTGTGACGCGGCAAAAATTTTGGTGTTAACCCTTCTTTGCAAGAGTGATTTTTGTATAAAACAAGATCACCTAACTTGTATTGGATGTCGTGTGTGTTTTTGTTGTACTGAGCTGTATATTGATTCTGTGCTTTTTGTGAGTTTTTCTGGAATGTGGAGAGAGCTTGTGTGAAATGAGATTTGACTCGGAGGGCATAGTCATCAAGGTCGACCATATAGGAGGTGGGGAGGAAATTAAAGGCTGCATCGGATGGCAAATTGGGTTGTTGGCCATAGAGTAATTCAAGGGGGGTATGAAGTGCTATAATTTTTGTGAATATTGATGGCAAAAACTGCAAATGGTAAATAAGCATCCCAATCAGTATGCTTGGAGTTGATGTACATACGTGCAGCGAGGGTTTGGTTACAGTGTTCCACTTCCCCATTGGCAATGGGGTGGTACAGAGTTGTATGAACTTTTTGGGTATTGGGTAATTCAGTGATTCAGATGAAAAGATTGGAAACAAAATCTGATCCGCGATCACAGTGGATGATTTTTGGGGAGCCATGAGGGCAAACAATTGTGTTCACAAATAGCTGGGCAATAGTGGCTGCTGTGATGTCAGGGGTTGGAAAAGCCTCGACATACTTGGTGAAATAGTTGATAAATACAACAATGAATCGATTCCTGTCCACAGTTAGGGGTAACAGCCCAATGCAATCAACACCAACTCTGTCAAATGGACCTGTGTTTTGAATAGGGACAAGACTAGCATGTACTTTGTGCTGCAGGGCTTTGTGAGTTTGGCATTGGTGACAAGTTTTGCAGTAGTGTTTTACATCAATACTCATTTTTGGCCAAAAATAATTTTGTCCGAGGAGGTGTAATGTTTTACGTGAGGCAAAATGACCTGTAAACTTGCTGTCATGGTGAGATGCAATGACATCATGAATTTGTGATTTCGGAATATATAATTTTGGTTGCTTGTCAATTATATGAAATAGGATGTTGTGATAGACTGCGAATTTGATCATGGTCGGTGGGTGTTTCCAGGTAAATTTGGTGAGTATTGCCTAGACCGTTGGATCATCACGTTGGAGTTCTGAGAAATTTTTCTGTTCCTCTCCCTGCTCAGAGACTTCAGCTTCAAGGATGGTGTTGACAGTGGATATCTCAGGTCAAGTTTCAAGCTGCTCAATGTCAAAAGATTTGCTGTGTCAGATGGAAAACAGGAAATAGTGTCAGCATTTCAGTTAGCAGTGCCTTTCTTAGGCCGAATATCAAGTTGAATACCTGAGAGAGCTAGCCCCAAATGGGCAATTCAAGGGGAGGGGTTTTCTTTTTGGAGGACCCCCTGAACAGCAGTATGATCTGTGCGGACAATAACATGTTGTTGGAATAGATATGGCCGAAAATGTTTAATGAATTCTACTACGGCAAGAGTTTCTAATTTGGTTATGGGATAGTTATGTTCTGCAGGTTTTAATGCATGACTCCTGAAAGCGACAGGGCCGTCACGAAGTATTTCATTCGAGGCAGGGTGTCTAGGATTTCTTCAATGCAATGTAGTTGATATGTGTCCTTTTTGGTTACTTTATTCAGTCTCTGACAATCGATGCATAGGCGATGTCCATCATCTTTTTTTGGGACAAGAACTGTATTTGTACACCAAGGGGAATTGCTCTGGCTAATTATGCCAGCTGCTTCGAGTTGTTCAACTTCTACTTGAATGATTTGCTTTTCTTTTGGAGATGTTCGGGAAAGGTGTCTGCAGATGGGTTTGCAACCGTTTGTGTCAATGCTGTAGGAAACAAGTGTCGTCTGACCCATGTCCATTTTGGAGTTGGTATATAGGGTGGGGTATTTAGATAAGAACCCTAGTAGTTGGTTTTTTTCAGTTTCAGTCAGGTTGCTTGGGGTTAAATTGACATTCTCTTTCAACCATGTGAAAGTATCCAGATGGTTAGGCATGTTTGGAGTAGAAGTGGGTATTTGGGTAACTGAGTTTTCTTTTGGTAGGAAACACGAAACAGTACAGATGCATGTGCCAGGATAGAGGGTTTGAGGGGTGTCCTGAATGTTTAAAACAGAAATGCAGATACAACTGTTTTGATTATCTGAAATGCAAGCAGCGAAATGAACTTTAGAATTTTGTCTGGCTTTGGGGATAAATTCGATGTGGTCAATATGGAGATAAGTTTTTGGTAAGGGTACCGTGAATTCTGTGACAGTGCGAGGTGGTAATTGCAATTTTTCATCCAAATAGGTTCTGCTATAAGTCGACAGGGGGCTGTATTCTAGGCCTTCGCAAATGAGTATGACATCGCCAAATTTTACTTGGGCCTTTTTGTTGTTTATGGTATATTCTAAAAATCAGCTTAGGAAATTCTTTCTGAGGACTACATCAGCTGTGCAATCTTTTTGAACATGTACCATGATTGTTTCCTGTATGGATTGGGCTGTTATTGTCACAAAGGTTATTCCTATGAAGTGTATGGGAAGATTGTTTGCTGCTTTTGCTTGGACTAGTGGGGGCTTCATGTCTAGCTGTAGGGCTTCAGCAATAGGGAAACCAATTAGGGAGTAAACAGCGTCAGTGCCAATCCTGCCTTTGGTGAATAGCTTCCCATTCAATGTAATTGGGATATTGGGAGTATGCTTTTAGAGGACAGCCGAGTGGGGATTCTTTGAACTATTTTGGTGTATCTGGTTGATAAATTTGATTGCAGGAGTCATTGGTGTATCCATGTCAACAAGGACATATTTCTGTTGAGTTTGGGCTCCATGATGCTTTGCTAATTCTAAGAGGGCATGAGGGAATGAGGGAGGGATGGTGTTGGGTAACCACCTATTGTATGAAGCCAGTTCGTATGCATGTTCACTGGCCATGTAGTGTTTAGGGCAATGCAGGTATTTTCTAAAAATAAGGAAGGAGTAGAAAATATGGGCTAGGACAACAATGATAACAAGTAAATTGATGAGTATTTGCAAGGGGCTTTTTAGTAAATTATTTAACCTATCTGTGAGGCTCTGCCTGGTGCCTGTTATGACATGTTCTATGCCTTGACGAGCACCAGAAAGTGTGTTACCAATTGCTTGACCACTGCCTGAGATCATGGTGTATATTGTTTCAGAATTTAGTGACATTTGGGCGGTGTAATTAACTAGCTTGTTGACAATTCTATCGAGGGTGTGGGTTTTGTATATGTATTGCTTCAAGAAGAGTAAGTTTGTCGATATTGTTTCAAGTTGATGGTGGAAGATTGGTGGTGTATTGAAGTCGAAAAGGAAAAAAATTTTGATTCCATACTATTTCTAAGGGAAGGTGGGTCACATTTGGGGATCCGGTTTCACTGACCCATGTGGTATTTTGTTTGTAGAGGGCAATGTGCATGCGATGGCAGTCAACAGTTTGGGAGAAAGGGGTCAAATCATTCCTCCAGGGTTTGAAAACATAATGTCGGTCCCTACAAGGATAGGTAGAAGTTTGTAGCAGGTCCCATTGATTTTGTGATTGCAAAAGACTTTTGATGGGTTTACATGTTTACAGGGCCAGATTGTGAGGGCATCACCTGTGAATTCAGCAATTATGTCTGTCCTTTGTAAAAATGCGCGTGCGCCAAGTGTTGCATCAAGGCCTAAGATTTGCCACACTAAGTCAAGATGACAATGAGCTTGCCTGCATAGCTCATTCCATACCTTTTTAAAATTCTGAATTTCGAACTCTTGAATTTTGTTTGCTAGATAATTTAGTTTTGCATAGATAGGTTCAAAATCATCAAAGTCGTACAATGTGGTTTGGGTTTCATTGATTTGTGGTGTTAAAAAGGCACTCTGGTGTGGTGTCTTTTTGTCTAATTGTACAATAGTACCTTGTTCGGTCATGACACTATCTTTGGTTTCGGGACAGTTTGGGTTCAAATTGCAATTGCTCAATGATCATGTGTGTTTTGGTTAGTTTTATGGGATAGGTGCATTGTATTCCAAAGGGCATAGGTTTTCAAATCTGGTCTCATTCCAAATAATGGCTCCGTCTGCTGTTACACAATGACCCGATGTTGGTTTGCATGACCCCAGGTCACCTAATGTACCTGTCATTGATTTTCTGTTCCATGAGGCAACCTGACCAGTATCTACAATGACATTAAGGGACATACAATGGTCAGTACAACGCCATGCATATTCTACACTTAGTTAGTTGTTGGTGGACCAAAATCCTGGTTTTGTTTCCGACAGCTTTTGACTATTATATTCTTTGTCTACGACTGCCTTGCAAACATGTGGGGTTAGGTTTTCCATTTGATTCGGTCAAAAACGATGCCTTTTGACCCAAAAAATCCTGTGTTGGTACAAATTTTCCTTTTGTGAATACTACATTTGTATGCCTCTGTTATGTGGGGTTTGGTGGAGGGGAAATAAATTTTCCCGAATGTTTGCACAGGGATGTTGATTGTAGAAGAGGGCATGCACGATACAGTTTTTGGTATGTTGACCAAATGACCACTCAATGAAGTTCTGCATAGCTGAAATTGGGCATGACAAGATGAAGGAATTATTATACAAAGGAAAATACAATAAAGAAACCAACAATGAGTTTCATTGGGGATGATATGTTTTTTTTGTTTTTTGGGTCAATCATATGGGCATTGCATCAGTGTGTGGCGTGGTTCTCTTGTGGGGTTGGTTGGGTTGTTGCCTGAACAGTTATGAGAATTTGAGAATTTCAACTGATGGGATAGGATTTTTCTTGCTTTTTGGGCTGGGAAGGAGAGTTTTTCACAGGTGGAATTTATAGGGTTCCTTCGTGAGACCATAGAATAGTGAGAGGATGTTGCAGCCTTTTTTTTGTGGCAGTTCGAAAGTCGTGGTCTGAGTGGGTGAGGGGCAGGGGCCTTTGCAGGGCTATTTTGTAGTCCAGTGGTAGGGTGGGCAATGGTTTTGGAATGGTGTTGGTTTTGGGAGGCGAGAATGGCAACATGTTACACCAATCTGGTATGGGGATGTCGAGGATATACTCCTCCTCATTGCGTTGATAGTATGCCAGCATGATGGTTCCTAAAGTATGCAGGGTGTCGCCATGTATAGTTGGCAAAGTGGGATAGAAGGCTGGGTCATTGATGCTCATTTGTGGTTGGGGTAGCCTGTCTTCAAGGCAGTTTTGTATATTACGATTCTGTTGGTTGGGGCAATACCTGCTTGTGTGGCCTCTTTGTTTACAAACAAAACACTGAACATTAGAATAGCTTTTAGATATGCAGAGATCAGATCTGTGGTTTGTTTGGTAACAATGAATACATTGGCTCTTGCAGTTGGGGGTAGTATGATTATTTCGAAAACAGATTTCGCATGATTTTGGTGTTCCTGATAAGTTACAATTTCGGGCTGAATGACCAACTTGTCCACATTAAAAATATGGGAGCTGCCTAAAACTGTTGTTGTTACTCTGTGATGGGGGTTGTGAGTTTTGCTTTATGTGTAGTTGTAAGTCCTTTACTTGTTGTTCTAACTTATGTAAAAGCCCTTGTTGTTCAGTGTAGGTGCTAATGCATCAGTGTAAATTCACAATGTACAATATGTGTATTCAATTACTGTATAGAAATTTATTCCATGATTTACTGTCTCAAGGATGTCTGAGTTTCTCTGTATTGTATATAAATTCCTTTGAAGTGTTCTGTTTTGAACGTCTCACACCCAGAAGTCGTTATTGACCTAATTAAAAACATTACATAGTTGATTTGCACATTGGCACCTGGCCCTCATAACCCACTCAAAACACACCTTTCCCATAGGTACAGTAATCCCCCAAAATCATAAAGGCACCTATCCCGTAATGAAACATAGAAATCCAAACCCAGACACCAGTCTCAAGTGGAACAGTAGCCGCATTACATTACAGAAGCACATACACACATAATTATTAAGCAAGTGGGCGTGACTAAGTCTACATTAAGTCAGAAGCATATAGACAGAGAAGTTAAGCGTAACACAAAAAGGCGTGGTAAAGCATACTATAGTTAGGAAGCATAAAAGGCGTGGTTAGGTAAGCATACAGTACATGGAAGCGTATGAAGCAAGATGCAACGATTAGTTGGAAGAAGATTTTGGAAGCAGACCCCCCATGGATCAAGAGTGTGGTCAACAGGAAGCAATATAAAAGATGAAGAAAGCGTGAAATAGTTGATTCCTGTTTTGTTTTTGAATCCGCGTGTGAAAACTTAGTGTATTCGTGTTACCATTGATGCCTATTGTAAGCAGTTGTCGATATTGTGTTTTGTCCCATTATCGTTATTGTTGCACCATAACCCCCGTACCGTTTATTGTGTATCACCTTGAGGATATCGGGAATGGAGTGATTTGAAGCAAGTAAAAGTATAGTGAAGATCGGGCATTACATATTTGGTGACCATACCCTACCCTAACCATTGGAACTTCCTGCCCCATTAAGGTTCATCCTTTTCTGGGCAACCCTAAGAAGTAATCACGGACATAAGAATCATTCCCTACAGCTTAGATCACATTAACTCGAAAACATCAAACTGGAAAGTACATTTAAAGAAACATTAAGTGACACATTTCTATGAATGGAACGTGAAGCAAAAACTGAGACCTCAAAGCAAAAATCCCAATGTAAACTGAGAATGACCCACCTAACTCAAGACCACTTAGGAGAAATCGTTAGAGAGCAAATAAATGAACTTCTTTCCGAACACTTTCGAACCCTACACACACAACTGAATCAAAATACAGTAAATCCCACCCTAATCGATGACTTAAGAACAGCCAACATACGCAACAATATAGCAAATAATTTGTATGCAAAACCTACAGTATTCACGGGTGGAGTGGCCTAACATTTTGGTGAAAGGAGTAAACGCCTAGAGCAATTTATGGTACTTCAAGGCATGAAAGATACCGATGGACAACTAAAGTTAGCATGTTTCGGAATTCATTTGGGCAGGGCAGCATTAGCAAAATTCAAAAGCTTGGAAAATTCCGAAAACACACCCCAGACGTACGAACAGTACAAAATCACATTACAAGCTTGTTTTGCAAATAATAGAGACACAGAGTTGCATCAACAATTTTTACGAGAAAGAAAACAAAAAAGATCAGAAACCGTAACAGAATTTTTGTTCGACCTTGAGCATTTAGCAACCCTTGCTTACCCCAACTTTAATTCAGACGCATGAGAAATGATAATCAAGCCCCTTTTTGTTGAAGGTTTGCAGAACGAAATTAGAGAAGCACTCAAGTACAGAAGGTTCACAACCCTAAAAGAAATGTCTGATGAAGCAGCTTACATCGAACAGCAAATTCTCAGAAACGAATTAAAATCCAACAACTTACCATTCATACATCCCAAATCCGAACCCATCTTTTCACTAACAAACAACACTGACCAACAAGGGCTTTTACATAAGTAAGAACAACAAGTAAAGGACTTACAACTACAAATAAAGCAAAACTCACAACCCCCGTCACAGAGTAACAACAACAGGTTTAGGCAGCTCACTTGCTTAATCTCAAAAACTGATCCTTGAAAACTTTCTCTCAGGTACAAGATTATTTTTGTCTCTTTTTTATTAAGTGCATGTAAATTAAAGAATGACCAATATCGGTCTAAACACAAAAGTTTCACTACAGAACTTTTTGAATACAATAGAAATTATAGAACACTTAATTTGAAACAGTATTTCACCTCGAAAAGTCTTGCTTTATTGTTGAATAATTCTTCGTGAATTATGGAAATTGAACGGTTTTTAAGCATACTGTTTCAGAAGGTGAAGACTGAAAATTATTCAACAACCATTGTGTCATAATGCATTGAAGGGAAAAAGCACATTGTCATTTCATTCAACATTTTTATTATCACGATTAACTAAAAGTGACCCAAGATTTACACTTGCCCAGTAAGTAATCACATGCAGGGCTGATTAATGCAAAAATTGCCGTAGGAAACAGGATATTATCGATCATAGCTCGCCCAAAAAGCCATCGGCCGATATTTAAAAAAGTCAATTATCAGCCGGTGCCAATACATCGATCATTCCCTACCCTCATTGGAAAACTATCGAGAAAATTTTATTTTTGAAATATATGTAATAATGACTAAATTAATCTTATGTAGAACAAAATTTTAGCTGTTTTTTCTTCTAGCAGTGAAAATGATCAACTGAATTTTTTGACCGCGGTTTTTTGACATGCGTGACCTTCAAGGCACAGAGTTATCCTGGATAACGGCTAAGGTCAAGTCTTTTTTCATCCTTCGGGTCAGAAAACATTGTGTAGGATCGGGTAGCATAGCTGGTCAAAAGCTCCGATATATCTCTAATCCCTAGATTTATTTGTAGCATTTCATTTTTTTTTGTTGTAAAGTTTTTGCAATGTCTATTCGAAAAAATTATCAGATGATGAAAAAGTTGACCATATTGAGCTTGTTCGTAAAAAAGAATTCCTGTTTAACGTTTGATCCCCTGATTACAAGGACGTAAGGAAAAACGTCATGTTTTCAAGGTACTTATTTTATGTTCGTACATGGAAGGAAATAAATATGCATTTTAGGAGAAAAATTTGCTCGAGAAGTATGAACCAACTCCGAGCACGCTCGGCGAGCACGGTGCTCGCCGAGCATCCTCAAGCATGCTTGGCGAGCTTGCTCGGAGCTGTGCTCGAAGATGCTCGCCGAAGCATGCTCGGGGTAAATTTGTTCTCCGAGCAGAAGTATGAACCGGGCTCAAGATAATGACCAGCACAAAAACTATTGAGTTGATGGTCGAAGCATGGAAAAATAAGATATTTTCTTGTGATACACCTGACTCCGGATTTGTTTACATTTCTTGCATGCTGGAAGGCTATTGCAAAATTAATGGAGTGTGATACAAATTAGAAATAGATGCGGCGGAGAGTTAGTTCTAAATCGTCATATAAGTAGGAGCTTATTCAAATGTATTCTTTTTATGAATTCCCACTGAACTCTTTCATCATATTGGTGTCAGAATTCGAAGGATTCCATGCTAGTGTCGGCATACTCGAGGACAGATCGTAGAATAATACAGTAATAATGTTAACTATTTTTTATGTGTTGAACTAACTCAGATCATATATTACTGATCAATACAAATTTTCAGTATAAGCTTGCCTAAAAAACTTACATATTTTATTCAAACGCCAGTTGAGTACACTACTATCGCCCGTTTAAGAGACGTTTCTCAGAAAATTTAGCTTCCTACACAGAGAGCTGTGATAAGCTAAAAATTAACCTTCCCTGAAGATTGCATATGTAACTTGATGTGTAAGGAACGAAAATGACATTTATTTCGTCTGAAAATCAAAACTCTAATAGCTACAGTAAAAACAAATTGAAAATCTTCGATTTTTTTGATTATTGACATACACTTCTTTCAACTTCTTCGTGTTTAGGTACGTCAGACATCATGTTCTGTAAATTCACCTAATATTAGGCGAATGGATGGGCTACAGTTTACTGTTAAGGCCCTGCTATACTTCGACGGCCGGCTCCGGCCGGCGCCTGTCGCGGCCAGATGGCGCCGGATGAAATACTTTTAAACCAGCGCCTTTCGTTCTGTGTGTTGCTAATGTTTTCGTTAGTCACGTTTACCGAGGGAGCTGGGGAGGTTTGGGTACCACATCAGGTAGAACCGTGTTTTAGCAGTCACATCGATGGTGAACCATATCAGATTGATCCTATTACAGTGAGTAATAGGCTGTGACTCCTGATGGATACTGGCATTTTCCCCAGGCTCCCTGGATGGGTTTTGGGGGCCTAACCCGGCGAGTGGTGGCTATAGAGAGGCCTATAGCTGGTTCTCTCTCTGGTGTTGTCCTGGGGTCTTACTGTAGGGTAATGGACAACGCCGCCAGGTTAGGTGTGACAATCCCCGAGTCCTGCTCAGTGAGAGTGGGGACAGGGTCACCCGTAAAATGACCTAATTTGTGGGACCCGATTATGAACTAGACAGTCCCTTTTTGGCCCGAACCTGAGAGGTGGGAGCCCTACTTATCTGGGGAAAACCTGGGAAACCGACTTAAGAAGGGTTCCCCAAAAATACCCCACAATAACAATAATCCCCTGAGAAGACTCACCTAGTCCTGTTTCTCAAGTGATTCGACGAAAACGGGCGGCAGGTCCCTGGGAACTTTTGGTCTTCTGGCACGGAACGGGGATGTGATCCACATGAGTCCTGGGCGACGGGTATAGGCGATCGGGAGGCGACTCTCGATCGTTTCTCTGCTAACTGGGGCGGTCGGACACCGGGCACTGATGGGCAGCGGGTACTGTAAGTAGAATCGGCGGCGGACGCAGCAAAAGATGCAAGTGTATGCAAATTTATTTAAATAAAAAGCGGTGGATGCAGTCGGGTATATAAAAATATGCAAATTTTGAAGAGCGGCGGACGGAAGTTACAACAACCGAATCGGAACTTGGTGAACCCAAAAGTGAGTGAAAAATTAAAGAAACATGTCCTTTTAAGGACATGTTTGGCTACAGCTGCAGCTTGGGCAGAGTTTCTTGGCGTCCAAGCTAACTTCTGCAGCTAGACGCGATGCAGAAGATGCCTATGTGCACATAGACATTTTTTCATTCACATGCATTTAGCATTGAGGCCGACTGCAGTGCCTATGCTAAGCATATGAGCGTCTTTAGCTAAAACTTAGCTAGTCGTTTTTGCGTAACAAAAACGACGCTAATTTTTGATGATAAGAGGTGCATGGAATGCACCAAAAATAGCCATGTGCTCGTGGAGCACAGCTGGCGGAAGTTTATAGCTAAAGGGCCTACTGTAGCCCGCGTGCATGAAGAAATAAAATACTACGAAAACGAAACATGGAAATGCATGAAAATATAAAAACAAACGCAAAATGCATGTGTAGAAATAAAATAAACGAAACATGAATGAGTGATAAACAAAACATGAATAAAATAAAGTGTTGACATGATTTGGATCACGTGACGTTGGAGAAATTGAGCGGCACGTGACACGGCGGTCCTTCGAAAAAGGGCGTCCTCGTCCTTGTGGTGGTTAGTGGTGAGGTTTGTGCGGCGTGTCCGTGGTTGTAGGTTGTTCCAAGGTGTGACGGCGAGTGGTCGAATAGGTCCGTTGGGTTGTTGGTGGCTGGAGCCTTCTTTGATCGTAATTCGTTCGACAGTATGGTAACTGGAAATCATTGATGCGTGAAGTTGCAGGCATTGAATATCCTGTGCGAAAGTCTAGAACACAGAAAAGAAAAATTTTTGGGGCGAGATGTAGGCTATCGCAGAGGATGCGCCCAGTGAGGTATAGATTATCGGGTTATCGCAGGGGATGCACCCAGTGAGGTGTAGGATATCGGGTTATCGCAGGGGATGCACCCAGTGAGGTGTAGGCTATCACGGGGGGATGCGCCTAAGATGTGATGCTCTGGTTACTGCACATTCTCTTCTATCCACTAAGATCCAGCATGGATAAGAATGGATACTTCGTGAGGGGCACGGCAGTCCTTCGAAAAAGGACGTCCTCGTCCGTAAGCGGGGACAATGAAGAGAGTGCATCTTGAATTAAGGGTCGGGGACCTCTGCATCAAGATGTGGGTCAATCAAATTCGGTGTAAAGTCCCGGCTTGTTGAAGGGAACAACAAGGGTGCTGAATCCGTTGCCTGTGAAGTGGGAGGTGTATCCTCTGCTTCACTCGGTGGTTCAGGGGACACGTAAAGTCGAAGCTGGTTGACATGTACAGTGTCTTCCTGATCCATCTCGAGATGAAGTGTGACATTGGGATATGCCACACTTGTTACAAGATAGGGCCCATCGTAGATGGGCAGCAATTTAGGAGTGAGTCCACGTTTGCTGGAAGTGCGCAGTTTGAGCACCCGATCCCCTGCTTTGTACGAGACATCTTGTGCCCTCCGGTCGTAAGACCATGCATAGGCCTCCTGTGCTTTCTCAATCCGACAGTGGATTAAGGTTAACGCATTTGTGAAATGACGTTTGACCTCCATATCATATGAGGAAACATTAATGATATGGGCCGGAGGGTTGAATGAGAGCGCGGCATCAACAGGGAGCATGGGTGTGCGAGGACTAACTCCGGATCCTCCAGCTGAGCAGCGAGAAGGTCGGGGTGCTGGGCACCAACCGATATCTCGGCATAAGTCTCTGATCGTACCGGGCGCTCCGCGCCAGCAGTGATCGGTGCTGAAATACTTGATCCGCCAGGTGCTGCACACCATCGGTGAAAGTTCTTGATCTCGCCAGGTGCTGCACACCATTGGTGATCATCATAACATGTCCCTCAGGTCTGTAAAGGGGAGTATCATCAATACTCTGACTGGTGAGGGAGTTAGGATCCGGCAGGGGTGATAATGCATCAGCATTACCATTTGACTGACCTTTTCGCGGCCGAATTGTCAGTTTGAATTCGGCGAGCGCGAGTCCCCATCGAGCGATCCGAGCAGAGGGGTTAGGCTTCTCCAACACTACTTTGACCGCTGTATGGTCAGTCTGAACGACCACCTCGTGCTGGAAGAGGTATGGCCGAAAGTGCTTGACGAAATGGACAACAGCGAGAGTTTCCAGTTCTGTAGTGGAATAGTTTTTCTCGGCCGCCGTTAACCCTTGGCTGGCGTACGCGACAGGATGGTCGTATCCAAATTCGTCTAACTGGCTTAGAACCGCTCCTATCCCTGAAATACTTGCATCAGTCTGAAGGATAAAGGATTTCGAGAAGTCCGGATGGCGCAGGATAGGAGGGTTGGTCAGCAATCGGCGGAGTTCGTCGAACGCCTCCTGCTGAGGTTTTGACCACTGGAAAGTGATTTCCTTCCGTAAGAGCTTGGTTAGTGGCTCGCTGAGCCGGGCACAACCAGGGATGAAACGCCTGTAGGCCGAGGAAGGACTTGATGTCTTTGGCGTTTTGTGGAATGGGTAGATTTTGGACGGCGGCCAGCTTGACTTTGTCCGGTTCTAGGCTGCTCTGTGAGATGCGATAGCCTAGGTACTCTACCTCTGAGTGCGAGAATTTGCACTTGCTCAGTCTGAGCTTCATTCCACCCTGGCGAAGACAGGCGAACACATCTGCCAGGCGCTCAAGCATTTGGGTGTGAGAGTTCCCGAACACCAAAATGTCATCGAGATAGGTCAGAACCGTGCCCCATTGGATTCCTGTAAGGAGAAGGTCCATGAGGCGTTGAAATGTCCCTGGTGCATTGCACAGACCGAAAGGCAAATAATTGAATTCGTAAAGTCCAATGGGCGTGTTGAATGCCCTCTTTTCTTTATCTGCCTCGGCAATCGGGATTGACCAATAAGCATTCACCTGATCAAGGGTAATGAAGTACTTCATGCCCTTGAGTGTGTCAAGGATGTCATCTATCCCTGGGAGAGGGTAGACATCCTTTTTCGTGACCTCGTTAAGACCACCAAAGTCAACACACATACCGTGAGAACCGTTTTTCTTGTGCACCAGGACAGTACTAGTAGCCCACGGTGACGTGCTCGGCCGGATAATACCTTTCTCCTGTAGTGCCTTGACCTCCTGCATGATGAGATCCTTTTCCTTAGGTGAGGACCGGTAAGGGAAACGGCGGACTGGGCGGGCATCACCCATGCTGATTTGGTGCTGGACGAGATCAGTGGAACCTGTGTCCTTTTCATCAAGAGCATAAAGGTCAGTGTATGCAACCAGTAGGTCGAGTAAGGCTGCCCGGTCCCGAACCAGTGCGTTTATTCAAATTTATTAATTTCAACAATGCAAAATATGATCAAATGTCTTGACGGGATTTATGCAAATAATGCACGGCAGAAAAAGCTAAAATTAGTACAATGTGTGTTATTTTTGAAATTGTCCATGTAGCAAATTTTATCTTTTCTTCTTTCTTCATCTTTTCAGTCATGTTTAGTCGTCTTAAGGTGCGTTTATACTTCGACGGATATCTGTCACCGATCCGTGACGGATCTCCGGAACCAATCAAAATAGTCACGTGATTTTGTCGAAGTAAAAACGCAATAAATTTTCCCGCATCCATCACGGTTTCGTGACGGAAAGTATATTTCGGATATTACGAAAATTTTCTAAACATCCGTCATTTTTCGTCCTAAGTCAGTTTTCTTCCGTTTTTGAACTGATATTTGCCCCAAATTCGATTGAAACTTGTTCTAAAAGCCTCAGTATGTTGTTTAAATGTATGTTTAGTGAAATTCACTAGGAAAACTCAGCTAGGAATGGTCATCAATGATGGGCAGTTTACCTAGTCGGTTTTGTTCTGCTTTTAAACTGATATCTGCCCCAAATTTGATTGAAACTCGTTTTAAATACCACAATATGTCGTAAATGTGGTCTGTTTAGTGAAATTCGATAGGAAAATTCAGTTTAGGAATGGTGGTCGGGAGCTATTCTGTGAAAGGCAGTCTTGAAATATATTTTTTGCAGTTTTAGATTCTGATTCTATTAAATCAGTTTGTCTAAACTATAGTCTGTTTTTTGTGAAAAGCTTCCAAATAGGAAGTGACACAAATCCGTACTGTCCTCAAAATCGTTTATGTAGAGCTCTTAGGATAAAATATTTTGCTCAAAAAATTGTTAAAGGTTAGGGCAGTATCATACCTGTAAGACCTCCGACCAGTTGGAGGGGGGGTAAATCCGAAATTTTGGGGGGGGGGTAGGAAAAAGTCGAAATTTTTCCCAAAAAAGGCCAAAAAAATACACTTTTTGGCAAATTTTTTTAATTTTTTCCCAACTGGGGGGGGGGGGGGTTGGGGGGAAATGATTTTGGGTACTGGGTTGGCCGAGTTTGGGGGGGGGTCCCGCCCCCCAACCCCCCCCAAGCACAGGTATGGGCAGTATGCTCACAAATTTCCAGTCCTATGTGATGTGTCGTTTATCAGAAAATCGTGAAAATCTGAAATACTACTTGCTTTCCACTTTCATTATTTAGAAGCATTTCAAGAAAAACAGACTATAATGTTATTCATCGTCACGTAAAATTGTTTCTGGCGACTTAAATTTCGATTAAATTATTTATTTATTTCTTTTAAATCTAAGTTTATAATTTTTAAATTTTTAAATTTTTTATTTGTTTTCAAATTTAAAATTAAATTTTAGATTAAATTAAATTTGAATTAAATTTAAATTTTAACTAACATTTTAAATTTAAAAGATTAAATTAAAATTTTTAAATTTTTAAATTTTTCAAATTTCTAAATTTTTCAAATTTTTAAATTTTTTAAATTTTTAAATTTTTTAAATTTTTTAGTATTAGATACCATGGGCAGTGCAAAAGATTTATCCCACTCATCATGCCTTGTACCAGGCCGAGTCCTTGGTAAAGTTGTACCAGAGGTTGAATCCTCAGCATTTCTGGACATATTGAGCCCCAAGTCTTTGTAGAAACCTTTAGGTTTTGTAGCACTTTGGGTGACTCTGCGCTCTTCCATATTGCAAGTGTCAGAAGCCACCACTCATTATGTTTATTCCTCTGCTTAGATCTGTAGATGTCAGGAATATAACTAAAGAGTCTATTGGCTTGTATCCAACTAACTACTATAGGTCACTCAAAGGAGCTTCCTGTAAGCAATCAGCTGAGTACAGTGCAACAGTTCTCTAGCAGAACTAAATACAACCTTCAGTCACTAATAAGTGACTGGAAACTCTAACTCTTGCAATTGAAAAGCAATCAGGGTCTCCCAGATGCCTCCTAAAAGCTCACACAAATACAAAGAACTCACTACAATAATAACCGGGAAAGGCTGGGGCTTTCCTTGGTAACAGATCCCTGTAAGTCGGTGCCCACCTCTGCTAAATGTGAGTATTATTATTAACAATAATAATATAATATTATACTAATAATATGTAAATTCACTGGGGGTGTCAGCATTCCATTTACTGGGTGAGAAGTAAACAACTATAGTAACAAACAGACACCACTCACCCACAACACAATGAAATCATCAGAATGATAAACATCCTTCTTTTTGGTCGAATTGTGGCTTCGCCCGCTTCACCAATTTTGCATAGATGTGGGATGACTGCTATCATAAGTACATCCCCAACACGTTAAAAAGAGGTGTGGTTAGATGATGAATGGTGATTGGCTAGTTGCGTATCGGTCGCCCGTGACTGAGATCCCCTGAAGTATAAACGCACCTTTATTAATAAATTTTTACAGTATAATGGCATATTGAATAATCAACATACATGTTTTCTGATATTTGAAATTATACGCACACCCTTGATTAAAATGCACCCCTGAATAGGGGCACCCTTTAGACTTCGTTTGAAAAAATTAACGCACTATGCTACTAATCAAGGAAGTATGGTAGCAGGAAACTGGAGTCAGTTCATTTGATTCCATTGCTCTCAGATCTTCAAGAAGTATTACGAGTTTTCTACACTGCAGGGAGAACAATGTAGAAGAGGATGGGTACGCAAAAGTCAAAGAATGTGTAGAATGCTCACAGCAAAGGAGAAGCAGTTTCCACTGAGCAAATTTGATAAATGAATTCATCCCAAAAAAGTTTGATGCAGAAATAATATCCAGACTTATGCGCAAAAAATAAACAGTTTTTCAAAGATGAATTTTTAATAGGGCAACAAGTTGCAAGTTTCTGGTCATAAAGCAAGCCGAGTCACCTACATGAAGACCAATGAACCAAAAATTATCCTGCTGGAGCAGACGATTTTTGCGAGAAAGATAAAACAAGAGATATAAGTGACTTAACACTATATGACCCGAATTTTTAGATGGAAAGTGAACCATTCCTGCATTCCAAATTGATTTGCTTCAAAAGCTTTCTATGCTTTCTTTTTCTATTTATCTACACTCCCAGTGCTTTACTGTTCTCTAATCTGAAAGATTAAATTTCAAGAAAAGCCAACTTTTGTTGATCAAGAATTGAAAATTAAAATTTATTGATTAGAATAGTCAGCAGATTACTGTAGATTTAACACCCTAGCAGTAAATAAACTTTGGCATTTTTTGTAGGACATTGTGATCTATCCATTACATAGGGAAATTTTCAGTCCTTTTGAGCTTTAGCAGTACACTTTTTTGTGGAAGGTAGCCAGCTTTTTCACTATTTTTACGTTTAAATTTTTACATTTTGAAACTTTTAAAAAAATGTAAAATGGAGAATATGAAAAGGATTTTTATTCCAACTTAGAGCAATGTACTCCTTATCTAATGAATGGTCGATAATAATGTTACTTTATGCCCAGGCCGATGCATCACATGTCTTGTAAATAGACAGAAAAATTTCAAAAAGTGCAAAAATTCTAAACATTGAGGTTCTGTTGTCCAGCGGATTTTTTTTATTCAGGTTGAGAGTTATCTCAATATTCAGCATACGAAACTTAGCCTAATTTCTCATTTTTGAAATTTATCGAGCTGTGGTAGTTCCACAATGAAGGTAACAAGTATCAGAAAATGTAATTGTAAGATGGTCTTTAAACTCCACATGGTGCGGCCCCCTAGCAGTACATGAATTTCCCTAAATTTTTTTGTCAGCAGGTAAAGGACATTGTAAACTATCTATTCTAAAGGAAAATTTTTGGTGCTTCTGAGCTTTAGCGGTAGATACGGTGATTTTTGTAAAAAAAGTTACAATTTTGGCTCTCAAACTTTGATGTTTCGAGCACCAATGTATTGCTAATGCGCACTTTACACTCATAAATCTTACAGTAAACGGAGCCCATTCATTCACCTAATATTAGGTAAATTTACAGAAATACGATGTCTGACGTATCTAAACCTGAAAAAGTTGAAAGAAATGTATTGTCGAAAATTAGAGCGATCGCAAATTTTCAATTTTTGTCTTACTGTAGCTGTGCGAGTTCTGATTTTCAGAGGTAATGAATATCATTTTCGTTCCTAACACATCAAGTTACACCAAATATGCGATTTTCCGGTAGGATTGATTTTTCGCTTATCACAACTGAGATTACTCATCGTGTTTTAAGTTAAAATGTCAGACGCAGCAACATTACTAATTACGATCGATTTGATTGGAGGAAAGTTATAGCTGTCCTGTTAATCGCTTATTGACGAATAGATCGCGCTTCGTTTCACCAATCGGATGTTTATATAGCTGTGATTTGCCCTATTATGACTTGGGATTTTTTTCTCATCGTTTACATGTAATGTTTGTACATATTACCTACTTGCTTCCTGATGATAAATCTGATCCAATCTCGTTAAAAATGGAAAATAATTAGCTCCATAAACTTCTATGCACTCCGACACGGAGCTCTGTTGTACTTCAATAAATACAGGCAGGTTTGAATTGCCAAAGTTTTGTGAGCAATCCGATTCTGTCTACTGTTAATAAGAGATTGTTTTCCGCATCAGCCACAGTTTTTTTCCTCAATCGACGCTTTTTGAGGAACTTTTTTTGAAATTGAGGAAAATTTTTTTTGCTTAGGCACCACTTTGAGAAAAATTTTTTTGATGGTTTCCTGTCTGGAGATGCATTTTACGCGTTCTAAAACCTAAAATTTTCGAAATTTTCCGGCGCTTCGCGCCGAATTTTAATTACTTAATACTTTTTCAGCTTTTAATTATCAATATATTATGAATAAATGTTTGATCCTGTGTCGTTTTTTTTTGAGAATTTGACGAAAAGCAAGATTTTTCCCGGTTTATTTTACCAAAGTCTTTTTGCGGTCTTTGAAAGAAAGAAAGAAAGAAATTTATTAAAAGCGAATAAATACACAAGTAAATGCAACTAATACAGAAAAGCTCATGGACGTGACAAAAGCACGTGCGAATTGAGCCTTAAAAAACGACTCAATTTAGACCGAAAACAGGGCATGTTGTTTGAATGAATGATATCATTGGGTAGGGAATTCCAAACATCAATATTTCGCGAGCAAAAATCATGTTTTAAAGCGTTAGAGTTATATTTCGATTTATACAATTTAAATAATGAATGAATGAATGAATGAAGAAGATTTATTACCTGTCAGGCGAAATATAACACAAGAAAAGAAAAAAAATGTTAAAACGCGAGAACAAACAATTAAAATGTAAGGCGGCACGTAGTCGGCGTATTTCTAAGCTATCAAGCATACCTGTACTTGGGGGGGGGGGGTTGGGGGGGACCCCCCCCAACTCGGCCAACCCTATACCCAAAATCATTTCCCCCCCCAACCCCCCCCCCCCCCAGTTGGGAAAAAATTAAAAAAATTTGCCAAAAAGTGTATGTTTTTTGGCCTTTTTTGGGAAAAATTTCGACTTTTTCCTACCCCCCCCCCAAAATTTCGGATTTACCCCCCCCCCCAACTGGTCGGAGGTCTTACAGGTATGCTATCAAGGCATAGCTTAGTTAAACGCTCATCATATGAAAGGATAGACCCAAAACCACATATTCTTTTTGTGAATCTTCTCTGAACTTTTTCAATGAGATTTATGTCAGAGGCATAGTAAGGGTTCCAAACAGTTGAACAATATTCTAGCAGGGGTCCAACATAAACAGTAAACGCGCGTACAAGGTTAGAAGTATCATGGGAAGTAAAGGTTCTAATTATCAAAGAACTTAAGCTAAAGGCTTTCTTGGTAATTGATGCTATGTGATCTCTAAAACTCAAGTTTTGGGATATAAGTACGCCCAAGTCTCTGACATATGGGTTTTCACCTGGAATTTCAGACAATCCTAAATTGTAGGGGACCTTTGGATTTGCATGGCCCATATAGAGAATAGAACTTTTTTCAGCCGAAATTTCGAGTTGCCATGTTTTAGACCAATTGAAAATCTGATCAAGATCATCTTGAAGAGTTTTACATTGTGTGGAGGTGTTAAAAATTTTCACATCATCTGCGAAAAGATAGACATGGGATTTTAAAGTATCAGGGAGGTCGTTTATAAACAAGAGGAAAAGAGTTGGACCAAGAACACTACCCTGGGGGACACCACTGCTTACGTCTGATGTTAGGGAAAATTTGTTGTTAATGCAGACTTTTTGAGTGCGATTTGAAAGGAAGGCGATGATCCAATTCGCAAGAAAACCACAGATGCCATAGTTTTTCAACTTTAGAGCAAGCTTACTATGGGAGACAGAGTCAAAAGCTTTCTTAAAATCAATGTAAATCAAATCAATGGAAGATCCTGAATCAATAAGTTTCGTCCATGAATTTTTGCATTTGAGCAACTGTGTTTCACATGACTTTTTTGGCAAAAACCCAAACTGAAAGGGAGATAATAGAGAGCTTCTCTTAAGGTAATCTAAAATAGAAGAGTTAATAATGCTTTCCATGACTTTACAAGCAATACAGCAAAGAGAAATTGGTCGGTAATTGGAAATCAATGAGGAATCACCTTTTTTGTATACTGGAATTACATTTGCAGTTTTCCATATAGATGGTAATGCGCCAGATCTAAAAGAAACCTCAAAGATATGAGAAAGTGGGTCCGCCAAACAATTGGATAGTTTTTTCATAAAATAGGCACATAACCCATCAGGACCCAAGGCAAGAGACGGATTCAGTTTACGAAGAGCAGCACGAACTAGCTCAACAGAAAATGATGAATTGGAGATTTCAGACATAGTTCTTTTGGGGAAAAGAGGCACAGAACCATTATCATTGGTAAAGACTGATGCGTACGCGCGATAATTGAATGGACTCAAAGTGAAAAATAAGTCTGGTGGAATAACTTTAAATTTCAAAATTAAGAACATGTAAGATAGGTCGATACACGTACGTCTAAATTCAAGGTCATCAAGGCCAGATTTGTTGAGGCGCTCCTTATAGCTTAAATCTTTATATCCAAAAAGTCTTTTTTTAAACCTTCGTTGAACTTTTTCTACCAATTTAGTATCCCCAACCAGACAAGGATTCCAGAGTGGTGAACCATATTCCAGGATATAAAGTCTTTAAAAAGATTTTGACATTTGTGTGTCGTGTGATTAAAACTTTTCCAGTCCAAGTGAGAATTCTTGCTGTTTGAAGAATCAAAATTCTTGGTTGCTCCCCTAGTTTTTGAATTGTAGTCTGCCCGACTGAAAATCTATTGAAAATGAATTCACTGAAAAATTAAACCCCTCTCTAGGAAATAAAAGCTGTAAAGGTTAATTTTCCAGCGTTCTAGAATATCAAAATTCCAGGAAAATTTTTGGCACTAGGCGCCGAACAAGTTACTCGTACCAATCTTTCCATTTTCTTTTCAAAACTCAAAAAATTTGGTTTCAAAAGCCTGATGCCGACGCGAATCGAATGAAATAGAAGAAACAAGCTTTTGGTATTTTTTCCGATAAAATTAAGCTAATTTATTGATTTTAGAGTGAACAACAAAAAATTTATTTGTGCAACCAAAATTTTTCCCCAAGTTGCACATTAGAACCTGGCTTTTGCGGAAAAAAGCCCTGTGGTTCAGTTCATACCTTTATGTCGGATTGTCAGCTATTCAGAATGAGTTTCAGAATTCTATTTTCCATCGTTATCTTTTTATCAAAGTTTACTGTTTGATTTACCTGTTATGTCAAAATTAGGTTGTTTTAATGTCGTCAAAGAAATATAAGATATTAAGGTTATGCTGTTGAATTATTCTCTTGCTCGTGTAAACTCACTTAAATATTCATCTACAAACAGGTCATAGCTCGAGTCTTTTTGCAAAAAAAATGTCGGTTTATTGACGGAATGAGATGCAAGTTAATAAGAAACGTTCAAAAATCACATCAGAAATGATTTTGAGCGATTTTTAAGCAAGGAAACTAAAAAAATTGATTTTTTCTCATGAGGAAAATTTTTTTGGGGTTTTCCCTCAAATGGGGCAAAAAGTTTTGAGCAAAAAAAACACTGCACGCCACGGTTTTTTTTCACATTTGCAAATGTGGAAAAAAATCTGGACTGGAATGTGGGAAAAAATTTTTAGGTCTTTCCACAATTGTGGGAGGAAGATTTGGAGTTTTCATGTTGAAAAGATGCATTTTAGTGCATTTTAGGAGGTCCAAATCTCAAAATTTTCCGGCACTTCGCGCCGTTTATAACTTTAATAATAATAATAATTTATTACCAAGCTCAGGCGCGACTTTCAGCATGTCTACCTTCACTTACCATTATCTTTAATAGTTTTCATCATCTTAAACGTATTATTTCATGTTTAATTGGCAATCTTGAATATTATATCTTCATATTTATTGAGGATCCGCATTTTTTCCTTAATAGATTTTTTGAAAAAGGTCAACACGTCATCTTTCTAAACTTTTTGAAGCATTTGTTCCTTCCTTAACTTTAATTTAATTCAAAAGCTTCACGGAAGTATTTTAGGAAAATTTCTACGCTTCTGACTCATTGTTTCTGACATATTGTTTTTCGGCCAAATTTCTACGCTTCTGACTCATTGCTTCTGACTCATTGTTTTTCGGCCAAATTTAGGGAAGTTTACGAACAAATTAAATGATAAAATAATAAATTCGAATGATAAATTTATAGAAATTACGATTTATGAACACAAAATTTAAATCTAATTTTTGAAACATATTAACGGAATGATTTCAGAATGCTTTGAAAAGCTCAAAAACACTTAAATAAAGCGTTTATGAGCATTTTCAAGCGAAAAAACGAGGATTTTAAGGCGATAACTTTTCCACGTGTGGAAAAAAATTTGACCTCTTTCCACATTTGTGGGAAAAGTTCGTGGAAAAAAACAGTGCTTGTTGCAGTGTTTTCTCTGTGCCTCTGTGGCACAAAAAAATCGAGCGTTTGTGCCAATTGGCACAAAATTTTTGGCTGTTCAAACATTAAAGTTCCTTCATTTTTAGACAATTTAGGGCTCGAAGATGCAATAAATTTCCGGCGCTTCGCGACGAGTCAATGGATATAGTATTATCTAATATCTACTCGTATTTGACCCGAAGTTATCTTCAAACAGTGTATCAGCATCGTTGCAGCAAAGTTTATAGGCTGTTAATGAATGATGAATGGAAATAAATTCTGAATATCCTCTGTTCATTGAGTCACATTCGGATTTAAAACTGAAATTCTTAATTTTTTTGTTTGATTCATTTTTCTTGAATCCTTCTCAAGTCTAGGTTTGAACCAGTTTGTATTGAAACCTACACACGAAAATAGCATTGATCTTGTTTTTAATATTTCTGCTGGTGATCACTGCTTTGTTAATTTCAAAATTTTGTTACCTGATAAAATGAAGCTATGTCAAAATAGTCCCTCATTGAATTTTAGTAAAGCCAACTGTGCAGAAATTGGTTACAAACTCAGTCTGATTTCCTGGCCAGACATTTTCTCCAAATGTGCTATTGTTAGTGATATGTACTGCACCTTCCTCAATGTTCTCAACCCCATGATTATAGCTCATACTCCTCTCTTTAAACTCAGATCAAATAAAATATGCTATCCTAAAAAAATATTAAGAAGGCATTCTCTAAAAAGTTGACCCTATAGAGAAGGTACAAATCATCTAGAACTATTGCAGATAAACTGAAAAACAAGTCTCATTCTTTACACTTGAACAAATTATTCTCTACTCATCAGATTTTTATTGAAGAGAAAATAATTCGCAAAAATAACCCTAAATCCTTTTATAATTTTGTAAACTCTAAATTGAACACCAGTAGTCAAATTCCCCCCATACGAAAAGACGCCCATACTGTTGTTCATGATCCAAAAGAAATCAGTGGATTATTCAATGATTATTTCTTATCAGTCTTTAAGGTTGATGATTTTTCTATTCCTGAATTTCCCTTAAGTACCAAATCAAAACTTACATCTGTGGGATTCTCTGTTGAACTAGTCACAACTGCAATTAAAAAAATGAATTCCTCCTATGCTCTTGGACCTGAGTTTATGTGTATATTTCTACAAAAGAACTGGCACCACCTAGCCATTCCATTAACCAGTATTTTTGAAGTTTCCTTCCGGAATCAAGCAAATGTAATACCAATCTTCAAGAAAGGAGATTGCTCTCTTACCTCGAATTACAGGCCTATATCCCTCTGCTGCATTAGTTGTAAAATTATGGAATCTATCGTGAACAATTCTCTGATCAGCTATCTGAAATCTAATTCTCTTTTGACTCAACACCAATATGGTTTCTTGCCCAGTAAATCTTGTGAACTACAGCTTCTAAAATGTAAAAATGAATGGACAAGAAATATTGATTATGGTATTTCTATGGATTGTGTCTACATAGATTTTCAAAGCCTTTGATTCTATATCTCACTCTAAATTATTACTTAAACTAGCAGGTTATGGAATTATCTGATTCCCTAAAAAGTTGGATTTTGCTCTTCTTTTAAAATGCTACCAACGGGTTAATATAGAAACTAATTTCTCTGAATTCTCTTCTGTCACAAGTGGCGTTCCACAAGGCAGCGTCTTAGGACCAACACTATTCCTGTTTTATATAAATGATCTTTCTGACAACATCAAGTCCAACATGTTTTTGTTTGCTGATGACGTAAAAATTTTCAACTCCTCTACTAATAATCATATTCTCCAAGCAGATCTTGATAGAATTTTATCCTGATCTGCCCTCTGTCAGCTTGATATGTCTCCTGATAAAAGTGAAGTACTCCACCTTGGTTATTCTAATCCTATACATTGTTATCAGTTGGATAGTCGATATTCACCCCATGAAGAGCAAACTATAAAAGATCTTGGTGTGCTTATTTCCCACAATTTATCTTTCAAAAATCATATCAACTCAATCGTGAACAGAGTTCACCAACGGAGTTCCTTGATCCTGAAAGCTTTTACTTCGAGAAATAAATCAGTTCTAATTAAAGCCTTCAATACATATCTCAGTTCTTTACTTGAGTAATGCTCCACCATGTGGAATCTTCTTCACATGAATGAAATTCTGCTGATAGAAAATGTACAACAGAAGTTTACCAAGATATTATTTAGTAAAAACTCTAGACTTTCTTATGAAGAACGTCTAAAAGCTCTTTATCAAGAAGATCTTGAAATCCGTAGATTAATAGCTACTCTTTCTTTAATGTATAAAATTATCAGAGATCACACTTGTATTGGCAAAAATGATTTCTTTATGCTAAACTTTAATGACAACCAGGGTTTTTTTTTGACCTACGAGTCACAAGCCAAGTGGCTTGTTGACCTAAAATTTTACAAGCCATTCCAAATTTTTACAAGCCAATTTTGAATAAATTCCAATGCTAGGTTATTTTTCAAAGAAATGTATATATTGAGCATCACGGCAATCGATCAAAAACGAGATGTCATTCAACATTATTCAATAACATTTTAGAGCCATTAATTCATTAAAATTCAGGAAACATTTGAAATTTTTGAGTTTGATCGAAGTCTAATCTACAAGCATTGTGGAACAAATTTTCCAGCAAACTATACAAGAACATAATGACTTTGAATTACATGAGAAATCGACGGCTAAGTCCTCTATGATGACAAGTGAGAGCCCAAAAAAGCTATTAATCTTTCCTGCCTGAAACGCCGGGAAATTTTTTTGGGTATTGACATTCTGCGATGCTGGAAAATCAATTTTCCAAACATTTATTTGAAATATTAGATTCGAATTTTACGTTTGAAAAATTTCAAAACCATTAATTTATTCACACACTCTCATAAACTTGGCCGAAAAGATATGAGTAAGAAGAGTAGAAATTTCCGAAAACTACTTCCATGAAGCTTTTGGATTGATTTTAGGTTAAGAAAGGAAAAATCGCTTCAAAAAGTTTACAGACTTGACGTATTGATCTTTCTCAAAAAATGTGTCAAGGGAAAAATGTGAATCTTCATTAAATATCAAGATGAAATATTGAAGATTACCAATTAAAACATGAGATAATACGTTTAAGATGATTAAAACTATTAAAGATTAAATGATAAGTGAAGGTAGACATGTTAGAAGCAGCGCCTGAGCTAGAAAATAAATAATAATGCTTATTTAAGTTATAACCGGCGCGAAGCGCCGGAAAATTTTGAGATTATGACCTTCGAAAATGCACCAAAATGCATCTTTCCTGAATCCGATATGATCAAACGCATAAATCAAAAAATTCTGACAAGCCATTTTGGCTTGTTGGACTAAAATTCTACAAGCCATTTTGTCAGTCCAACAAGCCATGGCTTGTAAAATGCTAAAAAAAAACTATGATGACAACACTCGTCGCCAACATGACTTCAAGCTTATTACTGGCAAAGCAAAAACGAATTTGAGATTATATGATTTTTGTAATAGGTATATCAACCATACATGCACATAGGAGGGTAGGGGGGGGGTAAACCCCCATACCTGAGGCCCTGGCCACCCCTCCCCTGGCCAAAAAAATCGTCAAACACCCCACCCTGAACTTTTTCCAAGACAGCTTTTTTCATGATTTTTGTGCATATTTTGAATGAAAAACAGGCTCACAGAACTTTTTTTTGTTTTTTTGCTCACCCACCCCCTACCCCCTGGGAAAAAAGTCCATGGACCCTCTCGCTGGAAAATTCTTGCCGTGCATGTCTGATATCAATATATGGAATAACCTTCCTTCAGATGCTATCAATTCTTCCAGTTTACAATGTTTTAAGAACAAAATTATGAAAATCGGTTTTTCCAAATTCTAGTTCGTTACACTTTGTAAACTGCGCTTCCTAGACTAGTTGAACTTGTCTTTACCGTAGTTTGTTCATTTCAAACTTACATTACGTTGAAACTTTCGTTGTTTTATTTCCGTTTTTTAACCTTGTCTAATTTCTGGATATTTTTTTCTAGCTATCTTTATGTCTTTTCTTCTTACTTTTGTTCGGTCTTGAAAATGGTTTTAGTGTTTCACCGTAATACTCTCTGGATTTCTATATTTGCTTTTTTTTCTTCGACTAGTAAACATTATCAAATTTTACACAATTTTCGATTTTATTTTCACTAGTCTTTACGTTGTTGTTAAATATAAGATTCGTAGTCAAAAATTGAATCAATTTGAACTTCCTGAACAATATTCAAATTTTCTCAGTATTCCATTTGAGTCGTCGTGAACTACTTGCTCAGTTTTTTCCTATCTCACTGACATGGTCAGCTGAAAAATAGGTTGGGCACGATCTTTACAAAAAATTAAAGCGTTAAACATTAACGTTTTATCGAAATTTTTGGCCTAAAACCTTTCCGCAGTTTTCAGTATGTTTCTAGTAGAAAAAATTTTTTGTGCCATTGGCACAAATTTTTTTGGCCTCTCGTGCCACTTGGCACAAATGTCCATGCACAAAAAAACGCTGACTTGTTGAAGCACATTTTCTCCAATAAACCTTTCTCACAAATGTGGAAAGAAACAGGGTTTTTTTCACAGGCCAGGCTAAAGTGTAACATGAGAAAAATTTTTATTGCCCAGATAAATTTCTGGTTGCTTTTCCTAAATTCAATAAATTAGCTTAATTTTATCAGAAAAACCATCAAAAGCTAGTTTTCTTGCATTTCATTCGATTACCGTCGGTTTTAGGCTTTTAAAACCCAATCTTCTGAGCTTTATAGAAGAAATGAAAAGGTTAGTATGAGTATGACTTGTTCGGCGCTCCGCCAAAATTTTTTTTGATTTTTATGATACATATAGGACGCTGGGAAATGAATCTTTTCAACTTTTATTTGCTATACAGAAGATTTAATTTTTCAGTATATTTATTAAATTTTCAGTCGAGAAAACTACAATTCAAAAACTGGGAAAGTACCAGTAATTTATTCCTGAACTTTCATGAATTGGGCCGAAAAGGTGTGAGTATAGAAATTTTTGAAATCTACTTTCATGAAGCTTTTGAATTAATTTTACGTTAAGAAAGGAACCATCGCTTCAAAAAGTTTAGAAAGTTGACGTGTTGATGCGGATATTCTCAAAAAATCAAGAAAAAGTATTGAAGATTACCAATTAAAACATGAGATAATACGTTTAGGATGACGAAAATTATTGAAGATTAAATGGTAAGTGAAGATAGACATGCTAAAAGCCGTGCTTGAGCTTGTTAATGAATAATAATGATTATTGAAGTTATAAACGGCGCAAAGCCAATGCAATGCAATAATGCAATAAAATGCATCTTTTTGGTTGGTTTGACCACCCAACCCACATCAGATAGTTCGACTACACCCACCCCCAACTTGGTCGAACCCTATACCCAAACCCAAGCCCCCCCCCCCCAAACTCGAAAAATAGGAAAAAAGTGTCCTTTTTGACTTTTTTGGCGAAAGTTTTCGAAATTTTTTCGTTTTTTGGGGGGTTTTTCGGCCCCCTAAAGTTTGGAAATGTTGGGTCCCTCACCCCAAAAACGAATATCTTAAGAACAACCGAAAACTAAAGCATGACAGAATTTCTGTTGTAGCTGCCCGTTTTTCATAATGGCTCAAATTAAATATAAAAATATTGTTGACAAACAGGTAGAAGTATTTTTGATTTGAATCTGTATTCCTCCCGTAGAGAACAGTTGAACTAAGGCAATTCAGTTTGCGACAGGTTATATTGAACTCGATCATTCTTTCAATCTTTTCATTCTATGCAACGATTGAGAATTAAAAATGCTATCGAATGGGCTATCACATGTTTTTTAAAGTGAACATAAAAGAAAGTTTTGTAAATTCTAAGGCTACAGATTCCGGTTATCAAGATATGCATATATGCAGCCATACATGTAGTGGAGCCCCAAGGTCTGGGGCGGAGGGTTGGGCGACTTTTCTTGGGCCGGGGGTCGGGTCTCTCAAGGAAAAAAACGATTTTTTTCACGAAAAAAGTCCGCAAAATAGTTTAAAAAATAGTAATTTTTTTCTAAAAAGACTAAAAAATGTATTCATGGCGCGAAGCGCCAAGAAAATTCACATTTTCTACCATTTTTTGTTCAAACATTGACATTTTTCAGTATTTTTCCGACCAAAAGTATGGGGATTCCTACGGCTACCATATGCCTATCTATTGGATTGGAAAATCCTGGGGGGCGGTCGCCCAATGGCTAGCCATATGGTCGACGATATCTGGGGGGTTCCCATAGCACTTCCCCCCAATTACATGTATGTATGCAGCAGATAAAATCTGGGGCAAGTTAAAAAAGCTCCAGCCATCGTTTTTTAGTGCGGTGCTAATAAAGCATGGGCCGCGCTAATGAAAAATTTTTATTTCACAATTTACTATACGATGAATAGGTAGGTACATTTTAAAGAACGCTGTCAAAAAATAAGTTTACAATAACACCAGAGGTCCCCAAGGTCAGATTTTTCAGGTAGGGGTAAAATTGGAAATTGTCGGGGGTAGTGTAGCTAAATGTTCACTAAACACGTTATTTTGTCTTAAAATGAGGCAACCAGTGATCAATTTTGAGGACTTCAGGTAGGGGTAATACCCCCCTCATACCCCTCCCCATGGGGTAGTCTGAATCACACATATCCCAATAATGCTCAATACAATCATTAATAATTGATCTATAGGTATTTTAGGCCAATTTGGAGCCTTGGCTCCTAAAAATTCTGATTGACTCCTGAAATTTAGGGGAACAAGTCAAATTAGCTTGTAAAAATTATAGCCTAACGAGTTTGCTCTCTGGAGATGCATTTCTATGCGTTTTGAAAAAGAAATACCAAAAATTTTCTGGCGCTCCACGCCAGATTTCAAATCATTTATGATTTTTGGTATCATTTCTGTTGTGTGGTTGTAAAATGTCGGCCTAGCTTAGGCTTATAGCTTTTAAACATCAGCATGTTATGGATGAATGTTTGGCATTGTATTGTTTTCACGTATTTGACAAAAACCTAGATTTTTCTAGATTATTTTCATAAAATCGTTTTGTGGTCCTTTAGAATTTTCGACTTTCGTGAACATAACTTTTTTCATTTAGAAAATGATTAAGACATCATCAGCATGGGAAAATGACAGAGGTTCTTCTGTCTGAATAGGCCATCCCAATTTGTTGCTGCTTGCCTAATTCCTGAATTTTAGTTTGCTTGACTGAAAACACGTTGAATTCACTGAAAAATTAGGCCTTTCATGCAAAAAATAGATATTAAAAATATATTCATTTTCCAACGCTATAAAATATCGAAATCCATGTGCTCAGGGGTGACCGTAAGCATGTATACTTTACTTGCATTGCAAGTCAGCATTCAATAGTTGTTACCTCCTGGAATGTCTCATCTCGTGGTTTAATCAGTTTACCTTTGATATTGCGTCCAAGTATTTGACGAAAATAAAGATTTTTTCACGAAATTTTCTGCGGTTTTCACAAAATTTTGATCTTCGTGACCATAATTTTTTTGCACTCCGCAACTGATTGAAACAATGAGTTTAGGAGAATGACAGATATTGCCGGTTGAAAAATCCAAATTTTTGATTGCTTGTTTTGTTTTTCAAATTTTGTTGCATGCATTCAATATGATTTTTTGCATTTTATCCGACTATCAAAAATGACTGTTCGGCTGCCAAATTATATCACTTATCCAGGAAATTAATGCCGAAAAAATCACTTTCCAGCATTTTATTATTAAAAATCCTTGAAAAATCTGCGCTTCACGCCGGAAGTCTATTTACAAATTTAGCTATTTCGCCCAAATTTATTAAACATCGTTGACCTCAAACTGATTTTTTAGCTGGTTAGCAGATTGAAAACATCCGCACATTGTTCGAACATGAACATCATTTGACATGATAAATCAAATTTTAAATCATGAAATAAGTGTTAGAAAGAATTGAATAGAATACAAGAAAACTAGGTTTTAGTCCTTTTCCGATAGATGTAAGCAGTTTTATCAATTTATCAGATTTATCAATATCAACGAGCAATCAAAAATTTCTTTGCGCTACCAAATAATTTCCCCAAGTTGTACATTGCAACCTGTCCTGTGCAAAAAACAGTGGTAACAGATAACGGGGTGGTTAACCCCCTGTGAAAAAGGCGCGAAAGTTTTTTTATGTTGAATAGATACCAGAACGCATTTCCATGGTTTACTGATACCAAAAATGTCAAATTTTCAGTCGTATAAATCATTTGCTTGAGAAATATTGATGCTTATAGTTTGTTACCTGACTAAATCATTCGATCAAAATTGATTCAGTTTGTAAAGCTCAATTCACAGACTTAAAAAACAAAAAAAAGATCGCGGAGTGGCATTTGAAAAGTAATAGACGTAATAGATACAGGGTTTTTTTTGACCTACGAGTCACAAGCCAAGTGGCTTGTTGACCTAAAATTTTACAAGCCATTCCAAATTTTTACAAGCCAATTTTGAATAAATTCCAATGCTAGGTTATTTTTCAAAGAAATGTATATATTGAGCATCACGGCAATCGATCAAAAACGAGATGTCATTCAACATTATTCAATAACATTTTAGAGCCATTAATTCATTAAAATTCGGGAAACATTTGAAATTTTTGAGTTTGATCGAAGTCTAATCTACAAGCATTGTGGAACAAATTTTCCAGCAAACTATACAAGAACATAATGACTTTGAATTACATGAGAAATCGACGGCTAAGTCCTCTATGATGACAAGTGAGAGCCCAAAAAAGCTATTAATCTTTCCTGCCTGAAACGCCGGGAAATTTTTTTGGGTATTGACATTCTGCGATGCTGGAAAATCAATTTTCCAAACATTTATTTGAAATATTAGATTCGAATTTTACGTTTGAAAAATTTCAAAACCATTAATTTATTCACACACTCTCATAAACTTGGCCGAAAAGATATGAGTAAGAAGAGTAGAAATTTCCGAAAACTACTTCCATGAAGCTTTTGGATTGATTTTAGGTTAAGAAAGGAAAAATCGCTTCAAAAAGTTTACAGACTTGACGTATTGATCTTTCTCAAAAAATGTGTCAAGGGAAAAATGTGAATCTTCATTAAATATCAAGATGAAATATTGAAGATTACCAATTAAAACATGAGATAATACGTTTAAGATGATTAAAACTATTAAAGATTAAATGATAAGTGAAGGTAGGCATGTTAGAAGCAGCGCCTGAGCTAGAAAATAAATAATAATGCTTATTTAAGTTATAACCGGCGCGAAGCGCCGGAAAATTTTGAGATTATGACCTTCGAAAATGCACCAAAATGCATCTTTCCTGAATCCGATATGATCAAACGCATAAATCAAAAAATTCTGACAAGCCATTTTGGCTTGTTGGACTAAAATTCTACAAGCCATTTTGTCAGTCCAACAAGCCATGGCTTGTAAAATGCTAAAAAAAACTATGAATAGATATTTCCAACAGAGCAAAGTGTGAAAACTTTTGGATACTTTTTACAAAGCTGTCTTAATGTACATAGAAAATATTCTAAACAATCATAGAAAAACAGGTAGATATGTAATGAAAACCATTATACAATGTATTTAATCATGTCAATTTTTAATATTTAGTTGTCGGCAGGGCATTTTTCATTTATTTTCAGAAATTTTTTAGAAAAATTTGGGTATGTAGAGAAATTACACGCTTTGATCGATATTGGCATAAAAAATGTCATGTTGACCAAAAATAGGTTTTATCGACTTTAGGTCCACTTTCGACGCTCATGAAATGTTATATATATTTTTCTTTGAGATTAACGTTCAAGTCGCATACATTTATTATGGGACGGTCAAAACGTAGCCGAAGTCGTTCAAAATCGCGTTCTTTATCCGACGGCGACTCACGTCGTCGTAGAAATAATAAAGCTGATAAACAAAAATCATCTCGACGGGGCGAACGCGAGGTCGAAAGCCGAAAACGACGAGAAAAGCGATCGTCGCCCCATCGTCTAACCGATGACGTTAATCGCGAGCGTTCTGAATCACCACGTCTAAAAAATGAATCAGTGACCAAGAAAGTTGAAGCGGATTTAACATTAACACGTGCTGGCGGAGCCTATATACCACCCGCGAAATTGAAGATGTTGCAGGAACAAATTGCAGATAAATCTAGGTGAAATTTGCTGAATTGAAACTGGTTTTTAGCAGCTAGGAAACATTTCATTGAATTTCAATGAGATAATGTCCCGCTTTTGCATTCCTTGAGTTTTGAGGGAATTTTCATGTCGTTTATCCGTATCCTTTGCTTTCTATAAAATAATTTTTTCAGCGAAGAATATCAGCGCTTAGCCTGGGAACATTTGAAAAAACGTATCCACGGTACGGTAAACAAAGTTAACACGAAAAATCTAGTTAAAGTCGTTAGAGATTTGTTGAAAGAAAACATAATTCGCGGAAAGTAAGTTTTGCAGTCGAAATATTCGAACAATCGAAGTCAAAGGTAAAACTCATTTTTTCAGAGGCCTTTTTGCAAGATCTGTTATTCAAGCTCAGGCAGCTTCGCCTTCCTTTAGTAATATTTTTGCCGCATTGGTCGCCATCATCAATTCAAAAGTGAGATCGCAGCTCATTAATCAAAAGCTTGTTAACCTGTCAACAAGTTCTTAATTTCTAAAACTTTTTTTTGAGGTTTTTGGAAAACTAAAACTAAAAAACTTGAAAAAACTAAAAACTAAAACTTTCCCTCAAAAATTTTCGAAGTTCGAGTTCTATTGCACTTTGTTCTTTTTTTTAATTTAGTCCTTCAATTTTACAGTTTCCGCATATTGGAGAATTAGTTATTCGCCGATTGACCATACAATTCAAAAGAGCTATCGTTCATCGTAATAAACCCGTGGCTATATCGGCGACGAAGTTCATCGCTCATTTGACCAACCAGCAAGTTGTAAGTTTCAATTAGAAAGTTTTTTCACGCATTTGTTTTGTCTCTCTATTTAGCATACTTATGCTGCACTACCCCTTGAAATTTTCGAGATACACATAATTATAACTTTTCGTTTGAATTTTCAGGTTCACGAGCTACTTTCGCTCGAAATTTTAGCCCTTTTACTAGAAAACGCTACAGATGATTCCGTGGAAGTTGCCGTATCGTTCATAAAGGAGTGCGGTGCCAAATTGACAGAACTTGCCCCTAGAGCCATAGACGGTAGACACCATAGACATAGACACATTGTTTGCTTTTCTAGCGCTATGGCGTTTGATGATTGTGAATTCTATCCCAGGAATTTTCGCCAGTTTTCGTTATATTTTGAATGAAAATGTCTCCGATCGTATACAATATATGCTCGAAGTTTTGTTCCAAATACGTAAAGAGAAATTCGCGGTAAGCTACACATAATTATGTTAGCTTTTTTTGTGATTACGGATAGGATAAGAGTCATGTCTAAAACTCGAAGAACAGCGACGATTATACGTTTCCTAAGTTTTAATATTTGACAGTTAAGGTTTGTAACTTAATGTAATAACAGGAAAAATTTTCTATTTAGATCATATTAATTATATGCAGATCTGACGAGATTTAAAATCAGGAGTTATAGGGGGCATTGTTTTCTTCTGCCAGTTGTCATTATATGTTGAGAGAGCAGATGTTATATGTTCAGAAGATTTCCGAATGTCAGACGTCCCCAAAGTAGAAAATGTACATATATGATACGGGTAGCACTTTTCCCATGCCACACCGTGATCTTTTTTGCTCTCTGTGTGACGTCGTAGGGGGTGTATATTTCGGTCGCTCCCTGAATGCTATAGGTGTACAGCAACGTAAAGTACAAATCGCTTATTCCCCCCTACCTTGGTCCATACCTGTAAGAGGTCCGACCAGTTGGTCGAGGGTAAACCCAAAATTCTGGATTGGAGTCCCAACATTTCCAATTTTTTTGGGGGTTGGCGAAAAAAACCCCAAAAAAGTGGAAAAAATTTCGAAAATTTTCACAACAAAGGCCTAACAAGTCACTTTTTTTCCCAAATTTTTCCGAGTTTGGGGGGGTTGGGTATAGGGTTGACCAAGTTTGGGAGTGGGGGTTCCGACACTTGGGTATAGGGTTCGACCAAGTTAGGGGTGGGGGTTCCTCCTACCCCCCCCCCCTTATTACACTTATGCCATGGTCAATTTCACATGCTAACCTTGTAAAAAGCACCAAAATTGTTTTTGGTGCGTCAATAATCAACATTTTCCCCTTTCCTGAACATTTTTCCAAAAGGAGCACAATGTAGGAGAAAACGGTGGATTGCCCAATTCCAAGAATTACAACATAGACTCCTGGGCTACATACAAACATGGAACAAAAACCTTCGTACGGAGCCAAAAATGTTTGTCTCCTACAAAAATCAGTCGTTCTGTACAGCTGTCAATTTTCCACTTTCATACGTCAAAATCATTCATGCGGTAGATACATTTTCAAACACGTGGACACGGCAAACATATTTTCCTTATATTGAGCACGCACTTGTAAAAAAATATCCGATAGCGAAGTGTCTACTTCCTTCAAATTAACTTACCCATTGTGACACTTCCCAAAATTCTGTCTACCAGTAAGTTATTTTTCTCCCATTTCACTCGACTAGTAAGTCATTCTTGCCAGGGTGGTAAATGAATTTCCAAACCTAGGACCGGCTTAATACCCCCTAAACCCCTAAGAGGTGTTTTGCTAAATGCTCTAGAAATATGCGTCGCATGAGCAAAGAGTGCTGACTAACGTGTCCTATGAAATCATATAATAATTCATTTATGCACTTTGAATCGGTTGTAAGCGTCGTGTCATAAAACGCGAATATTAATTCTGCCTTTGCGCATACGATCCTTACGTTTTATGATAATGTAATTGATCAACTGCAATTTTTAGTATTTAATGAATGGACATTTCTCCCAGAATGTTGCATATTTTACCAAGGCCATAATATTTTAATATTTATTTTAAAGGCGCACCCTGGCATTATTCCTGATCTAGATTTGGTCGAAGCCGATGATCAAATTACCCATACTATAGCGTTGGATGATCTTATCGACCCCGAAAATAAATTGAGTATGATGACTTTGCTCATACAGGAATTTTTCATGAAACAAAGCTTTACTCGATTTACTCTTTCCAGATATTTTCCGTCCTGATCCCGAGTTCGAAAAAAACGAGCATATTTACGAAGAAATCCGAAAAGGCAAGATTTTTTTCTGCGTTTGGTATCCTATATTCGATTCCTCGTGATTACAGAATTTTTGTTCATTCAGAAATTTTGGGTGAAGATGACGATGATGATGATGACGAGGAAGGAAGCGATGAAGATGAAGACGAAAATGGCGAAGGAGGTGCTACAGAAGAAGGTAAATAGTTCGAATTTCGTATTTGATGTAATGAAAAAGTATCGTATCTGTTGTTGCCTTGATAATATTCAATATTGGTTTTACCCATGGTAGGCGAAAAGAAGACGGTGATTATAGACAACACGGAAGCGAACCTCGTAGCTTTAAGGCGTACTGTTTATCTGACCATTCAATCTTCACTGAGTTACGAAGAAGCGGCGCATAAACTAATGAAGATGAAAATTGCGCCAGAAATGGAGGTGAGTTGGATAATTTCGGTTATCTTGTGATTAACTTTGTTTTAAATTACTTTCCTGTCGACAACATTGATTGATAACTCGATCATTTTTAAAAAGTTTAGAAATTTCAAAATCGACAAGAGTCTATAACCTTGAGAAATTATTCAAAATTTTGCGAATTCGGAACTTGGCAAAATCTTGAATTGTTGTTATTTTCTGTTCATTTTGTCTACAGAAAACTGCAAAATCTTATGGTATATTTATTGTATAATGGCAGTTGCAGCGAAGGGCTGAAAGTAAGTGCAATTCAGTAAAAATAGCGAGTTTATTGCTGTAATCAATGAGAAAAACTTTTTTGTCTATCAGCGATAAAAAGGCCGACTAATTATATTCTCCAATAATCTGGTCCAATGCGTCTAAGGTATTGGCAACAGTTCTATTCAAATCCAAAGTGAATAAACAAGATGCCGTATCATAAATTTTGGCCTTTCCTTTGTGATGAGTGAATTAATATTTTTTCTACAGTATTAAGTTGTTCATTCCATGAAAATACTGTGTCGAATTGTGCCTATTTTTTTCTTTCATCTTTCATTCAAATTAATAGACCATATTATTATTAAATAAATCTAGTAGCATGAACAATTTTTTTCAATAACCGTCGTTCTCAAAAACATACAATTATACGTTTACAATCAACTTTGAATTTTTTAGATACAATATTTTTTAAATTCTGCCCGCAAAAAGTATTGTTTATTTTTAGCCCGAAATTTGCAATATGCTACTGGACTGTTGTGCTCAAAATAGGACATTCGAGAAATTTTTCGGACTATTGGCTGGCGTACGTTTTTTAAAACTCTAGACGCAATATTGCACCAGAGTCAAATAAAATTTTTTTGCAGCAATTTTGTCGGATAAAGAAAGATTATCAGCAATTTTTCGAACAGTTGTTCAAAGACAGCTATGATACAATCCATCGTTTCGATATCGGAAAAATAAGGAATATTTCCAAGTTTTTCGCTCATCTACTATTTTCTGATTCCATTTCATGGATGGTAAGTTCATTTTTGTAACTTTTGAAAACGCATCCTAAATTTATGATGTAATTGCAGGTTTTGGGACACATCCATCTGAACGAACGCGATACTACGTCGGCCGGGCGAGTTTTCATTAAGATCCTGCTGCAAGAGTTGACGGAAATTTTCGGCCTAGAAAAGTTGTACGGCAGGATACGGGACGCGTAAGTTTGTAATCAGCAGATATCTAGTTCTAGACAAAAATCTCATTAACGTTTAGCTTGTAATGTGTTCCTGGCATATTTTGTTGTGCATTTTGACATAGCGAGAAACGTTTTTCCAAACTTTTTTTCTGCGAATCTGCATCTCTGACAACGTTCAACTGTGAACATGAAAATCAGAATAGGAGTCTATGTGTCACACGGTAAATACAAATCGGTAGTCATAATTTTTGGCTCTTGATGCTCGACTCAATTTTTTTTTTTTTGACTTGGACTATAGTCTGTTCTAAAATGATAGATGCAGTGATCTCATGAAAATAAGTTTAATACGAAAAAACTTAAAAGCTTATTACTGTAATGGATGAAAAATATTTTCAGTTCGTGAACGGTAAACAGAACAAAAGAAAATTTTCTTCAATAATCCGATTGAATGGTTCAAATTTCTCGAGTCGCACTCAGGTATAAACACACTTCTAATCAAAAATTTAATTAAGTAAAATTTTTTCTATGACTTTAGCCCATCCGTTTTTATGAAGTAACAGCGTCCTTTTACAGCATACAGTTCCCCACTATATGTGTAAATGTAATGTCAAATTATACCAACGTTCACTTTCCGGTGCGTCTATTATTTCAAAAATGGGCTATGACATTTCTTCGTTATAAAATCATTTTCAGCACGATGCAAGAAGCATTCGATGGTCTTTTTCCCCGCGATGATCCACACGATACGCGGTTTGCCATCAATTTTTTTACCTCCATCGGTTTGGGTGGCTTGACGTAATTGCAAATTTTGTCATTTTTTGAGTGACGGCTAATAGTGTAAACAATCCATTTTTAGAACGGACCTTCGAACGTTTTTGGAAGGATCGTGAGCGGCTTTTCGACAAGATTTGTTATTCTATTGTGTATATATCAAATTTGTAATTTTTATATTGATGAGGCGAACACAGTAATTAATTCGAATTGATGGTGCGGTGTTCATGTTGTTCGATAATATTAGTACTCATGTTCGTTGGTCATAGCCCAAAGAAAATCACTCTATTTTTCCCTATGGTTTACTGTATAACGCAGCAAATTTTCGAAAATTTCTTTAAATTAAAATCGGTCAACAAGTTTAACTGTTCGGAAATGGAGATCGAAGAAAATCAGGGTGCCGTCGTGGCTGAAAATCCCGACATTCAATTGTTCGGGCGATGGACGCTGGATACGATCGACGTCAATGATATGAGCTTGGTCGTAAGTTGAAGAAATGGAATGTTTCGGCCTGACAAGAGGTCCGACGGGTTGGGTTACACGTTAAAAGCCAAGCAAAACATAGTTTCCAAAGTTTTAGGAAAGGGGTCGGCAAATGCTTTGAACAATGCGTTAGAATAAACCAAAATCTGGCGCGCAGCGCCCGAAAATTTTAAAAAATTTTCATTTTTATAATGTGTTAAATGCACCTGCGGACAGAAAACTATCACAAAATTTTTCCGCAAAGCAGTGCCTAAGCACAGAAATTTGCCTCAATTTTAAAAAAATTCCTCGAAAATAGTCGATTTAGGAAAGTGTGTTTTCACACCTTAAAATCAAACATCACAAACGTCAATATCCGACCGGCTGGGGTATGGCTGTCGACAACGACAACTAAATGTTGAGATGGGAGTCGTACGTCGACAACTTCCTAGATTTCATATTTGGGCATTACAATAACACATTTTGGCACGAAAAAAATTAAAATGGCTTAAAATATTTTGACCGTTTGTGACAAATAGCACAAGTTTCTTGACTATTCAGAAGCTCAATTTGATCGATTTTTAAGGCCTTTTAGAGTTGGAAACACGAAATAAGCTGATCAGGGTTGGCAAGACCTGGGTTTTTGGGTTTTTGGGTTTTTCTGGGTGCATTTTTTTGACAAAATTTGGGTTTTTGGGTTTTTGGGTTTTTCTTAATTCTTTTAAAATGAGGATTTCATCGTTAATTTGAGGATTTCATCGTTAATTTCCCTGTGGCAAATCCAGAACGAGATTGAGGATTTCATCGTTAATTTCCCTGTGGCAAATCCAGAACTAGCTGACCAAAAAAGTGCTGTGTATCAAGAATTGACGCAATACATGATTGAGGCAAAATTACAAAAACAAAATAACTCATTTCGCTACCAGACCAGATGCTCGTCAAAAAGAAAAAGTCTGTCTCTGAGTATTGGCTCACAGATGGAGCTGACTGGCCGCTGGTGCAACGAATCGCTCTGAAGGTACACATAGATGACATGTTATTTGTTTCAATGTATTACATGTATAAAAAGTTAATTGAGGTTTTTTCGCTCGTTGTCTCTACCGCATCTTCGGAAAGAAACTTCTCTACCTTTGGCTTCATACATTCCAAGCTGCGAAATCAATTGTCGACGGAAACAGTGCGCAAACTGGTATTCGTTAAGACAAACTTTGGGCTGCTAGAAAGTTCCCGTGACTGTGAATCTGATGAAGTGAGCGAAGCCGAAGCGTGAAATTTGATTTCCGTAATTTTCAATTTTTTAAAGTGACATTTCAATTTTTAGTGTTTAGATAATGCAATAAAAAATTCAATAAACAGCCAATCGTTTTAATGAGCCAAATCGACAAAATCGTTGTGCAATGTGCAGTCGCGTGACTCGTGTAAATATGTTACAACCAAATATATAGTCAGTCTTGAACACTGTTCAGCAATTTAATACACTTTATACGTTAAAAATAACATTCTCATATATATTTTAAGTAAAATGATCATTCATTAGTACAAAACTGGAACAAAAACCCTAGAAAAACCCACCAAAAACCCAGAAAAACCCACCAAAAACCCAGAAAAACCCACCCAAAAACCCAAAAATGAAGATTTCAAAAACTGGGTTTTTGCCAACCCTGAAGCTGATGCAAATTTTTTGGCGGAATTTTTGCGAATGGTGGTGGCCACGCCGAAATTTCTCTGACGCCGGTTTTTGGGGGTTTATGATGAAGGGAAGAAAGAACAAGTGGAATTATGCATGGGAAAAAGCGCCAAAATTTGGAAGAGCCTCAACAGCGCTGCGCCCTTCGGGCGTTGCTGCTGTGCCCTAAGCCTAAGGAAAATTTTAAAGGAGAAATAAACTCAAATTAGATTTTCAAATTCGTTGACTTTCGACAATAAAGCGCGTCCCTAATCAGTGTTTTTTTTGTGCCAAAACATGGTTTTTGGCACAAAAAAATTTGCGGCGGCAACTTCCATCCGTAATTTACCCTTTTTGGCCTCCCAAGTCAATTGGCCCAAATGTCCGTGCGCGGAAAAACACCGCTGATGACAGAATCCGAATTTTCAAGCATTGACAGGTTCCAGCGTGCAACTTTGGAACAGAGAAACTTTTGGTTGCATACGCTAAAATAACTATTTTTCGCCCAAAAAATTTTTGGAAGACAACAAAAAATTTGGCTGTTTTTGCCGACTGGCATAATTTTTTGACCGGCCAAATACGTTTGGGTTTTTAGAGAGTTGGAAACGTGTAATTTTCTTGTTTCTGGGCACCGATTCATTGAAACAATCATACCTGTAAGAGGTCCGACCAGTTGGGGGGGGGAGGGGTCGAAAAAGTCCAAAAAACATACACTTTTTTGCTAAATTTTTTCCCAACTGGGGGGGGGGGGGTTGGGGTATATGGTTGGCCAAGTTGGGGGTTCCCCCCCCCTCCCAAGTACAGGTATGAACACAATAAACAATCCCATTTAGCTTGAACGCGAGCGAATTTCAGTCGAATGTTTTTATTGCGGAATATTTATAGATAACCGATTACTTATTGATGAATCGAAGTTCTTTACTTCCTCACTGGAATTTATATTTTTGGCCGTTTTTGTTAATAACCACCATACCTGTACTGGGGAGACCCCCCCCCCAACTTGGCCAACCCAGTACCCAAAATCATCCCCCCCCCAGTTGGGAAAAAATAAAAAAATTTGTCAAAAAGTGTATGTTTTTTGGCCTTTTTTGGGAAAAATTTCGACTTTTTCCTACCCCCCCCCCCCCCCCCCAAAAAAATTTCGGATTTACCCCCCCCCCCCAACTGGTCGGAGGTCTTACAGGTATGTTAATAACAACTTTATAGGCGGAAATAAAAGGAAAATATAATTTTCATGAACAGTCGCAGCAGATATTTGAATTCTACTTTGTTCCATGTTAGCTAATGACCTATAATTTTTTTCAGGATTACATTGCCGTTAAGGATAAGCACGCTAAATATTTGCCCCATTCGGCCGGTCGTTATCAAGTAAAGCGGTTTCGCAAAGCTCAATGCCCCGTTGTCGAACGTTTAGTCTGTTCGTTGATGATGCACGGTCGCAATAACGGCAAAAAATTGATGACTATGCGTATAGTGAAAAACGCTTTCGAAATTATCCACCTGTTGACCGGCGAAGTGAGGATCATTTTATTTGAAAACCAATGGATTTGGATTTCGTTCCATTATAGAATCCTTCGTTCATTATAGAATCCCGTTCAAATTTTGGTCAACGCAATTATCAATTCTGGGCCACGCGAAGACTCTACCCGTATTGGTCGCGCTGGAACCGTACGTCGTCAAGCCGTTGACGTGAGCCCGTTACGTCGCGTCAACCAAGCCATCTGGTTGTTATGCACCGGAGCGCGCGAAGCCGCTTTCCGCAACGTCAAGACAATTGCTGAATGCTTAGCCGACGAATTGATCAACGCGGCGAAGGTGAATTCCTTGAATAAGTTCATTGACATAAAATCGATGAGGTAGCTGTTCTGGGAAGCGTAGGCATACCAAGACAATGGGACTATGTATAAGATGAGATCACTTCAGTACCAGAAACGCTCATTCCCATAACCGGTTCAAAGTTCATCTCAGGGATAATTTGACTGAATGAGTGACTAGCTGTACACAAAAATGAACATTATCTTCAATAGTTCAACGCTAATTTTTTCTTCTACACCCTCAAGAATGCGTAGACTATGGAGTAAGCTTGAAAATCAACTTTGATCGCGTGTCTGTTTTCTGCGAGATAAATGCACTAACGTCCGATTTCCTACCTCAATTTGGCTTGCAAACAATAACACGATTTGAAAACCAACCCACCGTCTGTCATAGCTTCAAAACTTCAGGTCGGTTCCCAGATGAATTTAAAATCCACAGGGGGTAATAATTGACTAAAAAGTCGAAAAAGGCTAGGTTCTGGCGAAATATTTCGAAAAAGGTACCTTTTTGTGTAATTTTTTGATCTGGTGCAATACCAACATTCGGGTGACCGCCTTTTGTACTGACTGGTACCAAATAAACTGATAGAGATGCTTTAGGTCTGTGTGTAGACCAGACATGCTCGGCAAGAATTTTCCAGGGGTCCTTTGACTCTTTATTCAGGGGGTAGTGGGGTGGGCGAGCAAAAACAAAAAAAAGTTCTGAAAGCTTTTTCTCATACGAAATATGCACGGAAATTTTCAAAAAATCTGTCTTGGAAAAAGTTCAGGGGGTGTTTGACGATTTTTTGGCCAGGGTCTCAGGGAAAGGGGTTTACCCCCTACCCCCTGTATGTGCATGTATGGTGTAGATTATTTTATCTATGTACCTATTTTTCGTAAATGAGCTGTCGCTGGTCAAAAGTAAAAAATGTTGAGATTTTGGTATGCATGTGCCGTCCCCGATAAACCTGTACATGGTTCAAAAAAATTTTTCTTGGTCGAACACGATGAAGTGGAGAAGATCTGGAATTCGTCAAGTTGTAATATTATATGTCCTGTTTTTTATTGGAAATAATGAAAATCCTAAATTGAGGAACGCTAATCTAAATCTTCCAATTATACAAAATACAAATGTTTAGATTAGTGCTGAACACGGAGCAAATTTGTTACCCGGGTACCCTGGCCAGTCATTACCCGGGTGATTATATACGGTATGAAAAGATAATGTAAATGAAGTATGTTATCGTAAAATATCAGTAGAACAGTATGAAAATGTAAATTATTAATCAGTATGTGTAAAATGCAAATTTTGTGGCGCAAAAAATGAAATAAACTTCAACAACGTTTTATTTCCAACGTATCACAACAACAGATCAACAAAACTGTCAACTCAAATTCATGATTGAATTAAAAACTGTCACTTCTGGATTTTGAGACTACGTGTCAAAATATATTCCGTTTTATGATGTCTAATTTCATTATTATGAAAATTTATCAATAATTGAAACGGGTACCCGAATTACCCGCCCGCTATTTTAGTGCTGGCACTTAGGCGCCTGTTCCAGAACCAAACTTTTGCTTTCTTTTAATTTTTTTCTTCAGTTTTTTTTCTGTCTCTTTGTTAATGTTTTGGTTTATGATCATGCTGTTCTTTCTTTATCTTATACTTTTCTTTGTATTTTTTCCTTCTTTCGTCTTCTGTGTTTTGCTCAAGTTTTTGTTTAAGTTGTTGTGTTCAAGTATGGGAAATTTCAGAAGATTCATATAGCATTGGTGGAGTGAAACCCAATTTAGAAGTGAAAACATGAGAACCACTCATTTGGGAATATACTGAGCCAGACGGCCCTTCTGATCAGGTTATAGCGTTTAATGTCCAGAAATACATTGCGTTTTTAAAATAGAAAATACGGAAAATTTTCCGGCGGGTTCTCAAATCATTTTATTAATGTTGCACAGTTAGAAAATGTCGGCCTAGCTTATGCTTATAGCTTTTAAACATCAGCATGTTATTGATAAATGTTTGATCTTGTATTGTGTTCTTGACGTATTTGACGAAAATCGAGATTTTTTTCGCAAAATCGTTTTGCGGTCCGTTTCGGCTTCCGTGAATTTTTTGCATTTTGAAAATGATTGAAAAATTATCAACATGACAGAATTGCAGAAGTTCTCGTTGGCTGAAGAAGCCGAATTCTTGGTTGCATGCATAATTTTTGAATTTTAGTTTGCCCAGCATTGAATTCACTGAAAAATTTGACATTTCATCCAGGAAATAAATATTGAATAGATAGAAAAAGAAGAAAAGATGAAAACTGATTCATTCATCTTCCAGAGGACATCAAAATCCAAAATATTCAAGTCAGAGGTGAAATACCTTTGGCGCTTTTTATGCTTCAGATTATTTGAAAATAATCTCTTTTGGTGAATTATTATTATTACATCGAACATAGGGAAAAAATGTTTGAACTCTTTTGCCAACCAAATGGCGTAAAGATCACGATCGATTATCAATAGTTGCACAAGAATGTGCTGAAAAATTGATTTTGCAGACGTTTTGAGGCCTCGAAATCAAAATTTTTCGGCGCTAGGCGCCAAACATGTTACTTTTGCCAAACTTTCATTTTTCCTCCAAAAGTCAGGAAATTCAATTCTGAAAGTCTAAAACTGACACAAATTGAATCAAATACAAGGAAGTAGCTTTTAATAATTTCTCTAATAAAGTTTAACGAATTCATCACTTTTAGAGCAAGCAAAAAAAATTTGTCTGTACAACTAAATTTCTTCCCCGAGTTGCACATGCAGTAGGCACGACGAAGATAATCAAACGCTACCTTGCACATCAAAATTTTTTCGGGTTTACTCGGGCTTTTCAATCGGTCCGGCCCGAAAATTTTTTCAGGCAGCTCGAAGCCCGTATTTCGGGCCGAGCCGAGCTTTCGGGCTTAAGTTCAGACCCCCTACTAAGTCTTTCTATGAATACGGCCCCTGGTCTAGAAATGTGCACGCATACTCAATCAAGTTTTGAATTTTTTTAATTGAAATTTTTCCAATAAGATCTATGTGTAAATATACATATAACGGGGCCCCGAGGTCTGGGAGGTCGGGCCACTTTTTTGGGGCTGGAGGTCAGTAATTCTCAAAATTTAAGTGGAGGGGTCTCTAGGGAAAAAATTCGAGTTTTTCACGAAAAAATCCCGAAAAATAGTTTTAAAAATGGTCGTTTTTCTGAAAAGACCGAAAAATGTGTATTCATGGCACGGTGCGCCGAGAAAATTGTCATTTTTCATCAAAAAATTGATAATTTTCAGTATTTTTTCGACCAAAAATATGGGGTCCATATGGCTAGCCATATGGTCGACGATTTCTGAGGATGGGGTTCCCAGAGCATTTCCCCCCTCAATTACATTTATAGGTACTTCTATCCGACTACATCTTGAAGATTGTCCTGTTGAATTGCAAAAACAGAGCACTAAAAGTATTAATTTTCGCTGCATTTCATTGAATTGATTATATCAACTAAGTATTTGTCTAGGGTTCGAGCAATTCTTACGCTATCAAGAAAAAAGACGAATTGGAACGTGTCGCCAAATCTAATCGTTGAAAATGTCCTATTGTTATACCATCGATTTATATCGTTTGTTGGAATAAATCAGATGTACGGATGAGTTTTCGACGTGTCCCCAATACGGCGAAACCCACAACAGCGATTCTCAATACCGAAATTCTCAACAGAGCGAATACTGAAATTTATACGCATTAGAGTAAACGCGCACATCCTTTTTATGATTAATATGCAAATTAAGGGAATTTAAATCGTTTCTGTTAGTTGAGATAGTCTATTTTTAGTTGCATTTGGCCATCTAATTTTCACATGCTTTTGCGCTGCAAATGTGGTAGTTATGCGCGAATGGACCATTCCAAAAGCACAAAAAAATTTCTGTGGGAAAAACATTTTTCGAAACGTTTGAAAAGTCGATTTGTATGCAGCTAAATTGCAGTGTAAAAAAATCAAATTGATAATGTACAAATTAGATGAAATGAATAAAATAATTGAGCAGTAAAGGCAGAACAAAAGAATGAATGATGAAGGCATGAGAAGTAAAATAATGTAGTAAAAAATTGAACAAAAATGCACAACCTGAAAAAATTTGCAAAAAGTAGCACAACATAATATTCAAAGGAAAACAAAAAACGTGCACGTGGATATGTTAATAAACAAACGAGAATAAAAAGCGTGAAAACACATCAGGGTTCATACACAACGTGGAAAACACGGAATTTTGTGGAAAAATAAATATTTCGTGTTGCAAAGTAGAGGAAAATCGTCAATTTTTTTTGCCGCGCTGCGGCGAGTTTTCTTGTTCGACTATGCACATTGAAAGTGAAATTGCTTAAAATCATCGAGTATTTGAGAGTTTTTCAGTTCAACTTTTAATTCAGCCTTTAAATTATTAGGTCAAAGTCAACGTTTCAATTGGATTGTTAGGCAAGGGTAATATTCGAGAAAACATGCGAACTCCTCATTTATGCCTGAAAATTGGAGACTAATCAACAAAATGTTTTCGGCTATTTAGAGGATTCATATTTGCGAGCGAAAAAAAATCGAGTCTGATCAGGGTTTTTTTACGTCAATAGCCATGGCTCCTAAAAATTCTGATTGACTCCTGAAATTTAGGGGAACAAATTGGCTTGTAAAAATTAAAGCCTTACGCCCCTTTGGTAGGTGGGTTTGCTGTCTGGAGATGCATTTCTATGCGTTTTGAAAAAGAAATACCAAAAATTTTCTGGTGCTTCACGCCAGATTTCAAATCACTTATTCTTGTTATCATTTCTGTTGTGCGGTTGGAAAATGTCGGCCTAGCTTACGCTGTTTTATATAGCTTTTAAACATCAGCATGTTATGGATGAATGTTTGACCTTGTACTGTTTTTTCACATATTTGACTAAAACCTAGACTTCAACAAATTCGTTTTGTGGTTCTCTAGAATTGTCGACTTTCATGAAGATAACTTTTTGCATTTGGAAAATGATTAGCGTGGGACAATAGCAGAGGTTCTTCTGTCTGAAAAAGTCATTCAATCCATCGCTTCTTGCCAAATTTTTGAATTTTAGTTTGCCTGACTGAAAACATGTTGAATTCACTGAAACATAAGACTTTTCAGGCAGGAAATAGATATTAAAAATAGTCATTTTCCAATGATATAGAATATCAAACATGACCGGACATTAGAGCGCAGGAACATTAGAGCGCGGACACTAGAGCACAGAGACCTTAGAGTGCAGGACAATAGAGTGCAGGCACATTAGAGCGCAGGGACACTAGAGTGCGGACAATAGAGCACAGAGACATTAGAATGCAGGAACATTAGAGTGCAGGATAATAGAGCGCAGGACAATAGAGCACAGACATTAGAGCACAGGACAATAGAGTGCAGGGGCACTAGAGCGCGGAGACATTAGAGCGCAGGACATTAGGGCGCAGGACAATAGAGTGCAGACAATAGAGGGCAGGGACATTAGAGCACATCTGTTGGTTTGAAAAAAAATTAACCAATGTTCCATGGCCTGAATGAAGGCGAGTTTTAAAATTGTTTTTGAACATGAAAGAAGAGTACTATGCAAGCAGCTTTATTTCAGAAGTTGACAAAGTTTTCAAAAGCTGACAAAAAACTGCATGTGATTCTGAAGGCGAGTTAGAAATTCAAGATGAATTCGAAAATATCAAAATGACACAATTTTATTTAAAGGTTCAGGTTGGCAAGCAATAAATCAATAAAAATATGTGTGCGATTATGGATTAAAGGTAAATTCCATGTGAGCAACTGGATAAGAAAATGCAAAAAAGTATGAGTAATGAGGAAGCAGACGAACAATGAGATATAAAAAGGGAAAGAGAAAAACACGAGAAAATGAATACAAAGAGAAAATATATAAATAAATGAAAAATAGGGGACAGGAAAAATTAGGAAACGTGAAAGAAGAAAAAGACTAAAAAAATGGGGAAAGGTACTTCGTGGTAGTGTCACCTGCTGATCAATTTTGGCCCAATGTCATGTGATTTCCATCATGTTGATATTTTATGTTTTTCACCACTTTTATTTGACAGTTACTTACGTTTGTTTCATTTTGTTCGTTTTATTTTACATGCATTTCTGAGTGTCATTTTTGTTGCATTTTTGTTGTTTCCATTCTGCATGTAGGCTACTGTATGACCCCTTTAATCAGAATTTCCGCCAGATAAGCTCTAGGAGCTCATGGACATAATTGGAGCATCATGTGCACCTCTTATCAGTAAAAACTAGCGATGTTTCGAAGTCGACTAGTTTGGAAGTTCTCATTAAAAGACATTCATATGTTTAGCATAGGAGTGAAACTCATTCCCAATGCTTAACGTATTCAAACTGTAAAATGTCCATGTGACCATAGGCATCTTCTGCACTAATTTCCACTGCAGAAGTTAGCTTGGGGGATCCTAAGCTCCACCCAGGCCATACTGTAGGCCTATGAGGCCCTTAAAAGGGCCTGTTTTGTTAGTTTTATGCTCATTCCCTGGGTTCTAGCTCCTGTCTGACTTTATGCTTTATTCTCTGTCCGATGTCCTCCTATTGTTATTTGATAATAAATTTGAATACTTGCATTTGACTTACATTCATTGCCAAATTTGCATATTTGTTGCATTCACTGTATCGGCCCACCTGTATATAGAGAACAACCCCTTAGTGCCTGGTTACCCCTGTCACCCATTGATCAGATACTAGAGCATCGCCCCGATCTTGCGAGTTACCCATCGCCAAATCAAGTGGATCGTTTCCCCTGTTCCCCGACCGATATCCAAATCCACAGGGACCCATCACCCTCGCATCAAATTGCACTTGAGAAACAGGACTAGGGAAGTCTTCTCAGGGGATTACTATTGTTGAGGATGTATTTTGGGGAACCCTTCCCTAGGTCAGTTTGCCCTTGAGTCTCCCCTCAGTTAGATGGGCTCTTGTTCCTCAGGCTAAGGCTAAAGAGGGGATTTAGGTTTACAATTGGGTCCCCTATACCAGGTCATTCCTCGAGTGACCTTGTCCATCTTTCATACTGAATGGGACCAGGGATTGCCACCCCTGACCTGGTGGCATTGTCCATTACTCTACAGCAGAACCCCAGGACACCACCAGAGTACCCTATAGGCCTTCCTATAGCCAGTACTAGCTGGGTCAAGTTCCCAAACTGAAGACCCTAGGGAGCCACCCAACCAGGTCACAGCATGTCACTCACAGTGACATGGCTGTATTTTTCTATCAATATGGCATGCATTTTCTCCATCAATGTGTTTGGTCACATTTCTATTAATGTGACATGGCTCCAGTTTTCAGATAATGTGACAGTAGAAAGATGCTTTGACCTGAACTTCTTCAGAGACAGGAAAAAATTTGAAGAAAGCATTTTCGAGGTGATATGTGGCAATTTTTTGCAATATTTCATTTCCAGTTTCTTTATTTTGCTCTGATCTGATTTTTCTGTACTCTATCTTCCTGCACTCTAATGTCCTCGTGCTCTATTGCACCTATGCGTTATTGTTCTGTGCTCTATTGTCTCAGTGGCCAATGCAGGAATTTGTTTCCTGGGAGACGGGGAAATTTTTTTTACAATTTTTACATTTTTGTTAAATTAATTGCATTGATATATTTCTCTCCGTGCCCTATTGTCCTGTGCTCTATTGTCCTTGTGCTCTATTATCCTTGCGCTCTATTGTCCTGCACTCTAATGTCTCTGGGCTCCATTGTCCTGTGCTCTAATGTCCCTGTGCTCTATTGTCCTGCGCTCTAATGTCCCTGCGCTCTAATGTCTCGGTACCAATATCAAAATCCAAATTTTTTCTGATGCTCTGCACCGCATTAATTACCGATATCCGAGTCTGAAGAAAAATATCTATCAAACTTTTTTATGGATTATACGTTGGTTTATATATATCATAAATAATTATGATAGGTAAATTACTGGCCCTTGATATACGAAAATGTTTGAAAAATGTTTTAACGCTCCCACCAATCAAATGGTGAAAAGATCACGACTGATCATCGGTAGCTGCACAAATTAATTTTCCGACGTTTTAGAGGCCTTGGAATCAAAATTTTTCGGCGCTAGGTTGCGCAATAGCGCAATAATTTGAAATAAATTTTTTGATTTAGTACTCTAGTTTTGATAATACTTTAGCTTTCACATGTTTCTATTATTCAGTATTTTTCTTCAGGGTAGTATATTTCATCATTATAAAAACCTGGAAAAATTTCATTTGTCAACCTGGAAAACCTGGAAAACACAGGGAATTTTTTTCTCCAAATTTGTATGAACTCTGACACATGCTATAAAGCCATGTCAGAAATCTGGTGATTGGTGCCAAGATGTGCGACAACCAGCATCCATCAGATCGAAAAAGAGGACCAAATGGGCCATGTGCCAAAACGTCTACCCCGCCCAATCTCAATTTTACCATTCTAAAGATAACTGTTTTGAAAATTCGCTATTTTGAAAATCCGTTCTGATACTTCGCTGTTTTGAGAATCACTGTTGGGTGTTTCGCTGAATAGGGGTGAAACCGAATTTTCTTCGTATTTTCTGGAAACGATACGATCTCCAAAACGACCATTTTCATGATAGCGTTTCCCAGAGCTACATAGTTCTGGGAAGTGGCTGTTCTTAAAAGCGTTTTCCGTTAACGTGGACTACAGCATGTTGTATAATCAGGCGTCTAAAAATTTGATTAGAAGGAAATATGAGACCTTGCTAATAAATTATTCTTGATACGATAGATAAACTTTTTAAAATGCTTATTTGGAGCAATTTGACACTCGCCTTGAGTAACTTCGATTGTGCTCAAGGCGAATTTAACACCGCAAAGTTGATGAGACGCATTTTCCCTTCATGCACGATTTGGTTGCATTTATGCGTCAGTGCAGTCGTGTCTAATCGGTTTTTGTATTGAAAAAACTGACTTTAAAATATGATCATGAACTATGAAAGCGACCGTCGAAAAACACGAATGACGAATGTTTGCAGAAAATGCAGTGAAGACCATATACTTCCTAATGTCAGATGTAACAGGATACACCAAAAGTTTTGTTAATGTTGTAAAAAGTTGATAGATTACAAAACTCATGTTTTATTGGTTAAAACTGCTCGAAAATAATCGTTTGAAATCGAACTCACTTTTTCGTACAAACATAATGTGCAAAAATTTCGAGTGATTTCACAGATATTCTTTTTACACCTGTTCCATCAATATTTGTCCAAAAAAAGTTTAATCTAGCTTAAAATGTAGATCTCAATGAAATCTTTAATCTGACAGGCACGTGTCGAGGGGAGATAGTGAATTACGTTATCGCCATGAGGTCATATGTCAGAAAATTGGTGGTTTTTCTATCTAGTAACCTGCGTGTTGGACGTCTTATCTCAATGACTTTCGGTCATTTTCCGTCAAATTTAGCACCGTTTGAAAGAAAAATGAATTCTGATCGGGCTCATGGATTTTCATGGCTAGCTCTAACCGTTCATTAGTAATCTAATTCTAAAAACGAAAAGAGCGATAATTTTTCAGCATCAAAAATTTTGGAAAAGTTCAAATAGCTAACGATTGGCTGATCGAACGACAATTTGGTTGACCTCATTGGATTTCTCGCCGTCAAAAGTTACATCGGAATTCGGAGTTGAATTGTTATTTTATTGAATATTACGTTATCGCTGTCAAATTTCTCGACCAATTTGACCTGAACTTTTTTTCTTTTTCGAATTTTTTCTCGAGCAGTTTTTGTCATAACTCTGTGAATATTGGAAAAAAACGATTACGATTTTTTCGTTGAATTAAGCATTCAATTTTCTACAAAACCATGGAAAGAAGTATCGAAAAACTTGGAGCAGCATTGTCGAGTGGCTTTTCAACGTAAACTTTATTGGAAGGTTAAGTCACAAGTTGGTTTACAGGAAATCAAATATTCAAACAACGAAGACGGCAATCAAAAATCTGGAACTGTCATTCCCTGAAAAATTGGACGGGCTTTCGAATTGTACATAGCACGCTGCAATTGCTTCAGTATTGACGTTGCAATAGTCTTTCTCGGTTAAATTTTTGATGATTTTCAGATTAGAAAAATGATTTTTGTGACATTTTTTGAAAAGTTCAAGATTTATGTCTTGCATGATTATAAGTGTTATATATTAATCGAAAGCTCTTTCAAAATGTTGTACGAATGCAAAACTGTACTCTCTCATTGTCGATTACATCGCAACATATAACCCTGCGATTGAAGAGTTTTTTGACTATTACAGTGGAGGGTATCCCTTAATATATCACACCGTTGCTGCTTCGGTGGCGCAGAGGTGTAATGTGGTTAATATCGCCTCGTACCGAGGTCGAATCTGCCCGTTCTTAACTTCTATTTTTCTTATTTCGTAATTATCTCTGTAACTTAGTGAATATAGTATAAAATTTGTTCAATTAAAACTTTTGCTGATAATTGGTTTGATATTTTCTGCTTTAGAAATTCAGTGATTTCAGAAAATTGTTTGAAATTTTTGTTTGCAATTTAAGGGTCATTTATACTTGCGTTTTTCGGCAGAACGGAACCGAACGGAAAGAAATCGATACAACGTTACTGAACGAAAGAGAAATTTTCGTTCCGTTCGTTTCGGTTGGAGGTTACCGTCAGTCATTTTCTAGAAAATTGCAGCTATCGTTTCCGATCGAAAGTGGATTTTCAGCCTGAACGTTTCAAACTGTTGGCAATTGGTTCCGTTCCGTTTCGTCGAAAAAGGCAAGTATTTAAATGACCCTTTACTCTTCTAAAAATTTTATCCATATTTGCTCGATATTACTAAGGCTTTATGCTATAAAAATGATATTATTTATTTTGGGGCATTCCGAATTGAGTGAGGTTGCATTTTATTACTGTCCTTCTAATTATACTTGCTTTTAGTTAATGTAGGTCATGATCATACATCACGGGGATGCGGTGCTAGCACATTATATGTTTGTATGGAAAAGTGAGTTCGTTTTTTTGAACCTCAAAAATCTCAAAAACGATAAGGACTTGAGAAATAAAAAAAGACGATTGGACAGATAATTGAATACACTTCCACGATATGGTTTGAAATATCAAAGCTTACGTTTACATCTCATGTTACTCACTTTACACTACAGAAAAAATCAAAAAATGTGATCTCATTTTACATAACATCTAATTGCTTCTGGGAGATGGCTAAGGTAGAAGTCATTCAATAACACTTCAAAAGTACTTCATTTACTTTTCTCAACATTTACCCAATATTTGCATTAAACAGACTGTCTCAAAATTTCGAGTGATTTCAAAAATATATTCTTTCCGCCTGCAGCTCCATCAATATTGGTCCCAAAAAAGTCTAATCTAGCTTAAAATGTAGATCTAAATGAAATTTTCTATCTGGCAGGCACATGTCGAGAGAAAACTGTAAACTACGTTATCGCCGTGGAGTCATATGTCAGAAAATCCGTGATTTTTACAGTAAGCTGTATACCGGGCGTTATATATCAATTAGTTTCGGACATTCTTCGTCAAATAAAACACCATATGAAAGAAAAATGAAATTTTATCAAGCTCATGAATTTTCATGGAGTCGTTCGTGAATGACCTATAAAACAAAAAAAATGATAATTTTTCAGCGTTGAAACTTCGAAAAAATTCCGATACTTAATGGACAATTGGTCAGAAAAGACAGAAAAGTAACAATGCTCATTAGATTCCTCGTGAAAAGTTACATCAGAATCTGACGTGCAATTGTTATTTTGCTGAAATTTAAGTTATTGCCAACATCTTTATTGACAAATTTTGACCATAATTTTCTTTTGAAAAATTTTTTTCCGAGGATTATGTTGCATAACTTTGCCAATATTAAATATAAAAGTCTAAAACTTGTTTCATTGAATCCAGCGTTCAATTTTCTATTTGCGGATGGGAAATATAATAATTAAACTTTTTTGGTAGTCAGTTATTCAAATTTGAAGTTAAGGATGTGGTGTGCCAAGCTTTTGTATTATGGTTTCTTTTGAATGCGAATATTTTACGAACAAAGGCAATAATCAAAAATGATGGTGTGCTTGGCTCCAGAGTGAAAATTTTACTCCGATAGGGCACTAACAAATGGATGGGCTTTGCAATGATGTATAGTAGACCTTTAGATCTACAGTACTCAGTTAGTAATCCTCAAAATGTTTTGAAAGTTTTCGGATGAAAAATTGATTTTTTCACTTTTCTTCCATGTTGTATAATGTTGACCTGATCAGACTATGCAAGTGTTAGATATCAATGTTAAGCACTTTTGAAACCTCATATGATGGTGCAACCTTTTTTGTTCTTCGATGCATCACGAGAAGCGCCATCACGATTGGCGAATTTCTTTATCAGTGTGCCACACACTTTATTTATGATGTTTGGCATAACTCCACGCACTTATCGATTCGTGGTGTAGTGGTACGATTTAGAGCCAGGGCTGAATTCCAATGCGATCGAATCTGTCAGAGCACGGAGTTTTTTCGAACTTCGAAATTTTAATTTTTTAAATTGATTTCCTATGAAATCAGAGTATTTCAAAATTACGTACTGCAAGCAAGCAAAAGAGAGATAACACATTTTCCGCAGTTGGTACTAATGTCGGAGAGTTTTTTGTTTTTTGTTTAGAAATGTCTTTAGAAAACTGATTTATGTACCACAAAGGTCCTGGGTCTTATTTTAGGAAAAAACTAGTGGTGAGGTTTGCCCGCCGCGAAGCTTCCTTTCTCGCTTTTTCGAAAAAAGCACTAAAAATGGCGATATTTCCCAAAAATGCCACTGCATGCAAGTAGCATATCACGTATATTATGTTTGTGGCGAGGTCGTGATCATCCACTTAAAAAGACGATATCGCAATTTCTGATCCACTCCAAATATAAACCGCCCCTGAATGACTGATGGAGTGTCATTTAGTTTGTTTTTCTCAAATGCTTGCAATGAAACCAGCCAGCTATTTTATACATACTCGTACGATTTTCTGCATAGTCAACAATATTACACAGAACAGAAAAATTGTGAATAAATTATCGTTTTTTTAGTGAAAAATGAGAAAGTTTCATATACATGGGGTAGATTTGGATGTACATTAGAATAAATAAATTTTATGATAAATGCATATCATTCATAATTTTCATTACTTAATTGAAGTGTGGATACTGCACTGCATGTTACGTTTTAGTTTGAATTATGAATTTTCTTTGCTTCCTTCAATTTGAAATGATCGATGCAGTGGTCAGAGTTTTGACAAACGCAGCCTTACTGGATCAAGAAATCAATTTATATACCCTTTAAATCCTTAAAAAAGTGAAAGAGTGGTTGTCATGAAGGAAAAATTCATTGAATAGTTAACGAACCATCCATAATTTTGGACAAAAGTTTATCTGCAACCTCGCAGTATGATACACGTGTCACATTAAACGAAATTGGAGCCATGTCACATTAACTGAAAACTGGACAATCACATTGATGGGAAGAAACCCATGCCATATTGATAAAAATATGGCAGTGTCACCGTGAGTGATACGCTGTGACCCCGTTGGCTGGCTCGCTTATACTCATTTCGGGAACCTGACCCGGCTGGTGGTGACTATAGGAAGGCCTATAGTATACCTCGGTGCTGTCTTAGGGTTCTGCTGTAGAGTAATGGACAATGCCACCAGGTCAGGGGTGCCAATCCCTGGTCCCATTCAATGAGAATGAAGGACAAGGTCACTCATGGAATGACGTAATGTAGGGGACCTGATTGTTAACCTAAATCCCCTTTTTTGCCCTAACCCAAGAGGTACAAGGGCTCCTCTAACTGAGGTTAATCTCAAGGGAAAACCGACTTAGGAAAGGGTTCCCCAAAATACACCCTCATTTACAGTAATCCCCTGAGAAGACTTACCTAGTCCTGTTCTCAACTACGATTTGGCGTGGGGGAAACAGGTCCTTGTGGATTCTCGGGTTCATGAGTGTTGGACAGCGGGAACGGAGAGTGGCGGCCATCCGGTTGGTTCGGTGCTGTGGGTGATGTGAATAGGTCGATGGGTGATGCAAACGATCCAAAGGGGGGAGTGGCAGGAGGTAACTAGGCATGGAGGGTGAGGGGTAGATCCCTGGGTGAGAGTCTAGCCGTGGAGGCAGTGGACACAATAAAGGTATGCAAATTTATTTGTAACTGTAGGTGGCGGGCAATACAATATAAAATAATATATAAAATTCGACAGATGCAGACACAGAGCTAAAAACGCAAGGAACACTTGGAAGGCCCAAAAATGAGTACAAAACTAATGAAACAGGAACTTTTAAGGACCTCGTAGACCTACAGTATGCCCTGGGAGGAGCTAGTCGACGCCCAAGCTAACTTCTGCAGCGAAAATTGGTGCAGAAGATGTCTATGGTCACATAGACATTTTCCAGTTTGAATACGTTGAGCATTGGGGCGAGTTTCACTCTGCATGCTTAACATATGAACGTCTTTTAATGAGAATTCCCAAACTAGTTGTTTTGCATGGCAAAACGTTGCTAGTTTTCACTGATAAGAGGTGCACGTAATGCTCCAATTATGACCATGAGCTCGTTGAGCTTATGTGGCGGAAATTCTGATTAATGGGTTACATACGGTAGTCTACGTGTGCAATGGAAAAACAACAAAACGTAATGAAAATGAAACACAAAAATGCACACAAGAATGCATGTAAAACACAATGAACGAAATGAAATAAAAGTAAGTAACTGTTAAAAAAAAGTGGCGAAAAACATAAAGTATGGACATGATGTGAATCACGTGATGTGAGGCAAAATTGATCAGCATGTGTCACAATGCCTGAAAAAGAAAATTACTATCCTGAAATTTCTGTGGTTTGTCTTCTGTAGTGATGGTAAACATTGACCACGATTCAGTAAATGAATCAATATTATATGATTTTGGTTCTGGATTTTTAAGGTTAGTATCTTTATAATATTTAAAAAAATCAAAATTAGTACCTTACATATACAGATTAGGTCCGGAAGAATTGACACTGTCTAATTCATTTACTAAACATGAAATTAATATGTTGTAATACCAAATTTATTGGATAAAAATGTAAGAGTACACCACTCAGATTTGAAAAATGTCTAATTCGACAGTTTACCGAATGATATGTTTTTCAGGGGCAGTTTATGTTTGGAGTGGATCAGAAATTGAGATATCGCCTTTTCAAGTAGATGATCACGACCTCACCACAAACATATGTGATATGCTACTTGCATGCAGTGGCATTTTTTGGAAATTGACTTCTATTTTGCTTGAAGATTCAACTTCAAAAATTCTGCATCATATCTTCCACATCTCATTAAAGATATTGTGGCAGTTGAAAAAGTTCAGAGGGCATTCACTAAATGGGTTAGTACTGACAAATTATTATCTTTTATGATCAAAGATTAACTGGTATGAATCTTATCAGATTAGAGACTATACGCATTCATATCGATCTAATTATGGCTTACTCCATCATCTGAAAATCTACTCTACTATAGTCTGGTTTTTTTAAATGCTATTTTTCCGAGGAGAGATGAAAAAGAGTACAAACGTGTCTTGGTATTTTTGCGCACGATGTTAGTTTTACTGTACAACGAGAGGAAACGCGGTAAATTAAAAAAGCATGAAAAAACGTGGTTTTTCTGACGAATGAGGATCATTGTGAATTTCATGGAAGCCGGTCTTTGGTGATGCTCTCATCCAGAAAAAAACTCCTGTCATCACATGCATCAGACGCCATTCTTATTCAGTCCCCATTTTTATATTTTACGCATTCAAAACAAAGATATGTAGCTCCCTACGCCGATGCAATTTTCAGCGCCGCGTATCGGCCATACTAATAGCTTACTAATAAGAGCTTTGATCAGTTGCCTATGAGTCTAAAATTTCTGGCTTTATATCAAGAAGTTATTCCGAAAACTGATAAAAATATGCGGTTACTTATAATCGAGACTTGGATACCACAGGATGCTCGTTCACAACCCAGCTCCAAAAATGTTTTTTTCCCGAAAATATTTTGACTTATACGTTGTTCAAAAAATTACGCACGCTGAAATCACTTCGAAAATGCAATTATATCCTGCTTATTGGTGCCCCAATCGTTTTTGTGATATCTCCTAGCAGATCAGTGATTGTATATGTATATTGTCAACATATCTGTAATTGGCGGGGACTCCGAACTTGGTCGAACCCAATACTCAAATGTCAGGAACAGACATGCACAGCAAGAATTTTCCAGGGGGTAGGGTCCTCGGACTTTTCATCCAGATTAAGGGGGTGGGCTTAGTGAGCAAAAAAAGAAAAAAAGCTCCGCAAGCATGTTTTTTTTACAAAAAATATGCATAAAAATTATCGAAAAAATTGACTTTGAAAAGATTTGGGGAGGGGAGCTTGACAATTTTTTTCGGGCCAGGGTATCAGGTAGGAGGGTTTACCTCCCCCTGACACTCCTTATGAGCCTGTATGGTTGGGACCTCTCAACTCGAAAAAATTTGGGAAAATTACCGCCTTTTGGGGACCTCAACACCAAAATTTTGGGTTTACCCCCACAACTAGTCGGATCTCTTACAGGTATGATTTTGCTGCATGCACGCGCAGGGAGTACAAATACTTAGCTCACCAAAACTGTTCACCAAACTAACGCTCAACAAGTATGATTTCACTGGCTTCAAAACCATTTTCGTTGATTGTGTTTAGACAGTCAAGAGCATGTTCTGTAGATTTTACTGAAGATGGAGTGAAATGCTTAACAAATTTACTTTATTACTTTACAATATACTGTTGTTTTTAGCTGATAAACATAAAAGTAACAGTCCAATTTCTTTCGATCTTCGTCGAATTTTCTCTGATTTTTGTTAAATCTTCTATTTTCATTGAACTGTCTCCATTTTCTATGAATTTCCAAATTTTTCACTTCCAAGTTCGAATTTAGTAATTCTTCTACCGATTTACAGGCTCTTGCTCATGGCTTATTAAGTGACTACCAATTTGGTTTTCAGAAAGGAAAATCTTGCACGCATCAATTACTAGAATGTACTAATCTTTGGACTAAGGGAATTGATAGTAAGCAAACTATCGATGTTGCATATATTGACTTTTCAAAAGCCTTCGACTCGGTGTCTCATAGTAAGTTGCTCATTAAACTTGATGCCTATGGTATAAGAGGTACTACACTGAGATGGCTTCAAGCTTTCTTGGCAGGTAGAACACAATGCGTCAAGCTGAACAACTCTTTATCAGAGATCAAATCTGTAATCAGTGGTGTCCCTCAAGGCAGTGTCCTTGGACCTACATTATTTCAAATTTTTATTGACAATGTTACTGATCATAGGTCTAATAGCAATAAGGTATTCCTTTTTGCTGACGATGTAAAGATTTTCAACCTGGCTTTTGAAAAAGAAGTACTTCAACTCGATTTACTCCACTTAAGTAATTGGGCTGAATTGTGGCAGCTACCTATTTCTAGTGAAAAATGTTCGATACTCCACATTGGTAAAAACAACCCAAAAAATCCTTACCATCTAAATGGGGCTTCTGTTCCTGAATCCGAATCCGCTATTAAAGATCTTGGGGTCTTCATTTCCGACAACCTTTCTTCTGGTGCCCATTGTAACTTTATAGTGAACAAAGCTATGTGAGTCTGTGGCTTGATTATAAGAAGTTTTTTTCGAAAGATAAATTCCTCTTAGCAAAAGCATTCACCACATATGTACGTCCTATTCTAGAATACAGTACAGTAGTCTGGAATCCATATCTCATTAAAGATATTGTGGCAGTTGAAAAAGTTCAGAGGCGATTCACTAAATGGGCTAGTACTGACAAATCATTATCTTATGATCAAAGATTAACTGATATGACTCTTATCAGATTAGAGACTAGACACATTCATTTTGATCTAATTATGGCCTACTCCATCATCCGAAAATCTATTCTACCAGTCGAAAATTATTTTTCCTTCTGTACAAATCCTACTAGAGCCAGAAACTCATTTAAACTCAACATAGGCAATTCTCATCTTGACGTTGACAAATATAGCTTTGCAAAGCGAGTCCTTCACACATGGAACACATTACCCGACCACGTTGTAAAAGCGACTTCAGTAGAATCTTTTTCTCGAAAACTTAAAGATATCGATTTTTCTAAATTTATACGAGGACATTAATATAATATGATTTTTTTCATTTCTGTGTTGATTTCTCTTTTTCGTTCATCGGGGCGCGCCTAGGTGTACTTCTGTACCTGCATGTCTCCGTATGCAAATTAATTCGTATTGTCTTTCACTCACTCACTGCATTGTTTGATCTTTCAATATGCTAACAGTTTTACATTGTTCTTTATTTCGTACTGCCTTTATAACCAATAATCTCGCTGTATGTTGTATTTCTTTTTCCAGACTAACATGTGTTTTTATTTTTTCTCTTCATTCGAAAAATAAATTTTTTCTTCTTCTTCTTCTTCTTCTTCTTTTTCTTCCTACGCTAACAGGCTATGAGGATCAGCATAATTTGTTCGAGTTTTGCAATTTCGAAAGTAGATATCCTCGGGTGCGCAATTTTTGCTCTGTATTCGATATTGAAGACAGGTTTATAACTTTGCCAAGGGAATCAGCTCTATCAGTAGTATACTGTACTCATTCGATCGAGTAACCTGATTTTTTCGCCGAGTCGGTATATTTGGCAGAAAAACAGCTGGAGACAGCGTTTTTTTGTGCACGAACATTTGTGCCAATTGGCACAAACGCCCAAAAAAATTTGTGCCACTGGCACAAAAAATTCTTTTCTACTAGAAACATACTGAATGAAAAGCTGCTTAAAAGTTTATGCCAAAAGTTTGATGGAAGGTTAACGTTTAAAACGCATTAACTTTTTGGAAAAATCGTGCTCCTCAACCTATTTTTCTATTTTTCAGCTGAACCATTTCAGTCAAATAGGGAAAAACTGTGCGAAAAAATATTCCACGACAACTCTAAAAGTAATGGAATGCTGACAAAATTTAAATAACTTCAGAAAATTGTTCAGGAAGTTCAAATTAATTCACTTCGACTTACGACGAATATGAATTATCGATACACATTTAGCAACACTGTAAAGATAGGGAAAATGAAGTTAAAACTTGTGTAAAAAAATGAAGTTAAAACTTGTGTAAATATTGTACCATTAGCAACGATATCGATTTTTCTATCTGAATCAATCAAACACAGAAAGTAAGAATTTCAGCTTTGAGCAGTGTTTTTTTTTTGTGCCAAAACATGGTTTTTGACACACAAAAAAATTTGGAATGGCACAAAAAATTTTGAGCGTTTGTGCCAATTGGCACAAAATTTTTGGCTGGTCAAACATTAATTTTCCTTGATTTTTAGACGTTTTAGAGGCTGAAAATACGAAAAATTTTCGGCGCTTCGCGCCGAGTCAATAAACATAGTATTTTCTATTCCTATATGCGACCCGCCCGAACCAGGGTTGGCAAAAAACCAAACTTTTGAAATTTCGACTTTTTGGTTTTTGCGTTTCTTAGTGGTTTTTTATGGTTTTTTAATAGTTTTTTGGTTTTTCTATGGTTTTTTAATGGTTTTTTCTGGTTCAATTCTTTAGAATGTTTGGTACATCAAAATAACTATGTAAAAAACTGCTGGAAGCTCCCTGTATCATCTAAGACTAGTTAGGGAGCCGTAAAATGGCAGCTAGAAGTATTAATCTTATCAGAAGTGTCATTATTTTATGCTTATAAGAAATCCCTATTTAGCCATAGAAATACAGTAATAGTGGGCACATAAGAAAGGAACCATTAGTGAAGAACATAAGAAAAGTAAAAATGGAACAGAGCATGCGATATGTAAGCACCATACCTGTACTGGGGGGGGGGGGTAGGGGGGGACCCCTCCCCCCAACTCGGCCAACCCTGTACCCAAAATCATTCCCCCCCCCAACCTGTTGTGGAGCGATTTGACGTATTTGTAAAGCTCGTGTCATTTGCGAAAAAGATCGGCAAGTTTGAATAGGAAAGATCGTGATGAGACCACCGAAGAGGCGTGGCTACAACGTGAAGAAATTATGAAAGTGTTTTTCATTAGTTTACGTTGTACTGTAGCCAAATGGTTGTGTTTTGGTGTTTGTCTGAAAAAGGTGTGTGGCGGCTTTTGTACATTAGTAAATTGTGCGAAAAGTGTGTTATAGATTGAGTCAAACTATTTGGAAAATAGTTTGAGTGAGCGAGTGAAACTTCTAAGCGGTTAAGATAATACGGCGCGAGTTTCGGCATCCGAAAACCTTTGACGACCTGAGCGAAGATCCCTGGATAAATTGACACAGCGCTCTCTACGAGCCCGTCAATCTCCTGCGTTCGACTATCGTTCCGTTAATTCCGATAAACACTCTGGGTGTTTCGTCTACAGCGTTCCGCACGCTCTTCTACGTTCCGTACGTCTCTTCTAAAACGCGCGATAAATCGTCAAGCTACACAGCTTTGCGTTGTCATCTACACTTCTTCTATTTTCTCATGCACGACATAATTTGGTGACCGTACCAGCTCGTCTAAAGGTTGAGGAAACGCCGAAATTTGCGAAAAATCGAAAATCCGAAAAATGGAAGAAAACCGCACGCGTCGCTCTACAGCGCTCGGTTACAAAAAAGGTTTCTATAAGAAACTAGCGAATCCCGATAATCTAGAAATCGAAAATTTTGGCTGCGAAAATGCGAATCTACCGCTTCTCTACGAAGCAGATAAGCATAATTTCGATCTACCGGAAACGTCCACTCTGTTAAAAACGCGAAAAACTTCGCGATCTCTATCTCCGAAAATCGTCGAAAGTCGAAAATTTAACTTTCTAAAACCGAAACCGAAGGATACCGATCCTCGAAAAATCTTCGATAATGACGCGTATATCGACGTAATGCAAAAATGCGATGCCGAAATGATAAATTTTCGTGGCGACGCTACTAACGCATTAAGCGAAATCGTAACTATCGCGACTCAACAACGAAAACTTCTCGATGAGTTTAAAACTGAAATCGAAGCGATGCGAGCTCAGAAAGAAGAGCTAATGAAACCGAATGTTCCCGAAATCAAAAATATCGTGAGACCTACGAGCTCTTACGCTCAGTCTCAGAAATCGAATAAACCGAAAAACGCCACTAGCAATCGAAAAAGTCAACTTGGTTTTCGTAGTATAATCGATGATGATGATGATCTAATCATCCCGACACAAACGTTTGACCGCTCTAACGCGCTAAACGCGCTAAACTCTCAAATAAATTTTCCATCTATCCCACCTTCTCAGGTGCATAGATCTTTCGCCGATGACGAAACGAGAATTAAGACTATCTGTAAAAAGATAGCACCGCAAAAACTAGATAATTTGACCCGAAATCAACAAGTTTTGAAATTCTTCATTGCACTCGAAAACGAGTTCAGCCTCGATGCGTCTGAGTATGTGAAACTTCACACTTTACGTCGCTTGACTTGTGATGGTGCTCTAAACACCATACGAGATGTCCGATCCTACGATGAAGCGAAACAGATTTTGATGTGTATGAATGCACCGAATAGCGACCAAGATACGCTCCAATGCGAGCTCCAGTCTATCGCTCCTTTTGAAACCGAAGATCCGTCAGCTTTCTTAAATCGAATCAGTACCTACGTACATCTATTGTACTATGACAGAAGCGCTCAGTATCGCCATAGAAAAGTTATCACAACTTTTCTTTGGAAAATGCCGGAAATTTACAGAGTCTCGATTGACGCGAGTACTCTAGAAATGATCACTGACCTAGCTATAGCCGTTGCGAAAGTTCAGAAAATCCAGTGAGCGAATAAACAGTCAACTGTTAGAGTAGAACAACCTATACTGGTTAATACACTCGAAAATCCGTCGGAAGAGCAACCAGCTCAATCGCACTTCAGAGATAATTCGAAACCTCGATTCAGAGATAACTCTCAATCCCGAAACAGAGACCACTCTAGACAGCGAAATAGCGTGAGGTTTCAAGCAAATTCGACTCTAGCGAAGATGAAAGAATTGGAAGAAAGCATAAAACGAGTCCTAGAAAAGTTCGGAATCCGAGAAAATTCGCAAAACGCTAACAATTTCGAAAATCGAAGATCGCGATTCGATCGCGGGACGAGTCCGAACTTTCGGAATAGAGAAAACATTCCTATACGGGATTTCTCTCAGAATCATAACTTTCAACGAAATCAGTCACGTGAACGACCGGTGAAGTATTGCACCTATCATGGTCAATGTAAACATGACAGCTCCGAATGCTATCAATTGAAACCACAGGCTTCTCAGCCTCGGCAACAGCAACCGAATCATCAATGGCAAAATAACCATAATTGGCGTCCTCGTTTTCAACAAAATACGCGTAACTACACGCTCAATCAGAATCAAAATTTTGACCGAAATAACCGATTCTTCAATCGCGATAATCGAAACTACCAGAGAGATGTTGCAAACATTTCTCTCTGCGATTCCGAATCCCGACAAGAAAAGATAATCGAGAAGCACTACTACTATCCGATGAACAACTCACAGTCTATACAGACTCAGCTAACTTCTCCGAAATCTTCGCAACAAGTTTTGCCATCAGAAACCAAAACGGTGTCCAACTCACCTAAAACCTTCGTTCGGATGAAGCCGACGACTAGTACAGCTAATATGCTTGAACCGACAGAAGCTTCTAAAGCTACAAACTTCTTTGTCGCTCCTGGAATCACAGATTTCACAATCGAAAAACCTACTGAACCGTGGATCGCGAGATCTAGCGTGTGTCGAATCGAAGAATGTTCGCAAAAAGATATCAAACTTCTGAGCTTATACGCTCCTACTCGTGCTTTTCACATCGATGCCGAAGTCGGAAAAACCAAAACGAAAGCGTTAATCAATACCGGTGCTCAATGTTCAGTCATTTCCTCATGTCTAGCTCAACGCTCTTTGGGGATTGATTATGATACTTTAGAAACATCCGCGCAGATAAAAGTAGCCGACGGTGCTATCGTCGATGCCCGAGGTCCGATAATCTTCAAAATCAGTTCATCTTTCGGAACGCATCTAGTACGATGCTGGATACTACCTACTACAGGAGAGCAATGCCTCCTAGGTACCGATTTCCTAGTGCATCCGAGCGTTCGAGCTGTAATAAACTTTCGCGAAAATTTCATCAGAATCGGAGACGTTCAGCAAGAACTAAACCTAGTTTTGAAACCGATCGAAAAAGCGCCCTACGATGAAGTATTTTCAAATACTTCTACAGGACAAAGTCAAACGCAAATCGTAAAAATCGACAGATCGCTACCGATTTTGAATATCTCGTCATGCTACGTAGAACCGAATTGTCAAACGTGGGTTAACGGAAAAATCTTTCCTTTCACAAACGAAAGCCTCAAAAGCATCATAGTTCAACCCGTGAACTTCGTAAAAGAAAACTGCGAATATCCGATCGAACTAGCGATAATCAACATAACCGAAGGCAAATGTCCACTATTATTCGTCAATAATAGTGCGAACGGTATCCATCTAGAACCTAACCAGCTCATCGCTGAGGTTAAATTCAAACTGGAAGAATCGAAAATGACCGTCGCGTCCCTAAGCGATCATGAAGAAGACTATGAGCCAGCAACGTTGGTTAAAGACCAGTCAACCATGTCCGAAGAAGAAAAACTTCAACACGCTCTCGAAAAAATGACCGAAAAGTCGAATATCGACGTTGAAGATAGAAAAATTGCTATCGAAGTCTTCAAGCAATATCGAGATGTTTTCAGTCTCCCTGGAGATCAACCTACTCTCACTCACGAGTCAACGGTCTCTATAGACACCGGTGATGCAAAACCAGTCGCAAAACACTACTATCGTGCGCCGATTGAACAAAGACCAATGGTTCGTCAGAAAATTCAAGAAATGCTAGAAAAAGGCCTCATTGAACCTTCGCGATCACGGTGGGCTGCGCCTATGTTTCTGGTAATGAAAAAAGATGGAAGTTGGCGACCCGTAGTCGATTATAGAGGTATAAATGAAGTTACTCCTAGCGATAAGTTTCCGATCCCGAGAATCGATGACTATCTAGATGCTTTAGGCAATGCAAGATTTTTCTCAACTCTAGATTTGAAAGCAGGGTACTGGCAAATCCCTTTAGACATCACTTCACGCGATAAAACTACTTTCGTCAGTCAAGAAGGCTTGTTTCGTTTCAAAGTTCTACCTTTTGGTTTGAAAAACGCTCCCGCTGAATTTCAAAGACTAATAGAACGGATCCTGCATCCATACATCTGGAAAATCTGTTTGGTCTATATCGACGATATCATAGTCTTTTCGCAAACGTATAACGATCATCTAGCACATATCCAACTGATCTTTGATGCTCTTCGTGACGCGAATCTAATGCTAAGACCTGATAAATGCGATTTCGTGCCGAAACAAGTAAAGTTTCTTGGTCACTATCACAATGGAATCTCGCCTGATCCCGAAAAGGTCTCCGCGATCGTAAACTATGAAATGCCAAAAACAGTCAAAGATCTTCAAAGTTTTTTGGGCCTTGTCCAATGGTGTAGACGATTCATACCGAATCTTGCCACTCTTTCGCGACCGCTCTATCAACTTCTACGAAAAAACGCGAAATATGAGATATGCGAAGAACATCGTACAGCTTTTAAAGAGATTAAAACATCTCTAACCTCAACCCCTTTCTTGCGATATCCTGTATATAACGACGAAAAATCGAAATTCATCATCCAAACTGATGCTAGCACAACTGCTATTGGCGCGATTTTGTATCAAGAAAACGAAAATGATCAATGGGTCATTGTGTATAATAGTAGAGTTCTGTCTGACGTAGAAACCCGATACAGTACGACTGAGCGCGAATGTCTCACAATCGTAGAAGCTTTTCGGTGGTACAGACACTATGTCTATGGTCAAAAAGTAACAGTCAGAACTGACCATAAACCTTTGCAATGGATCAAAGAAGAAAAACATCGAAATTCACGACTTCAAAACTTCGCAATAAAACTTCAAGACTATGACTATCGTGTTGAATATGTAAAAGGCAAAGAAAATGCTTGCGCTGATTTTCTATCACGAAATGAACCTCACGCTAAAGTAAAGCCAAAGACTAGCGAAGAAGTAACGAATGAAATATTCAGACCGACGTTTCCCGAAGCAAAAAAGACTGTCGTTGCGGCTATAACAAGGTCAATGACGCAAAAAGAAGAAAGAAATAAAGTGCCGAAGTTCGAAGAAGACTTTCAACAGCCTGAGAAACGGCTAGTAACTATAGAAACGCCGGAAGAAATCAGAGAAGCTCAAAGAAAAAATCCGTACATCGCGAAGTTGATAAAAGTTCTGGAACAAAACCAAATCTCTACGATTTCATCTGCTTTTCATACCGAAAACGAAATAGTGTACCAGACATCAAAACAAGCTCACACAGCTTCCGCGATAGTAGTTCCGACTACTTTGATAGAAAGCGTTTTGTATCAATTTCACGGCGCAAAGATTTTGAGCCATCAAGGTCATAGATGCACTACAGCAATGATTCGTCAGCATTTCTGGTGGCCGAAAATGGAAGAATCGATAATAAAGTGGATCAAAACATGTAAAACATGTCAACAAATGACTTTTCAGTTGCCGAAACCTCCTCCTTTGATGCCGATTCAGCCGAAATATCCATTTGAAATCGTCGCGACCGACATAGTAAACATATCTCCTCTGGGTGAGAAAAGATCATACGTCATCGTATTTCAAGACTACTTCACTAAATGGGTAAGCGCTCATTTGATTCCGGATCAAAAAGCATCAACTATAGTACAAAGTTTCGTAAATAATGTAGTTTTGGTTCATGGCAGCCCGAAACATCTTCTATCAGATCAGGGTTCAGGATTCACCTCAAACTTGATGAGAGACATCGCGAAACTACTAAAAGTTCAGAAAATCAATACCACTGCGTATCACCCGCAATGTAACGGAATGGTAGAAAGATTCAATCAAACGTTGATTTCACAACTCAAAAAATTTACCGCTGAAGACCCCGATAATTGGGAACGATATCTACCTTTCGCGACTTTCGCCTATAACGCTGTTCCTCACACAGCTACTCACTTTTCTCCGTTTCGACTTTTGCGAGGGTATGAACCCAGAATCGCTATAGATTTCGACTGCGCTAAAAGTCTAACGTTACCGCTAAACTACGATGCGTATCAGTATATCTTCACGCGAGCGCAACTAACGCTATATAACGAAGTTTCCGAAAACTTAAAAAACGCGTCCGAATCGCATAAACGATATTTCGATAAAAAAGCGAAAGACCAAAAATACGATCTAAACGATCTCATACTGTTGCTTAACAACAAAAAAGCAACTAAAATCGATAAAGACTATATCGGACCCTTCGTAGTGGTCGAAAACTCCGAAATTTCGAAAAACGTCGTAACAATCGATAGTTTAGATTGTCCCGGACAATCTCAGAAAGTCTCACTTTCTGGCGTAAAGCCATACATGCCTCGCACGGCATCGGCAATCTTAGAAACGGAAGACAACGGTCCTCCAAAAATTTGTAAAAATTAAAACTAATAATTTTGATATATTTCAACTAACACTAATTTTTTATTTTGTTAAATAAAGTCTAACTATTTAATGATTTTGAGCAAAGCGATGAGTACAAATTTTTCGAATATTTAAAAACGCGCAAAACGCGCTCATACAGATTCTATGTGGAATGAATGAAAGGAATGCGTGTGATATTATCATGTGATTTTGTATTTATTCACGTCCATTTCGAATAAATTGACCTTCCATAAGTAGTTGCGCAGAAGAGAGAATGAATAGAAAGCGCGCTGTAGGAAAATCTTCCTCTGGTCCCACCCATTCTGAACTTTACATTTTTCGCCATGTGCATGAAAATTTAAATTCGTGGTTTAAATACTTTCCACTTTACACCTTCATCTTTTAGCAAGATAGTTTGGCTTATATTTTCATTTCGCAATATTGAAATGATAGAGAACGGTCGCATCGAATTTGAAATTGTTCAAAATCAAAGTTGATAGAGAAAAGCGATGGCAAGTGAATCGGAGGCGACAATGTCGCAAGGATCGGCGATATCCACGTCGCTAATAAATCCGCTGCCAATATTTAGAAAATCTTTCAACAACCAAGACCGATACGTGGCGTATCAGAAAAAGCAGTACCGTCAAGACGACAGATTTTTCTTTGCTGATGGTAAGTTCTGCACTGCCAATTAGACTAAAGTCTCTAAAAAAGAAACTCCGGGTTTCACTTCCCCTGGGAAGAGTAAAGCATCGATCCGTCGATAAGAAAATGTGAGTCGCGGTAACTTCGCTAGAAGATTTGCACGCCGTGATTCGAAGGAGTGACGTTTCCATGCGAAACTAAATCTCACAGAAATTAATCGAAATTTAATGATATTTTTTAGAGTACAATATCAAAAGAATGATCCGAATCACGGAATTCGAACGTTGGTTCGAGACGGTATATGCAAGACCGCTCAACGTGCTACGCGACCCTCAATACGTTGAGAGCGGAGAGTTGAAAGGCGCCCTATCGGCATATGCAAAACCGAACTTCCGCGGCCACGTGCTAGTCGGATTCGACGTCGAAAAGATCTCGACTACTCAACTATACATACACAAGAAAACGAAGATGAATATAGTGAACCAGAACACGACCCACGTCGCTCGGTTTGTCCAGCTGGGTTTTCCCACTGGATACACTATAATGTTCGACGCCTTAGCGGCGACACCCGATGATTGGACGGCCTTCTACGAGTTCCTGTCGGCCCCTAAAACGATCGTAATCGGATTCGATCAAGCCGACGATTGGAAATGTCTCAAAGACATGCACGGACGAGAGTTTTACTCTTCCAACGCTCGAAAAACGCACTCTAACATGCTCGCGCCTAGTATACTGGTCGACGTCCAGATTATACTAGAAAATATCGAATGCTCACCCGAAAAGTGGGAAAGAGCTCGTCTGATCGGCTTGTGCCCCGAAAACAAAAAATTGAAAGGAATCGTTGCCGATGCGTTCGCGCTAGACGTAGAACGCTATACGTTGTATTTTCCGCAAGCGAACGATCGCATCGCCCAAGCAGGCAAACCCGATGAACAAGTGTTGACGTATTCGATTCTAGACGCGTACTATCCGATACTAATGTTTTTAGCGTACGGGCGCTACGGCTTTGTAGACAGCGTCTACGACAGTATACAAATCTTCCCGCACGATTTCTTGCTGCCCGAATACATACATATTGCTACGCAAAATTTGTATGACAACGCAAACGTCGATCGCGAAGGCGACGAAAAGGGCGCTTTCGGCGTCGTAGATCCGACGCTCTCGAAAAGTATGCTGCATGCGATCATGCGCGACGAAATTTTGGCGTTAAATCGAATCATATACTATGACTATAACGTCCCGAACATGCGATACTGCATGTATAATCACGTAAACGTGGAGCACTCCACTAAACCACTCGGATTAAAAATGCATCCGACGAAACTACCGACGATAAAAGGTAGCAAAAACAACACATCTTCTTTGACCGACGACGGAAAAACTGAACCGTACGATGACGCCGCTGTATGCGCGAGAGTTATAGAGCGAGCTTTACGCTCCAATGACGTAGTTAGTATCCATCACGAAGTCGGCGCACCTATGTCGTTGCTATTTCTTTCCGAAATAGACCAAAACATGGTGACAAGCGACGAAGCGAAACAAATAAATTTTGAACTAGTCGTAAACAATCCGTTCACTACCTACGGTCCTCCCGAAACGTGGCCGATCTACGAAATAAAATGCGACCATCAGATCGCCGAAAAGCCGGCTCTAACGCCGCTCTACTCAGTTCCGAACCATCATCAATGGATGAACGCTGTTCGCAGAATGATGCCGCTAGTCGCTCACGTCTGCTCCCCACATTCCAAAATGGAATTGCGAGCCATCCTCAAAAATGAGATCACGAAACTGTTATCGAAAAGTGACAGTATCGACATAGATCTTATTTGCGAACAAAATTGGGTGAAACGAGACGGTATGTTCGAATTCGAACTAATGGAATGGACTAGTCACTTGCCCTATAACGAAAAGAATCGCAGCGACAGTAAATGACCGATATACGCGAATCGATATTTTATGCGTCAAATCGTATTCAAAAACGAAACCCAACGAAACCGATCTTGTAACAAAAAAGAAGTATAGGGAAAATCCCTACTACTACTTTTCATACAATTCGCCAATTTTAACGTCGAGAAAATGCGAGCAACTCATTTGCTTTCCGCCGAGTCATACTCTATCAATGAGTTCGAATTTGCCCGTAATACCGACCGCCATATTGTCGGGAGAAAGTCCCAGGAAAACGCCTACACAGGCTCCTACACAATCCACCGCGGATACCGAATTCGATGCGGAAACGGCGATGGCCGTCGATTCGTTGCTCAAACAAACCGCCGAAGAATCGTTCACAGTAAAAACGGAACTACCGTCCGAATCCGACGTTATACAACTCGAAAGCGAAGAAGAAGACGTATCCACAGCTGATACTACTGCTCCTATAACGACGACTAAAACAACGTCCTCGTTAACTCCGCTATCCAAAAACTTATCGAGCAGTACATTCGAATTGGAATCGGAGGAGATAAAGAAACGAAACATACAAGAGGTAGCCTCGTTGGTAAAAACCTCATCGATGTACGATGTTTCGCGAATGGAAGACGTAGAAGAAGACGAAACGAAAATGGTACCTCCGAAAATAGTACCTACGCGATACCGAATACCGAAGAAAAACAAGGAAGACACCTCTACTCCGATCAGTACCGAAACCGCCACTCCAGTTTTGGAAGTGAAAGACGATCGATTGTGCGACGAACACGGCGTACCCATTCGCAACGTCAGAGCATATCAGTTTTCACTGTTTCGCAGACGAAATGCTATCGATAAACAGCTGCGCACAATACAGGACTATCTGGACACTCACCCAGAAGATCCTAATTACGTGCCTCCATCTAAAAAACGATGCGAATCACGAGAAGATACTCATAAAAGAGAACGAAAAGAAACCGAATCAGGATCTCGAGAACGACCCTCACGGTCTACTGCCCGAAAAGAAAGCGATGATTATGACAGTCGAAAATATCGACATGGTGAATACGCGTCAAACGAGCGTCCTAGAAAATTTCACCGAGATCGCGAATATAGACGAGAACATCCTAGCGAATCAAAAGATTGACAAAAAAGAATCAAATGGGCTAGTGCCTTGAAACGCGATCAATTGCAAAAAGAACAGGAGGGCCAACAGCCTCCGACGGCTGGCTCCGAACCGATGATCGACGAACCAACAAGGTCGCAGCAAGCGGAAACGGCTAGCGAACAACAAAAATCGCAACGAACCGTCCGAGAATACAAAGTTCCGTATCGACGACACGGTAGACAGCGTACACCGCCGGAACAACGGTACCCTAGCATACCTACAGCGCCTATTACGGCTCAAATCCAACCGAGAACGACCGACGAAGTAATTATCATTAATTACTTCAATCGTGCTCATTTGGATTTCGATCCCGTAAATTTTACGTCAAGCCACCGCGGCTTCGCAACAAATAGCGCAGGACTTTCCTGACTATTTCCAAGCGCGATATTTGCGACGAGATCCGCATTGCACAGAAGAACTCACTGCAGTTCTTCTAAGTTGGATGTGTGATTACTACAAGTATTATGGCGCTGAAAACGCAATCGTGATAACACAGCTCACGCTGTTCCTCTTCCACGCCAGACAAGCCTATGGTTACAAAACTACCGATAATTCGTATTCGATGGCACTACGTTACATCTTGCAATGCCTCACGGATACGCGAGCCCCGAATTATCTGGCGACTGAAGAAAGAAAGGCTATCATCCGAGATATACATCGCGAGTATCAAATCGAAATGGACAAGCGAGCCGAAGAAAAGAAAAAGAAAGACGCGATGACAAAGGCAAAAGCGGTCGTACCACAAAAGTATCAAATGACACCGGCCCCGATCATCACTATGACAACGGCCGCGACGGCTCAACCATCGACGGTTGGAATTCGAACATCATTGGGTGCCGCGCAACGAGCTTTGGCACCACGTGCGCCGACTACGAGCCATCCGATACAGATGCCCCCACCGGGTATTCTGAAAGCGAGCAAAACCCCGGTCAAAGTTTTGTCTAAAGGTCGCGGATTTCCGCCGAAATGAGTCAAAATGGATAAGTATCACGATGCTAATGCATCTCTCTTCCTTTCGCTAGTCTATTCTTTTTCCACTAGAATCTTTTCTTTGATATCTCTAAAAATTTTAAATTTCTCGGTGCAAAATACTAGTTTTCATTTGCTCATCACTTTGTGCCATAACATTTTTGTGATAACATTGTTTAAATTTTCTTTGTTTGTGTAGTATGTGCCGCAGAGTAGAGAAACAAGAATGACAAACCGTCGAAAGAAACTTGCCTAAAAAACGAGCTAAACGCTCTCATTCGATCAAAACGTCAATTCACCACGACACGTCGAAATCGCTTGAGGCGATTTAGATCGAAAGGGGGAGAAGTGTTGTGGAGCAATTTGACGTATTTGTAAAGCTCATGTCGTTTGCGAAAAAGATCGGCAAGTTTGAATAGGAAAGATCGTGACGAGACCACCGAAGAGGCGTGGCTACAATGTGAAGAAATTATGAAAGTGTTTTTCATTAGTTTACGTTGTACTGTAGCCAAACGGTTGTGTTTTGGTGTTTGTCTGAAAAAGGTGTGTGGCGGCTTTTGTACATTAGTAAATTGTGCGAAAAGTGTGTTATAGATTGAGTCAAACTATTTGGAAAATAGTTTGAGTGAGCGAGTGAAACTTCTAAGTGGTTAAGATAATACGGCGCGAGTTTCGGCATCCGAAAACCTTTGACGACCTGAGCGAAGATCCCTGGATAAATTGACACAGCGCTCTCTACGAGCCCGTCAATCTCCTGCGTTCGACTATCGTTGCGTTAATTCCGATAAACACTCCGGGTGTTTCGTCTACAGCGTTCCGCACGCTCTTCTATGTTCCGTACGTCTCTTCTAAAACGCGCGATAAATCGTCAAGCTACACAGCTTTGCGTCGTCATCTACACTTCTTCTATTTTCTCATGCACGACAAAACCCCCCCCCCCAGTTGGGAAGAAATTAAAAAAATTTGCCAAAAAGTGTATGTTTTTTGGCCCTTTTTGGGAAAAATTTCGACTTTTATCTACCCCCCCCCAAAATTTTGGATTTACTCCCCCCCCCCAACTGGTCGAAGGTCTTACAGGTATGGTAAGCACTGTTTCCCCCCCCCCCCCGGGCGTTTTCCCCAAATGGGGAAAGGGGTCAAAATTTTTTTCCCCATTTTCCCGAAGTCGTTTTTTCGCCTAAAAATGCTCACAGACCCTTTTTTTAGGTGTTTCTGAGTCTTTTCAAGCCTTCTGGTGTTTTCAGACCCGTTAATTCATTAAAATTGAGGAAAAAATTGAAATTTTCGAGTTCAAAGTTTGATCTTCAAGCATTGCAACAAACTTTCAAGCAAACTATCCAAAAACATAATGACTTTGAATTACATGAGAAATCGATGGTCAAGTCCTCTATGACGACAAGTGAGAACCCAGAAGGAATGTTAATCTTTCCGGCGCGAAGCGCCGGAAAAATTTTTCGGGTATTGATATTCTGCGACACTGAAAAATCAATTTTCCAAACATTTATTTCAAGAATTAGATTTGAATTTTGTGTTCAAAAGTCGTAATTTCTAGAATTTACTTGAAAAATTTTAAAACCAGTATAATTTATTTGTAAACTCTCATACTTGGTCGAAAATATATGAGTAAGCAGAGTGTAAATTTGCGAAAGATATTTCTATGAAGCGTTTGAATTGATTTTACGTTAGAAAAGAAATAATTGCATCAAAAAGCTTAGAGACTTGACGTATTGATCTTTCTCCAAAGGAAAAAATGCGAATCTTCATTAAATATCATGATAAAATATTGAAGATTACCAATGAAAACATGAGATAATACGTTCGAGATGATGAAAACTATTATAGATTATATGATAAATGAAGGTAGACTTGCTAAAAGCCGCGCCTGAGCTGAGTAATGCATAATAATGATTATTAAAGTTATAATCGGCGCGAAGCGCCGGAAAATTTTGAGATTATGACCTTCTAAAATGCACCTAAATGCATCTTTCCTGTATCCGATCCCCAAAATTTTCCAAAATTTTTTTTTTTTCCGAATTTTTTTTCCCCAAAATGCACGATTTGGGGAAAAAAACAGTGTATGTAAGGGGCAAATTCAAGGAAAAGAAGAAAAATTACAAATGAAGAGAAATATACAATACACAATGTAAGTAATCAAAATTCAAAAGAAATCAACTACAGAATTGTATCAATGCATCACATTGTACATATGCACAGAAAAGTTGAAATTACACAACACCGTTTTCGATAAAAGGGTTTTAAATTGATAGATTACTACATATGTTATTAATATTGCGAATCTAGTTGAAGGTCACACAGACATTTCGGATGTTTCCAAATTTTTGCTTTTCAAACCTGTCTGCGAGCTATAACTACAGCAAACGGCTCTTATTACATATGCTATTCTCGCTTGCATGATAGATATACATAGTTTTGCACGATTTTTTCTGCTTAGTAGCGACGTCAAGTCACATAAAAATGAGCCACTCAAAAGCTCTTCTCTTTGCTAACCTACAGCATGCTTGACTGATCTGTATAAAATTTTATTATTGTTGTCTCATTTATATTTTGAAACTTCGAGCTAAGAAAATTAAAAAGCTTACCGTAACAATAAAATCAGTTATTAAACTCAATCGTGTTTGATAACATTTTGATGATGATATGGATCAATGGATGTCATCCCGTATGGTCGGAGTACACTCCACAAAAGATTTAGTGTCTACTTTTTTGTGAGCAAATTATAGCAAAGTTGACTCATGTACTAAATGTGTGGTTGCAAGATGGATACAAAGGATATCGATTGATTTATATTACATCTTTTGAGTACGAAATGTATCATAAAAATAAGACGTTTTTCTACTTTGTAGTGAAGTCAATTCAACTCAATTAATAGTTTTGTTGATTTAGATAGACACCAATATATGCCTAGAAGACCGACTAATGTGAAAAAACACTTTCCCAATGATTTTGGAAAAAAACCAAAAAAACCAAAAAACCAGAGATTTTCGAATTTTTTGGTTTTTTCAAAAAACCAAAAAAACCAAAAAACCAAAGCCTTGCCAACCCTGGCCTGAACGCGAACGCTTCCTCTCTGAACAGTGTATTAGTATCGTTGCAGCACATTTTATAGGCTGTCAATGACTGATGGATGAATGAGAAGAAATTCCGAATATTCTCTGTTAATTCAGTCAAATTCGGATTCAAAACTGGAATTCTTACTTTTTGTTTTTGATTGATTCAAATAGAAAAATCAATATCGTTAGTAATGGTACAATATTTCGGCCGAAAATTTACACAATTTTCAACTTAGTTTTCCCTAGTCTTTACAGTGTTGCTAAATGTATCGATAATTCATATTCGTCGTAAGTCGAACTGAATCAATTTGAACTTCCTGAACAATTTTAGAGTTATTTAAATTTTGTCAGCATTCCATTTCTTTTAGAGTTTTCGCGAAATATTTTCTTGCACAGTTTTTTCTTATCTGACTGAAATGGTCTAGCTGACAAATAGGTTGAGGAGCACGATTTTTCCAAAAAATTAATGCGTTTTAAACTTTTCATCAAACTTTTGGCATAAAAGTTTTTCGCAGTTTTTCAGTATGTTTCTAGTAGAAAAAAATTTTTTGTGCCATTGGCACAAATTTTTTTGGCCGTTTGTGCGAATTGGCACAAATGTCCGTGCACAAAAAAACGCTGGTTTTGAGCCCGAATTTGACTGAATTAACAGCAGGGTTCATACACAACCTGGGAAACCTGGGAATGTCAGGGGATTTTTTTGTTTTTCTGGGGAACCTGGGAAAGTCAGGGGATTTTGTCACAAATTCCAGAAAATTGAAGAAAAAGAAGGAAAGAAAAGAGAAAAAGAAAGAGAATGGAAAGAAAATGAGAAGGAATGGCTTGGGGTGGTTGCGGACCTTTTTGATAAGTGGTTTTACTTTTCTGACTTTCGGCTGTCTCAAAATTTTCTAGCTCCACATGTATTGCTTGGTCGCTAGGCGCCAACTTAATTAGTTTTTCACACTGTTCTCACATGAGCAATGTGCAGGGTTGGCAAAAACCAAACTTTTGAAATTTCGACTTTTTGGTTTTTTAGTGGTTTTTTATGGTTTTTCAATGGTTTTTTAGTGGTTTTTTTCTGGTTTAATTTTTTAAAATGTTTGGTACATCAAAATAACTATGTAAAAAAACTGCTAGAAGCTCCCTGTATCATCTAAGACTAGTTAGGGAGCCTTAAAATGGCTGCTAGAAGTATTAATCTTATCGGAAGTGTCATTATTTATGCTAAAGGAAATCCCTATTATAGCAATAGAAATACAGTAATAGTGAGCACATAAGAAAGGAACCATTAGTGAACAGCATAAGAAGAGTAAAAATGGAACAGAGCGTGCGATATGTAAGGGGCAAATTCAACGAAAAGAAGAAAAATTACGAATAAAGGGAAATATACAATACACAATGTAAGTAATCAAAACTCAAAAGAAATCAACTACAGAAATGTATCAATGCATCACATATTCTGACCTTGGGGACCTCTGGTGCTAATGACTGAAAGATCAGATGAAGGATATTAACAAATTGTGGTGAAAAATCAAAAATCGTCATTTCCCAACATTTATTTCATAACTTTCTCAAAATAAAAATTTAATTTTGAATACTTTTCTTTTCGTTCAAATTTTTTTCAAATATCAAGCATGATTTCATGAATTGATAATATACAAAAAGACAGGTTATTAGAATAATAAACATTAGTTTCAAATCAACTAAGTATCATTTGTCAACGGTGCTAACTATACTAATGAAATATTTTAGAATGCTATTCTGACATTCGATAAATTTGAAACAAGAGAGCCCTAAATCATATTGTCATATTATATAAAATATCTTTTTGAAAAATCTGGTTTAAAGTTGTAAGACTTCTACGTCATCATGCAGTCGACTAACAGATAAGGAAACAACCTGAAACTAAAAGTGATACCGAAAAATTCTCTTTTATAAGTAGATCGGTCAACATTTGAAACAAAAACTCTCATAGCATTCGTCAGTAATAATCGGGTCGTTAAAGCTTCAGCAAAAAAATTGATTTCGGACAAATGTAAATTCACTAGCAGAATATTAAATTATGATATGAAATGTGTAGTATTTGTATAATTCATTTGTATGCCGCCCACTGGCTTTTTTCATTTATTTTTCCAATGTTGTTTGTTCCTTTCGTAATTCAGCTATAATTATACAGGGTGAGGCAAAAAAAGTCGACCGGTACTGACTTTCATAGCTTTCAAACGAGTGAAGCTTTTTTAATGCGATTTCCTGCTGTCGATGGATAAAACATCTGGCGTAAAAACTGTAAAGTTTCATCCAGATTGTTGAAATATTGACTGACTAGAATCAAAAACACTAGACGTCGATTTTTTCACCAATAAATATTTAAAAATTTGACAAAATTCACATGTTTTACAGCAGAAAAGCACAAGAGCTTCAATCATAAGAACCACATAACAGCTGGAAACAACAAGAGAGCCGTTTTAGTGTGTCATACTTTATGCTCCACTAGTAATGTTAATCGTTTTTCAATCTGGTCAATGACAGAATTGATTTTGCTTCAATTTTGCTTTTTTCCAATTTCAAAACAAAAGCTCTTGATTTTGGCGAAATTTTGTCCATATTGAAACGAGAAGTTGCTGACTTTAAATTACGCGTAACTTACAAATCTGGGTGATTTTAAAGTATTATTGTGCATAAACAGCTTTACAAAACATTTTTTCACGATGGGACAACTTTTACTTTGATTTCACAACTTTAACTTTTTGAAAAAGGACTACTTTTACTAAATTTCTGTTTGTACAGTAACCATAAATGCTAAGGGTATAAATTTCGGCCCTTGTAACAAAGACAAACAGCGCATTATAATGCAGCAATCCGCATTATGAAAGCTTTATCCAATCCAAAATTATGAAAGTCAGTACCCGTCGCCTTTTTTTGGCTCACCCTGTATGATTATTCTCATTTTTAAACACACTTTTTCTGTGCACTGTGACTAACATCGAAATTTTCAAAACCAAGGAAAATAGAATTTTCTGAAATTCGTTTCAATTTTATCATGTACAAAGAAATTGTCAAACAAAGCATCTCTCATGGAAGTAATTATGCCTTAGTTCTTCTTCGATCAGAACAGTAAATCTCATTGCATTACTGACTCTCAGTGTCTAGACATTGTAACCAAAAGTAAGCTTACGAAATGTTTCTTAATATTCATTAATGATAACGTTATAACAATCATCAAGTGGCAAACATTATAATATGAGCAGAAAAGTTGAAATCCTAATTACTCCTCAAAAACGTCAAATATTAATAAGAGACGAAATACAACTACAACTGCACTAAAAATGTTAATTGAGTAATGACTAATGCTTAAAACTGGCGTGAAGCACTGGAACAATTTTGGGGTTTTGTAGTTTTAAAATGCAAATTTGGTTTATCATGCAATAATACAGGCTTATCTTGCAATAAAAGCAATTTCATCGTAACAATGCAAATCGAAATTCCCTGACTTTTCCAGGTTTTCCAGGCTGCAGGACACTCTGCTAAGATCAAAAGAACTAAATAAACTAACACCAAAATTATGTTTGGGAAAATTTTGTACTGTTCGCATACAAAGACAATATTTATTAAATATTATTATTAAATAAAATATTTTATATTATTAAATACAAAGACAATATTTATTAAATAAAAATTTATTTAAAGAAGGGTTCGCCCTTGAGAACGGCATTGAAGAGACATACTTCGTCGTTCTAGCCGACTGCCATTTTTATTTCTCACCTGGTGATTTTTATTACCATTATAAGTATGCTTATTAAAAGGCCCTGTAATTGATGTTGTCCAAGAAAATTGCATGAACTTGACATAAAACGGGTGTTGGTTGACATAGTTTTGGTCTATCTAAGTGCAAAAATGTCAATTCTCTCTTTCTGAACCGAATTCCCGTTACATGTTTGCGACTTACAATTTAATTATTTTTTCACATCTTAGCAATAACCGTTATAATTCGTTTTAAAAAAATGGCTGCTTTCACGCCAAATGTAGCACCGTCGACTATACTCCGCGCCAAATTAGCATCAAACAAAAATGAGAAGGGTGGCGTCGATGACGATCAGCCTAAGCGTCAATCGAAACAAGAATTTCGTCGTCAAAAAGAGTTAGAAGAAGGCCGCAAAGCCGGCACTGAGCCGGCCATGACCGACGTGGAAACCGGGCGCGATATAAATCCGCATATTCCACATTATATTGCCAACGCCCCCTGGTATTTGAACGCTACCGGGCCGACTTTAAAGCATCAAAGGCCTCATCCAGAAAGGCAGACAGTATTTTCTGAAATTTATGAAATGGCACAAAAAGGTGAATTGAACTTTCTCTGCTTATGAGCCTATTAAGTATAAAAAGCGTAGTGTTCATATTATTCTTCATTTTCGTCGGATATTTATTAATTTCAGGTATTACCAGCCGAGTTGCGACGAAATTTCGCGCTGGTGCATGCGAAAACTGTGGCGCAATGACACACAAAAAGAAAGATTGTTTCGAAAGACCGCGTAAGATCGGCGCCAGATATACCAATCAAGACATAGCTCCAGACGAATTTTTGCCTAATGATTTAACGCAAAAGTAATTCGGACTTACAAAAATTTTATTAGCTGGGAATAAATTCATTCTTCCGTTTATTTACATGCTGAAGTCTACAATTACTAACAGATATGATGCTAAACGCGACCGGTGGAGTGGTTTCGACCCACGAGAACATACCAAAGTCATCGAAGAATACAATCGTCTTGAAGAGGCTCGAAAAATCATAAAAACAGCTGAATTATTAGAAAAAAGTGACCAAGAAACGTGCGTTAACGATATACAGCATGATGAGCATTCTAAAAACGATATTGACGAGGATAAGTACGCCGAAGATGCTAGTATGCCCGGTGTAAAAGTTGACGTTGATAGTCATACGAAAATTACGGTAATAGTGTCAACCGATATTACAGAGTGTCTCAAACAAAAAGTTTATGCGTTCACATGCTGTATCTTTGTGTAAAATTAGAGTTGTAAAGTAGAATTTTGGCGGTTAGCTCGTCCATTTTCCTACCAATCATGAAAATTTCGCGGAATTGGGATGATTTCTCCATAATCGAGTGCATTTATTCCGAATCTGACTCGGTTTGCTTATGGTGTGAGGGAAATTTTCAATAATTTTCGACGAGAAAATTGTAATCGGGAGCAAGGTTGTGGACGGTCAAGAACGGCATTATTCGCTAAACACAGGCTTTTATTTTCTGCTCGCCTCTATCTGCACCGGATAATTTTTTTCTGTTCCAAATAAAAATAATCATAAAAAATCACAGCAATTACAGTATTTTACCGTTTCTTCCTAAATCTGATATTTTGAGGAAGAAATATGGAAATAAGGAAAAATCTTTGGGCTTGGCTCTGATGGGGGAAAGAAATTTTTTGGTGAAATTCTATAAGCCTAATCAAATGAGTTAGAGAAATAAGCATCGATTGTGTCTTTTATAAGCACAAACTGACTGACCTGTCTAAGATTTTTCTATTTTCTCCTAATTTTTATGAACTCCAAGAATATCAGAATTGAATGAGTCCCTGAAATGCATGAATAGAGCAGTTATGAGTTGTGACCACAATAGAAAGGTTGTTTAAAATGTGAAATATTTTCGGAAAACGCGGAAAAAATGTTCAGTGTGGTTCTCATATGTAGAAAATCTTTGAGGAAAACAGTCTCAAAGAATTTCAAATGTACTAAGAATTTTGTAACATTTATTTCTACGGCAATTGATTTACTGCTGATGTAAGAATATTTTCTTGAAATTAATGTGAAAACACACTTTTGTTGTCACTAGTTAATCATTACTGTACTCAAATCTTAGTCTTCCGAGTGTGCTGAGAAAGTATCAGTGACCAAAATTTAAAATCAATAAAATCGTTTTCGTGGTTGCCAAAGCTAGGTTTTGGTAGGAAACCAGATGCAGGTTAACCTCAAAGCAGACACGATGCAATCGAATTTGATTTTTCAGCTTATTTCAAAGCATACGCTTTTAGAACGTAGTAAAAAATAAACGAGAAATTTTACAATGTGACTATTTCTTGTTCAAAAATTGACATTTTTCAGTATTTTTCCGACCAAAAGTTTGGGGGTCCCTGTGACTACCATATGACCAGCCATATGATGGGGAAATCCTGGGGGGTCGCCCAATGGCAAGCCATATGCCGGATGATTTTTGGGGGGACGGGTTCCTATAGCACTTCCCCAAATTATATGTACGGTGCTAGGGAGTAGCTCATCTGGTACCGAGTTGCATCCAGTTGAACCTATTGTCCAGGTATAGCGGTTACATATATTGTTCCGAAAAACTAATTTTTTCAAATTCCTTTTTTAAGGTTCGAAATTTACGTATCCGCGAAGATACGGCCAAATATTTGCACAATTTAGACCCCGAGTCGGCCTACTACGACCCGAAAAGTCGAGCGATGCGTGAAGATCCTTTTAAAAATTTACCGGCCGAAAAACGTCCACAAAACGTCGCTTTCCAAGGCGATAATTTTCGCCGTTTTACGGGCGAAGTGCGCGACGCGGAACGCAGTCAAGTTTTCGCTTGGGAAGCCGACGGCAAAGGATTGGACGTGCACGCGCTGGCCGAACCTACGAAATTGGAAGCGCTGCGTAAAGAATACGAAAGCAGGAAGAGCACGGTTAAAGTAAGATCTAAACTGGTTTGATATTTTTATCATCTTCCGAAGTTTCCTTAGAGTTTCGACGTTTTCAAAATCATCTTAGATTTTACATTCATTCGTTCTTGCTAATTGTTTTTTATTTTGCTATTCTCGCTCCCACATGGCATTCTTTTAGGTTTTGTTCTAAACTTCTTCAAAAGTCTTTCAAATTTGTTAATTGGGTTCTTAGTATGCTTTACATATTTATAGATGAAGGGGTTTTATATACTCAGAATTTATGCTTTGGATGCCCAACAACAAGTTTGAAAACTTAAATAAACGTAAGCAACCGTTCACAAGGTATGTAGCCAATGTTCTATCTTATTGCCCTAAATTCGAATTTCTTATTTGCTGCAAGCTTTGTTCATACAGCCCTTGGGACAGATAAAAATTTATCCAAAGTACAAAACAACCGGAATCTGTAGGAACTTTGATAGTTTTCGAAGTAAAGTAGTTTCAAATTCGAATTGCAAATCTAGTAGAATAGTATCTAAGAAAGTAGTAGAATTCAAAAATATTATTTGTTTTGAAAGTTTTTCATTTTTGCTTCGTCGTAACTGTACGATTGAACTATGATCTATTATTGATTAATATATGCACTAATCTTAGCCATACATGTAACGGGGCCCCGGGGTCTTGGTGGGGGGGGGGGGGGGGTCGCGCGAAATTTGGGAAAAAAATTTGGGGGGAGAGGTCTCTGAAGAGAAAAAATTTCTATTTTTTCATCAGAAAGGTCCGAAAGAAGGTTCAAAAAATGGTAATTTTTGTCTAAAAACCGTAAAAAATGTATCCATGGCGCGAAGCGCCGAGAAAATTGACGTTTTTAATCATTTTTTGTTCGAAAATTGACAATTTTCATCAAAAAATGGGCATTTTTCAGTATTTTTCCGACCAAAAGTAGGGCGTCCCTATGACTATCATATGGCTAGCCATGAGATTGGAAAATCCTGGGGCGTCGCCCAATGGCTAGCCATATGGCCGACGATTTCGGGGGGGGGTTCATATAGCACTTCCCCGCAATTACATGTATGATCTTAGCCTTAATTTTTTCTGAAATTTATATTGTCTCATTTTTTGTATTGATTTCTTTTGGTTTCACTATCCGATTTTTAAAATTTTTATTTCATTATTTCCAATCTTCTTAATTTTCGTTTTGTTGATAATTTTTTTCGGCATGTCTTATACATATATTACTAATTCTCTCGTTCGACAGTTTTTTATCCTACCGAAATTTCTCTCTCTTCCAATACTTGATCTTTCATCGTTGAATCTCAGCTAGATATTGTACACACATACCGTTTCTCTAAATGCCTTTTTAATTTTCTGACATGCTAACGTGATGAATTTTTCAGACTACGATTCAAGATTCTATTTTGGACAAATATGGTGGCAAAGAACACGTTCTTCTGGATGATCAAACGAAAAAATTGATCTACCAGGCTCAAGGCGATAGTTATACCGAATACAATAGAAAGGGCGAATTAATAAAAGGCCAAGAAAAACCGGTTGTCCGGTCGCGCTACGCTGAAGATCGTATGATCAATAATCATACGGCGATTTTCGGCTCATATTGGTCGAAAGGGCGTTGGGGCTATAAATGTTGCCATAGTTTTGTCAAAAATAGTTATTGTTTGGGCGAAGATGGGAGGTTGGCCGACGACGATGGGAAAGAAATTAAACAAGAAAAGAACGAACTTAACGAGAAAGAAAGGACTTCGAAAGAAGGCGAATCGAAAAAGAGTTCATCATCATCTTCGGAATCTTCCGATTTCGATAGTGCTTCCAGCGATGTGGATACTTCGACTGAGCAAAATGCTTCTAATCAAAAACGAATGGATCGCAAGAGGAGGAGGCGGTAAGACTACTATTTATTTCAATTATAGTTTTTATATCATGGAAAAATCTTTGTCCAATTCTTTCTTTATTCAACTTCGATTTCTTGCCATTTTTTAGTTTCGTTTGAATTTTATGCGTTATATCACCATTCCCGTTCTGCTTTAAAATTATTTATTTTAAGGTGTCATTTTGATTTACTATGAATTCTCACATGTTGTTTATTGTTTATTTCATTTTTTATTCATATTTCTAGCTTTGATAATAATTATTTTTATCAGTGTTGTTCCACTATCAATTGGTTTTAATAGAATGAAGCGCAAAGAACATTCAAAGCGGTTAAAGATTGAGAAAAGTCGATCGAAATCGACGTCGTCAAGCGGTTCGGAATCAGAAAATGAATCATCTTCATCTTCAAGTGACTCAACGTTTTCTGATGATGAAGAACGTAAAGATCAGGAAAAAACAGGGAAGAAACACGACGCAAAGCCGGCGAACGATAAAGATTTGAACGAAGCGTTGAAAAAGTTGGATAAAATGGAGCAAATTGGTCGCAAAAAACGCGATATGGACGATCGTCGTCGACCCTATAACAGTATGGAGGAAGAAAAACCGTTGAACGATGTGGAAATGGAAGCGTATAAGATGAGGAAAATTCACCCGCAAGATCCTATGGCGTCGTATTTTAATAAATGAATGAAATGATATTTATGATAACTTCCAGAATTTTTCAATTTGGTGAAAAACTAAATTTTTCTATCTTGATGACTATGAATTATCTTAAATTTAGATTCCGGGTGTTGCTCGGCATGTCATCATGTCCTGTGTATTAGGCCCTTTATGGATGAGATGCTATTTTTGTCCGTATTGTAATATATTTAATTGATCAAAATAAATATTTTGTTCCATGCTAGCTTTGCCTCTGTAAAAATCACGGTCTAAACCTTTATATGGAATAACAGATAATTCTCGAACAGTGTCCAAGCTAAATCTGAATTTAAAGTTGCCGTAGAAAGTGAAAGTTACCTAAAATCTTGATAAGGTGCATTAACTGATGAAAATTTTATGGAGTTTTTAATTTTAATCGGTTCTCAAGTGGCATCTCAAAGTTATGGCCCGGTTTTGGTGAAGTTCCGTCAAAATTAGTGACTTTTGTAGCAGTTTCATGGCTTGCCTATATCTTATATACTGATTTGAGAATAAGCTGGTCTTAGGTCGAACATTATTTTAAACCATGGATTTCAATTACACTTAGTGTATACCACCTTATTCTTTCAGGATCAAAGTTCCGGCTGCCATTCCAAAGCCGGTAAATTTGCATATCAAATGAACGGGAAATTGCTTAATTCCAGCAAACTCGAAATATGCTTCTCTTCTCTAGATGGTTGGTAAAATTAAAACACGATTTTCTTTTGTGCAAAAAACTCTTGAAAAAACATATTGACTTTGATTCGCTTTTGAATACGTAGATGAATATTTTCGGATGGGGTTAATTTTTCAAATCTAGCGTTTCGTAAAAGTGACCAGAAGTTGAGAAGAAATATTTCAATCGTCATTAAAAATCAGACTTACCAAGGTCGTAGCAAAAAAATGAGCGGGAAAAAAATTTTTTATCAAAATCCATCAAAACTGGAGTGCAATAATTTTTGTTTTCTCAGATATGCGGAGACTGGCCCAAAATACGGACGTTCGATTAACCGAACGAATAGCCGCTGTGCACGGCGAATTCGGTGCTAAAACGTGGTTCCGTTTAGTTTTGGTCGTCATGGAATGGTCGATGCACGGTTTGTTGTGGTTTTTGGCTTTAACGGCCGTCGTCATATTCTCTGGTAACAAAGTTGCCACTCAAATTAGCTTTAATTTGATATTTGGTGAGTAACATTTTAAAAATATGATTAATATGCTGGTGGTTCAGAAAGCAGTCTACATAAAAGACTTCTCGTATCTCAGTCAGCACAGCCCTAGTGTTCAAAGTGAGTTTTTTGTCTGAACTAGACTATCTCCGCTAGTTTCTTCCAGTGAAATTTCATATTACACTGATTTTGCTCTAACTGTAGGTAGTTGATTTTTCTGTATATTTTAGCGGCACTACTTGAAAATTTTATGGCTATATTCGGCTATTATTGTGTAAATCTCGATGTGAAAATCCCTTACCATCAAGGAAAAGTAAACATATTGAACAGTAACCTCTTATTCCCGAGCAACAATCGTTAAATCAGGAGGCAGGATCATAAGTTCTGTCTTGAATAATATTGACAGTTTTCCGACGTTTTCCATGATCTTCTCGTAGAAAAGCTGCATAAATTTGTCTCTGACTAACTGAGCTACAGGCTCTTCTAATGCAATAGAATCCTTTAACAGTATTTGCCTCAATTTTTTTGAATTATTTTCAATCTGTCGAAATATAGTCTATGAAAAATCACAAAGTCAGCAACACAGTTTCTTTTCCACAAACGACCCTGTTTGTGCGAATTCTTTTCAGAATGTCGAAAAAATTTAGGGTCGTTCCACAAATGTGGAACAAATGTTTGCGACTCTTGAAGAAGCCTTTTTAGTTTGGATTTGTAGATCAGAGAAAAATTTAGGGTCCATCACAAGTCATATTCGCCAAATTAATGGTTATGTACGATCATCATCGTCATTGCCATACCTGTAATTGAGGTAACCCACTCGGTCGGAACTAGTATACTCAAATGTTGGAAGTCTTCTCTAACTGGAAAAATTGGGTAAAAAATGGATTTTTTGGAATTTTGGAAAATTTTTCGAAATTTGTTTTTTTCCGATTTTTCGGAGAACCCTACCCCCAAGATCATGGGAGAACTGAGTACGCTCACCTCACAAATTTGGAGTATATCTCCCTCCCAACTTACAGATATGGTCATTATCCTCATCATCACTTTCATCATCTATTGTCTTTTTGGTATTATAACACGGTCAAGTTGCTCAAGTTTTTCGGAATGCTGAAACAATGCAAAATGCAAAAAAAAACTTTGCAAAACATTGCAAAATTCTTTGCACACAACGCGAATAATTTTTTACATTGTAGAAAATTTGTTTAAGGTCTTTCCACAATTGTGGAAAGAAGGTCGGGGAAAAACCGTGGTCAACACTGTATCACTTTCTACTATTTCGACGAGTGTACTTCTTAGGCAAATGAAATTCTTTAATCTTTTTATTTCGAAGTTGCAGGTACAAGATTTAGGGAGAGTTCTAATCAAAAAATATAACTCATACTCACAGCATTTGAATAATTTTTCTCAATAATTTTCTATATTTATTTCGCCATTTCATTTTATTTCTCCATAATCACACATGCGTGGCAAGAATTTTCTGGAGGGAAGAGTCCTTGGACTTTTCATCAAGGAGGATGGGATGGGTGAGCAAAAAAACAAAAAAAGCTCCGTAAGCATGTTTTTCATACAGAATATGCGCAAAACTAATCGAAATATCTGTCTTCAAAAAGGTTCAGAGCGTGTTTGACGATTTTTTTCGGCTCAGGGAGGGGTGTCCAGGGTCTCAGGTTGGAGGGTTTGCCTGCCCCTGATCCCATGTGCATGTATGTCCATAATTCATAGTAATGGCGTTTGTGAAATTTACTCTCGTAGCATCTGTCATTTAAAAATAAATAGGCCATGATGTTACCGCAATAGTTGTTCTGCCGAATTCAGAATACAGGCGTACCTGAGCAAAGGTTATTTTGCACGCCTACTATTGATGAAGATTTAGACTTGGTCTTAATTACTTTTGTCGGTTCCAAAACTTTTAGAGCATTAAAGGTTCCAAAATTTTGTTTAATGGAATGTACCCTCATAACAGATTCTACACATTACGTAACATACATGTTATTGGGGAAGTGCTATAAGAAGACCCCAGATATCGTAGTCATATGGCTAGCCACTGGGTGACCCCCCAGGATTTTCCAATCCTATGACTAGCCATATGTTAGTCATAGGGCCGGACGCCCATACTTTTGGTCGGAAAAATACTGCAAAATGTCAATTTTTTGCTGAAAAATGTCAATTTCTGAACAAAAAATAGTCAAAAATGCCAATATTCTTGGCGCTTCGCGCTATGAACACATTTATTACGGTGTTTAGACTAAAATCACGATTTTTTGAACCATTCGATTTTGAATCATTTCATTAGAACCATTTGAACCATTTTTGGTGAAAAAATCACAACTTTTTTTTATTCATAGACTCCCCTAAAATTTTGGGGAATCAGCGACCCTTGGCCCCAAAAGCCTCGCCCGACCCCAATAGACCTCGGGGCCCCGTAACATGTATAACGTACCCAAATGAACAGATGCAGGAAAAGAAAAATTTTGATATCTTGAAAAATTTTTGTTTTCGCCTTTCTACTCTTAAACACTCATCACGTCATAAGGCGAATTGGAATTGACATTTAGAATTTTATTCTCTCATACCAAAGTCGTTAATTAATTAATTAATTTTATACAACTCTCAGGAAAAAAATTTTCCAGCCACTGTTTTCGATATGGTCGACGTGGGAATTTTAAAATTGATTTTCCGACGGTCGCGACCGCCCCACAATGTCGACGACATGGTGGTCGAAGCGCCCTACATCGACCAGTTTTCTTTTCCGTCGGGTCACAGTTCTCGGGCTATGATGTTGGCTTATATTTTTCATGACGTCACTGATGACTTGTTTTTATCATCCGCTACCTTATTTTCTTCCTCTTATTTTTTATTCGTTGTTGTTTTAGTTTACTTGTATAGTTTGGCCATGTGCGCATCAAGAATTTTGTTAGGCAGGCATTACGTTAGCGATGTTGTAGGCGGCGTTCTGTTAGGTATGATAGAAGGTAGGATCGTGCGCTCAAATTGGTTTCCGCAACATTATTGTGAAGAGTTCTTATCAAATTTTAAATTTTTGTGATTCTTCCTGTTACATCCGGTCGGGGTGAAAATCTTGGTTCTTCGGTGTTTAAAAACGATCCCCGGTCAATTGCTTGGCTGAACATGGTTTTAAAAAACAAGTTTGAATTGTTAAGTAAACGTCATAAAAAAGTTGCCGCGTTACGATAGTTTATAAATGCTAGCCAGAGTGAGCCCACCAGCAGCATTTTTTTGTGCACGGACATTTGTGCCAATTGGCACAAAGGGCCAGAAAAATTTGTGCCAATGGCACAAAAAATTTTTTCTAGCATACTGAAAACCTTCAAAAAGTTTTATGCCAAAAGTTTGATAAAAACATAAGTAAAGCAGTGTTTTTTTGTGCCAAAACATGGTTTTTGGCACAAAAAAATTTGGAATGGCACAAAAAATTTTGAACGTTTGTGCCAATCGGCACAAAATTCTTGGCTGGTCAAACATTAAATTTCCTTGATTTTTAGACGTTTTAGGGGTAAAAATGCAAAAAATTTTCGGCGCTTCGCGCCGAGTCAATGTGTTGTGCGTGAGAAATTGAAGAGAGTAGATGACGACGCAAAGCTGTGTAGCTCGACGACTTATCGCGCGTTTTAGTAGAGACGTACGGAACGTGGAAGAGCGTGCGGAACGCTGTAGACGAAACACTCGGAGTGTTTTACGGAATTAACGCAACGATAGTCGAATGCAGGAGATTGACGGGCTCGTAGAGAGCGCTGTGTCAATTTTATCCAGGGATCTTCGCTCAGGTCGCCAAAGGTTTTCGGATGCCGAAACTCGCGCCGTACAATCTTAGTCGCTTCGGAGTTTCACCCGCTTACTCAAACTATTTTCCAAATAGTTTGATTCAACTTAGAACACACGCTCGGTTTTCGATTTACTAGCGATGCTCAGAGCCAATCACAAACCAACTGCTCACTAAGGCAAACAAAACAACAACTGACTTTATCACAAACTTGCTGGGAGTGTAGTCTTTGATGTTGTAAACCTTCGGACAACTTTGAACAACTTTGAGCTCCGAAACGATGCATTCTTACGAATCACTTTGAAAAGCTGACGAGCTTACCGTAGTCAATCGGCACACCACAACACTCCTCCCCCTTTCGATGTAAATCGCCTCAAGCGATTCGAATTTTCTCTCTTCGGGAACGAGCGTTTTTTTCTTCAGACGCAGAGGATCTTTCTTTCTTTGGCGGACCTTTTCATTCGACTTCGGCAGTGATCAGGTACTTTGAAACAACGGCGGCACTTTTTCGGATATGGAACAAAATTTTCTATGGAACGTATCGCCAAGGCTGGATTTCAAGCGGAAGGACCAGAGTCTTTATTTTGATGACCGGAGTCTTTACTTTGATGACCGGAGTCTTTAGCCGCGGAGGCGTCAGTGTTTCAGAACGGAATCTTTAGCCACGGAGGCGTTAGATCGGAAAGTTTGCAGCGGATGCAAGCTTTAAGTTTCGTAGAGAAACGTATATAAAGCTTCTGGCGAAGTCTTTGAAACTCGAAATTCGAAAGGTATTGAGCGGATCAATGCCAAACTGTAGAAGAAATCTCGGCGATACGGATGAGACGTAGAAAAATTTGAAATGTTGACGATGTCGTTGTTTCTTTGCCACCCAGTAGATTACGCGAAAGCATGTTTCGAAACGATATCGCAGCTCGCAAATCGGCCATACACTACCTTTAGTCTGTGAAAGACTGTTATAGGTTAGTTCAAAACGATCAAAATGGTGAAGACGAAACGGAAAACGGAATATATAAAAAACGAATCGATTTCGAAGTAGAAAATAAATATTTTACAAACAATACAAAATTCGGTCTCAATGCAGTAGCGCGTGACTAGTCAGTTGTGGAGGACCACTGACTTGCGCGTTAAAAATTTCGAATGCTGTTCGAGGCATATACGGTTTTATTCGCGAAAGCGAGACTTTCTGAGATTGTCCGGTGTCAATTGTGATAACGTTTTTTGCAATTTTGGTATTCCTTTTATCGCGTTCAGCGATGTCTAGAAGAATTCGCCTCTGTTGTACAGTTGGTCGCTGTTCGATCGGATATTTGCAGTTTTGTTTTCCGAAGTTCACGGGCTGAACTATAACGCTTTTGAAGCTTTCGTTTGTGAAAGGGAAGACTTTCCCGTTAACCCACGTTTGACAATTTAGTTCTACGTAGCATGACGAGATATTCAAAATCGGTAGCGATCTGTCGATTTTTACGATTTGCGTTTGACTTTGTCCCGTAGAAGTATGTGAAAATACTTCATCGTAGGGCGCTTTTTCGATCGGTTTCAAAACTAGGTTTAGTTCTTGCTGAACGTCTCCGATTCTGATGAAATTTTCGCGAAAGTTTATTACAGCTCGAACGCTTGGATGCACTAGGAAATCGGTTCCTAGGAGGCATTGCTCTCCTGTAGTAGGTAGAATCCAGCATCGTACTAGATGCGTTCCGAAAGATGAACTGATTTTGAAGATAATCGGACCTCTAGCATCGACGATAGCACCGTCAGCTACTTTTATCTGCGCGGATGTTTCCAAAGTATCATAGTCAATCCCCAAAGAGCGTTGAGCTAGACATGAGGAAATGACTGAACACTGAGCACCGGTATTGATTAACGCTTTTGTTTTGGTTTTTCCGATTTCGGCATCGATATGAAAAGCACGAGTAGGAGCGTATAAGCTCAGCAGTTTGATATCTTTTTGCGAACATTCTTCGATTCGACACACGCTAGATCTCGCGATCCACGGTTCAGTAGGTTTTTTGATTGTGAAATCTGTGATTCCGGGAGCGACGAAGAAGTTTGTAGCTTTAGAAGCTTCTGTCGGTTCAAGCATATTAGCTGTACTAGTTGTCGGTTTCATCGGAACGAAAGTTTTAGGTGAGTTGGACACTGTTTTGGTTTCTGATCGCAAAACTTGTTGCGAAGATTTCGGAGGAGTTAGCTGAGTCTGTATAGACTGTGTGTTATTCATCAGATAGTAGTAGTGCTTCTCGATTATCTTTTCTTGTCGGGATTCGGAATCGCAGAGAGAAATGTTTGCAACATCTCTCTGATAGTTTCGATTATCGCGATTGAAAAATCGGTTATTTCAGTCAAAATTTTGATTCTGATTGAGCGTGTAGTTACGCGTATTTTGTTGAAAACGAGGACACCAATTGTGGTTATTTTGCCATTGATGATTCGGTTGCTGTTGCCGAGGCTGAGAAGCCTGTGGTTTCAATTGATAGCATTCGGAGCTGTCGTGCTTACACTGACCATGATAGGTGCAATATTTCACGGGTCGTTCACGTGAATGATTTCGTTGGAAGTTTCGATTCTGAGAGAAATCCCGTATAGGAATGTTTTCTCTATTCCGAAAGTTTGGACTCGTCCTGCGATCAAATCGTGATCTTCGATTTTCGAAATTGTTAGCATTTTGCGAATTTTCTCGGATTCCGAACTTTTCTAGGACTCGTTTTATGCTTTCTTCCAATTCTTTCGTTTTCGCTAGAGTCGAATTTTCTTGAAACCTCACGCTGTTTCGCTGTCTAGAGTCATCTCTGTTTCGGGATTGAGAGTTATCTCTGAATCGAGGTTTGGAATCATCTCTGAAGCGAGATTGAGCTGGTTGCTCTTCTGACGGATTTTCGAGTGTATTAACCAGTATAGGTTGTTCTACTCTGACAGTTGACTGTTTATTCGCTCGCTGGATTTTCTGAACTTTCGCGATGGCTATAGCTAAGTCGGTGATCGTTTCTAGAGTACTCGCGTCAATCGAGACTCTGTAGATTTCCGGCATTTTCCAAAGAAAAGTTGTGATAACTTTTCTATGGTGATACTGAGCGCTTCTGTCATAGTACAGTAGATGTACGTAGGTACTGATTCGATTTAAGAAAGCTGACGGATCTTCGGTTTCAAACGGAGCGATAGACTGGAGCTCGCATTGGAGCGTATCTTGGTCGCAATTCGGTGCATTCATACACATCAAAATCTGTTTCGCTTCATCATAGGATCGGACATCTCGTATGGTGTTCAGGGCACCATCGCAAGTCAAGCGACGCAACGTGTGAAGTTTCACATACTTAGACGCATCAAGGCCGAACTCGTTTTCGAGTGCAATGAAGAATTTCAACACTTGTTGATTTCGGGTCGAATTATCTAGTTTTTGCGGCGCTATCTTTTTGCAGATAGTCTTAATTCTCGTTTCGTCATCGGCGAAAGATCTATGCACCTGAGAAGGTGGGATAGACGGAAAATTTATCTGAGTGTTTAGCGCGTTTAGCGCATTAGAGCGATCAAATGTTTGAGTCGGGATGATTAGATCATCATCATCGTCGATTATACTACGAAAACTAAGTTGACTTTTTCGATCGCTAGTGACGTTTTTCGGTTTATTCGATTTCTGAGACTGAGCGTAAGAGCTCGTAGGTCTCGCGATATTTTCAATTTCAGGGACGTTCGGTTTCAATAGCTCTTCTTTTTGAGCTCTCATCGCTTCGATTTCGGTTTTAAACTCATCGAGAAGTTTTCGCTGTTGAGTCGCGATAGTTACAATTTCGCTTAACGCGTTAGTAGCGTCACCACGAAAATTTATCATTTCCGCATCGCATTTTTGCATTACGTCGATATACGCGTCATTATCGAAGATTTTTCGAGGATCGGTATCCTTCGGTTTCGGTTTTAGAAAGTTGAATTTTCGGTTTTCAACGATTTTTGGAGATAGAGATCGCGAGGTTTTTCGCGTTTTTAACGGAACGGACGTTTCCGGTAGATCGAAATTACGCTTATCTGCTTCGTAGAGAAGCGGTAGATTCGCGTTTTCGCAGTCGAAATTTTCGATTTCTAGAGTATCGGGATTCGCTAGTTTCTTGTAGAAACCTTTTTCGTAACCGAGCGCAGTAGAGCGACGCGTGCGGTTTTCTTCCATTTTTTCGGATTTTTGATTTTTCGCAAATTTCGGCGTTTCCTCAACCTTTAGACGAGCTGGTACGGTCACCAAATTATGTCGTGCGTGAGAAATTGAAGAGAGTAGATGACGACGCAAAGCTGTGTAGCTCGACGACTTATCGCGCGTTTTAGTAGAGACGTACGGAACGTGGAAGAGCGTGCGGAACGCTGTAGACGAAACACTCGGAGTGTTTTACGGAATTAACGCAACGATAGTCGAATGCAGGAGATTGACGGGCTCGTAGAGAGCGCTGTGTCAATTTTATCCAGGGATCTTCGCTCAGGTCGCCAAAGGTTTTCGGATGCCGAAACTCGCGCCGTACAATCTTAGTCGCTTCGGAGTTTCACCCGCTTACTCAAACTATTTTCCAAATAGTTTGATTCAACTTAGAACACACGCTCGGTTTTCGATTTACTAGCGATGCTCAGAGCCAATCACAAACCAACTGCTCACTAAGACAAACAAAACAACAACTGACTTTATCACAAACTTGCTGCGAGTGTAATCTTTGATGTTGTAAACCCTCGGACAACTTTGAACAACTTTGAGCTCCGAAACGATGCATTCTTACGAATCACTTTGAAAAGCTGACGAGCTTACTGTAGTCAATCGGCACACCACAACAAATGAATATAATATTTCCTTTTCTTATATTTGACCCGAAAGCGAACGATTTCTCTTCGAACAGTGTATTAGTATCATTGCAGAAAATTTTATAGGCTGTCAATGACTGATGAATGAGAAGAAATTTTGAATATTCTCTGTTAATTCAGTCAGATTTGGATTCAAAACCGTAATTCTTACTTTTTGTGTTTGATTGATTCAAATAGGAAAATCGATGTCGTTGGTAATGGTACAATATTTCGACCGAAAATTTACACAATTTTCGATTTTATTTTCCCTAGTCTTCACGTTGTTGTTAAATATATAAGAGATTTTAATTCATATTCGTAGTCAAATTCGAATAAGTGAATCTATTTGAACTTCCTAAACAATTCTAGACGTTTTAGAATTTTGTCAGCATTCCATTTTTTTCACACCATTTCTTTTACTGTCGTCGTAAACCATTTTCTTGCACAGCTTTTTCTTATCTGACTGACATGACATGGTTTAGCTGAAAAATAGGTTAAGCCACTGTTTTTTTTCCACGAACTTGTTTCCACAAATGTGGAAAGGGGTCAAATTTTTTTTCCACATGTGGAAAAAAATTTTTTTCGTCTCAAAATTCTCGTTTTTTGGCTTAAAATTGCTCACAGACGCTTTATCGCACTGTTTTTGAGCTTTTTCAAGCCTTCCGGTGTTTTTAGAGAAGTTAATTCATTAAAATTGAAGAAAAAATTGAAATGTTCGACTTAAAGCTCAATCTACAAGCATTGTTGAACAAATTTTCTAGCAAACTATCCAAGAGCATAATTGACTTGAATTATACAATAAATCAATGGTCAAGTCCTCTATGATGACAAGCGAAAGCCCAAAAAAATTTTTTTGGGTATACTGACATTCTGGGATGCTGGAAAATCAATTTTCCGAACATTTATTTCAAGAATTAGATTCCAATTTTGTGTTCAAGAGTCGTAATTTCTAGAATTTTACTTGAAAAATTTTAAAATCTGTAATTTATTTGTAAACTCTCATGAACTTGGTCGAAAATATATGAGTAAGAAGAGTATAAATTTCCGAAAGACATTTCCATGAAGCTTTTAAATTAATTTTTTTGTTAGCAAAGAAATAATCGCATCATAAAGCATAGAGACTTGACGTATTGATCTTTCTCAAAAGGAAAAAATGCGAATCTTCATTAAATATTATGATAAAACATTGAAGATTACCAATTAAAACATGAGATACTACGTTTAAGATGATGAAAACTATTATAGATTAAGTGATAAATGAAAGTAGACATGATAAAAGCCGCGCCTGAGCTACTTAATGAATAATGATGATTTTTAAAGTTATAACCGGCGCGAAGCGCCGAAAAATTTCGAGATTAGGACCTCCCAAAATGTACCAAAATGCATCTTTTCAATATGAAAACCCCAAATTTTTCTTCCACATTTGTGGAAAGACCTCAAAAATTTTTTCCACATTCCAGATTTTTTTCCACATTATAGTGCAAATGTGGAAAAAACAGTGTTTCCAATCACAGTGAATGAACAGTGGAAGTTAACTAATTCATTTTTCAATCATTGACAATCTCAAAGCTTGTTGCGATCATACAAATCTACTATTCGAATACAATTCTTTCAGATTCCTGTTACTTGACTAATATTATACTTAAGTGCCAAAAACCATGTTTTGGCACACAAAAACACTGCCCAGCCCACTGTTTTTTCCGCAGGGTTTTTTTTGCGCACAGCAACCAAATTTCGGGCTGTGACACCAAATTTTTTCTGCCAAGTTAGAAGTTTTTCCCCCAATCTAGGGGTTTTTCGAGGGCGTTGAGGTTTTTCTAGGGCTTTTTTGTTTCAGGGTCTTTTTAGGGGTTTTTTATTTTTATTTTTGAGGTTTCGGGGGCTTTTCAACGAATTCGCTTGCTTGAATGTTGTGGGCTTGATGGAAAATTACTGTGCAAAATAAGAAAAAAGCATGATGAAATTGAAAAAATGAAAATTGAAATGGATATTGATTGAATGGTGTGGCCAGTTTGTGTATTTTACAATTAAATTAGCATATTTTTGGCTTAATCACCGAATTTTGACTTTTGGTGCAGCGTGTTTTTTTCCAAAAAATTTTTCCCTAAGTGGGGAAAGAAAGACTCTAAAAATGTTTCGCCAAGGTAATGATAAAACTGAATGAATTTAATGTATAAAAGCACATTAAAATTTGATGAATGGCGGCTAAGTAGTAATTTATTTGGTATTTTATATAATGCCGCGAAGCGGCCGAAAGTATTTATTTTACCCCATTAGAGTACATTAAAGTTCAAAATGCTACATATAGGGGAAGCTAGATAAAAACTTTTTCCCCATTTGGCTAATAGTGCTAAAAATATTTCCCTTTTTTCCAAAATTTTTCTCCCAAAATAAACGTTTTGGAGAAAAAACATGCTGGTTTGGTGTAAAAATACTCTGTTGACATGTTTGGGGCGGTGTGAACACTGCATATTCTTTTAGAGATAGAATAAACAGTTTTTCAAAATTTGGACTTTCGGATTTTATGAGCTTTTTGCTGGGGTCTCTTGGGTTCATTGTGAGTCTTTTAGTTTAATGTGATGTGAGTTTTATTTTGTACTCATTTCAAGACACTACTAGAAGGGATGGCAATAATGAACTTTAGTGCCAGGCCAGGTAGTCACAACTTCTACTTATCGACTAGTGAGACCTTCATTCAATTGATCGTTGCTTGGGCAATCAGAATTTGGCTTACCATTGGGCTTAGGCTTAGGCTTTGGTTCAGGCACAATTTACCTATGTGTATATTCTATATAGTGTATATAAGTTCCAGCACTAAACTTTGTAAGCGCCATAGGAATTCTTTGAAACATGATTAGATACACAAAACTTAATCAAATTCACACAAAAGTCTTTTAAAATATCACGGAAACCTTATGACTATTTCTGCCGATGAGCCACTAAAAATTTAGTTTTCAAAAAGTGCAACTTTTTGAGCAGAAGCAAGTTTGAAATGGCCTAATATGTACGCTCTTAAGTATAATAAATCATTTAAAGGTTTTATAATTCAAGTTTATAACAAAATAAATAAAAAAAATTGTAAACTTTTTTTTCTTCATTTTCTTTTCCTTTTTTTATTTTTGTAAACGTAAACCAAAAAATCCAAAATTTGGTGATTAAAATCCAAGAAACTCAAAACCTATCTTTTCCAACCCAGACACTCTTACTCTTGATCATTATCATCAAACTCAACCGAGAATTCACGTTGGGCTTGAAGTCTACCTTTTAGCTTTCAACTAAGCAGGCTTATTATAAGTATGGACAGTGTTTTTTTCTGCACAATGCAGACTTTTTAGGCTTTGTGCAAAAATGTTTTTGGTGATTTCTGCACTGGTGCAGAATTGTTTGAGTCCTGTGTTTGATCACATATATTCTTCTATAATGTGTCAGTCATTGATTCTGAACCTTTAAAATCAATTTTTTTTCTCATTTTAAGATTTTAAAATGCCTAGTAAAAAATTATAAATTCGTTCTAATTTAACACATCTAATTTGCATTTTCACTATATTCACTATTATTCTATTGTAGCAGGCAATGTTTTTCCCCCCAAATGGTTTTTTTTGAAAAAATTTCAGAAAAGGAAACAAAAAAATTTTGGGTTTCTCATACGGAAAAAAATGCATTTCGGTGCATTTTAGAAGGTCATAATCTCAAAATTTTCCGGCGCTTCACGCCAGTTATAACCTACATAAACATTATTTATGTATTACCTAGATCAGGCGCGGCTTTTAGCATGTTTACCTTCACTTATCACTTTGTCTATATAATAGTTTTCATCACGTATATTATCTTATGTTTGATTCAATTGGTAATTTTCAATATTTTATCTTGAAATTTAGTGAAGATTCACATTTTTTTCTTGACACATTTTTTGACACGTCAAATCTCTAAACTTGTTTTGAAATTCTTCAAATAATAAAATTCTAGAAATTACAACTTTTGAACACAAAATCCGAATCTAATTCTTGAAATAAATGTTCGGAAAATTGATTTTCCAACATCGCAGAATATCAATACCCAAAAAATTTTTCTGGCGCTTCGTACTGGAAAGATTTATATCTTTTTTGGGCTCTCACTTGACATCATAAACGACTTAAGCATCGATTTCTCATGTAATTCACAGTCAGTATGCTCCTAGATAGTTTGCTGGAAATTTTGTTCCACATTCTTGTAGATTAGGCCTGTATGAAACTCGAAAATTTAATTTTTTTCCTCAATTTTGGTAAATTAACGGCTCTAAAAACACCAGAAGGTTTGAAAAAGTTCAAAAACACATAAATAAAGAATCTGTAAGCATTTTTAAGTGAAAAAAACGACTTCGGGAAATATGGAAAAAATTTTGCTCGGCGCAGAAAAAAATCACTGAGTATGGATTTAGAATTAGGATTAGGAGGCTTATAAGTTAGAGATTTTATGTTGTATTTGTGCAAGCACTGCAAGCTGAGTCTTAGGCTTCATTTAAGAAGCTTCTAACTAAATTTGTGAATCTTTTTAAAGTAAAAACATTCATGTTTAATCTACTTTGATCTTTGAAGTTTGAAACCCACAATTTTCTGACAGTGTTGTTGGACAGTATTCTATGTGGTGCGATATGGCTTGGCTCTAAAGAATGAAAGTTGTAACTTTTTTACTGTAACAAAACGTATGTTGAAAAAAGTTACGTCAGGCAATGTATGATCATTTAAACAGTTTGGTGCAGCAATCAGCTGAATGTGATGATGAAGATGAAATTTTACAGCTAGCGGCTGGATAAAGTTGTTGATTCTTAATAAACTTATGTTTGATTTATTTTTTTAACCTATGAATTAAATTTATTCTATGTTTTCAAAAATTTTTGTTTTTCTAGGGATTTTCAAAATTTTTTGAGGTTTTCTGGGTTTTTTTGGAACGATTGGGGTTTTTGAAGGGTTTTTGAAGGCGACTACTTGGCAACACTGGGGACCCTAGGTTAAGTAATGTGAAAATTTTTCAAATTATGCTTACACTTTTTTCCTCATATTATTCTTGTACTCAGTGATGGGAATACGTAGCTTCAGTATTTGTAAATCAATTTGGAATAAGGCTTTAAAGGCGAAATTTTTCTCAATTGATCATTTTTTCATTTGACCGATAATGAAGTCTAGGAAAATTTTGGATTCCCAAAAATTACGTTTGCAAGAATTCGAGCATTAGTATCACAGTTGAGCTAACAGGGTGTCCGATGTGAGATTGATACGAATTTGGCTGTAACTTCGAATTTTTATCGAACGGGCGGCCTATATTTTGAAATCGTAAAATTTTTTGGGTTGTATCCAAAAGCTACAGTTTTGAAACAAAAATGACGGATTGTTTACCAACAAATATGCTAAATTTCCAGATAATGTGGAAGAAATGTTATTGGGTGTGTAGTAGGGACCTGCACGGACCACAAGGACGCGGCCCGGCTCGTCTAGGTTCCTTCTCAGCCCGAGCCCGGTCCATGAAATCTCGTGTTTTTAAAAGTGTCTCACAATGATGAAAAATTATGATAACGCAAAAAAATTAACCAAAACCAGATCAAATTCAAGTTGTCAAATAAAAATATATCAAACTATTAATTTTTCTAGAACTGACTGTATCCACTTGCAGTACTGCAGTCTTTAAAAATGTTTGAATTTTAGGAACGAAGTGGTTGCACTTGGAAAATGATTAAAACATCACGAGCAAAGGACAATACCAGAAGTTGTTGAAGAATCTCAATTCTTCATTAATTGCCTGATTTTTGAATTTTGGCTGTATGTTTTCAATATGATTTTTGCATTCTGCCCGACTGGAAAAGGATTGAATGGCTGATAAATTAGACTTTTTACCCATGAAATAAATGCTGAAAAAATTCTTGTGTCAGCGTTGTTTAATATCAATATCCAAAAGTTTTTTCTAGCACTTTGCACCGGAATTAGTGATATTCGAATCCATTTGAGACGTTTGCATGCAATTTTTTCGGAATTTGAATGCTTTAGGTAATTTGAAAATCATCATTTGAAAATTAAGGAATCATTCAATTTATTGTCACCATTATCTGAACTCAAAAAAGTCAATTTTTCTTAATTTCTGGCTCCCTTTGTATATATTAAATTTTCAAAGCCCGAGTACAGATATGGTGTAACTTTAGACGCTTTTTGGGGGGAAACCGGCCCCTGCTCGACTAATACCGTTTTCATCATCTTGAACGTATTATCTTATGTTTTAATTGGTAATCTTCAATATTTTGTCTTGATATTTGGGGAATATCCGCATTTTTCTTTGACACTTTTTTTTGAGAACGTCAACTTTCTAAACTTTTTGGGGCGATGGTTCCTTCCTTAACGTAAAATCAATTCAGAAGTAGTTTTCGAAAATTTCTACTCTTCTTACTTATACCTTTTCGGCCAAATTCACGAAAGTTCATGAATAAATTACTGGCTTGAAAATTTTTAAAATAATAAAATTCTAGAACTTACGAGTTTGAACACAAAATTAGAATCTAATTTTTGAGATATATGTTCGAAAAATTGATTATCAAAAATGAATGCTTTAAAAACCTCAAAAATCCTGAAATAAAACGTCTATGAGCATTTTCAGGCGAAAAAAAACGAGTTGGAGAAAAAAAAGGGGGGAAAAGTTTTGACCCCTTTCTCCATTCAGGGAAAAGGCTGGCGAGAAAAAACAGTGGAATGAGACGTTTCGTTTGTAATTTCTAGTCACGTGTTTCTTTAGTACAACTCAAAATTTTCCACATGTGGAAAAAAATTTGACTTCTTTCCACATTTGTGGAAAAATATGTTCATGGAAAAAAACAATGATCCTACCATGAAAAACGACTGAATTGAATGCGAAATTATACTACTTATCAAGGAAATAAATGTCTAAAAGAGTCACTTTCCAGGGCTCTAGTATCAAAACTCCGAAAAAATTTTGGCGCTTCGTGCCAGAAGTCTATTTACGAATTTTGTTGTTCCGCCTAAATTTATGGAACATCGTTGACTTCAAGCTGATTTTTAGCTGGTTTGCAGTTGAAAAAATTTATACATTGTTCAAGCATGAACATCATTAGGCCCTAAAAATCAGATTTTAAATCGTGAAATCAATTTTGAAAAGATTTATCTTCCAACGTTATAGAGTATCGGAATCCGAAAATCGCGATTATATGTAGTCTATCATTCTTCATTTTAGCTAAGCACAAGTATGTCAGCGGTCGAATTTTTATGCAATTTAAATTTACCTCGCTTTGGTTTTTTGTTAAGCTTTTTGTTGCTATGAATTTTGATAAATTCTTATTGTTATCTGACCCAAAAATCAAAAAATTTCGTTTTTCTCCATTTTTGATAAATTACTGACTGCAGAAGCATGAATATGTTCGGAATAGCTAAAATATGGTTCACTACTTTGTAATCCATGTCTGGTTGGTGATACTCAAATGGTATAGAAAATTCAACGCAGGTTTACAGTTAGCCTTTTTGTTATAAATGTTTAAGCCATTTTTTCCTAGACTTTTGACTCATAATTTTAGTTACTTTTCTTTCTTCCAGCTCAATGCCGATGTTCGGTCAAATAGCTTTAGGACCGCCTGGTTCTGGTAAAAGCACTTTTTGTAACGGCATGAAGCAATTTTTAGAAGCTCTCGGTCGCCGGGTCATCATTTGCAATTTAGATCCTGCCAATGAATATTTGCCCTACGAAACTTGCGATTTGGACATTCGTCAATTGATAGACTCCCGCGACGTGTCGAAAAACTTGAATTTAGGGCCCAACGGCAGCCTTATTTACTGTCTAGATTTTTTGGAGCATAATTTAAAATGGTTGATCAATCGTTTGGCGCATTTTCGCGATAAAATGAATGCCAATTACGTTTTGTTCGATTTTCCCGGTCAAATAGAACTTTTCACGCACAAAAATTGTTTACGCAATATATTGCGGCGTTTGCGTAAAGAAGCCGATCTACAATTAGTCACTTTAAATTTAGTGGACATTCATTATTGTACGGATGCAGCGAAATTTATTGCCGTTTTGCTAACATCTTTGAATACAATGATCAGGTGAGTCTAATTTACGTTTTGAATCAAATTGTGAATAGCAAGTAATTTGGAATTTTCTCGAAATGCTCAAGTTTTCCAGCTCAGCTTTTTGACATCTTAACGCATATTCTTTGTTCTTCAACTGTTTGTTTTTATTTTGTTTGTTGATTATTTTAGACTAGAAACGCCTCACTTAAACATAATCTCAAAGATGGACCTATACGAAAAATTCTGCGATAGAATGCCGTTCAATCTGGACTATTTCGCTGATGTTTTAGATTTAAAATATATTCTAGATTGTATCGACGTAAGTTCTTTACACGTTTACCCGTTTGTAGTTAGGGCACACGTTTTTTCATCATTCAGGATGACCCGTTTCTGAAAAGATTCAAGGAAATGAACAGTCTCATATGTGAAACGATAGAAAGTTACGGGTTGCTGTCATTTGTGCCTTTGAACATACAGGTGAATGAGTGAGCATGGTTTTGATTTTACATTCTGTCTTTCGTTTCAATCTATTGTCATTTTATTTTGAATCGATGCGAATTGTCGAAATTTCGACGTCATCAATAATTCAATTGTGTTTCAATATTAGGATAAAAATTCGATGGCCACAATACTACGGGAGGCCGATAAAGCGAATGGTTTCTGTTTCTACGAATTGCAAGAAAGACAATTGGCGGATTTGAAAGCCCAAGAATGTGAAGTTCCTCAGTGATATCCGGTAATGATCTCTGTTCTTTTGTCTCCCATGTGGTCTAGTGGCTAGGATTCGTGGCTTTCACCCACGCGGCCCGGGTTCGATTCCCGGCATGGGAAGTTTTTTTCTTTCGTTTTGTTACTTGTTATCGTAGAAACTTATAAAAACACGACAACTTTGCATTTTTCTATCGTCATTTCTTTCCCATTGGAATGGTTTGTGGACCTTTGATCAGTTGAAAGGTTTGTTTGTAACATGTCCGAGAAATGGAACACTTACCCAGTTTGGCAATATTGGACTTTTTAATGAGAAAGAACGAAAACCCAATATTACTAAAGTGAATTCTTTTTCCAACTTTAACCCAAGTTCTCAAAAATCTTGTCCACTCTTTTTCTAGCTTGGCAACTATCCAAGCAAGTATATTCTTCAAACTGATAACTAATAAACTAGTGTACAAAATTGCATTGCCGATATGGACACTACCAGGCAAAATTAACCCTCAAAAATTCGGGTCCAGAACGCGTCTTTTTTGGCAGCACGAAGAAAACCTAATCGCGAATATTTCAATGTGTATATTTAGTTGATATGCACTTTGTTTTGACCTACGGGTAGGAAGGAAGCATGAGCAAAATTCATTGGTTTTGTGAGACATGCACATAACCTGTCTATTTTGTTGGGCGTAGGCGATTAATTTCGCCTGGTAGTGTAACAAAACTGAATCGGCAAGTACTATAGCATATGTATTTCTACGGTTTTTTTTGTTAACCATGTGTTACACAGGATCGAAAATTTTTTGCTGCGTTATTGAGTTATAAATTCTATGGTCAAATCTTCATGTAAGCTATAATTTTTGCATTTTTCAACTTCGAAGCATTTCATCAAAAGCACAATATATATGGTGATTACGTCGGGCACATACGTCACCACTGTTTTTTTCCGGAAGTAGTTTTCTGCTTAGATAAATAAATCCCATGTCATAAAAACAAATTTGCGAGCTTACTCGAAAACTATCGTGACACTTTTTGTGAGAAAGCCATAAATCGAGGAACGACTCTGAAGCAACTTATTCCCGTCATTTTTTATTACCATAGTCTGTCTAAATAATGAAAGTGCAGGTAGTGTTTCAGATCTTCAAGAGTTCCTGATAGACAATAATTATTGGACTGGAAATTTGTCAGCATCCCGACCTCACCTTTAGTGGTTTTTAGAGTGCAAAATTTTACGGTACAGCTCTATATGTAAACGATTTTGTTGACAGTACTGATTTGTGTCACTTGTCTATTTGGAAGCATTTTATAAAAAACGGACTGTAGAAAGCTGACCATTGATAGATAGCTTCATTCAAGTACGGGAAATCCATAATAATTGAGCTGGTAGCATTGCACAGCAACGGAAATGCTGCCAGGACAATTCTAATAACCAAAAAAAGATTTGCTATCCGAGCAGCACTGCATCCATATTAGTAAAATTATATGAAACTATTCGCTTGGTCAGCACTTTTTAAACTTTTAATGCTATTCCTTTGAAATCAAGTATACTTTGTTTCGAAAAATCGCTCATCTACAGCATAACTTTCGTCCTCATGACGTCTTTCCTTTTTTTCATTTTCCTTCATTATCTTCATGATCACTGTTGAAGTCAAAATCTACTGGTCCAGATTCATCGTGCATGTACGGCTAGCGATTCGAGTGTCCTAAGAAAACCTATTCTTGCTCCTCTTTCCCTTCAGAGAGTAAAATAAAATTATTTCTAGAGTTCAGCCGATGGTCTATTGGCAGTCCGTCAATTGGCTTAGTATATTCTTAAGGAATTTAGGAGCAAATAAAATATCTAAACACTGACAATTGAGCATGCAAAGTATCATAGACATTAATCGTCGCTCCCGTATTTGGAATAAACTTCGAAAGGATTCCTGTGCTTTTGTTCCGTGTCCAACAATGTCATACCGCGCGGAATTTTATCGGTAACTTTCTTCTGAAAACGGCCGCCTGAAGCCATTTGTTCCACGGCGGCCAACACTTGATTACCGGTCATAAAAGCCAATTTCCACTTTTTATGCCGAGAGTGTTCGAATCTGCATGAGTAGAACAATAGAAAATTAAATAGTGAGTGAAACACGAGAGCAGAAAAACCAGATAAGAAAAGGAAAATTTATGCATAAATTTTGTGTTTTTAGTTAAATTCACAATCGAACACTCTGGTCAAAGCTGGCGATACAAAATTAAAGTTTGGAGAATTGGGTGACAGCCTTGATTTCAAGGCAAGGTCCTCGAAACATAATTCAGCTCCGCGGACAATTTTGGCATTTTCTGAAGTTTGAACGAAATAAGGCAATTTCGCGGTAATCACCCCTTGATTTCAATATTATATCCAATATTTTTCTAAAACGTTCGCTTCAATCACTTCCATGCGTCGATCCTTGAAAATTTTTCATTCTATTCTGAACATAAAATGACGTCGGTGGGGTTCAGATCCCAGCCAGATTTTCGACGGGAAAAGGATAGGCCAAAAGTTTGCCGAACTTCCTCAGAGGTTCTCTGCTGTTGGTGTATGATTTAGAGACAAGGAATCTAATTTGACTAATAGAATCGGAATTTTATGCGATCAAAAAATTTTCTCGTTCTATTGATCAGAATTCGATTAGTTTCAGGCACTTTTGGCTAAACTTGGGTCGTTAATTCCGATGTTTTTCTATCAAAAAACTTTCCTGCCTAATTTATCCAAGCATCCCCCTTTTGATGCGCGAGCGCTTACAACAGTACTGATTATTTTAAAATAAAACCTAATGGAATTGCATGAAAATTTCACTGTTCGATATAAATTCTGATTTGAAATGTTTTCGAATGCATTAGCAGTGGTTCTTTCATGCATCAGAAGTTTAAGATTAAAAATTTGGTTATACTAGAACGGATAAAAAAATCAAACGTTCTACCTGCCCCAAAGCCACGGATCGGTTTTCGGCGACTCGACGATCCTAAAATTGAGCTGCGGATGTTCTTTACGAATTTCGGGAAAAAATTTCTCTACAAATTCCAGAGCTCCCATACTAGCAGGTTCATAAACAGCCAAATTTAAACGAATTTCCATTAAATTCTTGGCGATTTTGAAGGATTTTATCGCGTTATTGTTGTACGACAAAGCTATTTTGTGCGCCATTTCGCCTAAAAATTAAGAAAAGATGCGTAAATCCTGTTCATATCAATTAATAAACGATACAGTTCAAAACTGGCCGAAATAAAAAAACACGAAATTCAATTTGAATATTTATTGTTAATCAGCGACGCTAACAAATTCTAAAAAGTCTACACAACGAAATGCTTAGAGAATTTCTATTATTTCATCGACAAGCGGCTCAGCCAACCAATCCAAGCTTGAAATTTTGAATTTCAAGATATCGATTACCCATCAATTAAACAACTGCGAATAGTACTTGATTATCAGACTTTATTGGTTTCTAATTTGGAAACTAATTTGAAAATATCTTCGCTCGACATTTGGCCAACCTCGAAAGATTTTTCTTTGCCAAATTCGTACCTTGAATTTTGCAGCAAATGAGTTTAAATTCCTCTCGATAGAAGAATACATCTTCATACACAGAAAAAAGTTGTGAATTCGTCATTGTACTCACCTCGCCCAAATTTTTGGCATAATACCACTGCATTCCCGAATCAAAATTGGGAAATTAGGATTAACTTTCTTGATAGAAACGTAGTTGTTTTCAATAAATTTTCGGAGCGCTAGACTCGTGGCTGACGTTTGGCACATGTGAAACCGTAATTCTTTCAGTTTGGGTCCCAAACGAATGGCCGACATTATTTACACTAAAATAGAAAGAAATGAAATAAGCGTAACAACGAAACTATTAACCGGTACTTCATTTCTTTCCCCAATCTTCAGTGACATAAAAATCCCGAGAAAAAAATAATTCAAAGTATATAATCGACTGTTGAGAATTTAAGTTGTCATTAACAAAGCGTCTTTTCTGTACAAAAACATCATTCTTGGCGCCAGAAATTCCGAAATGGTACAAAAAAATTTGGGCGTTTGTGTCAAATATTGCAGTTTTTGACCGGTTAAAGTTGATTTTTTTTATTTTTGAACATTTTAGGAGCTGAAAACGTAAATAAAAATAACGGAATAGCTAAATTTAATTTAACCTAAAAGCGAGCAATTTGATGTTGTTGTCACATATATTTTACCGCTGCAAACTTTGATTGGTAATGATAAATGAACAGTATAGGTTCTAAACTTCTGATTTTCACTTCTTAGTGGTAAGCTGGAATTTAGATTTTTGGTGTTTAATTGGAATCGAAAAATTGGCATTGCTGAACAATTTTTCGAAATGATCTGGAGTGATTTATCAGTGTAAACAGACGTGAGTAAAAAATACGAGTATTAAGTAGAAAATATATATCTATATATAAAATATATATCTATATAAACAGGCCCGTAACTAGGGGGGAATAGGGGGAATTCCCCCCCCCCTGAAATGAAATCCGAAAAAAATTTTTTAGCATATCTGATCGAGCGCATGTATGTGAACAAGCTCTTGGCACCTGTGAATTTTTTTTCTATTCCTTTATTGAATCATAAAAATGAAGGGTTAAAGGTACAAATATTATATTTTATAACAAAATTTGCATGTCTAACAGTGTAATGCATTTGTTGAATATTGATATAGTTCCATTTCGCTGTTTCCTACATAATATTACGCTTTTTCTTGCTGTACGTATTATATAATTCGCGTTGGATGTATAGTAGGGGTTGAAGTTTATGAAAATTTTTTCGGGATTGTTTCAAGTTTTGAATCTAATACAATATGAAGCGTATCACTAGCTATTTTACATCTTCAAATTTAAACAACAAACGTCAATGTGTAGCATCAAATTCAGCTTCTTCACGTGAATCTAGTGCTGCGAATGATTCTCAAAAACCTTCAGAATCAACAGGTTAGTTAGAATAAAATTGTATCATCGTTCTAATGAGTTAAAATTTATTTAAATATTAATCCAGTTGTAACACTAGTGTCAACTACTGCTTCTACAGAATCGTCGACGCCAGCAGACCTTTCAATAGCATCATCAGCAGGTTAGTTCGATTCAAAAAATAAATTTCGATGCACAATGAATCATAATATAAATTTTGAGCTTGAGTTTTCTCAATTATGTATTTTAAATATAGTGTTTTAAGAAATTTTTCGAGCACTAACAGTGCTAAAAATTGATTTTTTCTGGGGCTTCGCCCCAGACCCCACCAGGGGGCGCTTGAGCGCGCCACCCTGGACCCCTCAGCCCACTGGTCGGTCGCTGTGCGACCTCCATTCGCCGAGTTTTGAGTAAGCCAAACCATTTTGGTGATTCCCCCCTGAAAAAAATTCCTAGTTACGGGCCTGTATATAAATATAAATAACACTGAACATAGAAATTTTCAACCTTCGCCTTCATCACAGGTAACCAATTCAAAGCATCTTATTTCTTTAAATCTCCAATGAAAATTAATTTATGACTATGAAATATATGAAAATTATTTCACTATGGAAATATATATATGTATGAAAAAATTTCTATGAAAAAAATAATGAAAATATGAGATAATGTGAAAAATAAGTCATAAAAAAATTTAGAAAATAGAATGTGTAATATATATAATAAAAGCGTACGAAATTGTTGTTCGACACATCGTTACGGATTACAGAATCAGTGGCGGATCCAGAAATTTTTTTCGGGGGAGGGGGGGCGGTGCTCAAAATTGAGTATTTTTCCAAAAAAAATTCAAAAAAATTTCAGATTTGCTTATTAGTATACAGAAAAAAATCGTATTTCAAAAGTTTCGGGGAGCGGCTGCACCCCCCGCCCCCCTAAATCCCCACTTGTACAGAATAAACATAATACAAATATGTAACAGGTCGAAATTTAAGAGAATGTAAGTTGATTGGCTTTAATCGTTCGTGATGATTTGTTTTATTATTTCTTTTTGGTCGAAAGGGTTGGCAAGACTTTGCTTTTTTGGCTTTTGGTTTCAAAAAATTCCTGCTTTTTACGGAATCACCGGAAGCTGCTTTTTCACATCAGACGATTTTCTAAACACATGTTGCTATCTAAGCCAAATTATTTGAATTGACTTCACTACAAACTAGTAAAAACTTTATTTTATAGTATAGTTTCGATATTCATAATCAGAATTACAGAAACGTTAATAGCGTATAAATTCACGAGAAACCTATCGTTAATATGCTTCCAACTGTTGTAGAACATTAAACATATGTGTCGTTCATCATCTCATATGACTTATACCTGACTGGAATTTTCTCTATTTTTTCATTTTACCAGATTACTCACTCCTTAAACATTAGAATGTTTAGGTATGCTCCTAAATGCAGAAAAAACATTCGTGATCACATTATAAACGTTTTAAAAAATGTGAAATCTTGTTGGAAAATCGGGGAAAAAAATTGGATATGGTTCTCGGAAAAAATCTCCGAGGAAAAACAGTGTGCAAAAACATGTTTTTTGGCACAGTGCAGACGTTTTAAGCTTCGTGCAGAATTTTTTTTGATGATTTCTGCACTGTTGCAGAATTTTTCTGAGTCATGTGTTTGATCACATATATTCTTCTATAATGTGTCAGTCATTGATTCTGAACTTTTAAAATCAATTATTTTCCTTATTTCACGACTTTAACATTTCCAGTCAAAAAACTATAAATTCGTCCAAATGTAACATTGAATTACACATTTAATTTGCTTTTTTCCAACATTCACTATTATTGTGTTGTAACAGGCACTGTTCTTCTCCCAAATCGTACTTTTTGGGAGAAAAAATTCGGAAAAGGGAAAAACTTAGGGCTCTTTCCCGATTTGGGGAAGAAAATTTTGGGGATCGAATATTTTCAGGCGCTCGGTGCCGGTTATAACTTTATTGATCATTACTATGTATTACCCAGCTGAGGCGCGGCTTTTAGCGTGTCTATCTTCACTTATCAGTTAATTTCTAATAGTTTTCATCACCTTAAACATATTATATCATGTTTTAATTGGTAATCTTCAATATTTTATCTTGATATTTAATGAAGATTCACATTTTTTGAGAAAGATCAATACGTCAAGTCTCTAAGCTTTTTTCAGCGATTATTCCTTTCTCAACATAAAATCAATTCAAAAGCTTCATGGACGTAGTTTTCGGAAATTTAGACTCTTCTTACTAGTATCTTTTCGGCCATGTTCATGCGAGCTTACGAATAAATTACTGGTTTTAAAATTTTTTAAATAATAAAATTCTAGAAATTACGACTTTTGAACACAAAATTCGAATCTAATTCTTAAAATAAATGTTTGGAAAATTGATCAAAAAATTTTTCTGGCGCTTCGCACCAGTAAGATTAATATTTTTTGGGGCTCTCACTAGGACTTAACCGTTGACTTCTCATGTAATTCAAAGTCATTATGCTCTTGGATAGTTTGCTGGATTGTTCCACAATGCTCGTAGATTAGACTGCGGTCAAATTCGAAAATTTCAATTTTTCCTAAATTTTAATGAATTAATGGCTCTAAAAACACCAGAAAGTTTGAAAAAGCTCAAAAACGCATAAAGTGTCTATGAGCATTTTTAAGCGAAAAAAAGACTTGGGGAAGTTGGGGAAAAAATTTTGACCCTTTTCCCATTTGGGGAAAAGGCCCGGGGAAAAAATAGTGCCAACAAGAGCAAACCGCATAGCAGAAACTCTTTTTCGATTTTCTGCACTGTGCAGGAAGTCGGGTGCAGAAGAAAACACTGGTGCAGCTTTATTATCAGAATGTAATGATAGACGTATACCGCTCGTTTAATTTGAATATATGATTTTATTCATAGTTTAGTACCAATTCAAAAATGAATTTTGATCATGAGTAGTCGAAATTCTTTGTTTCAATTTTCAGATATTTTTCGAGCCACGCGCTGAAAATTGATAAATTATTGGCTTCAGCAGACATATAATACAGGGTGAGCCAAAAAAGGCGCCCGGTACTGACTTTCATAGCTTTCAAATGTGTGAAGCTTTTTTAATGCGGTTTCCTGCCGTCGATAAGTAAAACATCTGACAAAAACTGAAAAATTTCAGCCAGATTTCTCCAATATTGACTGACTAGGATTAAAAATACTAAACGTCGGTTTTTTGGCAAATAAATTTTGAAAAATTGACAAAATCAACATGTTTTACAACAGAAAAGTACAATAGGTTCAATCATGAGAACCATTAACAGCTGTAAACTACAAGAGAGTCATTTTAGTGTGTCCTACTTTGTGCTTCGCCAATAATTTTAATCGTTTTTCGATCTGGTCATTGACATTGTTTTGATTTTGCTTTTTTTCCAATTTCGAAACAAAAGCTCTTGATTTTGGCGAAATTTTGCCCCATACTGAAACAAGAAGTTAGTGATTTCAGATTACGTGTAAACAAATCTGGGAGACTTTTAAAGTTTTATTGGGTTTAAAAAGCTTCACAAAACTTTTCTCACAATAGGACAACTTTCACTTTGATTTCACAATTTTTACTTTTTGGAAAATGACCACTTTTACTAAACTTCCGTTTTCACAGTAACCATAGATTCTAGGAGCATAAAATTTGGTCTTTATAGCAAAGATAAGCAGGGCATTCTAATGCAGCAATCCGCATTAAAAGAGCTTCATCCGTTCAAAAGTTATGGAAGTCAGCATCGGACGCCTTTTTTGGCTCACCCTGTATAAGTAGAGTTGTCCCGGGGGAAACATTTTAGTCAAGGCCAGGGCAGCTGCCCCGGTGCCAGGGCCGGAGCAGGCATATGATGCATGCAATATGATAGTACATACTTATGTGCATAAACAGCATATATGAATAAATTTTTTCTCTTGGTGCACAACATGCTTCTGTTCAGATGCTATATTTAGATTTTGACTACATTATCAAAAGAAACAGCAAAAAATATTATTCCAAATTTTTCATTGTGCTATACTATTAGTTTAAATAAAATAATGGACTCCTTGATATGGAATTATTTCATGATCAGTGGAGATGATGAATCGAAGGTTCATTGCAATACATGTCAGAAACTTACAAGCAGAGGAGGAAAAGATCATCATGGGTAAGGTCACAAAGAAATGCGACATCACTTGGCCACTCATACATTACAATAAATAGAGTTCCAAAAATTGCAGAAAGTTCGAGATAAAGAAAAGTTAGATGAGAAGAAAAGTCAGAAAAATATTGTTTATGCTCAAAATCAAAAAACTTTGGAAGATTCATTCATCAGAATTTGGGATATTAATGATAGTCAAGCTCAAAGAAAAATCAAGATTATTGCTGAATTTATTTTCATTGGCCAACAGGCCATCAATTTTGTTGATAATGAAGGATTTTTGCGATTATTGAAAGAATTCGAGCTGAAATTCAAATGTCTGAGTCAACACTATTTTTCAGATAAAGTTTTGCCTTCCATGTACGAATCTGTGAAGAAAAAAATTGAAAGTGAAATCGATAAAGAAATGGACTTGGTAATCATGTGCAAAATATGGTCATGGGCAGACATACAAAGCTATATAAGCCTCACTTGCCATATTTTGGAAGAAAATTTTGTGAGAAAATAATTTATATTATATTGCTCTGCATTTCGAGGCGTATTCCTCTTAGAGTAACTGAAAAAGTTAAAAGCATTCTTCAAGAACATGGTGCTGACAACAAAGTTCTCCTGATCTTGCGTGATGATGGCAGGAATATGGTAGCCACTTGTCATGATGACATTTCTAGTGTTTCCTGTCTAGCTCATGTTCTTCAAAATGTGGTTCATAAAGGGTGAAAATGTTGTTACAAAGTTATTGGCAGCCTAAAGAAGACTATTTTGGCCATTTTCGTCATTCTCCAAAATGCACTGAAAAGCTTAATCATTTCCAAAAATCGTTGGATTTTCCAGAACATAAGTTGGTCCAGTCAGAGTCTAACCAGTGGAACACTGATTATTATATGCTGGATCGTTTACTAGAGCAGCGAATGTTGAAAATTTTCTTTTGTAACATTGAAACGAGTGAACCAGGTTAGATTTTTTTCTTTTCCTGACATTTTTATCTTTTAGGTGAATTAGCATTCAGTTTACGAGATGACCAGACATTGGCCTCACATGTCGTTTCATTGTTGAAACACTTTGAAGGAGTAACAAGAAAACTAAGAGACCAAAAGGCATGTATTTCCGAAATTATACTCTCATCAAAATTTTGAAGTGGGTGATAAACATATCCCTGGAGGAAGAATATTTAGTTACGGCTAAATGAAAATTGCTAGAAAGCAAAATATATCACCTCAATTTAAACTTATCCACATCTTATGAATCAGAATTTATTGGTCTAAATGAGGGAACCAACGATTTTTTTAAAGATTCAAATTGCCTGCTAGCAACAGCAATTGACCCACGTTTCAAATTTAAATTTTTCGATGAGATTATCTGTTGCATTTGAAAGAGGTAAGCAAAGTTTGCTGAAGACTAGTTTCCTTTTTTCCAGAGTCAAAAACAAACTTCACTTTAAAATACTGGATTTGAAGGTGCAGCATCTGGATGATCCAAACTATGAGCCCTTGATACCAGAGAAGAGGAGGAAAAATAATGAAGAGCCCTGCACTTCCTTGAGTTTTGACACTATCCTAAATGTGAGTTAACTATTGAAAGGCCAAGAAAATGTTAAACAGTATTTCTTCCAGGAAATTGTTGGTTCAAATGTGGACCAAGGAGAGTCGAGCATTGAATCGCAAATCAATGCTTACTTGTGTGAGGATAATAGATTAAATCATAAAGTGCATGAAAATTTGCATAACTGATTTTCCATGCGACCTCCAGCCAAAAAATTGAGCATTGATGGGGATACACTGTTTTTTTCCACATTTGCACTATAATGTGGAAAAAAAATCTGGAATGTGGAAAAAATTTTTGAGGTCTTTCCACAAATGTGGAAGAAAAATTTGGGGTTTTCATATTGAAAAGATGCATTTTGGTGCATTTTAGGAGGTCCAAATCTCAAAATTTTTCGGCGCTTCGCGCCGGTTATAACTTTAATAATCATCATTATTCATTAAGTAGCTCAGGCGCGGCTTTTATCATGTCTACCTTCATTTATCACTTAATCAATAATAGTTTTCATCATCTTAAACGTAGTATCTCATGTTTTAATTGGTTATCTTCAACATTTTATCATAATATTTAATGAAGATTCGCATTTTTTCCTTTTGAGAAAGATGAATACACGTCAAGTCTCTATGATTTATGATGCGATTATTTCTTTGCTAACGTAAAATCAATTCAAAAGCTTCATGGAAATATCTTTCGGAAATTTATACTCTTCTTACTCATATATTTTCGACCAAGTTCATGAGAGTTTACAGATAAATTACAGATTTTAAAATTTTTCAAGTAAAATTCTAGAAATTACGACTCTTGAACACTAAATTGGAATCTAATTCTTGAAATAAATGTTCGGAAAAATGATTTTCCAGCATCCCAGAATGTCAATATACCCAAAAAATTTTCCGGCGCTTTGCGCCGGAAAGTACCATCTTTTTTGGGCTTTAACTTGTCATCATAGAGGACTTGACCATTGATTTCTTGTGTAATTCAAGTCAATTATGCTCTTGGATAGTTTGCTAGAAAATTTGTTCAACAACGCTTGTAGATTAGGCTTTTAAGTCGAACATTTCAATTTTTTCTCCAATTTTAATGAATTAACTTCTCTAAAAACACCGGAAGGCCTGAAAAAGCTCAAAAACAGTGCGATAAATCGTCTGTGAGCATTTTTAAGCCAAAAAACGGATTTTAAGACGAAAAAAATTTTTTTCCACATGTGGAAAAAAATTTGATCCCTTTCCACATTTTTGGAAAAAAGTTCGTGGAAAAAAAACAGTGTGGGGATATCTTGGATTTTTGGCAGTGTAAAAAGAATGTTTATCCATATTTGTCGGCATTGGCCAGAAACTATTTAGCTGCCCTGCCAACTAGCGTACCTAGTGAACGACTATTCAGTTTGAGTGGACTTATATGCTCGGATAACGGAACACAGTTATCGCCTGACAGGCTCGAAATGCTGGTTTAGTTGTCAAAAAATTTACATATATTGAATTATCAATATTAGAGGTTTTGGGCAGGTCCGTATTTAGATGGGGAAGGGGGGAATTACCCCCTAAATTTTTTTACACTTTTTTCGTTTTTTTTTCAAAATCCACACCATATACAATTAAATTGATATCATAAATGTTTGATAAAACTTGAATTATAAATTTTAAAATATAATTTTCAGCAATATCATTGTAATTATACATCACAATCCCCAAATTAAATTATTATTACAAATTAAATTACTATATTACATACAAAATAAGTCATCTTTACCACAAAAATGATTTTCCTTTTATTCAGTAAATTGTAAAGAAATTTTGGAAAACCCCTTTTTTCGAAATCCTGAATACGGGTATGGTATAGGGTTGGCCAAGTTGGAGGGTCCTCCCCCCAATCTTTCCTAATCACAGGTATGTGCCAACCTTTATATTTTCTCTCTGAAATTCAGGAAATCAGGTTTTAAAAGCCTAAAACTAGTACGAATCAAATATACAAGAAAACTAGGTTTTGATGGTTTTTTTCCGATATAAATTTAAATATCGATTTTAGAGTGAGGAACCAAAAATGTTTCTCCAAGTTGCATATTGCAACCTGGTTCGCGCAAAAAAACCCTGTCAAGCACGGGCAACAATGTTGCCAGATCAAATTTTTGGGGAATGCTAGATTTTTAAAAAAATTGTGCCAGAAAAATGCCAGATTGATTTCAAATAATGCCAGATTTTCAGTGCTAAACATAATGAGACAAAAATTATCTCTAAACATCAAAATCACAAAACTGATACCACAATAGAAACTCCAAAACTCAGAACATTATGCCAGAATTATGCCTAAAATCAGAAAATTATGCCAGATCATTACAAACAGTGCCCAGTTCTGGCATCGAAAATGCCAGTCTGGCAAAACTGGCCGGCAGTGTTTTTTTGCTGAAAACTTTTTGCCCCATTTGAGGAAAAACCCCAAAAATTTTTTCCTCATAAGTAAAAATTAACTTTTTTAGTTTCCTTGCTTGAAAATGGCTCAAAATCATTTCTGATGTGTTTTTTGAACATTTCTCTTTAACTTGTATCTTATTCCACCAAAAGACTGACACTTTTTTTGCAAAAAATCTCGAGCTACGACCTGCTTGTAAATGAATATTCAAGTGAGTTGGGATCATGTCAATTTGGCGTATGCCAATTTAGCGTGTAAGTCAATTTGGCGTATATGACACTTTGGCGTAGATCTGTCCGCCTAGGACACTGTTGAAACAGCGGCCGGCCAAAAGTAATATAATTTTATGACCTTGTTTATGAGAATATTATAAAAAGATGACGGTAGAGAAAGAAAAAATAATCAGACACCCAAAGGTCTGGTCATTGCATAGTTCTATGGTCTGTTGTCGATTGCTGGTTTAAAATGTCGCGCTTCTTGCTTACTGAGAAAGGACGGAAAAAATTAATTTTTGACGGTTATGGTTATATTCAAGATTACAGCATTTATGAGAAAACTTATTGGCGATGCGAATTTAAAAATACCTGCAAAGGCTTGATTTGATTTTTTTTGTAAAAAAATGATTTTTTACGTGGCATTGCTTATAATTTGGCTTGAATTTATTAATGTATTTTCATTTTGTTGAACACTTCTTCGTTAAACTTTTTCACTAATAAAGTTTTCTGTCATTGGATGCGGGGGAGATAACACAAGGTTTAAAAAAAATTCGTTTTAAGAGACATGAAAATTCGAATTTAATTTGCATAAATATCAAAAAATTTGAAGCTGTTGTTTCTTCTACCACCTACAAAATAAATTTATAACATTTCATAAATTCGACTACTAATTTTTTTAAAATCTAATGTTTGATTTGAAATCGAATTTTCACATTTCAATTTTTCACTTAGCCAAACGCGAAACGACTACGTACATACACTAAATTGACACATTACGCCAAATTGACTTACACGCCAAATTGACATACGCCAAATTGTCTTCGCCGAATTGTCATACGCTAAATTGGCACACGCCAAATTGACGTAGACCCAAGTGAGTTTACATGAGTCAAACAAGAGAATAATTTAACGACATAACCTTAATTTCTTATATTTCTTTGACGACATAAAACAACCTAATTTTGACATAAAAAGTAAAGCAAACGGTAAACTTTGATAAAAAGATAACAATGAAAAATAAAATTTTAATCTGATTTTGAACAGCTGACAATCTGACATAAAGATGTGAAATTGATCAGAGGGCTTTTTTCTGCAAAGGCCAGGTTGCAATGTGCACTCTAAAATCAATAAATTTGCTTAATTTTATCGGAAAAACCACTAAAAGCTAGTTTTCTTCTATTTCATTCGATTCGCGTCAGTTTTAGGCTTTTAAAACCAAATTTTCTGAGTTTTGAAGAGAAAACAAAAAGATTGGTATGAGTAACTTGTTCAGTGCATAGCGTAGAAAATTTTTCTGGGATATTGATATTCTAGAACGCTGGAAAATGAATGTTTTCAACTTTTATTTCCTAGACGGAAGGTTTAATTTTCAGTGAATTCAATGAATTTTCAGTCGGGCAGACTACAATTCAAAAACTAGGAAAGCAAACAAGCATTTTGATTCTTCAACCAGCAAGAATTCCCACTTGGACTCAAAATGTTTCAATCAGACAAATGTCAAAATCTTTTTAAAGACAGCGAAAAGACTATGGGAAAATAACCGAGAAAAATCTTGCTTTTCATCAAATTCTCAGAAAAACGACACAGGATCAAACATTTATCCATAATGTCTTGATAATTAAAAGCTATAAGCATTAGCTAGAATGCCATTTTCTAACCCCGCATTGGAATAATGCAGGTAGGAAAATTATTATATAATTAAAATCCAGTTCGGCGCCAAGCGCCGGAAAATTTCAACAATTTTCAATTTTATAAGGCGTAAAATGCATTTCCGATCAGGAAACCATCAAAAAATTTTTCCTCAAAGTTGTGCCTAAGCACAAAAAAATTTTTTCAAAAATGGTCGATTGAGGAAAAAACTGTGATGGCCGGCAACATTCAATGAGGAAAAAAGGCAATCACAAAGCATTGCGGAGCGAGATCTGTCATCGATTTGATTGGTCAAAAAATTTAACACCTTCAATTCGATTGGTCGAAAATTGTAGTCTACTCCTTCCTAACCATGAGTAAAAGTCTAAGCCCAAGCCTAAGCCTAAGCCTAGATCTGAACCTAAATATAGGCCTAAGCCTAAGCGTAGACCCAAGCCTAAGCCTAAGCCAGAAAATTTGTCAGAACGACTAAAAAAATCATTAAATTTTTTCGACCAATCAAATTGATGACGGATTTCGCCAGTGTTTTTTTGTGCACGGACATTTGTGCCCATTGGCACAAGAGGCCGAAAAAATTTGTGCCAATGGCTCAAAAAAATTGTTTCTACTAGAAACAAACTGAAAACTGCGGAAAAGTTTGATGAAAACTTAATGTTTAACGCATTAATTTTTTGTAAAAATCGTGCCCAACCTATTTTTCAGCTAACCATGTCAGTGAGACAAGAAAAACGATGAAAGAAAATTGTTCATGATGACTCAAAAAGAAATGGAATGCTGAGAAAATTTAAGTAACTCTAGAATTGTTCAGGAAGTTCAAATTGATTCAATTTTCGGTATTAGTGCGCCTCGTGGCCACCCATCTTATAACGTGTGTAATTGAAAAGGTACCTAGAGTAACTGTTTAGGACGCGTAACTTTAGGCAACAGTACGAACTTGGCTCAGGCTTAGGCTTAAGCCCAGGCTTGGGCTCAAGGGTCATTTTTACTTGCCTTTTTCGGCGGAACCAAACAGAATGCAATCGACACAACCAGGCCTGTAGGCAGGGGGGTTGGGGGGCCATGGCCCCCCGAAATGTTTGAAGTGTTGAAAAAAGGAAAATGCCAATTTTACGGTAATTTGAGTGGAAAAAAATGTGTGCCCCCCCGCCCGAAAAAAATTCCTGGCTGCAGGCTTAGACACAACATTACCGAACGAAAGGGAAATATTTTGTTCTATTCGACGGATTTTCATGCTTAACGTTTCAAGCTGTCGGTGATCCGTTCCGTTCCATCAAAAAGTCAAGTATAAATGACCCTTTAGGCTTAAGCGGTATTCAGAAGTGAAAAAATCCCAGGATTTTTGTTGCCGACAATTGGCGACAGTCGGCGACTGCACTTCTGAATTGGGCTTTAGGCTTAGCTATCATTTAGCATGCTCGTTATACCGTTTATGCCTCCTCACACATTTTACCTTTTTACTAGGTACCTTTTGCATTACACACGTTTTAAGATGGGTGGCCACCAGACCATACCTGTAAGAGGTCGGACCGTTGGCGGGAGGGTAAACCCAAAATCTTGGAGTGAGGGCCATACCTGTACCTGGGGGGACCCCCCCACCCAGCTTGGCCAGCCCTGTACCCAAAATCATCCAACCCCCCCCCCCCCCCCAGTTTGGAAAAAATTAAAAAAATTTGCAAAAAAGTGTATGTTTTTTGACTTTTTTTGGGAAAAATTTCGACTTTTTTCTACCCCCCCTCCTCTCCCAACTGGTCGGAGGTCTTACAGGTATGGTGGGGGCAGGGTTAAATTTTTCATTTTTTCTCCATGGGCCAAAAGGCTTCTAGGATCAAAATTTTACAGGCCAATCTGAATTTCAACGAGCCAGAACTAGAGTATTTGTAAACGAATGTGCTAGTGAAAAAATATTTTTTTCGACAAATTTCTTCAAAAACACGCTTCAAAATCACAGTAGAAGTCTGTGTAACATATCAAGCATTTTGAATACGCTTTTGATCACACACAGAATAATAAGGCCCATGTATTAGATCAATTATTATTCAATCAATGATATGTATCACAATTTCAGTTAAAATATTCAATCACATAGTGAAGCACAAGTTCTTTTGTCCATTCTTCATCTAATTGAGCGAAATGCTCAGATAACAACGGATGCAGCTTTTCTTTTTCCTTTAACTTTTCTGCTGAATTGATAGCTATTCAGCTTTTACGACAAATAAAACATTGTGCATTAGCATGATTTCACTAGGAACATGCGGGACCGATTTTGCAACAACTGCCGTTCTAACTGTTTCGAATTCCTGACACCTTTTAGGTGCCTGCAAAAGAACTTTTTTGCATAGATTATACGATGTGACTCTGTTGATTCGACCGAAAACAAAAGTTTAATATTGTTTTGGTATGTTTGAACTCTTAAAAATCAAAATCAAATTAACGTCTCATGTCCAACATGATTTCAAGCTCATTACTGGCAAAGCTAAAACCAATTTGAGATTATATGATTTTTGTAACAGGTATATCAATATATGGAATAACCTTCCTTCAGAAGCTATCCATTCTTCCAGTCTGCAATGTTTTAAAAACAAAATGATGAAAATCGATTTTTCCAAATTCTATGGGGGAGCGCGTTAGTTTGTTACATTTCCTAGACTAATCGAACTTGTCTTTAGAGTAGTTTGTTCATTTCGAACTTACATTACGTTGAAATTTTCGTTCTGTTTTATTTCCGTTTCTTCAACCTTGTCTAATTTCTGGATATTTTTTTTCTCGCTATCTTTGTGTATTTTCTTTTTATATTTGTTCGGTCCTAAAAATGTTTTAAGTGTTTCACCGTAATACTCTATGGATTTTTTATATTTGCTTTCTTTTGTCTTCGACTAGTAAACATCATCATCATCATCCATAAAGCTCTTATTGTTGTGTAAATTAATATTTCGTGCAACGCATCCGATATACACAACTACAGCATCACAATATTTAAAAACATGAGGTATGCACAGATAATATAATTCCGCGAAAATATTTTTATAAATATGAAGCTTAAAACATCTCTAAATATGCTGCAATTCCTAAATTTTTACGAGCCAATTTGGCTTGTGCTGCTAAATTTTTAGGAGCCAATTGGAATCTTTAGGAGCCATGGCTCTCAACTGGCCTAGAAATAAAATCCTGGGTGGGACCAAGTTGGAGGTGGGGGCCCCTCCCTCAACCTCCCGCCTAATTACAGGTTTGCACCAGACGCACTAATACCCAATTTTCGACTACGAATATCTATCTATATATTTAACAAGAATGTAAAGACTAGAGAAAATAAAGTCGAAAACTGTGCAAATTTTCGGTCGAAACATTGTACCATTACCAACGATGACGATTTTTCTATTTGAATCAATCAAACACAAAGAGTAATAATTTCACTTTTAAATCTGAATCTGACCTGACTGAATTAACAGAGAATATTAAGAATAATAATTCCCTCCAAGTACAGGTATGCCCATATCTGAAAAACTTCCAACCAGTTGGGGGGGGGGGGTAGAAAAAAAGTCGAAATTTTTCCCAAAAAAAGCCAAAAAACACACTTTTTTGCAAATTTTTATAATTTTTCCAAACTGGAGGGGTTGGGTGATGTTGGCATACCTGTACTTGGGGGGGGTTGGGGGGGGACCCCCCCCAACTTGGCCAACCCAGTACCCATTTCGGATTCACCCCCCCAACTGGTCGGAGGTCTTACAGGTATGGATGTTGGGTACATGGTTGGCCAACCCCCAAGTACAGGCATACCTGTAAGACCTCCGACCAGTTGGGGGGGGGGATAGAAAAAAGTCGAAATTTTTCCCAAAAAAGGCCAAAAAACATAAACTTTTTTGCAAATTTTTTTAATTTTTTCCAAACTGGGGGGGGGGGTTGGATGATTTTGGGTACAGGGTTGGCCAAGTTGGGGAGGGGTCCCCCCAGTACAGGTATGAGTACAGGTATGGGTATGCATACCTGTAAGACTTCCGACCAGTTGGGGGGAGGGGGTAAATCCGAAATTTTGGGGGGGGGGGGGTAGAAAAAAGTCGAAATTTTTTCCAAAAAAGGCCAAAAAACATACACTTTTTTGAAAATTTTTTCAATTTTCTCCAAACTGGGGGGGAGGTTGGGGGGGGGAGGAAATGATTTTGGGTACAGGGTTGGCCAAGTTGGGGGGGTCCCTCCCCCAAGTACAGGTATGTGGGTATGCCAAAAAGCACGATTTGTGGAAAAAAAATAACATTGTTTCCAGAGGCAATCAATCTGTTACAGTACATGATATAATGGAAACTGTATATGTTGTTCAGTAGTAACTTGCTTTTCCCTATATGGAGATATCCATACCCGAATCCTAAATCCATACGCCTTACGCATGCAATGAATAAATTGAACGTTTCTAGAGATATATAAATCACAGAGAATAGCCTGAGCAAGTGTTTAAGACATTCATATCCAACAAAAACATTTATAATCAGTTTGTTATAAAATGCTTCTAAAACAAAAAATGACACAGATATTAGGTGAATTGAAAATCCCGTACATGAAGCTTTTACTGTAGATTTTTTCACTCAAAAAAAATCCCAGTGTCAGTTGAGTGTCGTCACAAAGTTTTAGTTCCACCTGACGTACGGCATGGCAGAAAATACTGAAAATATAAAATGGTACCTGCTTTCCAGTTTCATTATTTGGAAGCATTTACTATAGATATTTGAAGACACCCTGATCGTGGAAAAAAAACACCCAAGGAAAAAATCTAAAACACTTTTAAATCTGCACTATATATGTACATCCCAAATTCAAATTTTGTTCCATCCAGATACCCGATCAAAAAACTGTTGGCTGATTTCCGTACCACCCTGCAAAACTTGCTTTGCGCTGGTTTTTTTATCTGCATTGATCATTGCAGGTGATAAGTTGTCGAAAAAAATTGAATTTGTGGTTTTGGACTTCATTGCTAAAATATATTCCACCCAAAGTTCGGTATCTGACGCTTTCCCCAGTTGCAAAACCAAATATCGTTAGGTAGTGAGATTATGAGAAATTTCATCATTATCAGGAACAGAAATAGTGCAATCAAAATCGATTTTTGAACTAAACTCAATGACTACAGTATGTGTTTGAATGGCGTATGCAGCGAGTCGATGTTCAATTTGAAAAATTATAAGTCTTTTACTGTAATCAATTAGAAAATCTTTCTCGTACAGCAGCGACACACTGACTGAAAATCTAAAATAATCTGGTCAAATGCATTTATATACGTGTTGATACTGTTCTATTCAGATCAAAAATGGATAAGCATTATATTGTTTCTTTATTTTTGACCTTCCATCTGTGAATAAGAAATTGATTTTTTATACAGTATATAGTTTTGTTTTTCACTTCGTGAAAACTGCGTTACGTAACTCTTTCTTTGTCTGGTGCATTGATAAATAGGCTATAAACAGAAATACCCAGAATTTTGCTCATTTCATGAAATCGGTTTCTTCCTGCATAAAAAACAGACCCTTATCTTCTGGCCATCGATACCTTCATCCGAATAGCGTTCCGAACGGGACACATGAAATCTGCATGCTGATACAGGTTCCGTCCGAATGAAGCATTTCTAAGCTTTTTCCAAGTGTGGAGCTCCTCCGACAAAATACTCTCCGAATTGTCATCCATACTTTTTTTGGGGCCCAATAAAATCGCCTACTCACATTGTTAAGATAGTTCAGTAATTTTTACTGATTGGCGTAAAGGTCAGTTTCTATAGAGAATAAGTAGTACAAGATCAATTAGGTCGATGAAAGTTTTATAGGAACATGCTCGCCTTTTGTATGGTTTGTCTGTTTGGGCGGTTAGGTCAGTTTGGACGGCAGGTCATTTTGGTCCACTAGGTCAGTTTTGGACAGTTATGTCGCTTCGGACGGTTTGGATGGCTAGGGCCCTTTGATCGCTTGGCCATGTTGGACGGTTGGGCGGTTTGGCCGATTTGGTCGGGAAGGACGGTTAGCAAATTTTTTTGGACGGTTTGGTTATTTAAAGACCTTTTTTGAAGGAGCAGGACGGTTAGGATAGTTTGGCATTTCAATCATTAAAACATCGGTTTGGACAGTTAGGGCGGTTTAATGATTTTTAGCAGGAATTAGTAAGGCGTCCCAAATTTTCCCGGTTTTTAAAATACATCATAGAACAAAATATCGAAGTGAATGACATGAATTAATAAGATAGAGGTTGATTCTAGTAGAGATGAAACGGATCCAAGATTTTCAATCTTCCGGATCCGGGTAATCAACTTGCCTCCATCCGGTTCTGGATCCGGGCAATTGGAAATGAGTCTCACGGATCCGGATCCGGGTAATCAGGTCAACTACATACGGATCCGGATAGTAATAATCTATTTTACAGCAGCTGTGATTATGCAGGCATTTTAAATCATGCATCTTTAAATGATTCAAGTGTTTATCAGATGCATAATATCTGCTATGTAAAGCTACACAAATTCAGGAATATAAATTACTGTAGCAATCTGCATAATGAAATCTTAAATAGTGAATAGAACAAAAACTCCATCCTCCTCCAAGTCAAATCTACACTGAGAAAAAAATCTGCTCTTTCATAACATGAATTCATGTGATACTGAATCACTGTCGCTGACATCTGAGTGAGAGGCTGTGAGATTGGAAACCGTTCTAACGTCTGCAGCTTTAAAATAAGCTATTTCGCTGGAACCAAAACTCAGCCAAAAAATCCTAAATTTCACTGGCGACATCTCTGTGATCAGTCAAAGTAAAAAACTATAAACTGCATTTAATTTATCCTTTATTCTGGCGCCAAGCGCCGGAAAATGTTTTGTGGTTTTATACTCTAGTTCTATACTCTTGATGACATTCTAAATCAGTGTCATCAAGACTTATTCCATGGCTAAGGTTCAATTTTTAAGAATAGAATGATGTTCTGACTTGAGCAATGACATGATGCTTTCAATCAGCTAACCAGCGAGAAAATCAGCTTGAAGCAAATGATGCTTGATAAATTCAGTCCAAACAGCAAGAATGGTAAAAAAGTATCAGGACAAAGGGCCAAAAATTTCAATGGATTTTGATGTTACATGGCTGAAACATGAGTTCTGGCAACAGTTATTTCCTGAAAAAGTTGTCTAATTTGCAGTCAATTAGACCATTTTGCATACAAGAACAGAATGTAAAAATCATATTTACGGCATGCAAGTGCAACTCAAAAATCGAACTAGCAACCACAAATTTAGATTCTTCAAATTTTGATTTTGATCAAATACTAAGATGAAGATCATAGATTGAAAAATCAAAAATCATAGACTAAACAATAGATTCTAGTATCAGGCAGAAAAAAGTTTGAGATTCATTTTTTGCTTAAAATTCTCAAAAAATGACTTGATCTCCAGAAAATTTCCGGTTTTCCCGGTGGCTAAAAAAATCCCGGTTATTTCCCGGTTTTCTCGATTGGTGGCCACCCTGAATGAGTGAAGCTAACACAATGAAATGTAACAAAGAGATGGAAAATGTGTTAAAAAGACTAACAAAACCTTCATTTTTAAGAAATGGAATAACTTCAAATCAATATGCACCTTCCCAAAATAATTCAAAAATACAGATAAAAAACTTGACATAAAATTCCTCAAAAAATAATAAAATTACATTATACTTCTGTTTTTGTATGTTTTTTCTGTTTCTATTTTCTCAATAATAGAAAAAAATGGAAATTTTTAGATTTCCCCAAGAACCACAAATTTCTCTGGATGTGCGAATGAATGTTATCATAATAATGAGCTGTAAGGTGATTTCCAAACGAAGTGATTTTTTCCAATTTTTCTCAAATAAATGGTGCTATTATGGGCCCAAAACATGGTGAAAAAATACAGCCTTTTGTGACACATTAATTCTATGTAATGCTCAAGTATCACATTACCTTTTTGGACCTTCCACCTATCTTCAATATAATGTAACGTAAAAATCGAAGACGCAAAAAATAATCAAAAACCAACAGTTCAAATTTTATATATTTTAAAAACATACGAGTATGGCAAAATGAAATAAAAATCACGTTTTCAGCTTCAACGCCATTTTTACGACGAAAAACCGTAAAAATTCCATAATTTCTGCGTTCTTTCTGGTAAAAATCTATTTTTCGATCAAAAACGATCAATAATCGTGATGCGATTTTTCCTAGAAAATTTTCAATTTTAACCTGTTTTCATCATACAAAAAGCTGTTTTGGATAATTTGGATAATTTTTACCTTTCTCATGCTATAAAGCTATTTTTGCGATGAAATAATTTTCAATGTGGATCCTATTTTTTATGATGAAAAATATCGTTTTGAATAAAAAAGGATCGAAAAATAGGAAATTTTTGCGCTTTTTATTCTGAAGTTAGTTTTTTTGATAGATAATCGTTATTTCTCCTGCACAATTTCCGATTTTGATCCAGTTTTCATTCTTTAAAAAGCCGTTTCGGATGGATAATCATCAAAATGTCGATAATTTTTGCCTTTTTTTATCACAAAAAACTAATCCTACGATGAAAAATGATGCAAAATCGTGATTTTTGCCATCAAAAATTACTAATTCTGATACAAATTTCAGCGTTGAAATCCATTTTTAACGCCATAAAATGATGAAAATATCATCAATTTAGGCCTCTTTTAGCGTAAAAACCATTTTTACGATGGAAAATAGTCAAAAATCGTGACTAGGGCTTTCAAAATTTTCGATTAAGGCTATTTCTTAAAAACAATTTTCAATATCAAATATGATCAATAATCTTGATTTTTACCGGAAATTTCCGACTTTGATCCTCTTCTCATCGCACAAAAAATCATTGTGGATGAATCAATAATCGATAATTTTCGTTTTTTGCTAAATCGTCATTGCTCCGGAAAATTTGTGATTTTAATCTATTTCTCGTCGCAGAAAATGCCGTGTAGAATGAAGAGTCTTCAAAAAATCGATATTTTCATATTTTTCCGTAAAAATCCAGCTTTTCGATAAAAAAGATTAATAATCGCGATTTTTTCTTGAAAATTTCCGATTCCGATCCTTTTTATCCAAGAAAAAATAACAAAATCATTTTTATCATGGAGAATGATCAAAAATAGTGATTTATGTATATTGTGATAACACGATAAAACGTTCATTAAATTTTGGATTTTCAAGAAATTCTCGGTTTTCCGGTTCAACTAAAAATTCCTGACTTTTACCGGTCGCTATGAACCCTGCTTGATGATTTCACTAATTATTGCTTGACTCATGTATTTTTTCGTGCATCCGAATAGGAAGAAAGCAGACACGCGAATAGAGACATTTTGGCGTTTTTTCACTCCTCGTAGTCAGACACAGGATCAATTGAAGCATACATGTGACGGAGTCCCAAGGTTTGAGGGGGAGTCCAGCGACCAAATTTTAGGGGAGAGCCCGTTAAGAAAAAAAAACCAATTTTTTTTGTCAAGAAGTGCGAAAAACTGTTCAAAAAATAGTAATTTTTGCCCAATAAACCGTAGAAATGGATTCATGTCGCGAAGCGCCGACAAAATTGACATATTTGACCACTTTTTGTTCAAAAAGTGACATTTTCCAATATTTTTCCGACCGAAAGTATGGGGTCCCTATGGCTAGCCATATGAGCGTTCCTATAATTCGCCCACCCATCAATTGCATGTATGGCCTGAAGACGACCGCTCAACTCTCCTTCTTTATGAGTATTGTTGAGTTCCAAAGACAGTTCCCGCCATTCGGTTGTCTGCCCTTTCCGAGTGCATTCGGATAAAGCATAGATACTGCAGGCAGCACAATTGCTTTTAAAATCTTCCTTATGTAACAAGATGTGCACATATTATTGGCTATGCCTGAGTTATTAATACTACAATCAGCACAGAAAAGCCATTGTTTACTGCAAATAAATGTAGCAGCTGTCGATGAAAACTCAATGTTGAGACGATAACTCCCGGATTCGCAGAAATATTAGAGAAAGTTGGATAATTTAAATATACATGAATAGATAAGCGATAAGTAATAATTAGGCATCGCAATTAGCTTTGGTAACCTAGCTTTATGAAATTTTCAATAAACAATCATGAAAGCCGGATAACCAAAGGGAAATGCGACACGTTTCGACTGTTGGAAAAAGATGTAAAACAAATACAATAATATTATAAGCGCATGATATTGTAAATAAACAACTGCTGCACCGAAATCTACGTCTATTTATGAATGGAGAAAAAAATTGAAATGGAAACTTTTACGACGTCCAAAAATAACCGGAATAGAATGGACCCCGTTTATTTCATCACATGGCAAGGCAATGCAAAAATATTTTCTGATAGCGAAAACGGGACAGAAAGATGAGAGAACGAACCTTGAAATGATTATATAGCAATGATAGACTTAAATTCCATGTACACTGTAGTAATAGGTCCCCGAGTGTCACCCACCACCCAGGCCGGCGTTCTACTCTACCAGGCCTCTGCACAGCGAAAATTCGAATTTGTATAGAACGTTATAGTTTATGTTACAAAACGGCTATAAATAATGTTATTGATATACACTGCGCACGGTGGGAATATGCGCTATCATTGTCAGATTACACATTCGGATGTATATACGGTTTGAAACATAATATGGCTGGCGCGGGAAAAATGCGCCAGAAGATTGTGTGGGCAGTGTATGAAATTTCACCAAGAAAAATTTGCATACACACACACCCAAATTCCAGGCCGTTTTTGGGGGTCGTTCGCGCATTCAAAAAGGCCTATAATCGTAATACCTGAGACGAAAAATATCAACTTTTAACGGTTAAATGTCAGCAATTATAATAAATTGCTCGGGTTTTCAAGGAAGCCAGTATTGTACGCAAGGTGAAAAGTGAATTCCATCCTCTGCACAGTATCCAAAATTGGGAGCATCAACAGTGCATCGAAGATAATCGTGATGCGTTTAATTGCATAGATTTCTGGAAAAACTAACGTTATTCTGGCAAAACGAAATGTAGAAATAATACAGTGTTCTACCAACAGCGTACCATGTAAAATGTGTAGGGCAGATAAAATGTAGAGGGGCACAAAAAGGTATTTATAACGGGACAAACCTTTGCGATGGTAGAGATAGATGTACCTACAATTTCTCGCTATCTTTTCCACTATAAACTATGCTGCTCAGGTAGGCAGAGTATGGAATATAATGCATAGTGTATGTGACGTGTGTTTGAAAAATAAACACTATACACTTCGGAGCCGATCGAAAATCTAATAAATTTCAGAAATCAAACATAGCATAGAGCGCAAAACTACAGTATAAGTAATTAATTACACAAAGATTTGAGTCATACAAAATGTGGAAATACGCCGTGTTTTATTCTACTGCCGAAAAGCAATTTTTAAAGTAAAAATTTGCAAGCAGTAAATGCACAAGTGCTCAAATTTTGCATGTCTTCAAGAATAGCTTATTCAGTTTTGAGGGCATTACGCGTCGATTCAAGAAAAATTACACCTCTTCAGCAACACTGAAATTTTCTTTGACAACACTCAATATGAATGAATACAACGCGCATGTTTGATGTTGATATCATGCACCAAAACCTCTGGATTTCTCAGCCTACTTTACTATTTAAAGAGAATAACTTGTTGAATGAATACTTCTCCCTTATTTTTATCAAACTTGAAAATATTCCTGAGTTTAATCTTATTTCTGACAAGAATTTTGAACTTAAATTCTCGTGTAGTTTTGATTTCCTCGTTGTTCATTCAGTGCTCAACTGCTCAATAAGTTGACTTGATGAAAAAGTATCAATGTATGTTATCATACCTGCGCATAGTCAGTCAGCCTGAGAAGTGTAAACTGGGATTTTTAAAGAGTAGCAAATATATAATAATTGATTCTGTCTAAGAAAACCAAGCAGAGATGGCTCGTGCGGCCAAAATCGCTTGGTAGTAACTGGGCTTCAGTCAAAAAAGTGCAATTAAGGCAACTCTTGGGTTAAAACGACTGGTAACAAAAACCAGGCAGTAAATGCCTACTTGCCCAAAATCCATAGGGTGCAAATGCGCATCCACCAGGCCTGGTAGAGGTAATACTACTACCATATATACCAATGTACAGGTATGGCTGTTGTATATATTGATTTACGTGCAGCTTTCGACAGAGCATCTCATGACATCCTCATTCATAAGCTGATGGAGATTGGTATCACAATTGTCTGTTTTAATTGGATTTTTCATTCTTGAACAACCGAATTCAAGTCGGCTATATCGAAGTCACTGCCATATGCCCCAGGGTAGTACTCTTGGACATAGCCTATTAGTGATCTACATAAATAATTTGTATAAATTGGATCTCGTTTCTTTTCTCTTTTTGTTTTTTATTGGTTATTTTTGCAGATGATCTCAAAATTTTTAACCGATCAGTCAATTAAGTTGTTTTGCAATCTAATCTGAACAAAATTGACCTTCAGCACAAATAAAATGGCTGTGTATAGCATCCAATAAATGCAAGGTTCTGAATCCTGGTGAGAACTATCCGTGTATAAAATACTATCTTGAAAACGATAATATCAAGTGCAACGCAAGTTACAGATCTGGGTGTAACAATGGCTAGTACCTTATCCAGTTCTGCTCATTTCGGCATCTTTCCGACCAGAAGTATGTGGGTCCCTCGCTATGACTACCGTATGGCTAGCCATAGGATTGGAAAATCATAGGGGTCACCCAATGGCTAGCCTAGCCATATGGTTGACGATTTCTGGGGACTTCCTATAGCACCCTCCGCCAATTACATGATCAGGGTTTTTGTACATGACTTATTTGCACATGTACAAATGGCAGCCAATGTTTCATTTGTATAATTTGTGCATAGCGAAAATAGATATAAATTAAGTAACCTCTGTTCCTCTACTAAAAAATCCTTCATTAATCAAGCTAACGACAGACATACAGTTAAAATTATTAGTTAGAAATTAGAATATACAAATATTAATACCAAAGAGAACTGAAGTTAAAATTTAGAAAAAAAAGATGTTAGAATTTAGAAATCTCAGCCATAAAAAAGATCTGAGGGAGGATTGATGGGTAAAGTTCATAAGTACAACTAGTTCAAAAGTGCAACCAATAGTAATGGTTCAAAAGCGCAACTAGTACTAATAAATTAACATTGAGGAGGGTCAAAAGCGCAACCCATTATGTTGTGAAGCGTTTTGGCGTTTTTGTAAAGAATGTGTCAATTTCGAGAAAGATCAGCAAGTACAATTGAGAGAGTTCGTGTTGAGACACCAAGGGAGTGTGGTTACAATGTCAAAAGAAATTGTGAAAGAATTTTCATTGTTGTTGTTTTGTGTGGCAGACGAGCAGTTGAGTTCTAGTGTGAGAGAGAGTTATTTTCGGTAGATTGAAGCGGCGCCTTTATAATTTGATAAATTGAATATCGAACGTGTGTTCTAGGTTGAGTCAAACTATTTGGAAAATAGTTTGAGTATTCTGGTTCAACTCCTAGAAGGGTAAGTTAGAGCAGTCCGAGTTTCAGCTCCAAAAACCTTAAAAGACTTGAGCGAAGTTCCTTGGATAAATTGACATAGCACTCTCTACGAGCCCGTCAATCTTCTGCATATGATTATCATTGCGTGAAATTTGTCAAACACTCTGAGTGTTCTGTTTACAGCATTCTGCAAGGTTTTTTTATGTTCCGTATGTTTTGTTTCTTCAAACACACCCGATAAATCGTTTACGTCTATAAATCGACATTCAACAATTATCAAAAGGGCAAACATTAACATAAGTCAGACAGTGACAAAAAAAAGTTAGTGAAAAAGTTACGGGATTTTCAAGTCAGAAAAGTGCATTCTGGTGCATTTTAGAAGATCAAAACCTCAAAATTTTCCAGTGGATGATTATTGTGATTATTATTTGCTGCTATAGCCCATCTCAGGGGCGTCGTACGCATGTCTACTTTAGTTGCTAGTTTGTTATCACTTAGTGTCTCAACTGGTGGTTTAATCAGTTCATCTTTGATATTGTGAATTAGTAATTGACGAAAATGAAGATTCTTTTTTTCAAAATATTTGTCTGCAGTCTTTAAGAATTGTTAAACTTAGTGAACATAATTTTTTTGCATTCAGCAAATGATTTAAGCACCACAGTTTGGGACATACCCGCGAATGGGGGGGCACCCCCTCAAGTTGGCCAACCCTATAGCCACCCTCCCAAACTCTTTTTTGGGGGATATTATCGACTTTTTTCAGCCACCCAACTGGTCGAACCTCTTACAAGTATGGTTTGGGACAGTGATAGATATTGCTGGTTGGATAATCTGAATTTTGATTGTTTCATTAGGCCAGAAAAATCGAATTTTGAATATTACTGCATCTGGTTCACACCCATCTTATAACGTTACACACATGCATAGTGTGTTATCGGAAGGGCATAAACAGGGCGGGGCTTAGGCTTCTAAGGCTCAGGCTTAGGCTTAGCCTCAGGCATAGCCCTCTCAGCTTAGCTTAGGGCGCATGCCTAAATAATGTCAAAGCCTAAGCTTAAGTCTAAGAATAAGCCTAAGCCTAAGCCCCACCCTGTTAATCCCCTTCTAATAACCTAAGCTCAAGTGTGTATAACATTGTAGAATGGGTGTGAACAGACATGCACAGCAAGCATTTTTCAGGGGCAGGGTCCTTGGACTTTTTATTCAGGGGGTAGGGGGGGGTGGGCGAGCAAAAAACAAAAAATCTGAAAGCTTGTCTTTCAAACAAAATATGCGCAAAAATAATCAAAAAAAAACTGGGCAGTGATTATTCAGTGCCCAGCTTTGAATATCCTTCCGTCTTAATTTTTTTTATTCAGCGCCTGGCGCTGAATAACCAAGCATGTTAATTTTTTTTATGCAGTGCCAGGCACTGAATGATATTTTATCATTACGTTGGTTATTCAGCGCCCGGTTCTATTATGTTACAATATACTTCTCGCGTTGCACCCGTAGAATTTATGTTTCATCAAAATATGAGTTCCACTATCCACAATGCGATGATTCGAAGTACGTACGCATCAGATTTGGTTAAACCCCTCTGAACTGCGATCAAACTATGACTGGTCACTTGCAGTCGGTCTGGCTAAGAATGAATTTTGACAGCTTAGAATCGTTTACAGCTTACAATTGTCCCTCTAAAAGTGTCCCCTTACTCATTTCCTCCAAATTGGCTTACCCATTATGACACTCCCCAAAGTTTTGTGTACCTGTGGCCATTTTTGTCTCATTTCACCAGTGAGTTATTCTTACTGGGGTGGTAAATGAATATCCAAATATGAGACTGCAGTAATATCCCATTTCCCCCTATGGGGTGCTCTGCTTAAAGCCTTACAGTAGATGTATTTCACTTGAATAATGTGGGGAGAAAAATTTGTTGTGGATTTGAAGCAGAATTACAGAGAATTTTAGTTTGCAGATAATAACAATTTTCTAAGTAACTTTGTCTGTAAGGGAAGATTTAAAGATCTTCACAAGTCATATTATGCGAAATTTTAGTTTTCCATTCATGAGATTAAAACGCACTTCAACATTCTTCACGTGATAACAAATACATTATTACACACTTTTTACATGTTATAAACAAGAATGTGAACACTACTGAAACACTAGAAAATCAACCTTTCTAAAAGTCGTTGATGCAAGCAGACACCACTGAGCATGTGAGAGGTAGGACTCAAACACCGTACTTGTGAATTGTGAAAGTAACCCCAGATCAAAAATTGAGTCAGGGCCAGTCTGATTGGGAAACTGGCTAACAGTACAGAGAAAAAAATTATGTTCAACATGATAATTTCATTTTTATTTTGTTCAAAAGTGTCCAGACTGTCCCATAGAAAGAGGTATGAGGGGGTATTACCCCTACCCGAGGTCCTAAGAATTGATCACTGGGTGGCTAGTTTTGTCAAAACTGGTGCATTTATATTGGACATTTAGCTATACATTGCCACTGCAAATTATTAAATTTACTACTATCTGAAAATCTGACCTTGGGAGCTCTTGATAGACTCTCAAATAAGCCCGACAATCAACTTTGATTGTAATTTGTCTATTTTCTTCGAAATAAATGCACTACAGCCGGTTTTTTAACCGATTCAGCTTGGCAAAGACAGAGAGAATTTGAGAACCAACCGAATTTCTGTGTGGACTGACTAAAGATAGCCCCATATTGTTTTTGCAAGTATATGCGATTGTTATGGTAGCATGCTCTTTCAAGTTAGAGTCATGCGCAGTGTCAGACAATGAGAGAAGTTCATGCTGGTTGAAGAATCCAGATTTTTGGTTGGGGGCCAGATCTCTGATCTTCGGTTGTCTATCATCAATCCAAAATTAATGTGATTTTTACCATTTTGCCCATTTCTAGCTGATTCTTTTTTTGTTATCCAGTTGGTTGACCGCAGTGTCTGGCTGATTGAAAACATCAGTACATCGCCCATGCCTAGTCATTTGCTACATGGTCATTTCAGTTCATTTGACATACACTATTCATTGCTCACACATGAAAATCCACAAAATTAAATTATCAAATTAAGCCTCTTCCTTGAACTTCAGCCCTGAGAATTATGTTGTTACGTCTTATAATCACTCATGTCAAAGTTTCACGAATATGGAAATCCGAAGGCAACTCCTGGAATACTCCAGGAATCACTGGCATACCAGTCACTGTTTTTTTTCCTCAAATGGGGTCTTTCGTTCATTAATATCACTGATTAGGACTTTCGTTCACTAATATCGCTGATTAGGTTAGTATATTTTCAGCATATAATGATTTAAGTCTTGATTATTGTAGTTATTGTCGCCGGGCGCTGAATAACTGTGTGTCGTGCCACTGGTTATTCGGCGCCCGGCACTGAATAAAAAAAATCATAATGCTTGGTTATGCAGCGCCGGGCGCTGAATAAAAAAAAATAATGAAATACAGTTATGAAGCGCCGGGCGCTGCATAGCCCCTGCCAAAAAACTGTCTTGGGAAAATGTCAGAGGGGTGTTTGACGACTTTTTTGGGTCAGGGGGGTAGCCAGGGTCTCAGGTAAGGGGGTTTACTCCCCTACCCCTCTGTGGGCATGTATGGGTGTGAACCAAACGCACTAAGACCCGAACAAACGCCTAAGCGCTGTTGCCTTTTCAGGCATACCTGTACTTAGGGGGGTTGGGGGGGGACCCCCCCAACCAGGGTTGGCAAGGCTTTGGTTTTTTGGTTTTTGGTTTTTTCGGTTTTTTAAAAAAACCAAAAAATTGGAAAATCTCTGGTTTTTTGGTTTTTTTCCAAAATTATTGGGAAACTGTTTTTTCACATTAGTCGATCTTCTAGGCATGTATTGGTGTCTATCTAAATCAACAAAACAATTAATTTAGTCGAATTGACTTCACTACAAAGTAGAAGAAAGTCGTATTTTTATGATTACATTTCGTACTCAAAAGATGTAATATAAATCAATCGATATCCTTCGTATCCATCTTGCAACCACACATTTAGTACATGAGTCAACTTTGCTATAATTTGCTCACAAAAAAGTAGACACTAAATCTTTCCTGGAATGTACTCCAACCATACGGGGTGACATCCATTCATCCATATCATCATCAAAATGTTATAAAACATGACTGAGTTTAATATACTGAATTTATTGTTACGGTAAGCTTTTTAATTTCGAAATTTCAAAATATAAATGAGACAACAATAATAAAATTTCATACAGATCAGTTGAGCATACTGTAGGTTAACAAAGAGAAGAGATTTTGAGTGTCTATTTTTATGTGACTTGACGTCGCTACTAAGTAGAAAAAATTGTGCAAAAAATAAAAATATGTATATTTCTATCATGCAAGCGAGAATAATATATATAATAAGACCCATTTGCTGTAGTTATAGTTCGCAGACAGGTTTGAAAAGCAAAAATTTGGAAACATCTGAAATGTCTATGTGTGACCTTCAACTGCAGTTTGTAATATTGATAACATATGTAATAATCTATCAATTTAAAACCCTCTTATGGAAAACGCTATACTTAAAAATTGTGTCATTTCAAATTCTCTGTGCATATGTATATATGTGATGCATTTATACAATTCTGTAGTTGATTTCTTTTGAGTTTTGATTACATACATTGTGTATTGTATATTTCTCTTTATTTGTAATTTTTCTTCTTTTCCTTGAATGTGCCTCTTACATATCGCATGCTCTGTTCCATTTTTACTTTTCTTGTGTTCTTCACTCATGGTTCCTTTGTTATGTGCCCACGAATACTGTATTTCTATTGCTAAATAGGGATTTTCTATAGCATAAAATAATGACACCTGATAAGATTAATACTTCTAGCTACCATTTTACTGCTCCCTAACTCGTCTTAGATGATACAGGGAGCTTCCAGCAGTTTTTTACATAGTTATTTTGATGTACCATACATTCTAAAAAATTAAACCAGAAAAAAACCAATAAAAAACCATAGAAAAACCAAAAAACCATAAAAAACCACTAAAAACCAAAAAACCAAAAAGTCGAAATTTCAAAAGTTTGGTTTTTGCCAACCCTGCCCCCAACTTGGCCAACCCAGTATCCAAAATCATTTACCCCCAACCCCCAGTTGGGAAAAAATTAAAAAAATTTGCCAAAAAGTGTATGTTTTTTGGCCTTTACCACCTCCCCCCCCCCAACTGGTCGGAGGTCTTACAGGTATATTTTCAGGCGAAAAAAATTTTGGGCTCTTCAGCCAAATTTTGGGGGATTCGAGGTTGGAAAGATGGATTTTACTACATTTTAAGAGGATTTTAAAAGTTCTTGTTGGTTGAAAAATCCAAATTTTCGGTTGCTTGCCTTATCAATTCAATTTTAGTCATACCTGTAAGACCTCCGACCAGTTGGGGGGGGGTAGGAAAAAGTCGAAATTTTTCCCAAAAAAGCCAAAAAACATACACTTTTTGGCAAATTTTTTTAATTTTTTCCCAACTGGGGGGGGGAAATAATTTTGGGTACAGGGTTGGCCGAGTTGGGGGGGGTTCCCCCCCAACCCCCCCCCCCCCCCCAACTACAGGTATGATTTTAGTTGCACGTTCTTCATATGACTTCACTCGATATAAAGGAAAATTATAGAACTGATTTAAAACTCACACAATTTAACCAGGAAGCAAAACTCATAAATTTATTTCTCAGCGTTCTACTATATGAGTATTAAAAAAAATATTCTCGTTCTTCGCGTCGACCTCGACATTAACGATAATGCAAATTCAAGAAAAGATAACAATTAATCACAACAAAAATATCTGCGACTGAACTTCTCTTTGATCAGCTATTTACATGCATTAGATAATTTGAAAGAACATCTTTTATATGTTTTTTATGATTATCTGACGGTCTAGAACTCCAAGAATTTAATTTTTCGTGTTCCTCGGTAGATTACCGACTTCAAAAAAATTAACAATCTCGAAAAAGTATAAATGAAGAAGCAGCTCTGGACATTTTTGCGCAATAAAAAAGGACTACTCGAAAATAGCGAAAAACAATTTAGCCCTTTTCGCCAAATGACGAAAGGGTCTGCGCGAAAAATAGAGAACAGTGCGCCCAAGAACCAAAATTAAAATCAAAAAAATTGATACGCTGATTTGCTTTTACAGTAGAGCTTTGTAATATCAGCGATTATCAGTAAAACTTAACACCTTTATTAATAAATAGATATAGCGCTTCAAAAAACGATTGTGACGTCACATTACCATATTATTCCCACACACATTTTTGATCTAGTTCTTCAAAATTATTGAGGGGACTCAGGTTTTTTGGGACTATGTTCCACATTCAGATTCAGAAAATTTGACTGTAATCTTTCTCATAGACACCGAGTTTTAAATTTTTTTTTGCGCATAGCATCTTTATGCCATACAAATATGTGACTTATGTTATCAATAATTCTAAACACATCTACAAGTATTTTTTCACTCAGAATGACGTTTTAAAATTTTGAAGCAAAGTCATAAAAAAGTGGTCAAAATTCTTTTTCGTCACTCTATTCATTTCATTGTACCAAGTTGACATAAAAACCATACTGAGTTCACGCATGTGTGTTTAATTTCCGGAAACTTGTGGTCAACATTAAACCATTTGGTCAAAACAAGCATGCTGCCAGAATGAACCAATGACGAAGTTTTTGTTTTGACCTGCCATTCTGACCATGCCAAGAGATGATCAGCTCATTGAAAATTGGCGTAAAAAAGCCCACAGGCAGGACACTATTTCTTCACACCCTCTTTCTGCTTCGTTTTGGGTCCAGTTAAACATAAAGCCGTTTTCTTCATCTTTTGTGATCATGTGCATACGGCAGTTGTAGAACCAAAGTTATTATAATTAAAAAGCTATCGATAGTCAAACATCATATAAAGTATCATCTTATTTACCTTTTCTTTATCATTTCTCATAGCTGTGATTACGTCATGGTAATTTGCTTTGATCATCAGGATTGGTTGTGTCAGGGTTAGGTTGGGGGACCCTGTTGACTTTGGACAGAAATGCGTTGTTTTCTTTGATACAATTTATTTATAACAATCTTACGTACAAAATAATCCTATGTGCGAACATTGTAACGACCAGACTTTGTGAAGTACTTTACTTTTAACCAATGGTCGCTACGACGAGCAAAAGGGGCACGGGCGGTACTATATGGGCGATACGACTAATGATAATCTACGGCTGCTTGAGACGTCGATACGACAATACGAAAACGCGGTCTGGCTTTACAATAACGAATAGGCCTCGGTTCAAGTTGCTTTCGTACAAATGGCCGCTTGCAAATATAAAAATGGCGGCGAGCGCGGTTTGAAACGACGAATTCAAATATCCAAAACTCTAACCAATAATAACAAAATCACGCTTTGCTTCTCTTTTTATACAACGTTTTTGGCCACTCCCTGGGCGTCGCGGGAGGTCGTGCTTCTGTCCATCTTCTTCCGCCAATCGTCGCTTCCTGCTTCGCTTTTTATGCTTACTTAGTTAGGCCTTTCTAATGCTTTCCTGGTACTGTATGCTTTTTGTGCTTCGCTTACTTTCTACGGTGGGCTTGGCCACACCTCTGTGCTTCTCTGCATGCTTCCTGTATCGGTTTCTCTGTATACACATGTTTTGTGGGGCCGTCGCTACCGTTACACTTGAGACTACTGTCTGGTGGGGCTTTTATGTATTTTACTGTGTGCAGGTGTTGTTTACGATTTTTACGGGGGGATTACTGTAGCTGTGGAATATGTAGTTTAGTGTAGGTTCTAGGGGACCAGCTGCCATTTGTGCAAATTAATTGGGGCATCCTAATTGGGCTACCGAGGTGTGAACGGATCAAAATAAAGTACTTCACCTAATTTTAGAGGAATGTTGGGGTGTGAATCCCAGACACCCTTGAGACGATAAAATACGAAAATGAATGATATTTAATAAATGTTTATCACATACACTATGCTATGTATTTACAGTACTGCTTTAGCAGGTAGGTTACATTTCCCTCCTTCCGTAGTTGAACATCCTCGTTCAAGGCTTTCGAGGTTGAGGAGGGGTGGGGGCAGCTTCAATAGGTGCTTTCCGAGGGTAGAAAGGGGTTGTCTCATTGACATGTACTGTAAATGTAATATTCTTATGGGGGTGTTTGAGTGTAACGTTGGGGTACATGAAATTTGTAATTGTATAGGGTCCGTTTTGGCGAGGTAGGACTTTGGGAGTCAGCCCTTGTTTACACGAATGATTTTTGTAAAGAATAAGATCACCTGCCTTGTAATGTATGTTCTGAGCATGCTTGTTATACTGACGGGTATAGTGGTCCTGGGCTTTTTGTAAACTTTTCTGCACGGTTGAGAGTGCTTCTGTAAAATGTGATTTTACACGAAGGGCGTAATCGCCTAAATCAACCATGTAGGATGTGGGGAAAAAATTTAAGGCTGTGTCTGACGGCAGATTAGCCTGTCTACCGTGGAGTAATTCAAATGGGGGATATGAGGTGCTATCATTTTTATGAAAGTTGATCGAAAAAACGGCATAGGGCAGATAAGTATCCCAATCAGTGTGATTTGAATTGATGTACATGCGGATACGGGTGGCTAGGGTCTGGTTGCAACACTCAACTTCCCCATTGGCAATGGGATGGTATGGGGTGGTATGAATTATTTGGGTGTTGCATAAACTTGTGATCCAGGAAAAGAGATCGGATACAAAATCGGAGCCAGGATCACAATGGATGATTTTTGGGGACCCATGACAGCAAACAATTTTGGTTACGAATAATTTGGCGATAGTGGCTGCAGTGATATCAGGGGTCGGGAATGCCTCTTCATACTTTGTGAAATAGTCGATGAAAACGACAATGAATTGGTTGCTGTCTTCAGTGAGGGGTAATGGCCCCATGCAATCAACACCGACTCTATCAAATGGGCCAGTTGGCTGAATTGGTACCCAATTTGCATGTACTTTGTGTCGGAGGGCTTTCTGTGTCTGGCATGGGTGGCAAGTTTTGCAGTACCGTTTGATATCAGGGCTCATTTGGGGCCAAAAATATTTTTGTCTGAGCAAGTGTAAAGTTTTCCTGGCAGCAAAATGGCCGGTGAATTTGCTGTCATGATGTGAGGCGATGAGATGTTGGACTTGTGACTTGGGAATGTATAGTTTTGCCTGTTTGTCGACTATACCGAAGAGGATGTTTTGATGCACTGCGAATTTGATCAGAGTAAGGGGGTGTTTTTGGGCGATTTTTGCTAAAATACTTTTGACAGTTGGATCAGTGCATTGGAGTTCGGCAAAATTTTTCTGTTGCTCTTCTTGTTCAGTTGCTTCGGCCTAAAGAACAGAATTTATGGTTCATATTTCAGGGCGGGTTTCTAGTTGCTCAATATCAAAGGATTGCTTCGCTGTCTGTGAGGGGAATCGAAAAACAGCATCTGTGTTGCAGTTAGCAGTGCCTTTCTTAGGTCGAATGTCTCGCTGAATACCAGAGAGGGCTAATCCCCAAGGGGCAATGGGAGGGGACGGATTTTCCTTTTGTAAGACTGCCTGGACTGTTGTATGGTCAGTGTGTACAATAACATGTTGCTGGAAAAGATAGGGGCGGAAATACTTGACAAACTCAACTACTGCAAGGGTTTCCAATTCAGTTATCGGGTAGTTAGGTTCTGCGGGTTTGAGTGTGCGGCTCCCAAAAGCAATGGGGCGATCCTGACCTTTACTATCTAGCTGACTGAGAATGGCGCCGATTCCGAGTTTTGAGGCGTCAGTTTGCAGAATAAACAGTTTGGTGAAGTCCGGATGCTGCAGTATTGGGGCATGAATGAGTAATTCTTTTAGCTTAGTGAATGCGTTTTGCTGTTCAGGGCCCCAGGAAAATTCCGAATTCTTTTTGAGTAGGGATGTGAGTGGGCTAGAAACTTGAGAGCAATTTGGGATGAATCTACGATAATAAGAAGGTAGGCCAAGGAATGACTTGACTTCTTTTGAGCTTTTGGGTGTGGGTATGTCATAAATGGACTGTACCTTATGGGGATCTGGTGAAATGCCTTGCTGAGAAATAACGTGGCCTAAGTATTGGACTTGGGGCTGGCAGAATTTGCATTTTTGTATGTTTAGTTTAAGGCCTGCTTGTGAGAATCGGGCAAGGATAGTGTCTAAACATTCCAGGATTTGGGCATGGGAGTCTGCGAATACCAAGACATCGTCGAGATATACAAGGCATGTGTTCCATTGCAATCCTGAGAGGATAACATCCATTAACCTTTGGAATGTGGCTGGAGCGTTGGTGAGGCCAAAGGGGAGATAGTTGAATTGATACTGGCCAGCTGAGCAATTAAAGTATCTTTTTTGTATCTTTTTATCTTTTTTGGTTACTTTATTGAGACCCCAAAAATCAATGCATAAACGATGGCCTCCATCTTTTTTGGGGACTAAAACTGTGTTGGTACACCATGGAGAATTGCTCTGGCTTATGACACCTGCTGTTGCGAGTTGCTCAACCTCTGCTTGTATGATTTGTTTCTCTTTCGGGGAAGTCCGATAAAGGTGCCTGCATACGGGTTGGGAGCCATTCGTGTCAATTGTATGTGAAACGAGGGTGGTTCTACCTACGTCCATTTTGGATTTAGCATATAACGTAGGGTATTTGGAGAGGGCGCGTATGAGTTGAGTTTTCTCGGTTTCTGTGAGGTCACTGGAGGTTAAATTAACATTTTCTTTTAACCATGTGAATGTATCAAAACAGTTGGGCTGGTTTTGCGTGGAGGGGGTTACGTTAGCGGGAGCATGTTGTTTTGGGATGTAACAGGAGACTGTACCAATGCATGTTCCGAGGTAAAGAATTTGAGCTGTGTCTTGTGTGTTTAAGACCGATATGCGTATGCGACTGTTTTGGTTTTCAGAGACACAGGCTGCAAAATGGACTTTGGGGTTCTGTTTGGGTTTCGGAGTAAATTCAAGCTGTTTAACTTGTAGGTACGATTTGGGCAAGGGGACAGTGAATTCGGTTACTGTACAGGGTGGTAATTCTAATTTCTCGTCTAGATAGGTTCCACCATGGGTCGAAAGGGGGCTATATTCTAGGCCATTACAGGGTAGTATGACATTGCCAAATTTGACCTGAGATTTCTGATTGTTGATAGTATATTCCGAAAATCGACTGAGAAAGTTTTTGCCTAAAAGGATGTCTGCTGTGCAATCTTTTTGGACATGAACCATTATTGTTTCCTAGATAGTTTGGGCTGTTACTGTGACAAAAGTGGTTCCTACAAAGTGAATCGGGAGATTATTTGCTGCTTTTGCTTGGACTAGCGGGGGTTTCATATCTAACTGTAAAAGTTGAGGGATCCGTGAATCAATGAGTGAGTAGACTGCACCAGTGTCAATCATACCTTTTGTGATTAATTTGCCATTAAGTGTGATTGGAATATGAGGGGTATGCTTCTCAGGTACATTTTGGGGTGGCTTGTTTGATGCAGATTGATGAATTTGATCAATGAGTTCAATTGCAGGAGTTTGGGGGGGTATCAATATCGACAAGGATGTACTTCTGCTGCGTTTTTGCCCCACGATAATTAGCTAATTCTAAGAGAGCATGGCCGAATGATGGGGGGATGGTTTCATGTAAACGTCTGTTGTGTGATGGTATTTCCTATGCATGTTCATTTGTGGCATGATGGTTGTAACAAGGGAAATACTTTCGAAGAATGAGAAAAGAATAAAAGATGCCTGCAATAACTACAGCAATAATGGCTAGATTGATAATGATTTGCAGGGGTCCTTTGATTAAATTGTTTAACCCATCTGTGAGACTTTGGGTGGTACCGGTTATTACATGTTCTATGCCTTGACCGGTGCCAGAGAGGGTATTTCCAATTGCTTGGCCAGTGCCTGAGATCATGTTGTAAACTGTATCTGAGTTAAGGGACATTTGGGCGGTGTAATTGACGAGTTTTTTAACAACCTTTTCGAGTGTGTGAGTTTTGTAAATGTATTGTTTCAAAAAGAGTAAATTGGTTGAAATAGTTGCAAGTTGATCATGAAAAATAGCGGGTGTATTAAAATCGAAAAGGGAGAAATTTTGGTTCCAGACGATTTCTAAAGGTAAATTTGCGACATGCGGGGATCCTGTTTCACTGACCCATGTATTGTTCTGTTTGTAAAAGGCTACATGCATGTGATGGCAGTCAACGGTTTGTGAGAACGGGGTCAAATCGTTGCCTCCTGGATTTGAAAACATGAGTTCGGTTCCTACGAGAATGGGTAAAAGTTTGTAGCATGTTTGGTTGATTTTATGGTTGTAAAAGATTTTAGATGTGTTTACCTGCTTGCAGGGCCAGACTGTGAGGGCTTCTCCTGTGAATTCTGCTATGATGTCGGTTCGCTGTAGGAATGCCCACACCCCAAGGGTTGCATCAAGGCACAAAATTTGCCATAGGAGATCAAGGTGACGCTGTGCCTGTCTGCATAATTCATTCCATATGTTTTTGAAATTTTGAATTTCGAATTCCTGGATTTTGTCTGCTAGATGATTTAGTTTCGCATTAATAGTTTCAAAATCATCAAAATTGTAGAGTGTAGTATGAGTTTCGTTGGTTTTTGGGGTTAAAAATGTGTTACGATGTGGGGTGCTTTTGTCTAATTGTACAACAATGCCTTGTTCGGTTAGAATGCTGTCTTGGATTTCGGGGCAGTTGGGGTTCGAAAAGAGTGTATTTTTAACTGAAAATGCACCTTGTAGCTCTTCCATTATCATGTGGGTTTGCGTCAGTTTTATGGGATGTGTATTTTTGTATTCGAAGGGGCATAAGTTTTCAAATGCTGTTTCATTCCAGATAATGGATCCGTCGGCTGTGACACAATGACCTGATGTCGGTTTGCATGACCCCAGGTCACCTAATGTGCCTGTCATAGATTTTCCATTCCAAGATGCTATTTGTCCGATTTCTATGATGACGTTAGTGACCGGGGTACAGTGGTCTGTACAACACCATGTGTATTCTATGCTTAGGGAGTTGTTTGTTGACCAAAATCCTGGTTGGGTTTCGTATAATTTTTGACCATTGTGTTCTTTGTCTATAACAATTGCCTTACAAACATGCGGGGTTAGATTTTGCATTTCGGTTTGGTCGAAGACAATACCTTTTGATCCAAAAAATCCTGTATTAGTACAAATTTTGCGTTTGCGAACACTGCATTTGTATGCATCTGTTATGTGAGGTTTAGTGGAGGGGATATAGATTTTTCCGAATGTCTGTATGGGTTTGTCTACTGTGGAAGGGGGCATGCATGATACAAATTTGGTATGCTGACTGAGTGACCCCTCAATGAAGTTCCACACATCTGAAATTGGGCACTACAGGATGTGGGGATTATTATGCATAAAAATATACAATACAACGGCCAATATAGTGTTCTAGTGGAGGCGGCGGGGTACTGTATATTTTTTGGTTCTGGCCGGTTTGGCGTGGCAGCTTTTGGTGTTGTTCGGTTTTGGGCTGAGGGGGTGGCTGGTTTGCAATCTGAATGGTCTGTAAAATGTTAGAAGTTGAGTCATGGGATGGGGTTTGGATTTGCTTACTTGTGGGGGTCGGTAGCAGTGTTTGGTGGGGGCGGAATTGGTAGGGTTCGGGGGTCAGGCAGTGTAAAAGGGACAATAAGTTGCAGCCTGCTTTCGATGGAGTTTCGGGGGTGGTGGGCGACTTGGTGTCTTGCTTTTGGGGGATCTTGTAGCCTACGGGGATGGTGGGCGGCGATTTTTCGATTTTTGCGGCTTCAGGCATGGGGGGTGGTGAAATGGCGCACCAATCTTGTATGTCCAGGTCGAGGACGTATTTGTCACTACGGCGGTGGGTAGTGGGCATAATTGTTCCTAAAGTAGTCTGAGGGCCGTTAGTTATGGCGGGTAATGTTGAGTAAAATGTGGGGTCATCAATGTCCATGAGGGGTTGGGGTTGCCTGTACTCAATGCAATTTTGAATATTACGACTCTGTTGATTCGGACAGTACCTACTTGTATGACCTCTCTGCTATAGAAAACATTGAAAATTTGAGTAGGGTTTTGAAAGGCAGTTATTAGATCTATGTCCTGTTTGGGAGCAGTGGATGCATCAGCTTTTACAATCACGCGTACTGTGATTATTACTGAAACAGATTTCACATGATTTTCGGGTGCCTACTGATTTACAATTACGAGCTACGTGTCCAATTTGTCCACACTGGAAGCATGTGGGTTGCCTAGGGGTGGTATTGTTCCTGTAAGCATTATTCCTGCTGAAAGTATTGTTACTGAAATTGTTGTAGCTTCTCTGTTGTGGGGGTTGAGGTTTTTGTTTGATCTGCAACTGTAAATCTTTTACTTGTTGTTCTAACTGATGCAAGAGGTCCTGTTGGTCGGTATTTTTGGTTAGGGAAAAGATGGGTTCGGGTTTTGGGGGTATAAATGGAAGAGTGTTGGACTTTAACTCATTTCTAAGGATTTGCTGTTCAATGTAAGCTGCTTCATCTGACATTTCTTTTAGAGTTGCGAACCTTCTATACTTAATTGCTTCCCTGATTTTGTTTCGCATGCCTTCTACAAAGAGGGGTTTTATGATCATTTCTCGTGCGTCTGTGTTAAAGTTAGGGTAGGTGAGGGTTGCGAGGTGTTCTAGATCAAACAAGAATTTGGTTACTGTTTCTGATCGCTTTTGTTTTCTCTCGCGTAAGAATTGTTGAAGAATTGTTGATGTAGCTCATTATCTCTATTGTTTGGGAAAAATGCCTGTAATGCGACTTTATACTGCTCGTATGTGTGGGGAGGGTTTTCTGAATTGGCTAAGCTTTTGAATTTTGCTAACCCGGCTCCTCCTAAATGAATCTCTAAACATGCCAACTTTAACTGTACCTCTGTATCTTTCATGCCTTGAAGTGCCATGAATTGTTCTAAATGTTTGTTCCATTCACCAAAATGTTGGGTCACGCTGCCCGTGAATACTGTAGGTTTCGCGTAGAAATTATTCGCCATGTTATTACGAATGTTTGCTGTTCTTAGATCGTCTATTAGGGTAGGGTTTACTGTATTCTGATTCAATTGTGTGCGTAGGGTACAAAAATGTTCTGAAAATAAATCGTTTATCTGTTCTCTAACGATTTCTCCTATATGATCTTGCATTTGGTGGGTCATTCTTGGTTTATGCTGGGATTTCTGCTCAAATGCTTCAATTTTTGCTTCACGCTGTATTCGTTTAAATGTATCGCTTAATGTTTCGTTGGAGGGGATTTCCAGTTTGCTTTCTACGAATACTGTCTTACTGTAGGAAATGATTACTACTGTATTATCTAATGCTTCTAAATGCCCGGATAAGAGTACACCTAATTGGGGGCAGGGAGTTCCAGTGGTTAACGGTACGGTACGGTCACCAAAATATGTAACGACCAGATTTTGTGAAGTACTTTACTTTTAACCAACGGTCGCTACGACGAGCAAAAGGGGCGCGGGTGGTACAATACGGGCGATACCACTAACGATAATTGACGGTTGCTTGAGACGTCGATAGGACAATATGAAAACGCGGTCTGGCTTTACAATAATGAACGGGCCTCGGTTTAAGTTGCTTTCGTACAAATGGCTGCTTGCAAATATAAAAACAGGGGCGAGCGCGGTTTGAAACGACAAATTCAAATATCCAAAACTCTAACCAATAATAACAAAATCACGCTTTGCTTTTCTTTTTATATGACGTTTTTGGCCACTCCCTGGGCGTCCCGGGAGGTCGTGCTTCTGTCCATCTTCTTCCGCCAATCGTCGCTTCCTGCTTCGCTTTTTATGCTTACCTAGTTACGCCTTTCTAATGCTTTCCTGGTACTGTATGCTTTTCGTGCTTCGCATGCTTTCTACGGCGGGCTTGGCCACACCTCTGTGCTTCTGTGCATGCTTCCTGTATCGGTTTCTCCGTATACACATGTTTTGTGGGGCCGTCGCTACCGTTACACTTGAGACTACTGTCTGGCGGGGCTTTTACGTATTTTACTGTGTGCAGGTGTTGTTTACGATTTTTACAGGGGATTACGATAGCTGTGGAATGTGTAGTTTAGTGTAGGTTCTAGGGGACCAGCTGCCATTTGTGCAAATTAATTGGGGCATCCTAATTGGGCTACTGGGTTGTGAATGGATCAAAATAAAGTACTTCACGTAATTTTAGAGGAATGTTTGGGTGTGAATCCCAGACACCCTTGAGATGATAAAATACGAAAATGAATAACATTTAACAAATGTTTATCACATACAGTATGCTATGTATTTACAGTACTGCTTTAGCAGGTACGTTACAACATACCAAATACGGATGAAGGCGACGACGAAAACGAACGGCACCAGATTCGTGGATACGCCAAGAAAAAAAACGTTGGGCTGCTGCTGTTCTGATTGGGGTCAATGAGGACCCGCTGGTAGTAGGGTTACAAGGAAAAACGAATAAAATAAAACGAAATGCAAAGGGGCAATGCCCGCTTATATGCTAAAAGTTTCAGGGTACGCTGGGTACCGTTTCACAAAAATAGATGCTGAGTGGATAGGTCCCTATCCAACTGCACACGAAAAATATGCAAAACAAAAAAAACTAAATTTGTGCAGTAGAAAGGATATGTTATTGAAATGTAAAAGAGAAAATATTCAATGTGGAGGTTTGTGAGACTGTTATTGAATAATCGAGAATGATCATTTTTTGCCATTTTTAATATCAATGTTTTAAATGCTCAACATTAATTCCTCAACCCCCGGACATTTTTTGAAACTGCTTCCGCCATAGCCGGGCGTTTTTGACTTCCCCAGCCAGGGCCCCTAGTATTTTGGACTTTTATTCAATAACCGGCTTGTGAGTTCAAAATACTTATTTTAAATGGACTTTTTGTTAATCGATGGAGCATTCTGGTTCCAAGATCTTATTTGGGGCTTTCATTTAGCAACAGGCTGGTAAGTTGAAAATTCACGTTTTAAAATCAACTTTTAGTTAATCGATGGACCATTCTGATTAGAATTTTGAATTTCATGGAAAAGAACATTGATTGAAATTATATCTCGGCGAACCATTTCCTGAGACTATGATCAGCTCTGTTTTATTTTGCATTCCTAATCAGAGAATCATTACCTATTTAGAGTGTTTTTCTCGAAACAATGATCCAGACGAATCTAAAAAAGAATCGGGTTTGAAATTCACATTCTGAAATTGATTTTCCATCAATCCATTGAGCATTCTGATCAGAATTTTTAATTTTGTGAGAAAAGTTTTTTTTGATTAAGATGAAAAGAAGATTTATCTCAAACCTTTAATCCGGATGCTTCATTTTCAGCCCATATCTGGGAATTTCACTCAACAATCGGCTTGAGAAATTCACTCAACAAAAAAAACTGTTCAGCTCTAAGATCGACCGTCTCGTAATGGGAAAGAATCTTCCACTGCTGGGAGAGTCGGACAGAGGTCCCAGTCTTCATTTTTAGGGATAATACCCTCTTGACCCTTCTCCCAATGAACACGTTTTTCGAAAAGGATAGGTCCATCACTACTCCTTGTGCCTGCTGACAGTAGGTCCATATTCCTTTTGACTATGACGTATATAATTATGTACCATAACTTTATTTTTGCAGGGCCATGTCGGCCCTTGCTTTGAAAGCCCGTTATTACTTTTTTTTACGAATCTGATGCCATTCCACTCAAAATTACATAATAAGAAAGAAATGTGAAAAGTGCTACTTGAGAAATATTGTGGAATAGTGAGTTATAAAACAATAAACGAATTCCAGCCAAAATGTCTGGAAAGTGAAGTGTTTACGAAAAAAATATGAAACATGAATAATTTATACACTAATGTTGCAGACGTAATTATAAGATACATTTACATAATTAACATATTTTTTACAAAATATTTTTACACTCGTACCTCGTGACAGTTGTACATTTTGTGCATGGATCCGTTTTCGGGTGCCCAAACACAAGATCAAACTTTGAATTAAATACTTTTCTGTGAAAGAACTCTGGCACACACTTGTTCATTTCTTGACACTGGCCTTCAAAAACAGTTGATACAATCGACAGTATTGAAGAAAGATACAAACGGTTTGAATTGAAACTTCTTGAGCAATAACTCTTAATCAGAATCTGAATCCATATCATTTTACAAAATTTGTCTCCTCTTTGACCTGACCGAATTAGATTTTCGAAAATAACAGTAAATAAAATCTTTAAAAAAAAAATTTAGGGACAGTTGGCTAAATCAGCAGTTTTAAAATTTTTCAAAATTTTCAAAGGCTGACATGTAATAAACAACAACCATACACAATGATTGAGGCAAATAAGATTTCTTCATAAATAAAGGAGTGAGGCATAAGGGTGCCAAGTGACTTTTTCTCGAGTGCATAAAAGTCTCAAGTAACAAACACATATCACATTTATGCTTTTCTGTCATTTATAATTTTTTGTCACTTTAATATTATAGTACCTAATACACTGAAAAATCTCGCTGAATATTGCAGACAATGTCAAAATCAATATGCCACGTGATAGACTAGGTTGTAAGACGATCTTATACAGGGTGAGCCAAAAAAAGTTGACCGATATTGACTCTTTCAAAGCTTTCAACTGGGTGAAGCTTTTTTTGCGGTTTTCTGCCGTCGAAGATAGAACATCTGGCATGAAAATTGCGAAGTTTCAGCCAGATTGCTCGAATATTGACTGACTAGAATCAAAAATACTAAACGTTGGTTTTTTCGCAAATAAATTTTGAAAAATTGATAAAAATTGGACAAAATCAACATGTTTTACAGCAGGAAAAACAATACATTCAATCATCAGAACTATATAACAACTAGAAACTACAAGAGAACCGTTTTAGTGTACCCTACTTCCTGTTTCACTAATAATTTTCATCGTTTTTCGATCTGGTCAATGACAGAATTGATTTTGTTTTGATTTTGCTTTTTTTTCCAATTCCAACACAAAATCTGTTGATTTTGGCGAAATTTAGCACCATATTGAAACAATAAGTTGATGACTTTAAATTACGTGTAACTTACAAATCTGGGTGACTTGTGTGTCAAAAGCTTTACAAAACTTTTCTCACAATAGGATAACTTTTACTTTGATTTCACAATTTTTACTTTTTGAAAAACGACCACTTTTACTAAAATTCTGTTTGTACAGTAACCATAAACACTAGGAGCATAAAATTTAGTTTTTTAATCGAAGATAAGCAGGGCAATCTAATGCAGCAATCCGCATTAAAAAAGCTTTATCCGTTCAAAAATTATGGAAGTCAGCACCAGTCGCCTTTTTTCGGCTCACCCGGTAAATGTATAACTCGATTTCTAAAATAATGTTACTTAGCACTTTCATGCCCTGACTCCTTCAGTTATGTTTTCAGATGAAGTGTTTTTACAGAATACTGGTTGGTGACGTGTAGGTTCCATGAAGTGAAACCTAAAGCAGTCGAAATAGTCACTATACCGTTTTTTTCAAATTTTTAATTGGGTACAGCTACCCATTTCCCTACAGCTGGAAAGGCAGGCTTTACAGGACTATAAGGTCATACAAGTGCCCACATTATATGAGAGGCGCACTTCGGATGCTTTTTACCGCCTAGTGGAGGCCACATTCCACAGGCTGGCATCTGCCTGACAAGCAGGACTTGATCAGCTACCTACCTGATAATGGAATAGGCCCACCTCCTCATTTGTAGCACTATCGCCAACATGCTAATTGGGCTGAGTGGATCGTGGCAAGCAACGTTCCAAGCTCGCCTACGCAATTTATCTGCCCCGAGAGGATGAAAGGCTATGTCTGCCTGGGCCAGCTACCAGAAATTCAATTTCAGGTTACACCCGGAATCGAACCTGGTTCTTGAGACTAGCAGTCAGAGGCGATAACCACTAGACCAAGACGTCCCTATACCGTTTTTAAAGTTGTGAACATACACGCATGGTGGGGGGTCAGCAGATTTTGATTGACCCCCAGTAGATTCTTGCTGACCCCCAGCAGATTTGACCCCCCACAATGATCGACAAGATGACGAAGGAAAATGAGCAAGAGAGATGAGAAAGTCGTCATAAGAACGAAAATGATACTGTAACGATCTTTCTAAACGAAGCATACTTGATTCCAAAGAAGTAACATTATAACTTTAAAATGCCTGCTGTCCAAGCAAATAATTTCACCTATTTGACTAATATAGGTTCAAGAATATGCTGCTTGGATGTTAAAAGACTTTCCTTTTCGTTATCGTGAACGAAAAATTTTTTTTCTGTACTGGCTGACCCACGGCAGAATTTCTAGCTGTGCATATATGATCGTGAGCCATAGATCATCTGTGCTCAAAAATCGAGTAAGAATTTCGGAAAAAGGAAATTCTGTACACGTTATGTTCCTTGGAGATTTTCGCCTAATTTTAATGTTCCAGGTGTTCCTTCTTGGCCTGCGTTTTTTATCCACCTCAAATTGGAACTTTCGAACCGACAATCTTATGGTCTATGTTTCATGAAACGTCACCACGGTCGTTTACGCGGACAAGGACATCGATCGGAGTTGAAATGATCGGTGCAGCGGAGGAAGAATTGAAGTCTTACTAGACACCAAGAAACCAATTTCGATAATCTTGAAATGATTGAAAACAGTAATCAAAAAGGACCCTGTAGCATGGAGAACATTTAATAGAGTCAACGAGCCTTCCGCAATTTTGAATAAAAGTTCGGCTGCAATCTTACTGTATCGATCATTGCAAAATGAATGGAGTATAGCAGTGTGGGAAAAACATCACTTTTTCTAAATTTGAGTTAACATTTTCGAATTTGATCACATAATTTTGCATTGGTGGAACACCATGATTCGCTCAACTCTGAGGTGTTTCTTTTATGAATCAACCCAATAATGGCCAATGATAATAACACAATTGCATAAGAATAACTTCTTTGTCCTATAAAGAATAATGTAAAATCAAGCTTCGCGTATGCGTTTCTTGGATATCTTCCTGCTAAGTTGCTTATTATCTGACAGTTATATTGGCTCATTCAGAAGTTCAACGGGCATCTTACAAATATTCATGCATGTTAATGTTTCTAGTTTTTTGTCCTGTTAAAAATTCTGAATCATATTTATGGAGGGCACGGTCTACTAGAAATCTAAACTAGAAATCAGTCCATCAATTTCGATAATCTTGAAATGATTGAAAAGAGTGATTATCAAGGATCATGTATCATGAATAGAAAATTTTTTTATTAGAGTCAACGAGCCTTCCTTGATTTTGAAAAAAGTTTGGCTACGACCTTGCTGCATCATCTCAAAATGAATGGAGTATAGTAAGTCTGCGTTTGCCGAAACTCCGACCGCTGCATCGATCATTTCGAAATGGATGGAGTATAGAAGCCATATTTCAGGATAGCTGGTCTATTTGATGTCCCCACAGCACAGAGTTTTTTGAAAAATATGATAAAAATTGTGACTTTGTCATACCGTAGTTCAATAATAGCGAAGCTCAAAAGATCGAAACCCGGAAGAGCAATTCTCAACAGAGCGAATACCCAAGAGAGCGAATCTCAAAAGAGCGAAATGTATCTAAAGTGTGTCATGTTATATAATAAACAAAAAACTCAGTATAATTTTTATGCAAATAAGTAAGACTAAGACTGTTGCCTTATAATTTTTTATTAAAAGTTGAAAATGATTATTTTCAAACTGTTTTTCGTATATACGTATAATTTAGTTATCATCAGTTCTATAAATCCGATCATTTGTTGTCATCATTAGTTGATGACTTACATTATACGGAATAAAGGCGAATCCCTAAAACCACTAGATGTGCTGTTCTCAAAGTGTGAATCCTTCTTCCATTTTTTATTTTTTTCTGTTCTTTATTGTTGTCATTCTTTTCCGTTTAGATTATCCCGCATATCCATTTGTTGTGTTATTGCATAATCTTTCTTTCTTATTCTGAGCTTTTACTAACCAGAATGTCACAATCGTCAAACTATACCCTGCTGTGAAAAAGAAATGGGATATGAGAAACGCAGACAAGAGGAAAAAAAGAATGAAGCAAATAGAAAATAAAATAAGGAAACTGAACAAAAAACACAAAAATAAATAAAGATTGAAATCATGTATGACAATAAAGAAATGCAGAACAAGAACAAACACCAAAAGTTTCAAAAAATAGAGACACAACCGAGCTCAGTCAAAAATTTTTGAGACATATTCACAAGTCAACAAAAGGATCTAGTGAAAATAATATAGCCTTTCTATGAGAACATTATTTGCAAGTATGGCAAATGGACATGAAAAATGAATATACATCATAATGAATTCGAATAACAAACCAAAATCAACGTGGTATCAAAGTATCCAAAAACTGATTTTTGATATTCGGGCGATTTGTTATTATATTTGATATCATACCCATTCATGTATCGAACTTGCTTATCATATATCTATCTATCTATAACAAAATTATCCCTTACATAATTTGCTCTGTATGTGGGTTTTCTGACGCGCAGCTAACCGCATCCAAAGACCTTTAATCACTGTTTTTTAGCATGAGATTTGTAGCCGAATGGCTAAAATGGGCAAAAAATTATCAATAGCTAAAATCTTTATTTTTATATTAAAATTTTAAAACTCGCGTTTTTTAGCTAATTGTCTAAAATGACAAAAAAAATTTATCCAAAATAGGTCATTTGATTAAAAAATCACTCTTTTCGTTCTCTTGTGGATTCGCTCTATTGAGAACCGCTCTTTTGGGGATGTTCTCATTTGAGAATCACTCTTTTGGGAGTCGCTCTATTGAGAATTGCACTTTTGGGTCTCGCTCTTTTGGGGGCACCCCCATAAGATTACCCCATATAGCAAATTTTGATGACCACTTTATTTTTTATTTTCCAATGCGATGGTCGACCTTATCAGAAATTGTTTCTTAATACTATAGTCAGTTTTTTATAGAATGCTTCCAAATAGAAAAGTGATACAAATCAGTACCGTCGTCAAAATCGTTTTTACAAAGCTCTTACCGTAAAATTTTTCACTCGAAAAATTATTAAAGGTTAGGTCAGTATGCTTACAAATTTCCAGTACTATATTATATTATTGTCTATCAGCAAATCGTGAAAATCTGAAATACTACTTGCTTTCCACCTTCATTATTTAAAAGCATTCCAAGAAAAACAGACTATAGTCAAGGTCTGCAGCTTACTCAACTTGAGCGAGATAATTTCGATTTATTCAAAAACTTTTGATTTTTCGAATAATTTATGGTAGATGTTTGCAAATAATTGGGGTCGAAATGGCCGTCCATCTACCGATTATAACCGATCATAAAAATTATATTTACACTTGAATAAATCATGAGAATCAAGTCACATCAAACGAATAAAAATACAAAATGCACATAATACACGAAAAATAATGATCAAAGTTGATAAGTGTGCTGAAAAGGATAAGTGAAAAACTTTTAAATAAGGAATGGAGATGGTTTTTTACCGTTATTCACTAAAGCCGATCTTTCGCGTTTTTCGACCACTGGACGATCACCAATCATTTGACTTTCGAGCGCATTACCTGGACAAAAAATCAGCATTTCGATGCACTCAAGTTTTCTTATTTTGATCATTATTACTCACCGCCAAGTACCGTGAGTTTTACGATGAGACGATAGGGCCGATCGGCAGGTATTTGGCATTCGTAGCTACCTGAGTCATTCAATTGCGTGTATCTGAAACGATTTTCGAGTAAAATGGATGACGATCTGAGCGGAATAAAATAAGAAGAGAAATAAAATAAAGCCATGAAAAAATTTTCGAAAGAAAAAAAATAAGAATTAAACGATTTCAAAGAAATGAAAAGGAAAAAATAATACTTCATTGATAATGAAGGTTAAACAAAAAGGACCAAGAGAGCAAGATCATAAATAACAATCTCAGCCGACAATCTACGCTTTTGCGAGATATTCAACTTTCGAATTAAGTATAATATTTTGAGTCATTATATAACGTTGTTTCAGCATTCAAAATACAAAATCTTTAACGAAAAATTTGAAGTTTTTAGATTTTGACAGTCAAATATTTGGCCATCATATTTTTTCGACAAATTTAATGTATTAGACGGAGAATTTTTGTGTATTATGACTGACCACCCACCCTTACCCAATGACGCGAGGAACGTGGAAAATTTTTTCTCAATTTTAATCAACTTATCATGTGTAGAGTTTAAGATGTTGGTTTAAAAGAACTGCGTTTTCAAGATATACAAAATTCATCGAGTGTTGATCGAATTTGTACCTGCACCCAATGCATTCGAGGATTAATAAAGTTTTCATATTTGGGAACCATGTGTGTGATGATCAACTTTTCAATAACAATTGTCAATGAATTTTTTTATAGGGAGAGTTTTTCGTAGAAAAATAAAAGAATGATCGTAAAAAACGACACTGATCCTCTGGTCTGGGAAAGGATCAACGAACCTTATTATCAATAGCATATCTTCCAAACCGCTCGGCTCATTCCTGTACGACAACTGAAACCGTTTGTCGTCCGTAAATGTTTCGGTGCCAACGGTCAATATTTTTTCGTCGCTCAATCTTATCCATACGACCTGAAAAATAGTCGATTGACTGATGAACGACTTCAAAATATGTGAGTTTCGGAAATCTGGCATTTTGCGAGTATGGGTCAAAAAAATGCGAGATTTGCTTTGTTTGTGAGGTGTTATTTCTTTATTTCGTCGACGTACATTTTTTCGCGATTCAAGGCCCATTTATACTTGCCTTTTCGTGCAGAACGGAACGGAATGCAATCAGCGGAATGTAACCGAACGAAAGGAACATTTTCATTCCGTTCGGTTCGGTTGGAGGTTATCGTTGGTCGTTTTCCGCAACATTCCAGTTATCCGTTCTGACCGAAAGTGGATTTTCAGGATGAACGGTTCAAGATTTTGACGATTCGTTCCGTTCCGTCGAAAAAGGCAAGTATAAATGAGCGTTCAGCTTTCGAATGCAATACAATACGTCATTCTGGAATCATTCTACAGCACTTTTTCAGGTGTTCAAAATCCAAAAATTATTTTTTGCACCGAATTTTAATTAGGTGGACAATTTTTGTGCACACTGAATATTTTAGAGCCATAATTGGCGCGAAGCGACGGAAAATTATTCGAACCTCGACGTTTATTTGTTCATTTCTTTGGCCGGCAATACCATAACGACGTGAGGCAATTTTTTCAGTTAATCAATTTGTGTATTTTTCGTTGATTTCAAAATGCTGAGTTAAAAAAGCAGTTTTTCAAAAAATTAAGAATTTTATTCAACGTTAGCCGATTCAGTATCTGGGTACGGTTGCAATATGCTCCGTGATCCCATCAAGACGTAATTTTGAAATTTGACGTTTCGAGAGATTTTGTAGGCTTAACTACAGCAAACTGAAATAATACAAATTCACTGCAAGATACTATAAAAAAATCTGATATGAAAAAGGCTCACAAAATTTGTTCGCGTCTTACTGTTAATTTTTCAGCCAACAGTAAACTTTTTCTTGAAAAAATGGAGACTCTGAGCACAACCATCTTCTTTTTAACGTACACAAAAAATATAGCTCAAATTTTCAGACGTCAGCAAGAATTTGCTTGAGACTCAAATTGCGTTCTAAATTTGGAAGTGAGGAACACCGACAGACTTTACCTCATTAGAGCCCCTGTTTCGGATTCTACAATGCAAATAAGCCGGACTTTCGAAAGGCACGATTACTGTATCGTCGACGGTCCGACCATTACCGGTATTTTGGTGCGATAATGATGAAGATACTGTAGAAATTTTTTTGCTGCCTGATAAAGAGCCGGCGATCATTTCGATCATAGGACCGAGGGTTGTTATCCGGGGGCCGCCTAGACTTTGTTGCTGGTCGTAATTATCAAAAAATTGATGATTGGATTCACGATCGTCGTCTTTGTTCCAAATGTTCTTCCCCAAGAAAGTATTGGCCCATTGATCGTCCTTTTCGGAATCAGTGTTAGGGGGGTCAGAGGCGAATAAATGTTTGATGGACAGCAGGACAGCTGAAAAAATCGTAATCAAAATACTAGACTTGCTATCTTGAATGCACACTGATTTTTGTTGGCATGTAAAATTCGGTAGAAATCGCTGTTCTATCTGCCGGAGATTTAGATAGGCAAGATTTCTGGTTCAAAATTTTCTGAAATATTATTAAACATAGAAAAATTGTCAGAAAGCACAAACTTTCATGTTTTAGAATTTTTTCAGAGTTCGTCCAAATTCGGATAATTTTCGAAATTGTTTCCCAAAGACGAATGTCGTTTCGAGAATCTAGAGACGGGATTTTTCGGAAATGTTCAAATATATATGAAAAGATTTATGTCCTCATTTCCTGTCTCAAAGTAATAGAATAATTTGTTAAGATAATTATTTTGAATCGGAATTTCTCGGAAACCTGGTTAGACTGATTATATGAGATGACGATGACAAGATTTTCCGAAATCTGGATCAATATATTTGATTAGAATATGAATATCTTGAGTGCTCAATCGAGAATCAGAAAATCTTGCTTCAAGTCTTTCGCGGCGAATTCTTACAGCAATTAAAACTTCTCACGTAAAATATTTCAGAATCGGAATTTTTATTGAGATCATTCCAAGTTCTGTCAAATTTAAAACAGCATCAGAATTATTCAGATGTCTATATTAGAAGAACGGATAGAAATTTTTTGTACAGTCCTCATGAAGGCTATTCATTTGAAATGTGGATAACTTCGACGCGAAAATATCAACATAAAATAAAACATTAGATGTACATGTCAAATTAAACATCTTTTTTTATTTCTGGCATTTAGAGACAGTGGCGATAATTAATTTTAATGACAAAAATTTAATTTCGTATTTTACAATGATTATAGCAAGCGTAATGTCACTTACAGTAAGTCAACGTCTTTGGTATCGATTTCGCAGAATAGTTTTCTAGCTTCATGATTTTCAAAATCAGGATTACGTTTTTTGTTGCAAAGTATTTACTTTGTGTTCCTCAAGTAAAGTTTATTGTCGTTTGCCCGCTAGAATTAGCCATAAAATTTTGCCGTGGTCTTCACATTTTGTTTTTTATTCTCAATTTTTTAATCATATCGGATAAAACGAATTGCGAAGTTTGGGAAAATCAATGTTTCTATGTTGTGAAATTTAGTCGATTAACACGAACAGAACCCTGGTATACGTAAATGATACCACAGTCTGTTTTTATGAATCGTTTGAATATGCTTAATAATGTCAAAAACAAGCAATTCCTCTATAATGAATAATTTTTTGCTAAAATATATTGCTATGTTAAAGATAAAGTCAAATAAGGTCAAAATTCATATCACAAACAAAAATATTCTAATTAAAAGTCGTTAAAATGTGAAAATTAGACTTATTGTGACTTATGACTTTAAAACGGGTCGGTGCCAGATCCGCTACCTAGTGCACATCCGCTACCTAGTGCACAAGCGCTACCTAGTGCACATCCGCTACCATAGTCAGATCCGCTACCTTGCACATCCCCTACTTTCTGCTGAGATAAGTAACACGTTACATTTACTTTTTGCATTGAATAACCTAGGCAGTATTTCATTATGGAAGAATGTACAGCATACATTTACAAATTATTAGGCTCATTTAATTTTTTTACCAATTATATCGCGCATGTATCGCGAAAATTAAAAATTTCATTCGTTAAAAATTGGGAAATATGCGGTTGCAACCGATGCGACTCAAAATTTTCTATTTTCCCCGTATTTTCAGAAGTAAATGCAAGAAATTGTGTTCTGCCAAATGCGTGCCACAAACCCCGGTGAGATGCAGGGGTTTGTTGTTCTAAACGCAGGGTTATCCCAATAATTTTCGATAGAAATCGGATTATTGCCATGGGTCCACGTTTGCTTAAAATAATCAGTCCTTGGTCTACTCGGGAGGTATATTCAACAATAGTTTTTTTTGAAATTTGAACTCAAAATGGTAAAATATTTGAAAATAATTAAAAAAGTATTTGAAAAAAATTAAAAAACAAAACGAAAATGATATTTTCATCACCCGGATTGGTACAGGTAAGGAATGAAAAACGTCCGTCTAGGCTGATTGTTCTGTCACTCGAGGTACTGTGTGGTCACTTTGTTATGTAAATAAGAATTTGTCACGCATTAGAATGTGGTTGCGTGGACATTTTTATGATTTTATTACGTATCTTTACTCATTAGTGACTTATCTTTAGGTAGACTCTCTGTGGTATTACGTTTTTTAACCATTCTTGCGGTTCCATAAAAGTGGCAAACAAAATATTTTTTCACCACGCAGAACGCCTACCGTATTCCATTTTCTTTTCTTCGGAAAACGCTTATGAAAACAATAGCAAAACCTTTTTCACATTTTTTGCTGTCTAGTAGCGGATCTGACTATGGTAGCGGATGTGCACTAGGTAGCGGTCGTGTACTAGGTAGCGGATGTGCACTAGGTAGCGGATGTGCACTAGGTAGCGGATCTGCTACCCAATCCTTTAAAACTGCAGCCTGGGCTTTATTTTCTCCGAGACATGCTGCGTAATGCTTTTGTATATCATTTTCTTCTATAAGTCTAATGTCCCATTTTCGCACTATCAACAGATGGGTCATTTAGTATATATTACCGCGCCAAAAGACTAACCATCTGTCAATTAATTTCACACGTGATTTGAGACATTGCACTCCATTTTTTGGGTAAACAGATTGAAAACTCATCATCCCTCCCTTTTACTTTCAGTTTGCTCTTTTGCAAATACGATTCCGATGACCACAGGGGAAGTTAATTAGTTTCCTGTTGGGAATACATGTGCGTGTCGAGAACTCATTTCACAGAAAATTAATTGAAAGGCGGCGAAATGACGTTTCGTTACTTTTAGACTGGGAAGATTTCGAACAAGGACGAGAAACAAGCCGTCGAGAAAATCTGGTGAAATAAGACGTAGAGCAACGGTTTGACCAAATGATCAAGAACAGTGAACTTTTTTGATTGATACAGACAGGTTATACAGATCTGTTATATATCAGACAGTATTTCCACTTTCAAGATCAGGCTCAAATGTGATTAGTAAGTTTGGCCTAACAGAATAGCCCTTCTGTTTTTATACATTTTCAAGCTCGCCCGAAGGAAGATTACAATATAATTGACAATAGATCAAATACCGTACCCAAAATTCTTCTTACTTACCAATGTTCGCAAGAAGAAAAACATAATGACAATAGCATGCGTGTGACCATAAGTTCAAAGCATGAGTAATCTGTGGGAAGTTAATGCAACATATATTTACTGTAATATTAGTGCTGAAATGTGAGTCATATAGTCAGAACAATGTTGAATTATATTGATCAACTCTAACCAAAGTTTTACGTTCAAATCCAGCGTTAGAATCTTTGTCACCGTAATTAACTTTTGCAAATCTATTGATCTGAGCACTGAAATTTCCCTTTATAAGATATAATGTATTTCACTTTTTAAGTTAATGAGGCACATTCCAATTTTAATGTTACACCGTATGGAATTCGAACATTAACCTAAAACTATAACCCGGAAAACGTAACCGTCGTAGAGTGACCCAAAAAGATTTCTTAATGTTTGACTTCATCTTCCGTTCAACTTTAAAGAGTTTGATAAAATTTTTTGAATTTTGATTGCGAAAAATTTTTCTATATGGAATGATTTAAAATTTATGAAAGAAAAATAAATACGAAGTGAGTTTTGAGCAATTTTCCTAACGGCGGCATTATTTCGAAAACTATTTTTTGACCATATTTGGAAATTGAAAGCAATGTTGTCGACTTTCTTGCTCGCTTTTTTTAATCATCAAGAATTATACTGATAAGCTAAAGAATTTTTTGATAAGTTTTATGTTACAAATTTTATCGGTGCAGCTAACAATCTTGTCGAAATCCAAATCTGTTCAAGAAGGCTGTTTTTATTTTTACAACGCTGTCCCAGAGGTTTAACTATGCTTTCCTGTCTAGAGAAGTACCTTACATCGACGCATATAAAGCCAAATTTTACACTCTTCGATAGGGCATTGTCTGATCAAAATACTGTAACGAATCACTCTTTTATTCGCAAGTACATGGAAGGAAAATTGTAGATTTTAATTTGTCTAGAATAAGGTCAAATATACTCTGCATAAGCAACATTAATTCCTAAGTTAATGAAAAACTTGGCTTACCTGCAAATATAAACATAAAGCGCATACCGAGATTTCACATTGTATCAATTATTTCAGAATTAATAAAATATTTAATCAATAATAGGCCAAGTTTGCTGTAATAAAGTAATGGAATGTTCAACAAATAAAATCGAAAAATAGCAAAGAACACATGTTTGGATATATTGTAGAAAATAAAGTAACGAAAATTTTCAAGTAGTTCCTGACACATACTCATTTTTATAGCTACAGTAAAAAGTCAAGATATAAGTATTGATTTCTCAACTTTCGTTAGCGTATTAGCAAACATTCCATTTTCTCAAAAAGATATCTTCCTCTTCCTACCACACTTTTTGTTCTTATTATATACATACCAATTTTGATATTGGTGCTCGATTATAAAGCAATACTCTACGCTTGTACATCTCCTCATTTGCATAAAAAATATGCGCGACACAAACTCGAATAGAGAATAAATCCTCGAGATTTTCGACCACACACATTTGGACGTGGTGTGACAAATGAAGCAAATTTAGCACCGCCATTCGATGATGAAGGACACTCAGAACTTATAAATACGCTGATTTCACTGATGACTGTTGTTCGAGGTTTATGTATAGCAACCTTTTGGGACACAAAGCCATCCTGATTGCATTTTTATGAAATGATTTATTTTTTTGAACGCCTAAAAAAGATCATTATTCTACTCCAAGGGAAATTGTCAGAAATAACGACGAGCCAAAAAAGCATGTATTGTTAGGAACAATTACAGTATCGTCAGATTGATGACAAAAGTAAAAAAACTGGAATCAGAGACAACAGTAACTCTAATGATATCTTACAGTATATTTTCTCAGAAATGAATCATACTAAAAGTGCTGTATATGACGTCAGCAATACCATCACAAGAATTGGAATAAAAACAAAATATTTTTTTAGATATTCGTCTCTTTTTACCAATTCTATGATAACCTTCGGACGTCATATCAGCCTGTAAAATTCAGCAGTAATTTGCACATCGAAAGCTACCAATGAATTTTCCTAATGTCGAAATTCCCAGATCACGTTGTTACAATATCAAGGTTCTTAAATTAAGTCGATACAATGTCAAGATGAAAATTAGCCTTACTGACGTATAACATAGACAAACTAGAAAATGAGTAACTGTAAATATGCTGGATGAGAAATATCATATGCTCTATAGCCGAATCATTATCATTTTTATTGGTCGACTTTTTTCTTTATCTCTATAGGTAAATCAACATATGCAGCCAAAAGTAATTAATCTTATCAAGTTCAGATCAGAACAAAAAATGAATTTTTAACCATCGAATATTCAAGATAATTTCTAGAGAATCTACCGTAATTTTTGAATTTTCTTGACGTATTGCACTTGTTGACCAGATTTCTGCAAAATGAGAGCACTTTCAATTCATCGGAAAGCTAATTATCAGTCAAATGGTCGAAGCCAATTAGTACTACAGATCGAATATTCCATCCTTTTACATACAGTAAGCAAAAGCAGCGGTCATTTCCGTAGATGTGTTGATCTTTTGCCTTCTAATGGTAGAATGACCACAAAAATGTTAATTAGCGTTTCAAGAGCATGTTGACTTCCCCAAAGCATCTCTTTCTGAGGCGTTTTGCTAGAAATTAATGGAAAGGCCATAAAATGACATTCTCTATTATTTTTCCGACTAAATTACCTCTATAAGCAACAGGTTTGGGATAGAAAGTGTCTGAAAAAATTATCCAGAATTTGAAATGCAATCAAAGGCACAATATGAAAACTTGAATTTTAACGAAACGTGGAAAAGTTAAAATTCGATTTCTTCAACAAAAAACTGAATTAAGCACGTTAGTTTTTTGATAGTTCGATCAAAAGCCTTCATTTCTCGATTGTGATCGTTTTCATGTTTGATTTTTGGAAATTTAATGTTTTGGAAAACATTGGAAGTTTTTTATTTCGTATTTTAGATCCATCATCTGAATTTCCACGGCATTTGCTATTTGCAATAGACGCCAACAAGAAAAATGATCTTGAATAGTTCTTCCAAAAAAATGATATAAGAAGTGATTGAAGTGGCTGTATTTTCATCTCGATGAAAATTTCAAAGAATTCCAAGGAAGAGCTGAAATGTGGAGTAGAAAAGTAAATCCTGTTCTTGTTTGCCGTAGAGTTTTTCGAACAATGAATACATTTTTTGCGTTTGATACATCCGGGTACAAAGAAACGTGTCATAAACTCAATAACCAGTTCTCAGAGAAAAAATGTGCGGACAGAACAGAATTTCCTTTTTTTCTACTAGAGAGGATTACTGTAGTTTTGAAAAATCTGTACACGAGGATCAACATGGAAATTTGAACTAAGAAGAAAATCTCGTTCTCATAATTCACTTGCTATTCAATCGAGAAACTTTACTGCTAATGTGTCACTTCATCTCAAACGCATATTTTGGAACAATGATCAATAAGATTAATCAGTACTGCAGATTTTACTGTCAAGACGTCAGCAGATCAAAAATTAAGAGGTGCATACATACTGATCCTTGTAATATATTAATGTTTTGAAATCGTCGTTCTATCTTGTAAAGTTAGACAGACAAACAGACTTACTAAAGTCAACAATCCTGGTGTCTTTATGACAGTTATTCGAAAATTTGGTAGTGAAATTTTTGAGGAAACTGTTCAGAGCTGGTATCTTAGACGTCATAAAAATGATGTTCATGTTAATTTTTTCATAATAGAATTTTAAAAAAATTCTATAGCCTGTTTTTATAAAATGCTTGTGAATTGAACAATGATCAAGAATAAGTAATGTTTCCAAAGTAATTTCCACAAAGGTCTTAAAGCATGCTTTTTACAGAATCTTCTACACATAAGCTAATTGGGTTCGAAGATTTTCACTTCCATATGACGCGTGGTTTAACGAAAAACAACACAAATATGAAGCCCTACTTGCTCGCCAGTCCCATAATCTAGAAGCAACTCAAGAAAAACTGACTAAACAAGTTATTATTGTACTTTTCCACAGGAAACACTGTAGCAAGAACTACATCATATAAGATCAAGAACTTTGAAGTATTCTACTCGATCGTCATTCATATGCTGAAAAATCTGACGCACCAAGTACTATAAGTCAAGGTCCTGACATAACTAAGGCTCGCAAAGTAGTAATTGGTAGCTCTGTCAAATAAAAGTAAACATGTTTATCTTGCAGTCGTCATGGAAAATCAAGCATAATCTATATTGAGTGTCATTCCATTAATCTTAAAATTCGCAAAAACTATATTCAAATTCGTAATCATTGAATACAGGACAGTAATAGAGTCCCGGACCACAGTACCTCGATCGTAATATTTCGCGGAAAAGTTAGACTTCTTCTCGGTACACAACAGTACTGCAAAAATTATTAGAAAATCCATAGCTTCGACGAACCGTCATCGGGTTAATAATACATAGCGGGAAAATTTGTCCTTTTCTCGATATCCTGTTTGAGTTAGTTGTACATGTAAAATAGGAAAAAAGGCAGCTTTGGCCGATGTCCAGAGAAGTCAAATAAAGCTCTGCAATAGCAAGAGTGTCGACAAAAAGTGTTAAAAGCACTTAAATAAAATAATTGCTTTAGTAGAGAAGGCCAGATTGTAGAAAGAGGAAAAGTCGATCTAGAGAGGAGCGTAAAAAATTTTTTTGAGCCGTCTTTCGCTCGAAATCTGACCTCGAAGCGATAAACGAAAAAAATCTTTTCAACAAATGTGATAAGCATAAATTTAGCTTTTTCATCCTGGAAGCAAAAAGCTTTAGTGAAAAAAGTCAAAAATCCAATCTGGCGCCATCGATTTTTCAACTTGCTAGCCACATATTAACAAACATTACATTTTATCGGTAATTTTTTCCTCCCCTCCCATAGTATTAAAGAGCAATTTGCTATGATGTGGTATGTTTATAAAAAGGGCCGTTTTTGATTGGTCAATAACGTGAGCGTATACCCCGCTTATCCTGATTAGCATAAAAGATATGCAAATGATAATCGTAAATAATGACGCAAAGGACAGCATATGATGCAGTGGATTTGAACCACGTTGAAAAGAATGAGTACTATAAGCCTCCAGTCATAAAAATACTTATTCAACCATAAAATCACAGCGTTCCAGGGGAAGGAGTGGTTGAAAATTGACGTGAGATTTCCTGATTAAATCCTGAATTGGGTATGTGATATGTGTGAATATAAACAAGGTCATTACTTTTTGCAATCCAACAAGAAATTCACTGTTCTGGGACTATGTTTTGCAAATCACGATGTACCGTCGGATTCTTTTCAAAGATAGTCCATACACTTATCATACTGTAGTTGATCTTGGAGAATTAAAGGTGAGTTTATAAATTGTTTTGTTCATGATACATTAGCTCATTGACTTTTTTCAACGAGTTGAAGTTCTATACTATAGACCGACCATTTTTCCCAAATGAGCCCCAGAAAGAAAAAAAGATGCTCATGCAAATAATGAACAACTTTACTTGATGTAGAAATGATTGAGTCTATTTCAAATTTGTCCTCTGTTATCAGCTCGAAATGTTGCTCGTCTTTTCAAATTTGGATCTAGAAAAGTAGAGCATCGTGTTATATTTTACAAAGAATTTTGTTAGATTTGGTAGATCTACAAAAAACAAGTGTGAAATACAAACTAAATTCAAATAGAACTGCACAAAATTAGGTGATTTTGATACGAAGAAATGCAATGTTGCATTTTTAACAGTTAAATAACACTTTCAGACGTCCTGTTTTCTAGTACAATTACTCACGCATTAAAAAAACATTTTCAAAACAAACATATTTTTATCTTGAAAAATTTCTCTTTTGGCCAATAATGTCTTGCTAAAAGTCGGTTGTAGATTGAGAAGTTTGTCATGCTTTGATTATATGAGCAAAAATCTCTCTTATTCGCCCAATTGAACTATTAACTGAATCTTTTCATGGAAAACTGTGCCATGCATTCACATATTACATGGAATAGATAAAAACATAATACTTTTGTGCTGTCTTCTTCCAATAAAACAAGCAAAACATGCGGTTAAAAATTCGAGGATGAATTCTTTGCTGTCATGAATGGAGAACGAAAAAATCAATTTTGAGTCTGTTAAAACTTTGAAATACGAAAGTGGAGCTTTTTACCGTAGTGAAATAGTTGAAAGCGCAAACAATTTTTTGTACTGGTACAAGTAGAGGCAACTGCACGACGAGGTTTCCTACGGTATACTAGATATCAGCTCTCTCATTTTTTCAAAAAATTTATTGTGATATACATGGAATTCTCGAATAAGAAAATATTCAAATTGCGAAAAATTCTAGAATTCACTTCCAGTTCTTATGGTTTAGTCCTCGTCAGCAATATCATAAATTATCATAGTGATACAGTCAATAGTATCGATACGTGATCTATTGTCAGGAAAAACTTGATAATTACAAGACAGATTCCTCTAAATAGTGTCTCTCAATGGTAATTTATATACTTGAGACAATTTCTCGACGGTTCAGCTCTGTAACGAACTAAACATCTGCCGCTCCGTGGGATCATTATCATTATTATATAGTTGATCTTTTTTGTATGCATAAGCTTGATACTATTCGTCTGATTAATTAATGTGCAGCAGGCGTAATAATTTCTAGATAAGATTAAAAAAGTTGTCATAGAACTCAAAGCGATAGCAAAATTTTCACAAGTAAAGAACAAAAATCGAAATCGAAAGGCTGGAATCGCAATCGAAAGCCTGGAATCGGAATGGAAAGGAGTTCTTGTGTTTGTCAATCGAGATATGAATAAGCAAAAAATTGCATCCGTCATAGAGGAATCACTCGACAAACAACTCGGAATTTCGCTCGAAAAAAACAATGCTGACGATTATCCTTTTACAATACGCTCCTCACTGTTGAGTACAGTATCAGGCTCTCATCCGTATTAAGTCACGTGATCAAATATGGTCACGACATTTTAAGCTCAAGATCAACAGACGGTAAAGCCATTAAGCCTTTCAGAAAATGAAATTTCGCCACACGTTAAGAAAGCGAACCTTTTCTTGACCAAAGTAAACAGCTTGCCAGTTTATGAAAGTAGTAGCTACTGTACGTATGCAAGTAAGTAAATCCGGTTGCCAGACTTGTATGTCTGAGAAATCTATGGAGAAAAGAGAAAGTTAAGCCAAATATGTATACATTTTGTGTATAAGTTTGATGGGGCAGCCTAGTCAAAGATCAATGCTGCGTGTGCAGCTAATTTGCATAAAATGTCCGCCACAAAAAAAAACGTTAACGTCCGGATTTCTTTTCTTTCTTTTTTCATCTAATGAAATATAATTTCCGGTATATTATTAATCAAAAGGCATAATATCAGTGTCTTTTGAAGTGGAACAGTGCTCCATCTAGATCTCAGGGAGAAAAAAATTGTTGCGAGAAAAAGAAACATAAAAAATGAAGTAGCACTGTTTCAAAAATGCAGTAGATGAGACACAAATACAGTTCACAGCCCACGCTACTATAGTCTCTCTTTCTTGAAATCCAAATAATAAAACTGCGAAGTAAGTACTATCTATTCCATTATTGTATGTTTTTTTTCTAAACCAAATGCCAATCGAGATTTGAGTTCTGAGCGGGCTCAACTATTGTGTAAATTTTTTTTGATTAAAAAATTCTACGATAAGTAACTTGTGTAGACGATTTTGACGACAGTGCCAATTTTTATCATTTTACAATTTACAAGTATTTGATAAAAAAACAGGCTATAGAGTCCGAAATCTTACAGTCGAATACCTGGGGCGTTCTGGTGTAGCTTGAAGTCTTACTTTTTGACTCCTTTCTTTAGTCTTTGTCTTTTTGATATTTTTTCTTGAAATGCTTCTAAATGATAAAAGTGGAAAGCAAGTAGTATTTCAGATTTTCATGATTTCCTAATGAACAACAAATCATATAGGTTTACAAATTTCTGAGTGTACTGAGCTCACGTTTAATAATTTTTCGAGTGAAAAATTTTACGGTAAAAGCTCTATGTAAACAATTTTGACGGCAATACTGATTTGTGTCACTTTTCTATTTGAAAGCATTTTATAAAAAAACAGATTATATAGACATTGACATGTGGGAAGTATATTATACATGCAGGAGGTCTACTGGGTGGTCTTGACTAACAAACCGTGTCTGGTAAGACATTGACTGCCAGCAGTTCTGTTGAGCAAATTACGAAAATTCCCTCGAATGTTTTCAAAAGTTGTATCCAATGCATGTATGTGTGCTATGATTATAATAATAAATCATTTCATCAGTTTAATGAGACAATTTTATAAGATCTTCGAAAAATTTCTTACAACTTTTTCTTACCTGGCTATTAGTGTCATGGTGGAAACTGTGTGGCTTGCGGATCGTGTAGATGTTAAAATATGTATTCTTACGCGTAGTATGTTGACCTGAGCAGTTACGATATTTATTGGAGTGTTTTGGACATTGATACATAATTTAAAATGTTCAATGTTCTTTGTTTGGAGACAAAAAATTTTACCAATAATAATCGAAGTTTTATTCCGATCAAAAAAACGCAGTTTTGGACGAAGATTCTTGTGCGACTATCAGTACAAGTTTCCTTAGGATAAGTTGAGAAACTTCAGTCAAACGATGTTTTACGCCGACTAGGAAAACGATACACGGAAATCATTAAATATCTCTACAGTCTATTTTTCTTGAATGCTTGAACAGAGAGCAAATACTATTTCTCATTTTTATGTTTCCTGCAAAATTATGTGCCACATAGGACTAGAAATTTGTAAGCCTACCCAACTAACTCGTTATATTTTTTAAATAAAATATTCTAGAGTAAATACTTTGTGTAAACGACCTCAAGAGCGGTAGTTATTTTTTCATGTTCCAATTTACAAGCATTTTATAAAAGAACAGACTATCGTTCAAAATGACCTAGTTTTACAGTAAATCCTTTGGGTCTGCTCTTTAATAAGAACCAGTAAGCTGTCAAGTTGTCATTTTTGAAAAGGTGGCATAGTTTTATTTGCATTTATCACCACGATACTGGCGTGATTGTGACCTTATGTGCAGCATAGTTTTGTAAATTCTCATAGTTTGATGGAGTAAATTCTCAACCATTCAGATCATCCCCACACTTCGCATGACTTCTGTTTAACTTTTTAATAATCTGTTATAATGGATGGCCAATACAGTGAAACATCAATAGTTTCACTACAAATATCAAATTAGCTCTTTAGGGAATATACAATATTGATATAATTGAAATAAAATATTTGGTTTGATCACTAGTACAAACATCCTTGTATCAGTAATACTTTCAAGATTTACTCATAAATGAGGGTATCATTTCCAGTTCATTTCGACTGCACATCTTTTATTGCTCAAAAAACGATCCCAGAGTAGATAATTCAGCAACCAGAGTATAGTTTTGCCATGCATCGCGACATCGAATAACGCTCGAAATGGGATTTTGGAACACTTCTCCCAGTTTGCACATGGTGCGATTGACAAAATTGAAACATTGAGTATTGGCTATGTTGAAGTACATCATACCGACGAAATTCGAATCGAAAGTATCGACTTTTCGTAGACAATTCATGAATCTGCAAAATCAAACAAATTCAGACCATTTGAATTGATAGACAATACATCATAGCGAGTATTTCTTGAATTATCTTAAAAAACTTTGTCTCCTGGCAATTTTGGGTGAAGCTTCTGCTAATGAGGGATGGTGCGAAATGGTATTGAATCATTTTCGGATTGAAGTGCTGACATTCAATGAATTAGCCCTAGACGCGGTTCCAGGATAATAAATTTAATTGATTCATGACCTTCGCCAAAAAATTAGTATCGTATCCGAATTCGATTCTTATTTTAGAGACTAAATACGATCCTGTTCTGATCAGAAAGGCTTGGAGAAAATTTTCTATGTGGCTGGGTCTGTGTATAAAGAAAAATTCAGAGAATAATTTGGGAGACAGAGTGAGGAAAAATTCCGAAATTTTCAAATCCGCATTGCTGACACCAGATTCAATCTGAATAAATGTTTTGCTAATTCCCTTTACTTCCGATCGCATTCGCAATGGCTCAAAGTATAAAGATTAGTGTTACGGAGGCCGAATTTAGTGGCCATAGCCGGTATACTGATCGGGCAATAATCGTGGTCCCGGCAGCAATAATCCAAAGCCCTGTTGTCGCCCAAGTCATCGTATCCTGTAGAAATGTTGCCCGGTCCGCACCATTTTGTATCTTTGTAAATTAAACTTCTTTTCGAGCGATCGTCTTCACTTTCAACTCAAAGAAAAATGAACAAACTGATGTTATTGTATGAGGAATACAGGAATCGAAGTAAGGAAATATTTCACATCTGTCTGTCATTAAGAAGACACTCTGCCTCTCTCCCCTTTTTTTATTATTTTTGCTTTCATTTTCTTGTTCTTGTTGTTTCTAATTTTTATTTTCCCTTTTTCTCTTACTTCAATTTTATTTTTTCCCGTCATTTTTTATTTTCTAATTTTTATTTTTATTTTCCCTTCTTTGCTGTTGTTTTCTCCATTTTCCTTCTTTTTTTACTTTTTTCCATCTTACTTTTTCCTCGCTGCATTTCTTATTCTTTTCCTTTTCTTTTTTTGCCCTCTTTACTTCCATTTTTATTCTAAAATTTTTCCTTGCTTTTCTTGGTTTTCATCAATTTTCCCTCCTCTTGTTTTTCTACTCGGCTTTATTCTCAATATCTTATCTTCTTTTTATATTTCTCTTTTCTTTTTTTGAAGTTTCAGAAGAGAAAAGCACACTACATAGCGAAATAAACAAAAAACCTCAAAGTATTATTTCTGCCAAAACACTTTTGAGGCGTAATGCTTTTTTGAACGATATATTACAATTCATACAATGGTCATTTACCTGAATTTTTGGATTGATTGCTCAAATGTTCGGAATATGCAAAATCGAAAATTGCCACTAAAATGAAGAAAAACAAAACAACACGATTCATTTCTGTCTTGATTTCCCAGAGAAAAGAATATCACCAGCGCCATCAGAATGCGTGCTGTATTTTTCGTCCCTGATAGGATCCTACTCGTATAGGAGAATGCTGACGAAAGTATTCGATAGATGAAAATATAGATCATGATGTCTACGCGTTTTCATGATCCTGCAACTGCACACGTATTTTCTATTTTTCAGTTGTGCCGACAGAATACATACATACATACTGGATTACTAGTGTAGCGAAAACTACGAAATCCTGGCGATAGCACATGCCGGTTCAAGATTTACAGAGGGAGGTATGAAAAAAGAATTGTATCACAGAAGATAACTGTAAGCATGCAGTTAAGAGCTTCCGAAATTTATGAAGTTAATTGAAAAAACCTTAACGTTCTGTTATGTTATAGCATATGGAGCCAGAGTACCGGCCAGAATAAAAAATAATTTCTACTTTCTTAAAAATTTTTGGATTTTGAACGTGGAAAAAATGCTTTAAAATGACTCAAAGTGACATATTTTAGTTAATTCAGAAGCCGAATTTCTTAGGAAAAAATGAAAAAAATTTATTACAGTAATTCCTTATTTCCGAGCCGAACAGCATAACATTCCTATCAACACTGGCAAAATGACGGGGTTCTGGAATTTACATACTATTCGGTGGTGTATGCCATTTAGGGGTCTGGGCCCCTAAAAATTTAGCAATGGCTCCTAAAATTTTAGGTCTAGAAGATATTTTGGCTCCTAAAATTTTGATTCATGTATTATACTTCTGTGAACTATAATTATTTTCACTCAATTTTAGATTTCAAGTAAATGTTCTACGGGCTAAAAATCAGGAAACACCGAAAATGTTCCGGCGCTTGGCGCCGGATTTCATCCTTTAATTTTTTGGATTGGTCCGTCCACAGTTTTTCCTCAAATCAAACCTTCTGGGAAAAAATTTTCGAAAAAGCGGGAAAATGTGGGGGGTGTAACATAGAGACGATGAATTTTGGTGCATTTTAAAGGTCGAAATCTCAATTTTTCCAACGTTTTTGCTACCATAAAGCCGAGTTAGAACTCTTAAGCATCACGGTAGTGATTTTCAGAAATTTCAATTTAAATTTCGAATTTTTTCGAACTCTTGATGGTGTGAATATATTTTTTAATTTGTGAAATATTGAAGACGTAATCTTGAACAGAAAATTTTAACCTTATGTTTATTGAATAATTTATCCTTAAATTGAATTTCCAGCATCCTAGAATTTTAGAATCTGAAAAAATTTTCAACGTTGTGCCCCGCAAAGGTTGGAGGGAACAGAATGAATCAGAACAGAAGCTGCATTTTTCAACACCCCGTACTTTTGTTTCAGAAGGACGTGAACTCAAGTGCTATCCTGGAAGAAGATTCGTGTAAGAACGCACGAAATACCCCGGTTTTTGCGACCAACATAATTTTTTTGTACTAAGATCATTTGACCGATTCTTGTACATGTACAAGGAGGCCTATACAAGAAAAGCTTGGAAATGAAATTTGAAATAGTCATTTTTGTGAACACGTATCAACTGATTAAATATCCATATAATTTAATTATATTTCACAGTGTGTTACAAACCTATTTTTCGATATTTTCCAATTAAAAATTTTTGGCTCCCAAAATTTAAATTTGGCCCCTCAAAATTGTGGCCGAGGAGCCGTTTGTCTGATGATTTTCGAACCAAAAAAAGCCTCATTCCAGAACATGAAACAATCGGATCAATACACTGCTCCGACTTTGCTGACGTCACACAGACTCTGGGGCTTTCGCATAATGATCATAATCATATTTTTTTGATTTTTATTTTACACAAACAATAACAAGAAAATATAAAAATCAATGTTTTTATCATGCGAAAGATCCTAAACTTACTACATTGGCTATCGATTCCGTCTTGTTTCGACCATGGGCACAATTAGAAGTCCTCTTTTTCCGCCGTCGCCGAGCAAATTTTACAATGCCGGGCGTCGCACATGTTGTTGTCTGATTATCCAAAGTGAAACATTTCTTGTTGGAAAAATTAAAATAAAGTTTTCCGACGAAGGATGAATCGAAGGTATTGACCTGTTTTAGGCAATCCATGAATCTGCCAAAAGTGCATTTGAAGTTGCAAATGGTATACTGATTATGCAGTAAGCAAAAGTGAGACAAATTTGGTGTTCAGTAGAAAGTGACTCAGTTATAAAATGTCAAATTTTCGCTTGACGTTCATGCATGTGATGTGCAATGATTCCAAATCTCGTTTTCCGTAGTTTTCCAACTTCTATTAATCTGAGATAAAAGTCATAAGAGGATCGATTTTAAACTATTCAGACATCAACGTACATAATGATGTTTCTAGTTTTTATCTGAAACTCAAGCAATCCAAAACTTTCTTCTGGCTAAACTGTACCCCAAGTTAACAAGAAGCACTCAACTCTGGGTCAGTTATACTGTGGACACAGAAAAGATGTATCATGAATGTATTTTTCTACTTTCATTTTGGCGCAAAAGTTTAACACAATAAACTGCAGTAAGCAAAAAACAAAATCCGAAATTTCTATGCGGAACTATTTATTTTTGGATGGATCACCATTTTTTAATTGTGTTTAATTCGGATTCGAATTCCGAACGCCAATATTTTTATCTAATTTCGGACTATTTAATTCAAGGATGAGCTTTATTCATTCAACTTTTGATTCTTGCTCATTTATTTTTAGCCGCTTTTTCAGTTTAAGAGAAATCTTTCCCTGGACAACAATTCAAGTTTCAGATTAAGATTCAAAACGCGATTTTTTTTATTAATCAATTTATCGACGTCATTTTGTAGATTTCAGTGAGCTAATTTCAGCAAAAAATTCGTTTAAAAATGTGTTTACTAGTGTCGGAAATCAAGTAATACTGGATTAAGATGCCTATTACATCAGACATCAAAAATGAGATCAAATCTAACTGAGTCTAATCAAGAAATTTTTACGGATCTTGATTTGTCATTTCGGACACTTACTTGCGATCACATTCGCAATGACTTAACGTATAAGGCCTGAAATTGAAAATGCCGAACATCTTAGTGAAACCCGGTATGTTAATCGGGCAATAGTCGTGGTCCCTGCAACAAGAGTCCAACTGTTTGTTGGGGCCAAGATCGTCGAAACCAGCGGTCGAAATGTTACCCGGCCCGCACCATTTCGTATCTTTGTAGATCAAGTTTCGTTTCGTACGAAGATTTTGGTGTGGAAATTCGTCTGCGAAACGAAAAACACGGCTTGAAATTCTTCACTTTTGACCATTCCAATATTTTGAGAATAATTATCCAAACTCGACTAGCCACCCTAACTGACCACATGATTAAAAATAGTGATGACTTACAACAAATATGACAAACGAGCATGGATTTATGAAAAATTATTTCAAAAACTATATTGCCTGTTTTTCAGCAATATTTCGGCAATGCAAAAAAATATTCATTCGAATAAAAAACCTGCCTCATGAGCATATATCTTTTTATCAAGTAAACTGCAGATCCGAATTGGAATAGTTTGAACATGAATTTGTAATTTCGAGTGATGGGTGCCCTATCACTGTAGAACCAGATCCCGAAAGAATAAAAAGAGATGCTTTCAAAGGGCGTAGAAAATTTCTGAAAACAAACCGGTGATGCCATATTTCAGGGATGTAATGTGATCAAAATCTTGATCCGATTCAATCTGATGAAAAAGCAAAACAAAAATACAGTATACTAAACGTGACAACATTCCGAAATTGTATATCCTTGAAAAGAATAACTTTTGTGAAACTCTCATTTATGTACTCGTAAAAAATTTTATAGAGCAATGAATATAAGTCTGGTTAATGAAAACCTGGACCAGGAACGAGTTTTTTTTACAAAAATGGCATTGAGAAATATGCACAATTTTAAAAATTTTCGAACATTATTTTCGTTCAATTTTTTACAGTATTTTTCAACGCGGAAAAAGATTTCAAATTGATGTAAAACTATCAGTGAATGGATCATCAAAATCAGCGGATTTCTTAAAATTTTCCATCTCGTCAACGATCCTGATCGTTCGATCCTCGAAACTCAATCGTAAAGTTTGTAGATCTTCATCGACGAAAAATTTTTCCAGTAAAACTACGATTAATTCTTCTTCTTCGCTTACATAATTTTTATTGGTTAAAATCATTGATGTGTTATTCAAAGTGAAAGTTTCATATTGCCCGATGATTTTGGTACTTTTGATTGTCGTGAAAGGCTCTATTAGATCGTTTCGAATTAGAATATAGCTGGAATTTTGAACATTGTAGTCCAAGGGTTTCAAGAACATGTGATTAAAATTTGATATGATTTCCGTTGGCCGTCTCATGTTGACCAGGATCTTTTGGAAAGCACTATTCTTGTGAGCTTGATCCAATGTTATATTTATCAAGTTAATAGAACGGTTTGAGCAGTGAACCATCAAGTGAATTGTCATATTTGATACAGTACTGGTTAACGTTATTGCTATTTTGCCACCAAATTTCTCTTTGATGAGAAGAATAATTTCGAACAGATCTATCACGTTGCCGTATTTTTCGTTAGCATAATTGAATATTGTAACTGGAGGCATTGGTTCAAGATCACTGCACCGATTTCCGGCACTATGTATAGAAGGTGCGGATATCCTGAAAACATTATGGTTAAATCCTCCAAACAGATAGGTCACGTGACTTGGATCGCTGGGCAACATGTTGATATGGTTTATATTCTTAGAAAAGTTGTGGTATATGGACATGCCGCTGCCGAAAAGCAGACTTATGTTTGAAAGTGTGGAATAAACACTTAAAACTGCATTTAGTCTGTTGGCGACGTCGAAGTACATATTCTGTATCATATCTACAGTATGATTTGAAGTTAAGGATACCGTAATCGCATTGTTGCTTATTGTAAGATGTGCTTCTTCCTTGAAAATGAACAACGCATTCTGATTGATGTCCCAAAGATTTAGAATAGAAGAATTAGTGTTGAATGTCATATTGTACGTGGACTGGTTTCCTCCTAAGCCTGTGAAAATCAAAGATTGCAATTCATGGACGAAATGATCCAAGAAAAAGATGTGACCGGCATTTGATCCCTCTGTGAATGACAAGTGCGCATTAAATTTACTTGATGTGAAATATTTGAATTCGCCGTTGAGGGCGTTGTTATGCACTGTGACATGACCATCCAACTTGATGCTCATTTCGTAGGTGCAATTCTTAATAAGGACAATGGTTATGTCGTCCGGGTGAGTATTATTGACTCCGCCTTGAGTATCCAAAAATTTAGTTTCACAATGACATTGAACGAATTCTTGTAAAAATGGTCTGCCGATCAAATTGTGAATTTCCTGGATTTCCAAATACGTATGATCGAACTCCACGTGACCATGCAGCATATCTACGACAATATGATCACGTTTTTTGGCATATTCGGCAATGTTCAAAATGTTTCGGCCAGAATGGCCGTTCAAATATCCAACGGTCACCTCACCTTTGAGGATAAAAGTGTCGCTTGCAAGACTTCCGGTGACGAATTTAACGCCATCGCCAATCAGGAAGAGAGTTGGCTCGTCTTTGAAAGTTACTGCAGTATCAGTACCATTGGCTAACATAATAACAGCAGAACCACCGGCACTCAAAGAACTTTCATAGCCGAATGCTCGTCTGCAGTTTAAAACATGCATCTGCACTGCTGTTTTTAGCTTACTAGAATCTGAACAGACTAAATTCGCGTTTGAATCAGATTTCATCACATTTTTGGACACATTTGTGGTCAAATCTATGTAATTGTCCGCTACAAATTCTCCATTAGACTGATATGATGGGAAAATGTAGTATCTTACGGTTGGGTGTTCATCAAAAAATCGAGCAGCATTTTCCATGGAGGTAGCAAAAGCCATCTGCTCATGCATTTCTCCTCTAACAGTCTCTGTTGGCTGCAAATGCAAGAAAGACAAAAAACCAGTAGTGAATTTCTGCCACGCTGTCAAGTGAACCAGAGAATCGATTTTTGAAACGGTTCTTACAGATGAGTAAATATCAACTCCGATGAAGATAGCCGTGCCTATGGCCAGTCCCACTGGTCCCAAAAAGTCCGCAACACCTGCTACAAGACCCAAACCTTCTGCGCCTTCGACCGTGGCCGTTGTAAATTCTATGGCCAAAATAGACGAATCCCCTGCAATATTCACCAAAGCATCCGAGTTACCATTTTTATAGTCTCGGACTTGTTGAATAAGATCGTATCCGATGAACCCTATCATGGGCAGGCGGGCCATGAACGGAGCAGCGAAAATCATACTCTCGCCTAAAAGACTGGCTCCAAAACTGACGCCTTTGGCCGCTATCCTTATGGACAACGATTCCATTAAAGGACCCATTGTTAAGAAAGCTGTGTTCAAAGCGAAGGATTTATAGTCGCCTCTTATCAGTGCACTGATCATATCTTTGAAAATTTGTCCTTGCATCAAGAATTTGCTCACTTTACCCACAACGTCCAAGTGAAATTTGATTTTGGCTTTGATCCCGGAATCTTCTCGATAACTGGCTTCATTAATCTGTTCATAGCCACCGCATTTCACTAGAGCATTTCTTTTTACGCGAGAGATACAGCTCTCGAAAATACTCTTCCTACTACCGTAACTCGTTAATTTTGACAACGAAAATTCTGCATCATCGTTATCATGAGCTATGGATATGAAATCAGTTTTTCGTCTAAATTCATTGTAAGTATATTCTAATAGATATTTTTCTTCAATTTCGTTCATTTTATTGTTCAATTTTACATGGTGATCTTGATTCGGGGCATCGACGATAGAGAAAAATATGGGTGAATTGTCATCTTTCATGACGCCGAAGAAGTCTTCGTAGACGATTTTCTTTCTTTCACTAAAAATTCCGTTCAAGAAATGACCGATGTCAGCAGAAGACATGACACCCTTATACTGAAAAAGATTAGTCTTCAAGATAGATAACATTGTATGCAATTCGTTCTTGTTGTCTATTCTCTGGAAGCCTTCTTCAGAATCTTCAAAATATTTGAGCAGCGCATCCGGATTCACAGTGGCTACATTCTCCCAGAATCCCGTCAACTGTTTTTGCACATCTGCATAATCCACGGTATCCAACTCGCCCATATATGTGATACCCTTTTGGATAGGCCCTAAGACTAGCCTGGTCACTTTTTTCATATTCAACTTATCCACTGGTGCTATTTTATTAATGTACTCGTTCACAAATCTTTTCGTATTCTCGTCCATACGTTTATTATCCGGCCATTTTAGGATGTCGATCAATATGCCCCTGTCGCTGCCTTCCACCTTGAATGTGAAAGTTGTGGCCGTCTCGCGGAGCAGACCGTGATGGTAGACATATTTCACAAGCTTCTGCTCATCGTAGGACATCAATTCGCCCAAAAAATAACTTTGGAAACCTCGTTCTTCATTTTGATTCTGTTCTCGTATGAATCTATCCAATGCGGGCATCATCCGATGGGCGTCATATTGAAAATTCATACTCAATAACTCATGAACGAAATTTTTGATCGGTCGATTTTCTACCTCTTGAACTGTTGTATAGGTCGGCAGATCGTTCCATAATTGACCAGTGTATTTAGGTAGACTGGCGATCAATCGATCGAAATCGATGCCCACGACTATAAATTTCTCATCTTTTACTATGGACGTGGCCAATGATGATATTTTACTTTTGGCGGACAAGTCGTCAGTGGCAGTGTTGTGTATGAATTTTACAACGATAGGGATGCTCGTAGAAATCCATGGTTTCAGTGGAGGATCATGTTTGATCATTATTTCGCTAAAACCGTGGGCAGGAAAATTTGTTAGTGGTTTGATCCTCAAGTGGCTGGACTGAGCCCAATTCAGTTCCAAAGATCCTATGACGAAGAACCCGAAATTCTTCTCAATAGGGGACAATTTGGCCCTCAAAAACAACGTATGATATTGAGTGATCAAAGCTTTCACTAATGCATAACTACTGGTTTTGACATCATTTAAAGATGAAGATTCCAATTGTTGTATATTTGCCCTCCAGGAAGGCACCCCAATAATGGGCGTAATTTGTACGAAATTATTACCCGATCCTGGATTAGTGATAAAGTCGCTATCTACGTTAATTTTGGATTTCGTGATCGACACCGTGATCCGCGTAGTTTCGTCAATGGTCACATAGTTGAAGGTCACGTGATGCATTTCCGTGAATGCATCTTTGAATTTGTCAGGTTGGGTGTGAAATTTTTTCCACATTTTCATCTTCATATAAGCTTCCTTGACAACCATGCTTGACCACGGCTCAAATTTTGGTACGATTTGTGCATCAAAATTGATACATTTCAACTTGAAAGTGTCATCTTCCGTCCCATAACTGATTATCACTTTCAAATTATTGCGACCTTTGTTCACCAAAATGCCTTCTATATTTTTCGTGATCATTTTCTTAGTCGATGGCAAAGTCAACAAAGCACTATAAACCATATATACAAAGGCGTTGGGTTTGAAATTCACGGGGGCCAAATCATAGCTATTTTCGAATATACCGTTAAATCGATTGGTTAATATGGTGTCGATCGACCTAGCATCGCCGATATCTAAAATTTGGTCGATGGTATCCGTTACGGCCGCCGCCATCTAGGAACGTGTCAATTTGATAAACTGAGGCGAGAATGTTGCGAATGTTCAAAATTATCTACATTGCACAACATTTTCCACACATGACAAATGATCAGGTGAAAAAGCAAAGCAACGGCAATAGCTTTTGGATTATTGGCTGAAAAAACTAGCATGAACAGCTAGGTTCGCATTGCTATATAATATCATGATCATGTGTCATATTATTTTTATCACCATTTATTTATGAAAAAATCTAAATCTGCATGAAAAAAGTAAAGCACTTCTTGCAACGGGTAGAACACAATGTGAGAATAACGGACTGACTTGAAAATAATTTTTCAAGATCGGGGTATGATCCGAATCCGAATTTAGAATTGAATCCAAAGCTTTAGGGAAATGATGCGGGTTCACCACGTTGAGCAGGTAGGGAACGGCAGGTGACCAGGCGATGAAGTAATAAGTTTGATTATTGTCTAGAATTACTACATTTTGGGTGAAAAACGCCTTTTTCAAGTTTTTTGGATAATCTCAGAAAATATAATTTTATAAACAAAACTTAGCCCATTTTCCTATTCTAAACAATCCCTCCTCCTTTGTAACACCCTCATGTCAATCGGCGGCTCCGTTCGGTGTGACCTGATTCGACAATCGTTTTTGATGGGGTCGATAAAGAAGGAGAGACAAAGCTGATCGTTTCGTTCCAAAAGTTATGCTGGTTGGTTGCCCATCTTGATTTCTTTTTTTGAAATCAACATGCGAATCTTGAAATGGCGTTGTCGATTTTAACTTGACTTTTTGTCGAAATCTTGAATATTGCGACGCAAAATTTGATTATGCACAGCATGAAAATATTGGTGGAGGTCAGCCAGGACGGGGGTGGGATAGAAATTTTTTCCTTTTTTATAGCCAAAAAAAGGTTTTCTAACATCTAAGCAGCAAATTCTTCCATATATATTAGTCAAATATGTAAAACTTTTTATTTAGTCAGCACTTTCTAAAGTTTTAATGTTACTTCTTTGGAGTCAAATATGATTTGTTCAGGAAAATCGTTAAACTGCACCGTCATTATGATGTTTTTCCATCTTTTTTCCTCATTTTTCTTTATTATCTTCTTGATCAACGCTGACGGTCAAATCTGCTGGTGGTCAGTAAGAAACCGCTGAGGATCAATCAAAATCTGAATCATGAAGACCATCAAGACCCTCCCAAACCCCTCTCCCATGTGCATGTATGTTTATGGAGTATGATCTTTGATTAGTCATAAGGAATTTCACGGTCGCTTTTCAAGTTTCGCACTCGTTTCTTAGGATATGAGGAAAAAATCAAGTAGTTCTTGGATTCCATAAACGTGAAAGAGAGAGAGACACACAGTCTTTGGAGAAGATCAGAAGCATTGGATAACAAAAAAAAATGAGTTGGAGAAAAAATTTCAAGTCCAGCAGAAAATTATACAAAAATACAATATTACTTGCTTTTAGGTTTTATTATTCGGAAAAACATGGTAAGAGAAACAGACTATAGAAACAAAAATTATTTGAACTCAAATTCGAAGACGTTCTATGAATTGAATGTCTGTGAATCCATTACTATCAATTTTATATCTCTGTAGATACCAAACATATTTCCTGATATAGCCCATAGGCGTCTATTGTAAGCAATCGTCGAGCATGCCGTCTGCCTTAAGTTGCGCCGTTACATTCTTCTCATGATCGGGAAACATTGAAAATCGCTCGTCATTGATAAGCGGCCGTGGGATTTGAAATACTCATAAAGAACTTAACTGCTAAATAACTCTTCTTTTGATTTTTTTCCGGGAGCTGAACAATAATTTGTACAAATGATAAGCAAACTGAAGGCTTAAGACACGATTTCTGAGCGGTTCTACCTCCTTTATGACAAGTTGAAAATTGATCATATCTCAAAAAGAAATATTATGGGTAGTTTCATGCGCTGCGTATTTTGGTATCGTTGGTTTTGCTTAAAAATCAAAATTCACTTCGCTACAGTATGCCAAAGTTTGAAAATTTATTGATTTTTGGAGTTTTTCAATTGTCTTGCTAGCCAAGCGACATTGGAGTGATCTTACTCAATAAATGAATATTTATTTTACACAAGGCTATTTTTTGTGTAATATTTACAGTACATAATTACATAATAGACTTTTTCAGACAGTTCAAAGTGCCGAACCGTCAAAATTGAAAAAAATTGTCCATCTGCGCTTTCGAGCACCTTCCCATCAAATGTCGCAGAATTTTATTTTCTCATTTTATAGCTAATGCATTTTTACTATATTGGTAAAATTTTCATCAAAATTTTTAAACCGTTTGGAGAGCTGCACGGCTCTGAAGAAGGCCTACTCATGGAAATCACACAGGGTGGTCCTTGTCTACCATATCTAATACGTTCATTATCTGTACTATAGCATCATCAATTAATTAACAGACTATAGTTTGATGCACTAATTGTTTCACAAACGTACATTTTACACTCTGCAGAAAAGTTTAAACTGTCGAAAATGACTAGCAAAAAAAGAAAAATTTTGTTTATGGGCACTGGAGCACCTTCAACTATGATGCCAATCCAACTAGGATATCATTTAGTTCATATATTCGTGCAGCCATCTGCAAAAATAACATCTCATCATCGCTCACCGTTTTGGCAGCTGTAGAGATTTGTATACACTGCTTTGTCATTTAAAAGTTATTTTGATTCTGGATAAACATCCAATCTGGGAACAAAGGATGCGCCTTTATCTAATACGTGAGAAGAAAAAATGTGGCTCGAAGTCCTGATAAATTTTTATTAATCTAGGTTTGATGGTTTCTGAACAAGTACTCCAAATGAAAAATCGAAAAATTCCAAAATTTTTTATTAAATTTCAGAAATCGAGTGATTTTTTGAAATGCATTTACAGAAAAGCTGCAAGAGGTATTCAGATACTCTTTGCTTCATTTCAAAGGCACTGCAATCTACTATCATTTGCTCTATTTTCGTCTGGATAACATCACATGGTGAGAAACGGGATGTCTTCAAGTTCAGAGCACTTACGCACGGCTTATAACATAGGCCAGAGTCAGACAGTCGACATTTATCTTGTAACATTAAACTCGCAGCCTCGATTTTTTTTCCAGTCAAATTACTATAGTCTGTTTTTTTTAAATGCTTCTAAAAAATGAAAGTGGATAGCAAGTAGTATTTCAGATTTTCACGATTTTCTGATAAACAATATATCAGAGAGGAATGAAAATTTGTGAGCATACTGACCTAACCTTTAACAATTTTTCGAGTGAGAAATTTTACAATAAAATCTCTATGTAAGTGATTTTGACGATGGTACTGATTTGTGTCACTTTTCTATTTAGAAGCATTTTATAAAAAACGGACTATAAGTAGATATATTTTTACTAGTTCATTAGAAAATGCCTCGATGGGGCAGAAAAAAGAATATACTTTCTAGTTTAGTTGCAAAGCAGAAAAAGAAGTGGACTAGATTTTTACAGAACTTGGGTTAAAGTTGGAAAAATTCCCTTTCTTCATATTGGATTTTCATTCTTTCTAAAAAAAAATTCCATGTCTGTGAAAAAGTATATTCTGCAGCATCGTGCATTTTGTCCTTCCCCTGGCATCAACAACAGTAACATTTTTCTATATGAAAATTATATTATGCACATGACTTCAAATGAAAAGAAATGGTAAACCAATATCATTCTAACTCACGATCGATTCAAAACTCCTGCCTCTCACACTAGCTGAAAAACAGTGAGGAAAGCATATTATAGTCATTTTCAGAACTATAAACAAACCTGAGGTTGGTTGCACTAACCCAACATGAGGATAATCTCAACATTGGGATTAAATTGATGATCCTGAGTTTGAGCTAATCGCAATATCCAAATTATTTTCTTCCAGTGCACAAACAATACTAATGAGATTTAAGTTTGAGTTTGGGAATTGCAGACGTTTTTATATTTATTTGCTTTAGAGATAAGAAAATTTAGTGCAACCCGAACAAGCTGGGGATAATCTCGACATTCAGCTCGTTATAATCCTGATGACATTCAAATTATGGCGAACTTGAGATCAAGCCGAGTCGCCTTTCTGTTCGAGATTATCTTGAATTCGAGCTTAGACCCCTTTAGTGCAACTGGGCCTTGGTTACAGTAATTGGCTACCTATCTGCAAACGGGAGAACAAGTAAGGATTCAAAAATGCTCCTGATTCAGCCATGCCTACATTAGGGGTGTGCGCCAACTCCCATACCCGGTTCTCCCCCACTTACTCGAACTCCCACGGCAACAGTATGACTTTTTTAAAGCAGGACGGGAGCGACAAGAACGGGTGAAATTGGTTCCCGTCTGCAATCCCGCAAGAAGCGCTCTTTCTTCAAATTTCAGTTTAAATCCAAAAACTGTGCATGATGCCATTTTATTGAATAGTCAAACAGAAGAGAATAAATTTGTTTATAGCTTCTATTCAGTAGAACTTAAAGAGTGAATTCTATACGATATGTTATATTAAATGAGTGAATTAAACATATCTTGCACAATCGATTTAGTTCTAAGAAAACTTTGTGAAGCACAAATGTGTGAGGGGGACATGAGTGAGCAAAATATCCCAAGAGTTTTGAAACTCGAAAATTTGTTATGAAAAAAATTTTTTGGTCAACTTTTTTTGAATTTGTTGTCTCAAAAAACGTCAAAAAATCAAGGCCCACCCCTGTACCCTCCTCAAAATTTCGGAGATGCACATGCTTGGTTGGAAAGTGTGTTGATGCACTCAGCTGCAGAATATGCTTCTTCGCAAAAGCACGAAGTAGAAAATTTTTTTGTGAAAGAATGAAAATCCAATATAACGAAAGTGAATTTTTTCCAACTTTAACCCAAGTTCTCAAAAATCTAGTGCACTTCTTGGCAACAATCCTAGCAAGTATATTCTTATTTTTTCTGCTGTATCGAGGCATTTTCGAATGAACTGGTCCACCTCTTTTCAGTGGGGCTCAGCCATGCATGAAAACCTTCCTAGAAGCACATTGAAGTTTTAAATTTGGTCATCTTCACATTAAAGAAACATTAAATAAGAATCTTAAAGCTACGAATTCTCACTTTCAGTAATAGTAAAATATGTGTAATCCGCGTAGAACTTAACACACGTTGTGAACAGAGTGTAAAATGACCATTTCCATTGAATTCACCATGATCAAGAATCCCTCTGCAGTAAGAACCGCAGAAATACCTTTTATACACTCAATACAATTGTGTGTGTAAAGTTATCGCATTCATTAAATTCCTCGTGGTCGAAAACCCCTTCCACGAAAAATCACGAAGATACGCTTGTTCGCACCCGAGATAATTTTTTTGTGTAAAGTGACACATTCATTGAATTCCCCATGGCTAGGAACCTGTTTCCCAAAAATCGGAGAAATACATTTGTTTACAATCACTGTAATTTTATGTGTAAAGTGATCACATTCATCGAAATTCCCCTGGTCGAAAATACCTTCCACCGAAAAATCATGAAAATACGTTTGTTTACACCCTGGATAATCTGTTACGTAAAGTTATTGCATTCATTAAATTCCTTTGCAGTCGAAACCCCCTTCTACAAAAAAAATCACAAAAATAGGCTTGTTTACACCAGAGATAATCTTTTTGTGTAAAATGACACATACATTGAATTCCCGGCGGTCGAACGCCCCCTTCACAAAAAATTACGAAAATACGCTTATTTACACCTGGATTAATTTTTTTTGTGTAAAGTGACCGCATTCATTAAATTTCCTGTGGTCCAAAACCCCCTGCGCCAAATAATCACGAAAATACGTTTGTTTACACCCGGGATAATTTTTCGTGTAAAGTGACCATGTTCATCGAATTCCCCATGATCGAAAACCTCAGTACCCCATAGGGCTACCGGTTCAATTGAAACTGTAAAAAATTCTGACACCGTAGTGCATAACGCTGCAAAAAATTATTTTTTTGAAGCCATTGCCAAATTTTCCGGTTCCCGAGACTTTGGACAACCATATAATTGAATTGAGGGAATTGAGGCCATATTTTAAAAAAGTAAAAAATCGCATTTGAGATTGCATCCCCAAGATGCTTAGGCCGAAGTATGGAGGTTGGATATAGCACACCCATTGTGGGGCATGGTGGGACTCTGGACCCTAAAAAAGTGAGTTTTTTGCATGTTTCTGCGGTCCCACCGAGCACCACTTGCAGATAGAGGCGAAGTGACAACAGTCACCCCATAGTTTGCCCCTATGCCCGAAATTATGAAAAAAACCCGAAGGTTATAGCTCTTACCGTTTTGGCTCTAGGGTGGAGGGACATGAAATTTGGGGGCCAAGTATATTATAATAATATACTTGGTCCCCAAATGACGCTATCGGGCCACTTATGATTGCATCTCTTCTGAGGCATCCTGTTGCGCAACCATTGTAAATTGATCGATGAAATTTTACCAGTGATTCGACTCACGTCGTTTCTTTTTAATCCTCTAATCTGAACGTTTTCAGTTTTTCCTTCATCTCGTTGACGGCATATTTAGTAGCATTAAACAGCATTTTTGTATCAACTTTCACAATGTGCAGACACCTACAGCTCCCGAAACGGTACACAGATTTGATTGAAATTTTAACACAATATGTCAGACGTTAGTGGCTACAGAAATCAGGAAAAAATTCTGCGACATCTTATGGGAAGGTGCTCAAAAAAAGCCCCAAAAGACTTTTTCGGTTTACTTTGACTTCCGTTTTAACCCTTTAAAATGGAATAAAAAATGTAAAGTAAGGGATTAGAATATGTTTCTCATGTCTGCATATATAGAGTGAGCCGAAAAAAGGCGACCGGTGCTGACTTTCATAACTTTCGAAAGGGTGAAATTATTTTAATGCGGATTGCCCATTAGAATGCCCTGCTTGTCTTCGTTAGGAGGGCCAGCTTTTATGATCCTAGCATTTATGGTTACTGTACAAACATAAATTTAGTAAAAGTGGTCAATTTTCAGAAATTGAATTGTGAAGTCAAAGTAAAAGTTGTCCTTTTGTGAAAAAAGTTTTGTGAAGATGTTTACGCACAATTATACCTTTAAAATCATTCAGATTTGTAAGTTACATGTAATTTAAAGTCATCAACTTGTTGTTTCAAAATGGGCAAAATTTCACCAAAATCAAGAGCTTTTGTTTCGAAATTGGAAAAGAAGCAGAATCAAAGCAAAATCAATGCCGTCATTGACCAGATCGAAAAAAAGATTAAAATTATTGGTGAAACAGAAAGTGGAACACACTAAAACGGCTCTCTTGTAGTGTGTTATATGGTTCTCATGATTGGATCTACTGTACTTTTCTATTGTAAAACATGTTGATTTAATCAATTTTTCAAAATTTAATTGCTAAAAAACCGACGTTTAGTATTTTCGATGCAAGCCAGTCAATATTAAGGCAATTTGGCTGAAGCTTTGCAGTTTTTTTATGCCGTATGTTTTATTTATCGACGACAGGAAACCACATTGAAAACGCTTCACCCTTTTGAAAGCTATAAAGGTCAGTACCGGTGGCTTTTTTTGGCTCACCCTGTATAGCTCTAAGTCTTAGTCTTCTGCATCTAAGATTTGGCTTCAGAGTCACGTTTTCTCTGAGCTGTGATATTTCAAAACACGTGTACAAAGCGAGAGAAGCCAAATAATGCAAAAATTCTAAACTTTGGCATACTGTAACTATGGGAATTTTGATTTTTATGCGGTATGAATGCTGTCGCGATATTCAGCGTGTGAAACTACTCAAAATATATCTTTTCCAGATATTATTAATTTTCAACTTATCATAGTTCAATTGAGCAGATGGTAGAATCTCGCCGAAATCATGTTTTAAGCCTACAGTCTGTTTTTTTATAAAATGCTTCCAAATAGAAAAGTGACACAAATCAGTAATAACGTCAAATCATTTTTTTCTTACTGTAAAATTTTTCACCCAAAAATTGTTAAAGGTATGCTCACGAATTTCCACTCCCATATGATTTATTATTTATCAGAAAATCGTGAAAATCTGAAATACTAGTTGCTTTCCACTATCAGTATTTAGAAGCATTTCACTAAAAACAGACTATAGATGTGTTGCTTTTAATCTTGTTTCAATAATAGCAACAATCGATAGATCTGACCGACGAGATCTAGGAATAATTATACTTGAATCTTCATTTTTGACGAAGTTTTAGCCACTAATAAATGATTGTTTCACTACCAGTGCTCATTCTACTAAGTTTTTTCTAACGCGGTGCACATAGACTGTCAAAAACAACTCTAGTGGACACAGACTTTCTGTGCTTAAATGTAGACCGATTTATAGATCTTACAATGCGAGCCACTAAGTGAAAATTTTATTCTCGCATCGAAACATTAAAAATTAACACATTATTCGTATTCCTCTGATTGCAAAAAGTCTTCAAAATCTTGAAATTCGATGGTAACGCCGTTAATTTTTTGTGGTAGTTCAACAACCCGATCGGAAAATTTCAACCTCAGCGTTCGCAATTCATCGAAATATGAAAAATCTTTAAAAACCATAAAAATCAAGTTGCTTTCGTCCGCCACGTGTTTCACATTAGTTAGAATCAAATCTACACCATTGTAAATGGTGAAGTCAAAATCGCTGAGTAGCTTTTGACTAACAATGGTTGTATATGGTTCGACTAAATCATTGCTAATGAGAGCGTAGGTTCCATTCTTCAGGATATAATCTTCAGGAACCAAGAAGGTTGAATTGTCATTTGACATAATCGTCATGGGCCTACGCATATTAACCACTACATGCTTGTAATTTTCAATTTCGAGGGCATCTTTAAGTGTTACGTTTATAACATTAGTGAAACTTATAGTCGGACATCCGACGAATACTTTCAAAACTAAATTCGATCCTTGAGCTTCTATATCAACAATCACTTGTCCAAAAAATTTTTCGCGGACGAGCAGTATAATTTCATAGAGATCGATAACATTGACGAAATTGTTATAAGCGTAATTCATGATGGTTACAGAAGGCATGATTGCTAAACTGCAAACGTTGGAGTTGTGAAAATATGGTACAGATATTCTGAAAACGTTTTGATTTTCACCTCCAACGAGATACGTTTCATGGTTTGGATCATTTGGTAAAATATTTATATGATTATCATAATAACTTGATTTTCCATGATGAATGACTTTACCACTTCCAAATAGCACACTTATGTTCTTCAGCATGGAAAATAAGTTGACCACTCCATTGAGCTTTTCCGACAAAAGAAGATACTTTTCGTAAATTTTTGCCACTGTGTCATTTGATACCGCATTGATGGAAACTGAACCATTGTTGATTCTCAATTCTGAGTAATCTTTAAAAACATAGGCGGTATTATGAAGAATATTACCAATCTTTAGTGTGCTACCATCATTGGTTTTGAACGTGATGTTGTAAAAAAGAGAAGTATTATCAAGATTGACTATTTCCAGCTCATTCAAGTCTTCTAAATTGTGCTCAAAAATAAATCTGCTAGCAGTATTTAGTGCAGTCTTCTGTGACAAAACAGCTTGGAAATTTTTTGATACCATATACTGGAAATTTCCTTTCACGGCTTCATTTTTCACGTTGATTGTGCCATTGATCTTGATCGTAGTGTCATAGTGACAATTTTTCTTGACAATAAGAATATCTGGAGATGTGTCTGATCCTCCTTGAGTATCTACATATTTGGTGGAACAATCACAGATTACTGTGTCCTGAGTAAGAGGACGGCCAATAACATTGTGAATATTGTAAATCCTGATTTTTCCACCCGAATAAGTTAACTGGCGATTCAAAAAATTAACCCTAACGGCAGATGTGGAAGCAAAATTCACCAAGTTGAGCACATTTTTGCCTGATTTTCCATCGATATACCCGAGAGTATTATTTCCATCTAAAATGAACAAGTCATTCTCTGAGCTGCCTATCACTTTTTTATGGCCATTTCCGATCAAGAATGTTGTAGACTTGTCCGTGAAAGTTTTCACGGTATCATTTCCATTTCCAATTAAAATCACTACAGTTTCATCCTTCGACGTAGATTCATAACCGAACGAGTTTGAACAGTTGAGTAGAAGTCTACTGGTTTTGTAGACTGGCAGTTTACTGTTACCAGCACAAATTAACTTTGTGTTAGCGATGTCTTTGGGCCAACTATGAGCTATTCTTGTAACATTTGTCCTTAAATCAATTATATTATTTTCAACAAATTTGCCATTATCTTGGTAAGATGGGAACAAATAATATTTGACGGATGGATGATTTTTGAAAAAGTTGGCTGCATTTTCGATAGATGCATCTGCTGCATTCTTTTCGAACAATTCTTTTTGCACTGTTTTTGTTGGCGAAACATGCAAAAATGATAAGAAACCTGTTGTGAATTTTTGCCAGCTGGTCAAGTGGACCATTGCATCAATATTGGAAACTGCTTTCACAGAGTTATAAATGTCCACTCCAACGAAGATGGCTGTTCCAATGGCAAATCCAATAGGTCCTGCAATATCTGCTACACCAGATATGACTCCCAGTGCTTCTGCTCCTTCAACACTAGCGGTTGCAAAGTCAATCGTCAAAATGGAGGAATCACCCATTATATTAACCATGGCACCTTTGTCTCCATTTTTATAAGATTTAACTTGTTCATAAAGATCGAAGCCCACAAATCCCATAATGGGTAAACGGCCCATAAAGGGCGCCGAAATGAGCAAAGTTCTCCCCAGAAGACTGTCACCTATACTGGCACCTTTAGCTATCATTTTCATAGACAAACATTCTAGCAATGGACCACTGGCTAAGAAAGCTGTGTTCACTGCAAACGTTTTATAATCTCCTCGAATCAACGCACCGACCATGTCTTTGAACATTTGCGCTGTCATTATTACTTTGCTGACTTTATTCACTGTTTCCAAATGGGGGCTTATTTTCATTTTTATGGTTTTCAAGGTTCGAATTGGATTTTCTCTTTTTAGCTTATCTGATTCTGACAGAGATGGTAGTTTTCCATCATCGCCAAGCGCTTCATTTGTATGCTCTGGAACTTCGTCAGCTATGCAGGGAATTCTCACGAGAGACCGTCTCTTCATACGGACCATATTGTGTGCTAAACAGCTTTCGAATGCTGCTTTGTGCTCCTGGAATGTACTGAGTCTCGCTATACTGATTTTATTCTCGTTTTGAGAATTTCGTGTAATACAGACGAAGTTCGCAATTCGCCTCAATGGGTTTGGGATATAATCAAATCTAATGTATTTTGCACTTATTTCTCTCAACTTTGCGGTAACTAAATGTTGTTGATATATACCGCTAGTTTCCAATGATGATATGAATAGAGGCGTACCGTCACTTTTCAGTATACCCAGAAAACCATGATAAAATATTCTGTTCCAATCTGAATAAAGACCTGACATGAAATGAACAATGTCTTCGATAGACACTTTGTCGCGGAATTGTAGCAAATTGGTATCTATAGAATCCAGCATAACATGCAATATGTCCAAGGTGTCTAAGTCCTTATATGCTTCTATCCGTCTCTCTATATTGGCTAAAACGTACTCGGGACTCATTGTGGGAACGGGTAGCCAGTTACCTAATAAGACTTGTCTTTGCTGAAGCTGCACTGCATCAAGGAAATGAGCATAACTTCGGGTCAAACGAACCCTTTCGGTTCGACCGTCCATCATTTCATGAATCTGATGCACGGCTATTCGTAACAGGTGTTTAATGTTCAGCAGGTGAGTGGGTAAACTATGTCCCTCAAAATTTGACAGTATATCGTCCCTTATTTGGAGCAAAGGTGATGTTTGAAATATATCGAATAATACACCAGTGTCTGTACCCCGTAGTTTGAAAACAAAAGTAGTTCTTCCTTGTTTAAGGTTTGAATCATGAAAGATATATTTTTCAATGTCGTATTTTTTGAACGACATCAATTGACCATATAGATAAGTGTGAAGGCCGTATTTACCTTTTTGATTTAGGTTTTTGATACAGAAATTTATTTTGGATAGGGTACTGTCAGTATAAGGTTGCAGCAATATATCCACAAGATTTTCCATAGGATTCATATCTAACAGATATGTGTAAGGCAATAGCTGAAATGAGGGAACGTCCATTGGTTTTTTGAAAGCTTCTATTAATTTGTTATGCTCAATGCCAACAACTATGACTTTTTCAGTCTGGGTGTACGGTAGTCCATCAACAATCTTGTTGTACATGTCGTCATTGTAGTCTTTAGTGTGTGGTGAGAGTGTACTCGTTAACAACTTCACAACAAACGGTGTTGATTCCGATTTCCACGATTTTTTGAACGGAGCATGACTTATCATCAATCCTTGGATAGCCCTCCCAGACGTTTCGAAAATGGGACGAATTATCAAGCGATATGAGCGAGCCCAGTTTATTTCCATTGCACCAATTAGGAACAAGTACATGTAGTCGTAGTTTAAGGAAAGCTGGAGTCTCATATCCGATGCCATAATTTGATGTTGCATTATCAACAACCTTGTGAAGGCGTGACTATTATATTTGACCACATCGTAGACATCAGACTGCAGCTGTTTTACGAAACTTGATGCTGATTCAGCGCGCTGATTCTCCTGCACTAGCGCAAGTTCTGTAAACTTGAAAAACGGGCTCATCAGAGCTCTATCAATGTCACAAGGTGATTTGGACAGTTTTGGTATCACAGTGACGGGTCCGTGATCAATTTTATATGTAAAAGTTACTTCATGGGTTTCCTTCAGAGCTGATTTCAGTTCGCCTAAATCGATGTGCCTATTTTTGATGGACGTTAGGTGTTTCCGAGCATCCAATACGATGCTCTGCTCTGTCGTTGGTATACTGGGTCGGAGACTAGCATCAAAATGTATCAGTTTCAATGACAGGCTATTATCTAATGTAGCATAGCTAACCATTAATTTCAAATTATTCCCTTTTTTGGCCACCAATAAACCGTCGATATTGTGCTTAGTAATTTTTTCGGTCAATGGCAAAGAAAGTATCGCGCCGTATAACATGTAGAGGAATTGGGCCCCGTTGAATCTAATGCCAGAAGGACTAAATTGACGTTGGTAAAAATCTTCGAATCCTGCGACAAAAAGTCCATTGCCCAAACCGTTATCGCCAATTCTCAATACACTGTCAATTAAATCGAGCGAAGTCATCTATTGCTCTTGAACAAAAATCGAAATGAAATAAGCTCTGATTATAGTTCATAGTGCCGAATAGTTCAGGTGTGAAAATAGTCATTGATAGTGATCGTGTTATAATAAAATAGCATAACATAACCGTGCAATAGTCATGTCAATGTACACGTAGGACGAGCAATATCGGAGAAATTATCCATTAACTATTTTCTTTCTTTCAAAATGGGCGTTGGAAAACGTTGCATGTGTGGCCGACCGTGCCACGTGGCCGACCGTGCCGTGTGGCCGACTACGCCATATGGCCGATTGTTGCTTGGTCAACCATGCCATGTGGCCGGCCATGCCGGGTGGCCGACCTATATGTGGAAAGTTTTATAAGGTGATATGTATAAGAAACGTCGTACTAAAAATAAATTTCAATGGCATGTAGTTGAAGTAAAAAAGACTAAAATATTTTTCAAAGATTTCAAAAATAAATTAGTTGAGCGCTCCTGTTGGTGATGGTTTCCAGCTTTATTAGTTGAAATCCAACTGTTTCTAGCTCGTATGGCTCATTTGTTATGAACGGACATATTTTAGAGATCTTGTCAACTAGAGTCACACTTAGGTGCTTATAATTATTCTACAGAAAATGTGACTCTTAATAACTGCTCTTGAATTTATCATGTGTAGAATGCAGCGAAAATTGACCAAGTTAGTCTTTGTTTTCTTAATTCACTCAAAGACAATTTAACTGGCAGTGGAAAAAAGTTGGATAAAATGATGAGAAACCTCTTTATTACGTCTCCTAGAGGACACTACTAATTAGCCTGTGAAGGAAGATTTTGTTTTTATTTTTAAGAAAAACGATTAGCTAAACAGTTTTTAAATAAATATGTAAACAGAATAGACATTATGGAATCTTGAAGGGAACTTATGAGCTCATTTGCACAACTAAGAACAAAACACGTTAATATTAAACATAGTATACAAGCCTAAAAGTCAGCCACATATCGTAGTCGGCCACATGCTACGGTTGGCCACAAAGCACGGTCGGCCAGACGGCACGGTCGCCCACTTGCTACCCAATCTTGGAAAGAAGAAAGATGCTCATGCGAATCATGCGATCTTATTCCACGACACGTATTACCTGCCTTCGGATTTCTTTGGATATTTTTGCTTTCGGAGGCTCATTACAAAATGAATGAACTAAAGGCGGATTCATACTTCATCCGGCGTCCGGCAAGTTATTTTTAGCTTCCGGCATTCAGTGTCCGGCATCCGGCAATTTGGTTTCCAGCATCCGGCAAATTGGCTTCCGGCAAGTTGCCGGATGGGATGGCAATTCATACTTCTTCCGGCGCCGGAAATGCCGGATGACAATTTATTCTTGCTTTTACTATGTTAAAATACTTTGAAATCTGTGCAGTATTTTGTTTCAGGAGAAATTGCGTATGGAAAATATATATAATATTATTTTCCAGGTCTACTCGTAATTATTACGATGTCAGACGAAGAAAACTTGCTTGATCTAGCAATTTTGTACTATTTATTGAAGAGAAATTTTTCAAATTTGTCACTCTTCAATAGGCGTGACTAAACTATAATTACCCCTAGAAAAAAGTCTTTATAAAAAAACATACAAAATACTCAGCAATCAAAAATTAAACGAACGCCTTGATTAAAAACAAAAAATTTTGCTAACTAAAAAAATCAATATCTCTCGCATACATTGTATATGCAAAAATCAATCAAACACGCGCTTCAATTGAAATTATATACAAAATATGCTTTCCAGCATCCGGAAAAGTACAAACTGTTTCTACTCTTCCCATCCAACAAAATTCCAGTCTTCCGGCAAAAAAATGAGACGGCAGCGTGAGAAAAGGAAAAAAATGACGTCATCCGGTGCCGGATTGCCGGACGATTTGCTGTATGAAAAATCTAAAAATAGACTTTTTTCAGATGCCGGATGCCGGACGCCGGATGCCGGACGAAGTATGAATCTGCCTTAAGACCGGTTGCAATAAACAGATAATCGCGAGCAGCCGATATTCGGGAAAAAGTTCACGATTAATCCGGCTTGGTACCATTCTTTTTTGGCAACATGGGCACATTCGCACGATTTTGGATTGCACTCACAGTGTTACCTCGATTGGTAGCACAGTGCATTAATTTCTTGTACCAAAGCTAATGGATGAATGTAATCGAGGGGTGCGTCTATTTGAGAAGGTGCATTTGTAATTTTGAACATCATTTTTTCAATGAGAAATTTTCTCACCGTAAAAATATAAAATTCATCAGATTTCTTCAATCACAACTCAATTTCAACTTTATCATTATCAGAATCCTTAGTATAATCAACACTATTCAATATTTCATCTTCATCTTCTTTATCTATCATTTCTGTAACTTGTTTGGATGCTGCTGCATGTTCTTCTAACAACTTTATAACCATCAGAGTACTGGCGAGTCAGTTTCAAATAAGTGATCATGTCGTATTCATCACCATTCACATCGGTGAATACGCTACAATACTTCAAAGAATTTTTGATCGTATCATTTTCTATTTTAAAGTGAGCCGTCACAGGGTGATTTTAATTTGCTTTTGCACAACCAATCACAGTTATTTTTTTGCAACTGTATAAGCAGGTCTTGGATTCATTGTACAACAGAAACCTGCAAAATGGAACTAAACAGCCGGTCCTTCTATTCTAGAGATGCTGCTATTCAATGGAGTGCTTTTATCTAAGGCAGTGCAGTATTCAGGAAACTATATAATAAAATTAACAGCACAATTTTTTGTACTACTTTGCATTTGCTCCAGTAACGTTTTTTGTATTTCAATGCCCTAATAGCCTCAAAATTCTTCACTTCGACATCCAGTGAGACATATGAGCTTCCCATGGGGATACTATATTGTGATCAACTTCACTTCCAGCATAGGTGCACAAGTGAAATGAGCAAGAGACCGAAGTTGGGTGATCATAAAATTTGAATAACATCTGTTTGTAACCCGTTTTCTACATTTTGGTGTTTTTTATTCATTTTTGAAAAAATTTCGAGTTGATGGAAAGCTCGCATCCGCCATTTTTAAATTTATTCATTTATTTTTCGTGTTTTACAATTAAATATCAACACAAGCTCAACAATGTAAATTATTTTGTTTTGTGAGTGTAGTGGAGGAAGTTTATAATCTTAGAAGATTGGAGAGTTGGTTGGGAGTCTCCTTGCAGACGTCAAAGTCTACTGCAGGCTTAGAAAGTTTCCAGGTTAATCCTCTATGAGTTCAAATCATTAGTTTGTTTACTGTTAGGTGTGTGGTTAATAACAGTTTCACCTCCCTTTGTATTAACCCAAAGGTCAGATTGACTATCTTTGCCCCACATCTGACTAACAAGTTGTGAACTCTTGACGCCCATCAGCACAGACAAGAAGAATACCACTAGGAAAAATAATAAGCCATGAAGGTGTTACCATGAATTACACTCAGGTAAAAGTAAGAAAATGAGTGCTCCCATAGGTAAGACTCTTTTGAGGGCACCTTCTAGATCTCACAATTAGATTAGTTCGAATTTCGACTCAGCTGATGAAAAATCAGCTGCAGGACAAGTTCGAGGCCAGAGGCCGGATAAAGCGTTAAATCAGCAAGGTAAGACTGCTGATATGACAAATTTTATGAGGAATTGGTTAATGTCGATCTCGGTTTAATATGGTCAACAGCATCTAAAGTAAATTCAGTAGGGTCCGTTAATTATAATCATAAAATTGGACGACAAGAGCTCGCTAGCTCTGTGGAGAGTTTAAACCCAAATGAACTATCTTTGGAGGAGGCTCGGCAGGAACAAAATGTAACTAATATGACCATCGACGTATATTTTGAGGACAATCTTGGTCATCTGTCATGGCGTTACAAACCCGAAGTAACTGATAAGATGCAAGGAAAGGATAAGAACGAAAGTCAATCCAAAAGATGACAGCATTGACGAAATAGGGCAGAAGGTCGACCTAGTGATTCAAGTATTGGAATGGGTTTAGGATCAAGAGCAGGAAAGAGGACGTCAAAGGACAAAAGGTGAGTCTTCTTACACTGAGAAGAAGACTGAAAAGTTCCACGAATTCAAGGCACAGGTAGGAGAAAAATCAACAATTATATAAATTATACTACCCCGTCAAAAATACGATAAAACTTCAAATAACTTCATTCGATTGCCTGTTCGCTTTCCGTTTAGATTTTTAGACACCCTTGCGCTCAGCATTCCTCTTCCATTTCGCGTTCAAATGCAACCCTATTCAGCATAATCTTGAATTTGCGAGTGAGGCTATTGTGTCCATTCTTGAATATAGGTAAAAGTTTGAACCGGAACCAAACAAGCGTTGATCAGATTGAAATTCGATGGGTAGAAACTTCAGTTCGCAGAATATGGAACTTTTTTTGTGTAATTTCCAGTGCCAAAATCACTTGATCCAAGTCCAGATCTTTCAATGATTCAAAACTCTTTATCGCAAAATTGTGACCCATATCGAAAATCTGCTTGTCTCTGGTTAATCTGAACTAGGATATGATCGTACAGCTTAATTTCTAAGCGGCTTAATTTTTAATATAGAAAATGGCACTAGTCAGTCTGATGACCTTAAATCCGAGAATGAAAATAGAGCGGTCATTATTTTTTAGTTCATCGCTGTCACATCGGTGTGTTAGCCAATTTCTGTTTATTCAAACATATTCCAAATCAGTGAAGATCATTCGAGTAACCATTGTGCTACTAGTCACTCCGATGATCTCTCGTAAAAAATGTTTCGAAGTCGTTCATGTTGAAGAGCTTCCTGGGCAGCGCCTGAACTGTATCACCACTGGCGACCAGACAAAGGACCTCCTGTTGCTTGAAGAAGCAGAAACCTTGTAATACAATATTTCTCTCGCCAGACTGATGTTTCTCGCGGCCCTTCTGAAAACCCGCCTATTTTTGTTGAGCCCTGGTCGTAATGGCGACCCTATGTCTGACACAGACCAGTGACAGGTCAACTGCAGCGCCACTCAGGAAGCCTTTTAAAAGTTATCCGATTGACTACTGTGATGTAGTTATTCGTAATAAAAAACTTTTTGAATTATGTGGATTACATTCCAGAAGTACAGTGGTCAGTTCACGTAACTTCGATGACGTTTGATGGCCCTCTGAATTTTTATTTGACTCATATGCCATTGGAGTGACCAGTGGTCAGTGGGATAAAGTTGAATAATTTGATGAAAGGCGATTTTTCCATAAAAATTCTAAATATCTAAATACAAGCATTATGATTGTTGGGATCGCCTGACCTTGACGATGATCTACACAAAAGTCTGAGCAACTGTGATCGGAAAATCATCGCAATGACCCTTAGCCATTTGTTCATTGGATTGCCTTGAGGAATCATGAATGACTTTCTAAGAACACTTATGTGAATGATTCCCACTATATGACACAGTGTAGCAAAACAAGCAAACAGTAACGCTGTTGCGTTATTCCCTCCTACTTTCTCCTTATCTCATGGAAATGAGATTTGCTCCGTCGACACTCATATCTGTTGCCGAACAGGGTTGAGCAAGTCATTGACTAAATTCGAGGAAAGAATTTCCTGTGAACACTTTTGCACATTCTTGCTGCGACTCCTGAGGATAATCGTCACCCTTCGAATGAACGTCGAACATGGATGTGGTCAAAAATCGACTCAGTACAGCATTCAGAGTAAATTTCAGATGTCGTCTTGGTTTTCACAGCTGGTTCACTCCATGATCATACTATCCAATTTAACTAATTTTCAAAGCTGTTGAATCTCTGCATTTTGTCGATTCCATGGACAGGTGCCAACGTGCTAGAACAACAGCTCTGACAGAAGATTACTATTCTGAGGCACAGAATTTTAATATCCGGTCAGATAGATTTCTCTTCCCGATGATAAAGGTTACCGAATTTTCTCGTTACTGATTGCAAAAATGTACTATCTCCTCAAACAAAAATGAAAATAATAAACAAAAGTGCGACAGCGGAAAATGGTATAAAAACAGCATAGAAGAAAGTTAACAAAGTGATCAAAGACAATACGATGAGCTAACAGTGTTGAAGAACCGAAAATGAAAAGCAGATCAACATACAAACAAAACAACAATAACACGTTTGCTTATAACAAAAGAAACGGAACAAAGCAGTATCAGTGTTCCTCAACATCTAAAACACTTCTTCAAAATCGTCTGATTCTCGCAGTATTTCATCTATATGGTCCAAAAATGAGACGGTTCGATCTGCGAATGTTACCCGTAACGTTTGGAGTTCAACATCGATCAGTAAGTCCTTGAAAACTATGAATATCAAATCCTTATTGTCGAATATACCATTTACGTTTGTCAGTACTAACGTTGAATTTTCATGGATAAAAGTTTCGTAGTCGTAAATATTTTTTGTACTAACAATAGTCGTGAAAGGATCGATCATTCCGGCGTGGATCAATGCGTGTGATATATTTTTCACGTGATAATCCAAGGGCATCAAAACGGTCTTGTTTTCTGTGATTGAAATTCTCATTGGACGATGCATATTGATCAGAATATGTTGATAGGCGTTATTTTCATAGGCCTTATCTAAAGTAACATTGACCAGGCTAATATTCTGCTTTTGGAGGACTGCTTCAATTTGCATATGCAAATTTACACCTTGTCTCTCAATGCTAATATTTACTTTTCCGTGGAATTTCTCATGAACGAGAAAAACTATTTCGTATAAGTCCAATATGCTTGGATGATTTTTATTTGCATAGTTTAGAATCTTGACCATATTGACACTATTTGAAAGAGGTGCAGATAAGTGGTGAAAATCAGGCACAGAAATGCGAAAAATATTCTGTCTTTCACCACCCACTAAATACGTCGCGTGATACGGATCACTGGGCAGCATATTTATGTGACTTATTTCGTTGGACGAATTGTTAATCAAGGCACTTCCTCCACCAAAAAGTATGCTAGTGTTATGCGTCAGTGACCAAACATTGACAACTGCATTCAATCTTCTTGAAAGCTTCAAACCTCTCGTGTAAATATTTTCTATGGTCTCGTTTGATACCATATTCACTGTCACAGTGCCATTGACGACTCTGAGTTGCGCATCATCTTCAAATGAATATACTGCATTATCGTCGATGCCTTCAATTTCTAAAGAAGAACTGTTTGTTTTGATCAATAAATTGTAGAGATTTATACTACCACTATTGTTGAAACCTACTCTAATTAAATCTAGGTTGTCAATATTGTTACAAAAACTAAACAAATTTGTCATTTTGGACTTTCTTGTAAGTCTGATAATTACTTCATGACTTTTGGAAAGGCTATAAAGGAAGTAACCCACGTTTGCGTCATTTTCCAAATAGAAAAATCCACTTATCTCTACTCTCATATTGTAGGAACAGTTTGGACTAAATGGTATCATGACTTTATCATTGAATGTGGAGTTGGATCCACCTTGTAGATCTAAATATCGTGTTTCACATACACATTGAACAATGTCCTGAACATTCCCTCTGCCAATTAAATTGGCAATATTCTTGATATTGATTGACCCATTGTTGTAAGTTATATCATGGTTGAGGTTCACTTGCAAATTTTGCCCTGTAGCAAAGTTAGCCAAGTTTATAATATCATCTCCTGAATGTCCATCAAGATGACCATGTATGTCGCTGCCGTTTAGAATGAATATGTCGCTTTTTTCACTGCCCGCAATATATTTGAAGCCATTGCCGATCAGAAAAGTTGTAGATGAGTCTGGAAATGCTGTTGCTGTATCAATTCCAGTACCTAACATGATAAATGTCTTAGTATCATTTGATGTACTCTCGAATCCTAACATATTATGACAATGGAAATTGTGTCCTATATGACGATAATATTTTACTTGAAAATATTCATCTACGCAAATCATTTTCATTTCGATAATATTTGCAAAATCTCCCGTTGAAAGATTAACGCTATTATTTTCCATAAAATTTCCGTCGTCTCGATAGGATGGAAAAATGTAATACCTGACTTGTGGGTGTTGAGCGAAAAAATTTGCAGCATTCTTAGTCGCTGCTGAAACGATAGATTCTATCATCATTTCTTGTTGAACAGTCTTCGTTGGTGGCAAATGCAAAAAAGACAAGAAACCAGTGGTGAACTTTTGCCACGAAGTCAAATGGACGATGTGATCAATTTTGTTAACAGTCTTAACTGACGAGTATATATCGGTGCCAATGAATATCGCTGTTCCAATGGCAAGACCTATTGGTCCTAGTGTTTCGGACACACCGGCCACCAATCCTAACGACTCGGCCCCTTCGATGCTGGCAGTCGTAAATTCAATAGCTAGAATTGAAGCATCTCCGACTATATTGACTTTTGCATCCAGGTTACCAGCTTTGTAGTCTTCAATCTGCTCAAAGAGATCATATCCGACAAACGCCATCATGGGTAGACGGCATAAAAACGGAGCCGTTACGAGCAGACTCCTGTACCCACTGGCGACCATTCGAGTGGACAATACTTCCATCAGTGGCCCACTGGCCAGAAACGCCACATTTACGGCAAAACTTTTGTAATCGGCCCTTATCAAAGCACTGACTATGTCTTTGAAAATTTCTCCAGCCATAAGGATCCTGCTAAATTTACCCACAATATCCAAAGTTGGCTGCATCTTATCCTTGAAAGTTTGGTAATATGATCTGCTACCTTCAATACTGGATTCCAATTCAGTATTTTGTAGTGGAACGAATTTGATCACTTCTTTTTCTTCGTCATCTTCTGGGTGAAAACAAGATATTGTTACGGATCTTCTGAGTCTGCTGCTTTCTCGGACGCAATTTTCGAAAGCATCTTTATGAATACCAAATGACGTAAACTTGGACAACGAAAATCCGTTGCTTTCTTCTGGATCGTAGGCCAAACTCGTGAATGTTGCTCTTCTTCTAAGCTCATTACGAGTATAATCAACAACATATTTTGCTGCTATGGCGCCTAACTTATGCGACAAAACTTGTTGATGATCGGCAACTTTGGCGTTAGTTACCGATATGAAAACGGGTGTACCTTCCTTTGTCATTATGCCCAAAAAATCGTTGTCATAGAAGAAAGTTTTGTAGTCGGTAAAAACGCCCACCAAGAAAATACGGATATCGTCTTTGGACAGGACATGATCCTTTCCACGAAATAAATCATTTTGCATGGATTTAATGTGCATGGGTAGAGATTCAGTCGGATCAAGTCTATGGAATGCTTCTTCTCTGTTTTTCAAATTCTGAAGTATATGTTCGGGCCACACGTCTGAAATCGATTGCCAATAACCTTTAAATATTTGGTCACTAGCCCCATAATCCTGCACATCGAATTCGTTCATGTAAGGGACTTCAGAAGGATCAACCACCATTCGTATCACCTTCTTCAGGTTCAACTTTCCCAAAGGTGGAATTTTGTTCACTAATTCATTACTATAGAAGAGTAGATCGGCATTTTGAACAGGTTCGATCATATCGACCAGTACCCCGTTTTCACTGCTGCGAACTTTGAAAACTATGCTCGTAACGCTTTTTTGATGCTGATCCTCGTGGTGAAAAAAGTATTTATTCACTGCTCGATTTTTGTAAGTCATTAACTGACCTAAGAAAAAACTCTGAAAACCGTGTGGATTATGTCTATTCAGCCTTCGAATACAGTAACTAAATCTGGCTAATAGTTGATCACTGTGCTGTACGAAATTCATCGTCGACAATGCATCGACTATATTTTCGTACGGATTCAAATTAACTTCTTCGACGAATGTCAACGGTGACGGATGCGGATTATCTCCAACGGCGCCACTTTGCAATCTTGGAAAAAGATTTCTGTAATCGACGCCCACCACGACGACTTGTTGAGCATTAGTGGACATAGTAGGCTGCGAGATACTCCTCGCTTTTATGGACATTTGATCCAGGTAATCGGCGTGTGTGGTATCCAAATGAATATGCAACATTTTAACGATCAATGGAATGGCAGTTGATAACCAACCCTTTGTAGGAAGATTCTTTTCGATTCTAATTTCTTGAATAGATTGGTGCTTATCTTGGGCCAAAACTATTTCAATTTTCAAATTATGCGATTTTTCCCAATTGAATTTCAAGGACCCCAAAATAAAAGCGTACACGTTATTCTCCAAAGATGATAATTTCGCTGATTTAAATAAGTCCTTATACTTAGAGATCAGAATTTTCGTCAAACTGTTACCATTAAACTTGATGACGGAAGTTGATTCTGAACTCAATTGATCTAAATAATGTGACAAAGATATATCTCGATCTAAATATGGTTGAACTTCAACGAAACCATTCGGCATGTATGAAGATTGGAGAAAATTGGGATCAATTTCAAGAGGCTGCTTGGAAGTTGATGCTTCGATGACGACTGGTCCCCGATCGAACAAGAAACTGAATGTCAGACGATGAAGTTCTTTTATTGATTCTATGAAGCTGGAAGGTGTTATTGTGGGAGACCTGTTTATCTTTTTTAATTTCTGGAAAACGTTTTTCGATAAAATACTGTTCATTGGGTAAAATTTCGGAGTGACTCTGGCATCGATATCCACTACTTTCAAAGATAGACCGTCTCCGACAGTTTTATAGCTGATTACGATCTTCAAATTAGTGCTAACTTTTCTGACGAATATAGCATCGATATTAGAATCTTGCATTTTTTTCGTCAATGGTAAAGTTAGAATTGAGCTGTAAATCATGTAAATCAAAGTTATGGGGCTTACAGTTGTTGTCAAATCCCGAAATTGGGCGGTGAGAATAGAGTCGCTATAATCGTGCGCACCGATCCTCAATATGTTATCTACAATATCGAAATTGTTAGAAGCCATTTTGCAGCATATACCGACCGATCAAACACCAGACTAATTTCCACGGATTCGTACATGATGTGGAAAACAGGTGATCAATCGAAGCGGAAACTTATGAAATATGAAACTATTCTTGTCTACATAAAACATAAAAAACTTGTTTTGATGGAAATGGAATTAACGGACCATAATTCGATACCGTTTACGATGAGTTGAAAATTCTCATAACACGAAAATCAGATGTGTTATCGTACTGAATAATTCAACAGGGTTTTCAATGGTTTACGAAAAATTTCGATTTGTTACACATCGCCAACGTACATTTAAAAAATGGACTACAGTGTAATACTTTCAAATTTTACGAAAAAAAGAAGCTGTTACAAAATTCATTCTTCATACTTACATTTCATGATTTAGTTTGCAGGTACTAAAGCCACAGTCTATTTGTCCAAACTACAAGCCGAATAATTTTCAACGAATCCGAAGGCCTGGCTGAAACTTGTGTAGAGATCAGAGAAAAGTTCATTTGTGTTATCACATTTGCTGAGGTGACAACTTCATACCAATAAATTGAAATCGTCTGTAATCAAATTTGCATTCTCCTGAAGCAACTTCACACTTGAGTAAAAGCAATTTCAATACAGAACTGTGCAACAGAGACGAGGAACCACGGTGCATAACAGATAAAGGAGGGGAACTGCAGCTGGGACTAATGTTCGAAATAACAACAAAAATAGCGTAGAAACCCTCAATACACTGGCAGTATGAGGTATTAACTCACAAACGATACCGTAGATAATTTTTATATTCCTAACAAATCGCACCAAAACTACGTATAATTATAGAAAATAATATTGAACGCCGTGATTAATTTATATGTCGTGGTACAAAAATATAATCTTTTTTGTCAATGCTGCAAAGTCTTTATGAATTTTTCGTACTTTTCGTCGTCCATTAAATTTTCCAGTTCAGCTGGTTTTGATAATTCGACTTTGAAAAGCCACCCTAAAAGACACAAAACAAATCAACGAAATTTGATTACACAGGCTGTTTTTTATGACACATTTGTAGAATTGGCATATAACAAAATCTGTAATTATTGTCTTCGAAATCGGCAACACGACGCTTTTACAGTGAAGTTTTTTACGCAAACATTGTCGACGAGACAAGCTGAGTAGGCTTACTATGTTCCACAACGCGTACTTTAGTGGAAACGAGGAAATTATTTTTAGTTCCAATATTATGCAATCATTTTAAAAATGGACTTTCGAAAAGAGACGAGCTACACTCTGTTTTGCTTGAAATGCTTGCAACTTAACAGTAAAATATTTATGAGTAAAAATTTTATTGTAAAAGCTTTGTGCAGCCGATTCCGATGACAATGCCAATTTTGTAATTTTTCAATCTACAAGAATTTTGTAAAAACAGACTATGAATGGATGATACCTATAAACCAGAGATTTTGATCTTCTAGCCTGTGTTACACAATTATTACGTTTGGCGATTATACTTTCCTCCATCATTTTCGGACGGAAAGATGCGTGAACTCACAGATTTTCAGTTACGTGTGATATTTGACTGACATGACCAAACTCGAGGTATAGAATGTAAATAATAGAGTAAAAAACGCTCCAATAGACGATCTGCAAATCTACAGTGTCTACATTTTACGGTCTTGGTTTGATAGAAATTCTCAACATTAGGTCCAACACAGACTACAGTAAATTACATTTTAAAGTCACGATAAATGTCGTTTTTCTAGTCGAGAATCTTAAGCGTACTTCATTTTCCAGAAACTTTGTTAAGAAAATTCAATCAAAAATTTATACTCTGATCTGAAGAATTGAAATTTTTTGGACATATGTACAAAAAAGTGAATCAAAACCTGGAAAAATTGGTAGCTCAAAAGCCAAATTTTTCACAAAAGTTGCATCGTACCCTTTTCGTAGCATGATTTATTGATCAATGATGTTTCGGACAAAACGGTCTCGTTCGTTTCCAAAACATTACCAGAAACGGGTGAATAAACGTCGCTGGCGGCTTTGACGCTTTCCAAGGCGCCACACTCCACTTCACATAAGAATGAACCATGGAACACGAAAGAAAAGCTTCAAACAAATTTTTCACTCACCAGATTGCGTGACAGACGAACCGACGTCTGGCAATTGAGCAAAAACGATTTCACCGAGCGCTTCCTGGTGAGAAAAGATAACGATGCTTGCTAATTTGCATAATAATAGTGCAAAATGAAATAACCTGAGCGTAATTCGTGATACCAACCGTTCCGACTTTATCCTTTACGGAAACCCATTCGTGTTTTTCTGTGTATTTCCTGTCGGAAGCTGAAGTAAATGCGGATTAGTATACTTAACTATAAATGAGCAAAAAAAGAGAAAAAAAAACTTAAAGCTAAAAATACTAAAATCATGCATAACGTAAAAACTTACGGTTAAGACACAGAATAGTAGATTTTGACATAAACAATGTCCCGATAGAAAAATTACAAAATCGGCTAGAAACTAAACATTTTCGACCAATGCGAACAAACATCAAAAATTAAATCAATTTCGAGCTAACAACAATCAAAAAATGAATCTTCCAACTATCTAGAACATTGCCCAGCGCTTACTTTGTCAAAAACACGGAAAACAAAATAACAGAAATCAAAATGAATTCTTTCGTTTCCTTTCTTTTCCTTCATTGTTCAGGTCGGTAGAATTATCAAGCATGAAATAAATTTCTAAAAACTGAACTTTTTATACAAATCGGATCATCAAGCGCAGTTTAAAGTTTCCAATGCGAATTTCCAGAAGACTAAAAACAGCAAAAATTTAGAAACGGCCAGATCAGCTATAGTTATCATACCGGTGTAGTCCCAACATTGCCACCATTTTTTTAAAGTGGCATCATGGATAAAAATTTGGTGTAATATAATGAGATATAACCTTGTGAAGCAAACAGGGTGCCTTCAAATTCATGAAACATGTGAACTAATCATGCCGTCTTTAATTTTTATTTTTTTGGAAACAGTGTTTTTTTTGCCGGAAGCAAATGAAAATTTTTGGGGGCAAATGAAATTGAGGTAGTCATTTGTACATGTACAAACGGATCTTTCCTAGAAGAAAATTTTTGGGATAAGGTACATAAAACATGCATTTTAGAAGTTCATAATCTCAAAATTTTTCGGCGCTTCGCGCCGGTTATAACCCTAATAATCATTACTATGTATTACCTAGCTCAGACGCGACTTTCAGAATGTCTACCTTCCCCCATCATTTAATGTATAATAGTTTTCATCATCTCAAACGTATTATCTTATGTTTTAAGTGGTAATCTTCAATATTTTATCTTGATATTTAATGAAGATTTGCAGCTTTTCATTGGAACATTTCTTGAGAAAGATCAATACGTCAAGTCTGTAAACTTTTTGAAGCGATTTTTCCTTTCCTAATGTAAAATCAATTCGGAAGCTTCATGGAAGTAGTTTTTGGAAATTTCTACTCTTCCACTCATATCTTTCCAGCCAAGTTCATGAGAGTCAACGAACAAATTAGTGGTTTTAAAATTTTTCAAATAATAAATCTAAAAATTACGACTTTTGAACACAAATTTGAAATGGTTTGGAAAATTAATTTTCCAGCATCGATGAATGTCAATACACAAAAAAATTTTCCGGCGCTTGGCGCCGGAAAGTTTAACATCATTTTTGGGCTTTCACTTGTCATCATGGAGGGCTTAACCATCGGTTTATCATCTAATGCAAATTTATTATGCTATTGGATAGTTTTCTACACAAATTGTTCCACAATGCTTGTAAATTAGACTTGAAACTCGAAAATTTCAATTTTTTGCTGAATTTTAATGAATTTTTTTTGTAGTTATAAATAAAATTTGAAAATTACACTGATTTGGTTATTAGTCTTTGGCCATGACATAGAGAAACAGGTTATTTATTTATACATATTTTTGCTGTGTACAAATTGTAAAAATAGAATTTTGGCTGTTGTTTGTACATGTGCAAATGGGTCATGTACAAAAAAAACTCTGTTTGGAAATCATTGACTTGTGATGGCAGTTGGAGTTGCTCTTTTCGAGTACATTTGCACAGCCAGGACGTCCTGCATGCAATTTCTTCAGGTAGGCCGTAACGTCTTTCCTAATATTAGCCTCGCGCTATGTACAAGTAATCTTGTGCGTGCAAAAAACGCTTTTGTAGGTTTACAAGATGATAATTTTCATTTCGTTCGTCGATAATTATAGCACTTATTGTACCTGCTTGGTTGAAGTTTTTGATTGATCCAGTAAAATTGAGGAAATAAAGTAGAAAATGGAGACACCTAGTTTGCTTCACAAAATCATGTCAACATCTTATGCTCCCGTATGAAATGGTGGCAATGTTGGGACGGTGGCAATGTTGGGATGGTGGCAATGTTGAGATGGCGGCAATGTTGGGATTTTTTGGTGGCAATGTTGAGACGGTGGCAGTGTTGGGACGGTGGCAACGTTGGGAAACGATCACGATACCCGTCTGGCCTGGTCGCCTCATTCAGTGAAAAATTTTAATTTTGCTCTTCTTGTTCTTCAACTCAACAAGCTCAACTTAAATCTTTTCCAGAGCGATGTGCTGTTAATATTTTCAATCAGCTAGAATAGCACAGAAAAAGTCAACCATAAACCGACTATTTTTTATGTATACATGCAAAGTAGCAAAAATAGCGCCAATTTTAAGTTAAAAAGTGCAACCAAAATTGAAAAAAATCAGAAAATAAATCAACAAATTAGTCTCTTCTACTAGAAAAAACTCATTGTCGAATTTGAGATAAGATAAATAAGATATACGGCAAAAGAAAGCATGGAAGAATCGATAGTTCAATGTCAAACTTTTAAAGAGCTAATTTTCGATTGAAGCAAATAGATAATCGTAAAAAAACTTTAGCTGTAAGGGGCAAGAATACACTGCCATTTACAAGGCAGATTGTTCGGGTACATTTTTTGCATCCTAAACAAAGGGTAAAGCCGCATTTATACTTCACGGCACGGGCACGGTCCCGGCAGCCAAGACCGGTCGAAATTCAGTGCACGTGAGGTGCAACCAATCATATTTAACGTCAGTTTTTCCCAGTGCAGTCTGATTGGTCACGGCCGCCGCGTGGACGTGCCGTGAAGTATAAATACGGCTTAAGCATAAAATAGAACTTACGCTTCAAGTAACAACTGGAAGTGGAAAAAGCTCGGGGAAGAATAAACCTAGCGGAATGTATTCCCGTTTTGGTGTTGAAAATGAATCCGAGAGTATCTTTCGCAACATTGTCTACAAGTCTTCTAAGCAGAGTCCGCTCGAGTCTCATTGTATTTATCTCCTAGAAAAACAAGGCCAGATTACAGTAATATTTAATGCTACAAAGCCACCGACAAAATGATCAGAAAAATCACATGAATTAGTAGGCTATCTATATATTAGGGACGTACTTAGTACCCGGACCCGGAAATACTAGATTCTTTTGCTGTACCCGCATCCGGATCCGTTATTCTCAAAATTTTAGACAGACCTGGACCCGATAATCATAAAATTTTAGACCCGGACCCCGAACCCCAAGAAATTGTTACAATTCTAATTCGGGTCTGATTTATAACATAGTCATTCAGCTGAAAACAAATATCTATGTTACAGAATGTGATGGCAGATCACACGACTATTAAAATTTGAAAAGTAACAAATCAACATTATATTTCAAGACTGACTTAGATTTAAAATCTACAGCAACCAAGCAGGAAGCGGACGGGACAAACTTTTTTACCCCGTCCGAGGCCGGAGATTTTAATGTGATTATTTTTGTGATGACAACGCAAGGCAGGGCCGTGCACAAGGGGGGGACGGGGGGAGCGGCCGCCCCCCCCCCCCATTGAGGCAGTAACTCTAAACCGAAAAGATGCGTTTTGGTGGACTTTAAAAGGTCAAAATCTAAAAAAATTTTCCGGCGCTTCGCGCCGGTCATGGGTATAATTATAACTATATTCTATCAGGCGCGGCCGTTAGCATATCTACTTCGACTTACTAATTAATGCTCAACAGTTTCTATCAATCAAGTTAGCTCGTTTCATTTTCTAATCGTTTACCACAGTCAATTATGTCGCCGAAATAGAGATTTTTCATCAAGTCTCTCAATTTTTTCTCTCGATAATTGGAATTTTTTAAACGTTTGCAATCTGAACTTTCGCGTTTATTGAAGGTGGAAATTGAAGACATTACTCTAGAACGCGATTTTAAAATATTTGTTCACGAATTATCTGTTGGAGAGATTTATTTTTCAGCGTTTTAGAATACAGAAACCCGAAAAATTTTCCCAACGTTATGAAGGTTCATTTTCCAGCGTTTTAGAAAGTGAAAATCAAAAAAATTTTCTGGCGCTCCGCGCCGGACCAAGAACTAAATGAAATTAGATGATTTTAATCGGAATCAAAGAAATGTTGATAGCAGATAAATTCGTGAGAACTCTATCGTTAACTTGCTTTATCCGCTTCTATAGAACACCAATATATTCTTCATGAGCTCATTTTGACTAAAATAACCAGAATTATCTCAATTTTTTCCTCATTTTTGCAGGTTTCTGACTACAAATACAACAAAATGCTAGGGTATGCTCCTAAAATGCATAAAAAAGCATCCGTAGCCACATTATAAGCGTTTTTAAAAATGTGGAAAATTTTTGGGAAATGAGGAAAAAAATTTTGGGTCCGGTTCTCATGTGGAAAAAATCTTCGAGGAAAAAAACGGTGATGCACACAGTATATCAGCGTAAGATCAACATTTTCTGGGGCTATTCAGTGAAAAAGTCTAGTCCGCCCCCCCCCCCATGAAAAAATCCTGCGCACGGCCCTGACGCAAGGTAATTGTTTAAAGGACTTCCTGTAGATAAAAAACAACTTCATTGCAATATGGAAATAATGGTTTTCAGAAATCAGAAAAATTTCAGAAATCGAATCATTCCTCGATGTCGACTTACAGGAAAAAGCAAAAGTAATTCAGAGGCCGTATTCATAAAGGAGGCTAAAGTCTAAACTCTATAGACCGGTCTACATTTAGATCGGGCTAAAGTCTGCATTCATAAAAGATTTCTCTAGCTGCCTGAATGTAGACCGGTCAATACACTTCAGCCCGTTTGAAAAAGACTAGTAAAAACTTTGATATTACTAATAGAATCAAATATTACTAGCCATAACTCTGTAAAAAATTGAAATATAACTTTTTGAAAGACGTTTGTTGGGTTGGTCTCAGGGGGATCTACAGATCGATGCCCGTTTAGCCGCATTCTGGAACAAAAAACTCAAATGCTCAGAGAAAGGGTTTCCCAAACCGTAAATTCAAATGTAAAGTGCTCAAATATGCTGTAGAGGAAATGATTTCTAAGAAAGAGAAAAAAGATAAATCTATATGCGTTTCACATCTATAAATGAAGCATAGGAGTAAAAAATACTCCAAAATATTATGTCGATCATTGAACAAAGGGTAAAGCGTCGCGTTGTCTCAGCTTCAAGTTTGAATAAACTCAAAAATAGTTTCTACCATGTGTAACAAACACAATAACTTATAATGGACATAGTCTCATATCTCGTTGATTTCTCATCAGCAGAATGAGTGTCAGACCAAGATTTACAGCTGATGAGGAAGCAATGATGGTTGAAATATACTCATAAAGAAGGGAAACGATAGAGCAACAACTACACCCACAGTAACGAAATAATTTTAAACTTTTATCATTGAATCTACTAGAGCAGCCGAGTAAGCATGTCTGACGAATTCTTTTCCATCATATTCTAAAGTCCTAAAGAAAAACATGAATATCAGGAAAATCAGCTTTCACTTTTTGAATTTGATCTCCAGTTGGGAAAGTGATATACAGTGGTAAATGGCATAAGCAGCAGTAACTTTATGAATTGGACATGATGTTGGTTGACTAATACCTTCTGTCACGAATTATCATTTGAAATGTCCCACAGGAATAGCAACGTAAAGCAATGCGAACTTGATTTCTCGGACACCGAACTTTAAACGTTCACAACCCGGCCCAAAAAGGAGACTACTCGTACGTACATTTTCAACCGTCTTCGAGCAGATATCGAAGAGGTCTATCTATTATCCGTGCCATGTGCATGTTGCTCTTAGCCCACAAAATCTGTTCATCTCGCAAAAATCTATTACGGGACACGAACAAAAAACACGAAATGTAATTTCCGTATCCTCAAATATTCGCTAGACAAAAGACGTAAATTATGTAAAACAAAATTCATTCGTCATGAAAACTTGAAAAATGACCAATATTTATTCATAAAAAACAAAATAACGTAAGCATGTTTCACTTTTTCTTTTTACCCCATTCGTAATCTACAAAAACTTTACCGTTCTCGTCGACGTTAGTCATTCTAAAAAGTTCCACTTCGTTATCCGTAGCATTCAAATTTGGTAAAATTTCGGACACGAAGCCTGACATGAACGTTTTCTTCGCATGATAGCTTATCGTGAACGGCATCCCATTTTCAATGGGCATTGATTTTAAAAGGACAAAATACAACGTAGCGTGGTCGCCAGGCATTAATAAATCCATGGAAGGCGGTAATAGGATCCTGACAGCTACTTCCCAAGTTGTACAACGAAAAGTTTGCATGAAACCGCTCCTAAAAAGGAATTTTCAAGGAAAATAGGAGAAATAACTAAAAAGTGGGTGTAAAGTGCAGGAAACATTTGCGTAAAATCCTATGTTTCGAATGCGCCGCGAAAAAACCATGAAAAAGATTTTCAAAAAAGAGATTTTAGAATGAAATCCCACCCTTACGTAGTTCTTAGCAGACACTAGAAACGTAAAAACTGATGGTCTCGTGAGGAATGGAGAACGGAAATAATGAAATTCAGAATTTGAATTCAACAACATCAGAATAGAGTTATTTTCTGTTCAAGATCTACCTCAATGGCGTATTCGATCCTCCTTCTTCTTCCGTGTGCATGTAAACTTCGGCACGCAGCACATTTTGCATTTTTACAGAATCGGGGGCCAATAACCAATGACCGCGTCTAATTTCCGACGTTTTAAAGCCGCGGCACAAAACACCACAATGATCGCCGGCTGCGAAAATTTCATGAGAACAATACGCTATTTTGAAATTTTTAATCATCAACTATTAACAGTTTTTCATTAGTAAAAGTAAATGGCGTAAAACGTTTTGATTTGGTGATTTAATAATAAGGCGCTATTAGCGTGTAATTTGACAATACCTTCAATTTCAAATCATAAAAAGTTTGCTTTCAAAAATTAGCCACAACAGATTATTCTGAGTCTATAGATTTTCTGGACAAAGGCCAGATTTAAAAAATCTTATTTCGCCTCAGTTAGCCACCTATTTTCAATAAAAATGAAAATTCTTTTATGGATGATTTGTTTAAATTACAAGAGACAAAATTTTTTTTATGAAAATAGTCCAACTTTTGATTCTACTTGAAAATCCAGTTTGAATCGTTACGATTCTAAGTATAAAAATTGACTCTTTAGAATTATAGTCTTCACCTTTCACTTCAGGAACAGTTTTGCCGAACATTTGTAAATCAGTGGCTACGCCTTTAGCGCTTTTTCCGTAGCCCGACAGCTCGAACAAGTCACCCTTTTTTAAAGTTCCGCGCTCTAACGTGCCGATGGCCACCGTACCGCGACCCGGCACTGCCAAGGAAGATTGCACGGGCATGTAAAAAGCTCCGCCGTAATTACGATCTAGCGTTGGTAAGCTGTCGAGCTTATTGATTAAATTAAGTATAGCGTTGCGACCTAAGAGATAAAATTGAAGTATGCAAATCGAAAGAAAGTACCTAGAGAATGGCATAAAAACACATAAGAAAGGTAGGAAGAAAAGTAAAAATAGAAAAATGATTGGCAGTTTCAACATATCATAATTCGGATCACTTGCTTTAACACTTGAATCGAGTCTTAAATGTGAAGCTTAAATAAATAAATAGTTCGATTTTCAACGAACAAACTGTTTGATTCTGAAAACTGTAAGCTTGCTGCTGGGCTTTTTGAAATATGAAAAGAATAGGATCAAATACTAAAACAAAACAACCGAATTCCTAAATTTCGAGTTTCAACACATACATCAGGAATCCGTAAAACTGAACACCAGAATCATGAAGAAAGTGAAGTTATAATTCTATTTAAGTATTTCAAAGGGAATCCGAATTCTTGATTTCTACCAATTATAAAAGATTGCAGCATTCTTTCTTGCGAACAATTTTATAGAAAATCCGATTTTTAAGATCAAAGGGGCGGAAATTTGGATAAATTCAAGTCAGAATTTTAGAATATCATAATGTAGCTGTGGTCGACGAATTTGATCACCACAAGATAAAGAAAAAATTTAAAACTATTAAAATTTTACCCAACTCATCATTAACGCCCTCCAAAGCGCAAAGGGCCGAACCCGAAACGAATATGGAACTTGAATCGTCGTATCCAAACTCTAGCAACAAATCCCTGGCTTCCAACTCGACCAATTCTAACATATCTTTGTCGGCTTTGTCGGCTTTATTCATGAAAACTACCAAATGTTTAACTCCGACGCGTTTAGCCAGCATCAAATGCTCCCTGGTTTGCGGCATGACTCCGTCTGTAGCGGCGATCACTGAAAAAAGTGACATTGTACGCCTAAACAACAGAAAATTTTTGATTTGATAAAATCAGACGTTTTTCAAACAATAAAACAGTGAACTTCAGATTTCATAATTTGAATAATATTTAACTAGTATAGTTGAAGAGAAATTTAACCCAAAATAGCGGCATCCATTTGTGAAGCGCCGCAAATCATATTTTTGATAAAATCCTTATGTCCAGGACAATCCGTGTGCGCGTAAAGCCTATTTTTCGTCTCGTAACTTATGTGAGCTATATGAACGGTGATGCCGCGACGTTTTTCTTCTGGCGCCCGGTCAATATCTTCGAAAGACATGTATTTGGCACCACCTGTAAAAAACGTAAAAAACTCTCTGATGCAAAAAAGAATGCATTAATGACAAAGCATTTGTTCAATGAACAGAATTTTTCAACAAATCGAAATTTTGAAATCGGAAAATTTCACACCAAAGCACTCATGTTCACTCACGTGACCTTGTTCGGCCAGAATTTTCGTTATGGCGGCAGTTAAAGTGGTTTTGCCATGGTCAATATGACCAATAGTTCCGACGTTATAAGTTTCTTTTTTGACGACTGCAGTCTGGACTTTAGATTGTTTAGAAACTGGTTTGGCGACTGTGGCGAAAAATGAGTTTTGCAAGCGCATCGTTCGTCCATGAGAGTGGCACGAAAATACTATAAAATTTACGTAAAAATGAAAGCGCGGAAGAATTCGGGGTAAAAGTCAAAAATTCAAACTTAAGCAAAATTTCATGCGGTGAGTAATATAAGCTGGCTAATAGTCGGCTATCACGAAAATCATATCAAATTAAGCACGATGAAGTAATAAAAACTTACAAGCATCACACGACGATGCATTGAGAGAACATAAAATCTTTGCAAAAGTCGTACTGCGGAAATAGAGCATGACTGAAACAGGAATGAGAATACATATTTGGCGGACTTCATAGCTGATCCTGCATGAATATAGGGGTAGAGCACTTCAAACACCCCACCCTGAGCCGTTTTGAGGGATATTTTTTTCCTTACTTTCTGCATTTTATGTACGATAAACATGCCTGTGGAGTTTTCATTACGACTTCTTGTTGCTCGCCCCCCCACACCCCTCGATTAAAAGTTCGAAGATCATCGGATCCGCCTGGAAAAATTTTTTCTGTTCATATCTGCTGTAGATTAGGGAAGGTTCCCCCCAAATATTTTCAATCGTAAAGCCCTCATCGGCGACCTTCTCCCCCAAACTACAGTTGTCTACAGCTGCCACCGCCCCCCAGACAGTCGGAAATCGACCAAAAACATATTTTTTAGTAAAAATGACTTTTTTCGAACAAAAATCGGTCAAAAAGCGAAAATTTTTGGCATTCCGCGTCGAAATAATGCTCCGTATCACTTTAAAAGCAAAAATTCATTGATCATGGGCGTGTCTTGTTCAGTGGCGGATCCAGAAATTTTTTTGTGGGGGGGGGGCGGTGCCTATAATTAAGTATTTTTCCAAAAAAAATCTAAAAATTTTCAAAAATTTTTCAAATTTGCCTATGGGTATACAGAAAAAAAATCGTATGTCAAAATTTTCGGGGGGCGGCCGCCCCCCGCCCCTCCCATAGATCCGCACTTGGTCTTGTTCATTTATTGGTCAAAAAATTCATTTTTAGGCACTTGCTGACACATCATCAAAATATTGGAAAGTTCGCTACCCCGTCCCCTTAAAATGGTTTTTATCGCGTAGCTAACCAGGCCTTTTTGCACAGGCAAGGATGCAATGTGCAACTTAAAGAAAAAATTTGGTTACACAGCAGCTTTTTTTCATTTGTTGTTGACAGGCCAATCGGCTCCTAGGGTCAAACTTTCACAGATCAATCCGAATTTCAACACGCCAAAACTAAAAAGTTAGTAAACGAATGTGATAGTAAAAAAGGTTTATTTAAAAACACTTCCCAAAATCAGAGTAGAAGCAACATAACAGATCAATCATTTTGAATACGTTCTCAATCACACACAGAATAATAAAACTCACACATTGAGTCAGTCATTATTCATATCAATCATCAGCATTGTTTCTTTGCACAGGCCACGTTGCAATGTGCAACTTGGGGAAAAAATTTGGTTGCATAGATAAGTTTTTAGTTGCTCACTTCAAAATTGATAAATTCGCTCAATTTCATTTAAAAAATGTTTAAAAGCTACTTGCCTTGTATATTATACAGTTCGCGTCAGTTCCAGACTTATGAAACTGAATTTCTTCAGTTTTGGACGTGATTGTGGTTGAGGATCAGGGTATCATGAAACAGGGGTCCCCAAGGTCAGATTTTTCAGGTGGGGGCCAAATTGAAAATTTGCGGGGCTAGTGTAGCAAAAATGTGCACTAAACACGTCATTTTGTCTCAAGATCAGGCAACCAGTGATCAATTTTAAGGACTTTAGGTAGGGGTAATACCCCCCTCATACCCCCCCATGGGGCCGTCTGTCATGAAATATCATGATACACTGGCCCTCAATCTTCTCGTAAAAAATCAGGACGCTAGCTACTTTTGTTTTTGAACTAAAGATAGTTAAAGTTTGATACAAATTAATTTTGCATGGGACTTTCGATCCAAATAATGCAAGAGCTGGAATTTTATGTTAGATTTGCATAGTAGAGCTGTGTTCAGGGTCTGAAGTTGTGCTTGTACCGAAAATTTCAAACCAATTGATAACTTATTTATTGCACAATTACTTGTCGAAGTCGACCTGATTTTTTCAAGTGGAGTCCTTCCGACCAAGTATGGGTCCACAAAAACGGCCCTAGTTCACAAAATATTCTATAAATCAAGCTAAAATTTTGCATAACCTCTTAGCACAATGCACACCCAGAAAAATTTCGTACAAAATCTGATATGGTCGAGCGTGTAGCAAAGGTCTCCAAGGTCGGAAATTTAGGTAGGGGTAAAATCGCAAATTGTAAGGGTAGTACTACAAATCAACTCTCAATTACAACTTACAAAAAACAACTTGAATGTACTAATTATACGCAGCTGATCCATGTCAACGGACCTCGCATGTCTCAACTCATAGTGCGAAAGTGTGCCACAGCTAGGGTAAGTGGGTAACCATATGCCTACAGAAAGGAAAAGAGAGCATGAAGATGAAGAATTTTGAGAACATGTTTTTCTTCCCGAGGGGCGATTTTTTGATAAATCACATATACATAAGTTATTATTTGATCTCCCAATTATATATATAATGATTTCCCACAAGTAGTACATATTAATGTGCTGATATCCTTTCCTGAAAATCGCTGTATGGCACAGAAGCTGCATACTTTCTCATTATCATTTGCTCAGTAATGTGTCAAAAAAACCAGTGGGTAATTCGTCTCAAGCACACATTGTGCAATTTTTCTCGAATTACTATAACCTACTGAGGAGAGGATGAGGTCTACCAAAATTTTTTGCTATAGTGAGCTGTTTTTATGGGGGAAGTAAATGAATTTACAAATCTAAGACCGGGGTAATACGCCCCCATACCCCCTCCATGGGGTGCTCTGGCGTGTAGACTCTTTTTAATATCAAGACAGTTGATGTGGAATGACCCACAAATACACAAACATTTCAAGCTTTTGAGGCAATAACCTTGTCTTAGATAGTGCCGCTCGTACCGAATAAATGTTCACTAGATGTGTATAGGTGGGGCACATAAGAATTATCGCACAAGGTTAGCGAGCAAATGATATTCATTCTTCTTGGTTTCTGAATATTCCAATGGACTTTTTCAGCAGTTTGCTGATCATCTCACTACTTTCGTGTTCCATTTTCGATTGCTAAACACTTTATTTGATCTTTCTGATTATCATTGAGGAAATGGATCTTGTACCGGGGGTCAAGCCAAGTTGACATGCAACAACTGACTTTTGTGTTCCATGTCAGCCAGCATGTAATCAATTGCTAGACACTCTATTTGATGTTTCTGGCTATTGTAACAGATTTTGTACTAGGGGTAATTCATAATAAATAAGTAAAAAACATGTATGATTGGCTCCAGCAAAAAACGAGGCACCGGGACATCCTTAATTTTATGTACTGACAAATGTCGCTCCTGAATGATTACAGCAAACAGAGATAGCCGGTGCAAAGCACCAGAAAATTTTGGGATTTAGACCTTCTAGTTCTAAAATGCACTAAAATGTAACTTTTTTACTCCAAACTTTCCACATTTTTAGCAACAGGGTCAATTTTTCCCCATTTCTAGATTTTTTCACCCAAAATACTAGTTTGGTGAAAAACAAAACAGTGGCCTGCATCTGACAGCAGTAATTGAAACTAGTCTGTGAACCTAATCAAATAGGCCGTTAGGTTCTTGGTTGAACTGCGCAACTTGGCCGGAAAAATTCGGTTGCACAGCCTGAAATCATGTTGCCGTGTGCAAAGGACTCTGTACCCAACTAGTCAGACGTCTTACAACATGTACGCTGAAAATCGAGGAAATTCAGCCTTTGACATGCCAAAAATGTGTGTTAATTGTAACAAACACTCAAAAACTTTTGAGCCATTCCAATTGTTTTGTGACATAAACCATGGCATATATACTGTAAAACCTCCAGTTACTTGGGGAGAAGATATGGTCCAAATTTGTGAGACCCATTTTCCCTGAAATGGCAATTCCGAAAATTTTTCAACAAAAAATGTTAAAAAATGTATTTTTTGCCCAATTTTTTTCAAGTTTTTCAAGTCCCAACATTTGAGTACTAGGTCAAACCGAGTTGGGGAGGAGCATGCACATAGGGGGTAGAAGGCGGTAAATTCTCCTACCTGAAACCCTTTCCCTCCTCCTGGCTCAAAAAAATCGTCAAACATGCCCTCTGAACTTTTTCCAAGATGGCTTTTTTGATGATTTTTGTGCATATTTTGTATAAAAAAAACAAGCTTGCAGAACTTTTTTTTCTTTTCTTGCTCGTCCACTCCCCTTACTCCTCTGGATAAAAAGTCTAAGGACTCTTCCCCTGGAAAATTCTTATCGTGCATGACTGGGGAGGAGGGTATCTCCCCAACCTTCTTCCCACTTGCAGTTTGCAGTTATGTTTTGACGAAGCCCGGAGCCAGGATTATGTCCAGAGGGGCTCTGCACTCGCTCGAAATTAGTCATTGACTATTATAATTGTATAAAGTGTAAACTGATGTTTTCTACACAATAAACTATAGGTAACGCATCGTCTAAAAAATGTAGACAAACAAATTTTATTGGGTGATTAATTAGGCGTCTGTGTCGGCACGTTTTTTTCGCCTTCAGTCGCCTGTATAGTCGATTATTACACTTTATTATCCGTATTACATTTTTTTGCTCTATTAACTGTTTTTTGCTAATCGTTTTTTTGTATTCTTTTTTACAATCGACTATCGAATAAATATTATTATCATTATTATATATTATCATGATATTTGATTAAGATTAAGATTTGCATTTTTTCCTTTTGAGAAGGATCAATAACGTCAATTCAGTCTCTAAGCTTTTTGATGCGATTATTTCTTTTCTAACGTAAAATCAATTCAAAAGCTTCATGGAAATACCTTTCGGAAATTTATACTCTTCTTACTCATATATTTTCGACCAAGTTAATGAGAGTTTAAAATAAATTATACAGGTAAAGTGGAGTGACTTGGCAGTTGATAACTATACAGCAAAAATAACCTGCTGATCTCAAATAATTATCAAATGCTATTCATTTAGCAAACTCTGATCGAAGTCGCCCCCGATAAGTCACCCCACTTCACTTTACCTTACTGGTTTTAAAGTTTTTCAAGTAAAATTCTAGAAATTACGATTTTTGAACAAAAAATTAAAATTAAATTCTTGATATAAATGTTCGGAAAATTGATTTTCCAGCGTCGCAGAATGTCAATACCCCGAAAAAATCTCTTTTGGGTTCTCACTTGTCATCCAGACCATCATAGAGGACTTACCATACCTGTACTTGGGGAGGGGTTGGGGGGACTCCCCCTAACTTGGGGCCAACCATGTACCCAACATCACTTACATCCCCCCAGGTTGGAAAAAATTAAAAAAATTTGCAAAAAAGTGTATGTTTTTTGGGGAAAATCTCGACTTTTTTCTACCCCCCCCCCCCCATACCTGTAAGACCTCCGACCAGTTGGGGGGGGGGGGGGTAAATCCGAAATTTGGGGGGGGGGGGGGGTAGAAAAAAGTCGAAATTTTTCCCAAAAAAGACCAAAAAACGTACACTTTTTTGCAAATTTTTTTAATTTTTTCCAAACTGGGGGAGGGGTTGGGAGGGGGGTAAATGATTTTGGGTACAGGGTTGGCCAAGTTGGGGGGGGGGGGTTCCCCCAACCCCCCCCCCCCAACTGGTCGGAGGCCTTACAGGCTTACCCATCGATTTCTCATGTAATTCAAAGTCATTATGCTCTTGGATAGTTTGCTTGAAAGTTTGTACAACAATGCTCGTAGATTAGGACTTTGAACCATACCTGTAAGACCTCCGACCAGTTGGGGGGGGGGGGTAAATCCGAAATTTTGGGGGGGGGGGGGTAGGAAAAAGTCGAAATTTTTCCCAAAAAAGGCCAAAAAAACATACACTTTTTTGGAAATTTTTTAAATTTTTTCCAAACTGGGGGGAGAGGGTTGGGGGGGAAATGATTTTGGGTACAGGGTTCAATTTGATTGCTCGAAAAATTTCATACCTTCAATTTGATTGGTCGAAAAGTTGTAGTCTACTCCTTCCTAGCCGTGAGTCCAAGCCTGAGCCCAGGCCTAAGCCTAAGCCTAAGCCTAAACCTAAGACTAAACCTAATCCTAAGCTTAAGCCTAAGCGTAAACCTTTTTTTTTTTTTTTTTTTTTTTTTTTTTTTCAATGCTTTTTTTTTTTTTTTTTTTTTGGAAAACAATTTATCATGACACGAAAAACATCAATAAACAATATAATATCTACGAGATTATAGGCGAGAAAAAAAAAAAAAATTTCTTTTCCATAAATTTTACATATATCATATAACAACGAAACTTTTGAGATTGGATATTCGCCAAATTTTTTCCCGAGGCGTCTTTAAAACAGAAACATACGATTCTGAATATAAATTTAAATTATACACTGAACTCCTTTGAAAAAAAACAAACAAAGAAAAAACGTAACTCTAAATGGAGGAAATAAACTTACCAAAAGATGCATAAAGAAAACACCAAAAAACGAATTGCTATGAAATTGACGAAAAAGTTTATCCTGAAAGTATTAAAAGGATGTTCATAACGGATTAAATAATGAGAAAAAAGAGAAAAATTATTACAAATACATACAATATTGGGGTAAGTGGCCTACATAATTAGTGTTATCTTATACCTGCTTTTCTTACAAATTTTATTCTTCAGAAAAAACGATTCAAAAGTTTTGTTTTCTAAAATTTCAGATTGCCTCATAATCAATACTTGAAAATTTTTCCTAAAAATTTCCCAGGGATCTTTCAATTCATTTTTCTTTTCATAAAACATTCTTGACTGCCAAATACTTTTTTGAGAAGTACAAATTATCAGATTTAACACTACAATTTTCTCACGACTTGCATATCTAGGCTTTACACCAAAAATGAAATTTTCAATATTCATATTTAAATCCTTGTCTATGCCCTTCAAGGCTATAGCAATTTTGATCCAAAAATCTGTTATTCTAGGACAGAGGGCAAAAATATGATAAACATCTTCTCTTTCAGATCTGCCTTCATGTAAACAAAACTTACAACTTGCATCGAAGTTTGGGTCCATGTGATTTATTTTTGATCTGGTCAACAGAAACCTGTGAATAATTGAAAATCTAATGTTTCTCCCATATCCATCTAAAAATTTAACTGGACTACAAGTTAATAATTCTAGAATTGTTTTCCTAGGTACTCCAATTTTATGTTCCCAATATTCAGTGATTTTTGGTTGGCACTTTTGTACAATTTTGTCTAGAATTATAAGATAAAATACTTTTGTAGAAACATGATCCAAATGAAGAGATCTCCCTCCTACTTCAACTACATTATTGTTTAGGAACTGGAACTTCGTATCTATCTCGGCAGTTCTGATCCTCTTATATAACTCAGGGACTTGCATTCTTGCCAACTGTCTTTTTGACTTACTTTTTACTTTATCTAAAAAGAAAAAACTAATATCAAGATTCCTTTTTTCCATCTTTATCAAAAGCATCAAATTCATTGCTTCAATTTTTGAAATGACATCAACCATACCTATACCTCCTGCATTGGGGGGTAATTTTAGCTTCTCAGTTGCTACTAGATTTCTATTAGATCTATTTGACCAGATAAACTTTGTGGCAAATTTTTCAATGTATTTAACAAAATCCGTCTTTATATCACAAAACAAGGCTGAATACCATAGTTTAGACAAAAAATATGTATCAATAATTTTAGCTCTGGCATAATATGAAATTTTACTTGATGCTAGGTTTCCTCTAAATTTACTGATTTCTTCTTTCAATGCTTTAACATTTTCATCTTGTTCAGCTCCCTGCTTATTGAAGTAGATTCCATAGATTCTCATCTTTTCAACAAGGAAGTCTTTATATTCATGTGGAATATTTTCTTTCATGTCACCAATGCAAAGAATTTTAGTCTTTTCTTTTTTCAAAGTAGCCCCAGAGGCTTTTCTGAACATTTCATACACATCAAAAATTTTTCTGACTGATTCATAATCTCTCAAGAAAAAATTTGTATCATCAGCATAACAATTTATCTTGAATTCTTTCCCTAGAACTTGTAATCCTCTTATTAGACTATTTTTCCTGATGTGATTGCATACTGTCTCTGATACAAGCACATAAATCAAAGGTGATAATGGACAGCCTTGTCTTATTCCTCTGCTTACATTAAATGGAAAAGTTTCATAGCCATTCACCAATAATGATGATTGCAATTCCCCTAAATTATAAATTATTTTTATCCATTGTATGAATTTTGGATCAAAGTTGAAAAAAGCTAGAGTATCAAAGATATAGTCCCATTCAACAATGTCAAAAGCTGACATGTGATCTACTGATAAAATTAAAGCTTTTTCTTCTGTTTCATTTTGATAATGAATCAGATTATAGATGGACAACAATCCATCTCTGATATCTCTTCCTTTCACTGCACATGTCTGGTTTTCATGTACAATGTCAGGCATGATACTTTTCATTCTATTAACCAAGATTTTTGCCAAAATTTTATAATCAACATTTAACATTGTTATTGGTCGCCAACTACTTCTTTCAGACTTATCATGTTCTCCTTTATATATCTGAGATATAATACCATGATACATTGTATTAGTCATTTTACCTAAATCATATATAATAGAGAATAATGTCTTCAATATAGGTACCAAAGAATCAATAAACTTTTGATAATACTCAATAGGAATTCCATCACTTCCAGGTGATTTTCCTTTCTTGAATGAAAAAATTGCCTTTCTAATTTCTTCTTCTGAAAATTCTTCTCTGAGTAACTTGTTTTGATCATCAGAAACCATTTTAGTTGATTTTTCTTCCAAAAAAATTTGTTTGTGTTCTCTACTTGTGCCAACTGTTTTGAAAAGCTTCTCATATTGTCTTCTATACTCTTCTAAAACTTCTAATTGATCCTCTAATATATTACCACACTCTGTCTTGACTGAAGTTATTGTTCTATTCTCAGCAGACCTTTTTTGCAAAACTTTTGCAGTTGCAAGTGAACATCTATCAGCAAGAATGTCTTGGTAATGAGTTTTACTCAGCTTTTCATTAATTAGACCCTTGATCACTATTTTATACTCATTCTTAACTTTTCTATATTCTTTTCTTAATCCCATATCCTGATTATTACATTTCAATTTTTCTCTTATCTCATTCATTTTGTTTTCACAATTCTTCCTTATTTTAAAATTCTTCTTATCAATTTTCTTTTTGAGATATATAAAATCCTGCTTTATGTTTACTTTGAAATTTTCCCATTTATTAATTAAGGATTTGCCTGAAGTGTCCGTAAGATCTTCAAAATTTTTCTCAAAAGAATTTCTAACTTCTTTTATGATCTCATTTTCTTTTGTACTAAGATAACTACTATTCATTTTCCAAAAAGAAGGCCCAAATGTAACTAGCAAAAAATTTAATTTGATAGTTACCATAAAGAGCTTGTGATCACTTATTCCTAGATCAAGTACTCTGTAGTTCTTGAAAGAGTCAGACAAAAATCTTGTTGTGTAAATTCTATCAATTCTTGAAGCAGATTTATGAGCATTGGAAATATGTGTGAAAATTTTCAGCTTTGGATGGTTTAGTCGAAAAATATCATACAATCCCAGCTTACTTTTCACAGCCTCGAACTCTTCTTTTCCTTTTTCTTCTTCTTTGAATCTGAATGAATCTCTGTCAAGAAGACCACACTCTGTAAAATTGAAGTCACCTAGGATGATTCCCTCATCGTGATGCTTAAAGGAATCATTAATTTTTTTGTAAAGACTGTCATAAAAATTTGCTCTGTCAGCTTCTTTCGCAGGAGCATAGATTACCATAATATAAAACTTTTTCTTTTCCAGTTCTGCAAGATATGCTAGTACCCTGCCTTTCATTTCAAAAACTTTTCTCTTCAATTTTAGTCTACAAGTATGGTTAACTAAGAAAGCTATACCAGTACAGTTTGTGTCAGCAGAAGAAAGTTTATAAGAAAAATTTTTCTCAAAAGTACACTTAAATAGGAATGAATCTTTTTTAGTTTTAAAATGTGTTTCCTGTAAAGCTAGAATATCTATATCTTTTGTTTGCTCATAAACTTTGCTCAGTTTCAAATCATTCCTCAATAACCCTGCACAGTTCAGAGTCGCTACTCTGAGCATATTCCCTTGCCTAGCAGTTGTTGGAAAAAAATAGAAGAGCTAAGTCAAAAAGTTTGAATCAATGCAGGGTTAGAAAATTCTGACCAGAATGCTTAGATTGTAGGCCGCTTACTATCATTTACATCAGGTGATAAAACTTCTGGGCCTCTTTTAACTTGCCCATTCAAAAAACGAGTTGACGGCTCTGCTTCTTTTTGAAAATCAACATTCGATCGCATCTCGTCCCGTAACTTCATCAAAATTTTGCCGAAATTATTTGCTCCCCAATTATTGCGGTTGTTAATACGAGGGTCGTCCATTCATATACCGATACCCCAATATGGATCAAACGGGTTTGTTTCGACTAATTCGTAATCGAGCGTATTAAATAAGGCACGCCGTAAATGCTTCGACTGGGAATATTTATACCAATTTGCCTCGTACAATGTCCTAGAAGCAAATTCGGCCCAAGGTGAAACCCTTTCCCTCCTCCTGGCTCAAAAAAATCGTCAAACATGCCCTCTGAACTTTTTCCAAGATGGCTTTTTTGATGATTTTTGTGCATATTTTGTATAAAAAAAACAAGCTTGCAGAACTTTTTTTTCTTTTCTTGCTCGTCCACTCCCCTTACTCCTCTGGATAAAAAGTCTAAGGACTCTTCCCCTGGAAAATTCTTATCGTGCATGACTGGGGAGGAGGGTATCTCCCCAACCTTCTTCCCACTTGCAGTTTGCAGTTATGTTTTGACGAAGCCCGGAGCCAGGATTATGTCCAGAGGGGCTCTGCACTCGCTCGAAATTAGTCATTGACTATTATAATTGTATAAAGTGTAAACTGATGTTTTCTACACAATAAACTATAGGTAATGCATCGTCTAAAAAATGTAGACAAACAAATTTTATTGGGTGATTAATTAGGCGTCTGTGTCGGCACGTTTTTTTCGCCTTCAGTCGCCTGTATAGTCGATTATTACACTTTATTATCCGTATTACATTTTTTTGCTCTATTAACTGTTTTTTGCTAATCGTTTTTTTGTATTCTTTTTTACAATCGACTATCGAATAAATATTATTATCATTATTATATATTATCATGATATTTGATTAAGATTAAGATTTGCATTTTTTCCTTTTGAGAAGGATCAATAACGTCAATTCAGTCTCTAAGCTTTTTGATGCGATTATTTCTTTTCTAACGTAAAATCAATTCAAAAGCTTCATGGAAATACCTTTTGGAAATTTATACTCTTCTTACTCATATATTTTCGACCAAGTTAATGAGAGTTTAAAATAAATTATACAGGTAAAGTGGAGTGACTTGGCAGTTGATAACTATACAGCAAAAATAACCTGCTGATCTCAAATAATTATCAAATGCTATTCATTTAGCAAACTCTGATCGAAGTCGCCCCCGATAAGTCACCCCACTTCACTTTACCTTACTGGTTTTAAAGTTTTTCAAGTAAAATTCTAGAAATTACGATTTTTGAACAAAAAATTAAAATTAAATTCTTGATATAAATGTTCGGAAAATTGATTTTCCAGCGTCGCAGAATGTCAATACCCCGAAAAAATCTCTTTTGGGTTCTCACTTGTCATCCAGACCATCATAGAGGACTTACCATACCTGTACTTGGGGAGGGGTTGGGGGGACTCCCCCTAACTTGGGGCCAACCATGTACCCAACATCACTTACATCCCCCCAGGTTGGAAAAAATTAAAAAAATTTGCAAAAAAGTGTATGTTTTTTGGGGAAAATCTCGACTTTTTTCTACCCCCCCCCCCATACCTGTAAGACCTCCGACCAGTTGGGGGGGGGGGGGGTAAATCCGAAATTTGGGGGGGGGGGGTAGAAAAAAGTCGAAATTTTTCCCAAAAAAGACCAAAAAACGTACACTTTTTTGCAAATTTTTTTAATTTTTTCCAAACTGGGGGAGGGGTTGGGAGGGGGGGTAAATGATTTTGGGTACAGGGTTGGCCAAGTTGGGGGGGGGGGGGTTCCCTCAACCCCCCCCCCACGTAGATTCATCAGCGGAGAAATTAGAGCTCATTACAGCGTTGCTACAGTAATGGGGAAATAAAAAAATTCATGATTAATTACATATATCTCAGCAAAGAAACAACCAATTTCAATGTATGATAGTAAATCTTGCATAATTATCTATTCTCTTCAACATAGCGTTGTAATATTTGTATATCACTCGCGTTCTTTCGTTTCGGCATCATGGTTTACTGTAGTCCGAAATTTGAAATTCCATTATGATAGTTATGAGACTTTCAAGAGCGGGTTTTCTCATTTCGCGTGAATCAGATTGCGTCTTACTGAACTCTACCATACAAAACTTAGGTTTTCTGGTCGGAAAAAGAATGCTGATTCCAAACCTGCTTTTATTTTTTTCTGATGTGTAGTATTTTCAGAGATATGTGTTCCGCAACGCAAAATATTCAATTATAACCTGAATCGACGTGCCCCCCCAACTGGTCGGAGGCCTTACAGGCTTACCCATCGATTTCTCATGTAATTCAAAGTCATTATGCTCTTGGATAGTTTGCTTGAAAGTTTGTACGACAATGCTCGTAGATTAGGACTTTGAACCATACCTGTAAGACCTCCGACCAGTTGGGGGGGGGGGTAAATCCGAAATTTTGGGGGGGGGTAGGAAAAAGTCGAAATTTTTCCCAAAAAAGGCCAAAAAAAACATACACTTTTTTGGAAATTTTTTAAATTTTTTCCAAACTGGGGGGAGAGGGTTGGGGGGGAAATGATTTTGGGTACAGGGTTCAATTTGATTGCTCGAAAAATTTCATACCTTCAATTTGATTGGTCGAAAAGTTGTAGTCTACTCCTTCCTAGCCGTGAGTCCAAGCCTGAGCCCAGGCCTAAGCCTAAGCCTAAGCCTAAACCTAAGACTAAACCTAATCCTAAGCTTAAGCCTAAGCGTAAACCTAAGCCTAAGCCTAAGCCTGAGTCTAAGCCTAAGCCAGAAAATTTGCCATTAACAACTGTAAAAATCAATGAATTTTTTCGACCAATCAGAATGATGACAGATCTTGCTTCGCAACACTGTTTTTGGCTAATTTTAACAATACGGTAAGTAACCAAAATTGCCTGAAGTTGTGTTTTCCTTGTTGGTGGTTGCTCAAAAGTACAGAATTAGTTTGGTTTTTAGGGCGGTCGGAGTGGAATGGTGAATGGCGAGGTCAAAAAGAACTTGGAGGGGGGCTTAGGCTTGGGCTTAGGCTTAGGCTTGGGGCTTAGGCTTAGGATTTTGGTAGAAAGGTATGATTACTGTAATTTCCATGAAAAATTTTCTAATTTTTTTCAAGTTTTTTTTGGAAATTACTGTTTTCCGCCCTTTTTTCCAAAATTTTTTTAAAGTTTTTGATTTGAAACATTGAAAAATGGGGGTTTTTGGTAAAAAGTCGAACTTACCGTATTGTAAATTCCTGCCCTGTTTTTTTTCCACGAACTTTTTTCCACAAATGTGGAAAGGGGTCAAATTTTTTTTCCACATGTGGAAAAAAATTTTTTTCGTCTTAAAATCCGTTTTTTGACTTAAAAATGCTCACAGATGCCTTATCGCACTGTTTTTGAGCTTTTTCAAGCCTTCCGGTGTTTTTAGAGAAGTTAATTCATTAAAATTGGAGAAAAAATTAAAATGTTGACTTAAAAGCCTAATCTACAAGCATTGTTGAACAAATTTTCTAGCAAACTATCCAAGAGCATAATTGACTTGAATTACACAAGAAATCAATGGTCAAGTCCTCTTTGATGACAAGTGAAAGCCCAAAAAAGATGGTACTTTCCGGCGCCGAGCGCCGGAAATTTTTTTGGGTATATTGACATTCTGGGATGCTGGAAAATCATTTTTCCGAACATTTATTTCAAGAATTAGATTATAATTTAGTGTTCAAGAGTCGTAATTTCTAGAATTTTACTTGAAAAATTTTAAAATCTGTAATTTATTTGTAAACTCTCATGAACTTGGTCGAAAATATATAAGTATGAAGAGTAATAAATTTCCGAAAGATATTTCCGAGAAGCTTTTGAATTGATTTTACGTTAGCAAAGAAACAATCGCATCATAAATCATAGAGACTTGACGTGGTGTATTGATCTTTCTCAAAAGGAAAAAATGCGAATCTTCATTAAATATTATGATAAAATGTTGAAGATTACCAATTAAAACATGAGATACTACGTTTAAGATGATGAAAACTATTAAGTATAGATTATGTGATAAATGAAGGTAGACATGATAAAAGCCGTGCCTGAGCTACTTAATAATGATTATTATTAAAGTTTGAGATTTGGACCCCTTAAAATGCACCAAAATGCATCTTTTCAATATGAAAACCCCAAATTTTTCTTGTACATTTGTGGAAAGACCTCAAAAATTTTTTCCACATTCCAGATTTTTTTCCACATTATGGTGCAAATGTGGAAAAAAAACAGTGCTTCGCAATCACCGTTTTTTTTTCCTCGAAGATTTTTTCCACATGAGAACCGGACCCAAAATTTTTTTCCTCATTTTCCAAAAATTTTCCACATTTTTAAAAACGCTTATAATGTGGCTACGGATGCTTTTTTGTGCATTTTAGGAGCATACCCATGCATTTTGTTGTATTTGGAGTCAGAAACCTGTAAAAATGAGAAAAAATTAAGAAAATTCTAGTTATATTAGCCAAAATGAGCTCATGAAGAATATATTGGTGTTCTACATGAGCGGGTGAAGCATGTTAACGAATAACGATAGAGTTCTCAGGAATTTATCCGCTATTAACATTTCTATGGCTCTCATTAGAATCATCTAATATTATTTAGTTCTTGGTCCGGCGCGGAGCGCCGGAAAAATTTTTGGATTTTCACTTTCTACAACGCTGGAAACTGAACCTTCACAACGTTGGGAAATAAATTAAAATCCGACTCATGAAGTATAATTTGTTTCCCATTCCGGCGCGAAGCGCCGGGAAAATTTTTCAGTTTTTATATTCTAAAACGCTGGAAAATAAATCTCTCCAACAGATATTCATGAACAAAAGTTCTAAAATCGCAGTCTAGAATGATGTCTTCAATTTCTATCTTCAATAAACGTAAAAGTTCAGGTTGCAGACGTTTAAAAAAGTCAAACATCGAGAGAAAAAATTGAGAAAATTGATGAAAAATCTCAATATTGGGCGACATAATTGACTGTTAACGATTAGAAAATGAAACGAGCTAACTTGATTGATAGAAACTGTTGAGCATTAATTAGTAAATCGAAGTAGATATGCTAATGGCCGCGCCTGATAGAAAATAGTCAAGATTGTACCCGTGACCGGCGCGAAGCGCCGGAAAATTTTGAGATTTTGACCCTTTTAAGTCTACCAAAACGCATCTTTTCGGTTTGGAATTCCCCAAAATTTTTTCCTCAATGAGAACCATACCCAAAATTTTTTTCCTCATTTCGAAATTTTTTTCCTCAAAAGACCCCATTTGAGGAAAAAAAAACGGTGTTCGCAATGCTTTCTTTTTACGACAGGAAAATTATTATACAGTATACAGCATTTGGGTTGATAAAACATGGTCTGCTTAATAACTTGTTTTACTTATTGTATTATAACAGTTGAGACAATCGCGATGAGCGATCAAAGTTTTGCGTCGTTCAAATCAATTTTGAAGAATTCCAAAAATTTTATATTTATGGTGCGAAAGCCCATTTCTTGCAGAGGTAGCAGTAGAATAAGTTTATTCTTTCATCGTGAACGCTAACCATAACAGACAGTTGAATTCTAATGAAAGTCCGTCTGCACCGGAGTTTAGCATAGCTTTTAGTCTGAAACAAAATATCTATTTTTAAGTAATCGATGAGTCAAAGTCGCAGGACAACCTCTACTCAAAATGAATTGTTTATAGACCAAAGTCAAGAAATTTGTTCGCCATGATTGAGAATGCCTGATGAACGAACATCTTTTTCAATAACTCAAAAACTACTCCATGGATTTCTTGTACTGCAGTTCATTTTTCCAAATGAATCTCGGAAAGAAAAAGGATGCTCATGCAAGCAATATGCGTAAGTGGTCGCCTTTTTTTCATATTTCTTAGCAACAATTGGAACTAAAACAGTCTGCTTTTCTTGAAATGCTTCTAAATAATAATGGAAGTGGAAAGCAAGTAGTATTTCAGATTTTTACGATTTTCTGATAAACAGTAATCATGTAGGACTGGAAATTTGTGGACATACTGACCTAACCCATGACAATTTTTCGAGTTAGAAATTTTACAATAAGAACTTTATGTTAACGATTTTGATGACGGGACTGATTTGTGTCACTTTTCCATTTTGAAGCATTTTATAAAAAGCAGACTACAGAAGAAAGAAAATATCGGCTTACGATGCACGGCCATTACATGTTTTTATTGATTTATTTGGATTTCTTCCATTTCGATATTCATTTGGAAAAGAATAGAGTATAGTAGAAGCAAAGACCCTTTTTGTTGATCGTTTATGTATCATTTTGTACAGAAATCCTGCCGTCGCATATTCATATTATCATGATGAGAAGCTTTAATATGCACGAGCAACCATAGTGACTCATGTTACTTATTGACATTCGTTATATATTTTGAGGAACTAGCAAAACTCGAAAAGCCTGGCCAATTCATTTTTGACCATTGATAAGCACTGATGAACAAATTTCATCTGGCTAACTGTCGATAGCCAACAACTAAGAAAACGACGAAAACAAATAGCTAGCGTCGTATTAGCGAGTGAAACATTAACAAAAAGAAACCAAGAACCTCTTCAGTAAAAATATCTGATACATGACTTAAAGATCATGCACGCCATGTTAATTATCCTTATTATCATTTTTCTCTTCTACTGGTTTGGTTCTTTCTTTCACATCATCGTTATATTAAAATAAAACATCGTCTAATTTATGCGATACAATAGTGAAGGTTACAATAGGAAGACATTTTGCCATCCAACTCTTCCACCTTTGCATTTGTCATTTCAAACTAAACGGAGTAGATTTTTTACAGTAGTCAAGGTCACAGTAGAGCAATTCGAAGGAAAATCAAAGTTAATGATTAAACCTATGTAGTGTGTTTTTCTTGAAATGCTTCTACAAAATTAACTCTCAGAAAGCAACTACTTCGTTTTTTAATAATAATTTTGCCAAATTATTGTCGTCGTATAAATGTTGCAACTTGGCAAGCTATAACTCAATTACCCTAACCATTCTTGAATAAAAAGATTCTGCAGTGAAAATTTACTGCGTTGGAAGTGCGCCTCATTCGTGCCATTTCTGTTTTTAGAATCGATTTCATAAAATACAGACTAAAGATGAAAGTTCAGTAGCTCTTTCTCATCGAGCACATCTTCATTATTCATCGGATCAATTACAGCACTCACCAGGATATTATTATTCTGATGGTGATAACAGAACATGGATAAAAAATTATGCTGCTTACTCCAAAAAGTGGGATTTGATCTTTGAATGTGATTTTTTCGGATCATTAAGAAGTTTATACTCAAAACTGCAGGTTTGTATTGTTCATTAAATTGCCAAATTTAATCTGAGGAATACGATATGAAAAATTGAGTTTAAAACGATAGTAAAAACATTGATAACCAAATTCTTCCTATAATGATCAACATGCCTTCAAGTACGAAAGAAAATAGTCAAACACAGAAAGTAGTCGATCTACGTCCCCTGAATACTATAACACATGCCGTCTCGTGGATAAGGACACTTATCATGGATGCAATTGAAGACGTTAGTGCAATAATGCAGTGCAGTAAGCTTTTACTAACGACGAAAAATAATATACGAAAATAAACCAAAGTTTGGATGGACGTTTTTCGAAGCTGGCCCAACGCCTTGACGAGCACTCGGCCCCAACAAGTGACAAGATGCAATGGACGCTAACCGTCCACAAGAAACCAGCGCAAAACGAAGACTGAACCGAATGACGAAACAATGAGTGAACACGGAAGGATAAAACTACTTACGAAAGTTATTTGCATATACAGGGTGAGTAAAAAAAAGGCGACCGGTACTGACTTTCATAGCTTTCAAACGGGTGAAGCTTTTTTAATGCGGTTTCCTGCCGTCGATAGATAAAACATCTGGCATAAAAACTGCAAAGTTTTAGCTAGATTGCTCGTATATTGACTGACTAAAACAAAAAAAACTAAATGTCGGTTTTTTTGCAAATAAATTTTGAAAAATTGACGAAAATTTATAAAATCAACATGTTTTACAACAGAAAAGTGCACTAAATCCAATCATGAGAACCATAAAACATTTGGAAACTACAAGAGAACCGTTTTATCGTGTCTTACATTCTTTAACGCCGATAATTTCAATCGTTTTTTCGATCTGGTCAATGACAGAATTGATTTTGTTTTGATTTTGGTTTTTTTCCAATTTCAAAACAAAAGTCCTTGATTTTGGCGAAATTTTGCCCCATATTGAAACAAGAAGTTAATGACTTTAAATTACGTGTAACTTATAAATCTGGGTGACTTTAGTATTTTTGTGCGTAAAAACCTTCACAAAACTTTTTTCACAATAGAACAACTTTTACTTTGATTTCACAATTTTTACTTTTTGAAAAATGAACACTTTTACTAAATTTCTGTTTGTACGGTAACCATAAATGCTAGGAGCATAAAATTTTGCCTTTATAGCAAAGATAAACAGCGCATTCTAATGCAGAAATCCGCATTGAAAAAGCTTTATCCGTTCAAAAGTTAGAGAAGTCAGCACCGGTCGCCTTTTTTGGCTCACCCCTGTATAACACCAAAAAGCGAGCAAAGTTACACAGAACAAAAGCCACTATTAGTTACGTGAAAGTTTGGACAAGAATAACGTTTTTATCACATAAAGACTATAGTCTGTTTTTCTTGAAATGCTTCTAAATAATGAAAGTAGAAAGCAAGTAGAATTCCAGATTTTCACGATTTGCTGATAGACAATATATCATGTTGGACTGGAAATTTGTAAGCACATTAACCTAACCTTTAAATATTTTTCGAGTGAAAAATTTTAGAGTAAGAGCTCCATGTAGACGATTTTGACGACAGTACGGATTTGTGTCACTTTTCTATTTAGAAGCATTTTATAAAAAACAGACTATAAGTTAAAAAGATGAAAAGTCACGTGTCAGACTGACTCACTACAACTGGAACATGCTTGACCCAATCCAGAGTTGCTGCTACTGAATGAAGACAATAAAATAGCTCATTATTTTCAAATGAGCCTACCGAAGTGCGAAGAAGTCCGTGGAATAATAAACCTGCATCGTTTGTCAAAAATTCTTTCCTCAAGTTGTAGTTATACTACATGCACGTGTGCGTAACTTTCTGGTGTCTAGACCCACCAAAAAATCATTTATTACCACAGTAGATTTGGCGCGACACCCAGCAAGAGACGTCTTTTGATACGAAATTTGAAATTGTCATCGATTTTTTCCAGAAATTGTGTTATCTGATTCTCGGCAGATTTTTTTGTGTAGTGCATGCATGCTTGTAGTCCTCATTACCGAAGTTAATCCAGCTCATACAATTTTACTTCGTAACTTTATTATGAAACACATATTCAGTGAAATAATCATCACGTATCTTTTTCATCATCAAAAATATCTTCGAAATTTCGGTATCCAATGCGCACTTCTTTGAATAGATCAAGCTCAACAACCTGATCGAAGAATTTCAATCTCAGGGTTTGTAATTCGTCGGAAAAGAAGAAGTCTTTGAGAATAATAAAAACTAAGTCTTTCACGTCATCTACGTGCATCAAGTTCGTCAAAACGAGGTTCGTAGAATCGTACACTGTAATGTCATACTTTCCCAATAATCTGGGACTGACTACCGTTGTGTATGGTTCCACGAGGCCACTGTGAAGTACGCTGTAGGTTTCATTTGGTAGATTATAATCTGCAGGTACCAGAAAAGTTGCATTTTCAGCTACCGTGATCGTCATTGGTCTGCGCATGTTAACCACAATACGCTTGTAGTTTTCGTTCTCAAGTGCTTTGTCTATTGTGATATTAATTAAATTCATGATTGCTCCATCTGGGCGTTGGGCGTATACTCTCATCAGCATGTCCGAACCCCGAGTTTTCATTCTAACAGTAATCTGTCCAGAAAATTTATCGTAAATGAACAAAATGATTTCGTAAAGATCAATAACATTGACAAAATTATTATCAGCGTAATTCATGATAGTCACAGTAGGCATGGTTGTTAAACTGTAAGCGTTAGTACTGTGAAAGTGTGGCCCAGATATTCTAAACACATTTTGATTTTCACCTCCAACGAGAAACGTTTCACGATTTGGATCATTTGGCAAAATATTTATGTGATTGTCATGATTATTTGAGTTTCGATGATGAATGGCTTTACCACTTCCGAATAGCATACTTATGTTCTCCTGCATGGAAAATATGTTGACCACTGCATTGAGCTTTTTTGACAATAGAAGATACTTTTCGTAAATTTTTACCAAAGTGTCTTGTGATACCGCATTGATGGAAACTGTACCATTGTTGATCCTCAATTCTGAGTAATCTTTAAAAACATAGGCGGTATTATGAAGAATATTATCAATCTTTAGTGTGCTACCATCATTGGTTTTGAACGTGATGTTGTAAAAAAGAGAAGTATTATCAAGATTGACTATTTGCAGCTCATTCAAGTCTTCTAAATTGTGCTCAAAAATAAATCTGCTAGCAGTATTTAGTGCAGTCTTCTGTGACAAAATAGCTTGGAAATTTTTTGATACCATATACTGGAAATTTCCTTTCACGGCTTCATTTTTCACGTTGATTGTACCATTGATCTTGATCGTAGTGTCATAGTGACAATTTTTCTTGACAATGAGTATATCTGGAGATGTGTTTGATCCTCCTTGAGTATCTACATATTTGGTAGAGCAATCACAGATTATTGTGTCCTGAGTGAGAGGACGGCCAATAACATTGTGAATATTATAAGTCCTGATTTTCCCACCCGAGTAAGTTAACTGGCGATTCAAAAAATTAACCCTAACGGCAGATGTGGAAGCAAAATTCACCAAGTTGAGCACATTTTTGCCTAATTTTCCATCGATATACCCGAGAGTATTATTTCCATCCAAAATGAACAAGTCATTCTCTGAGCTGCCTATCACTTTTTTATGACCATTTCCGATCAAGAATGTTGTAGACTTGTCCGTGAAAGTTTTCACGGTATCATTTCCATTTCCAATTAAAATCACTACAGTTTCATCCTTCGATGTAGATTCATATCCGAACGAGTTTGAACAGTTGAGTAGAAGTCTACTGGTTTTGTAGACTGGCAGTTTACTGTTACCAGCGCAAATTAACTTTGTGTTAGCGATGTCTTTGGGCCAACTATGAGCCATTCTTGTAACATTTGTCCTTAAATCAATTATATTATTTTCAACAAATTCGCCATTATCTTGATAAGATGGGAACAAATAATATTTGACGGATGGATGATTTTTGAAAAAATTGGCAGCATTTTCGATAGATGCATCTGCTGCATTCTTTTCGAATAATTCTTTTTGCACAGTTTTTGTTGGCGATACATGTAAAAATGAGAAAAACCCCGTTGTGAATTTTTGCCAGCCAGTCAATTGGACCATTGCGTCTATACTGGAAACTGCTTTCACAGAGTTGTAAATGTCCACTCCAACGAAGATGGCTGTTCCAATGGCAAATCCAACAGGCCCTGCAACATCTGCTACACCAGATACGACGCCCAGTGCTTCTGCTCCTTCAACACTAGCAGTTGCAAAGTCAATGGTCAGAATGGCGGAATCACCTACTATATTAACCATGGCACCTTTGTTTCCATTTTTATAAGATTTAACTTGTTCATAAAGATCGAATCCCACAAATCCCATAATCGGTAAACGGCCCATAAAGGGCGCTGAAATAAGCAAACTCCTCCCCAGAAGACTGTCACCTAGACTGACACCTTTAGCTATCATTTTCATAGACAAACATTCTAGCAATGGACCACTGGCTAAGAAAGCTGTGTTCACTGCGAACGTTTTATAATCTCCTCGAATCAATGCGCCGACCATGTCTTTGAATATTTGCGCTGTCATTATTACTTTGCTGACTTTATCCACTATTTCCAAATGGGGGCTTATTTTCATTTTTATGGTTTTCAAGGATCGAATAGGATTTTCGCTTTTTAGTTTATCCGATTCTGACAGAGATGTTAGTTTTTCATCATCACCAAGTGCTTCATTTGTATGGTCTGGAATTTCGTCAGCTATGCAGGGAATTGTCACGAGAGACTTTCTCTTCATACGGACCATATTGTGTGGTAAACAGCTTTCGAATGCTGATTTGTTTTCCTCGAATGTACTGAGTCTCGATATACCGAATCTATTTCCGTTTTCAGAAGTTCGAGTAATACATACGAAATTCGCAATACGTCTTAATGGGTTCGGAAAGTAATCAAATCTGACGTATTTTCCACTTATCTCTTTCAAGGTTTGTCGCGCGTGATCTTCTTCATCGCCAGTGACTGTATACAGCGAGGATAAGAATAAGGGCGTTCCATCATTCTTGAGTATGCCCAGGAAACCGTGGTAGAATATTTTGTTCCAATCCGAGAAGAGGCCAGACATGAAATGGATAATGTCAAGAAATGACATGCTGTTTTGAAGTCTGAGCATTTTTCTATCTATCGAGTCTAGTATGACGTGCAATCTGTCAGAATCGGGTAGCTCTTCAAAGGTTTCGCCATGTGCTTCAATTTCGGCAATGATCAGGTTAGGATCTACGTTAAAAATAGGCCACCAGGTTGTATCTGATATCACTTCTTCTTGTCCCTGAATATCCGCTTGATCCAGGAATTCAGCATCACTCCGCACCATGTGAACTTGAAATTTATCAGCATTTACCTTATTATACGCTTGATGTACACTTATGCGCAAAAGTCGTTTGACATTCAGATCTCGAACTGGCACGAGTCGATCATAAGTTGGTCGTGGGATATAAGATGATGCTTGATAGATATCAACTAAAACACCATTCTCACTGCCTCTTATCTTAAATGCAAACTTGGTAATGCCTTCTCCAACGCCGCTTCCTTGATATAAATATTTTTCTGTTTCGTATTTACTGTACGACATCAATTGGCCATATAGGTACGCATGGAGGCCGTACTTGCCTATTTCGTTCAATTTGTTGATACAGTAATCCAATCTGAATAAAGTGGTCCGATCAAAAGGTTTCAAAAGTAAATCCACTAAATTCTCCATTGGATTCAAATCCAGTAAAAATGTAAACGGTAGCTTTTCAAAAGTAGCCATGTCCATAATTGTAGAAGGGTCCACTAATTTTTTGTGCTCAATTCCGATCACTATGGCCTTTGACTCAATATTTGGTACATTTTTTGCCATGTTGTGGTACATATTATCTACGTAGTTCTTGTGCGACATTTGTAAAGGACTTTCCAACAGCTGTATTATGAAGCTAACAGGCCGGGGTTTCCAGATCTTTTTGGGAACATTGTAATTAATCACCAAGCTCCTTATGATACTTTTATGCGGTTCGAAAATTGTGTGAACGCTTAGATGATACAAGCGAGCCCAGTTCATTTCCAGTGCACCTATCATGAATAGATACATGTCGTTCACTTTCGTTGACAGTTGCATGCTCCGCGCTAGCATTTGATGATGCATAACTAAAAGTCGTGTGAAAGCATGACTATTATATTTGACCACATCGTGAACATCGGATTGCAATTGTTTGACAAAAAGTGACGCCGATTCGGCATACTGACTTTGTAGCAGCAATTTTAGCCCTGAGACTTCGGTATTTGAAACTGTCGAGGAATGCTTTATATTATAGGGCGTCTTTGCAATTTTAGGTCTCAAAGTGACAGGTAATTGATCACTTTCATATTCGAAAATCACATTATGAATTTCGTTCAACGCCAATTTCAATTCATCTGAATTTATGGGTCTTTCTTTCACAGATGACAATAATCTTTGAGCATCTTGAATCAAGCATTGTTCAGTAGGGACTTTAGTTGGAGGAACATTGGCGTCGAAACGTATTAGTTTAAGTGACAAGCTCTCATCAGGCGTAGCATAGCTTACGATAAGGTCCAGACTTTCACCTTTCTTAGAAATCAACAGACCATCGATACCGTGTTCCGTCATTTTCGGGGTTAATGGTAAAGAGAGTATGGCACCGTAAAACATGTAAATCAATCTAGCACTATTTAATTTCGAACCAGAGTCCCCGAACTGACGTTTATAAAAATCGTCGAATCTCACTTCGAAAAGCCCGTTACTCACATCGCTGTCGCCGATTTCCAAAACGCTGTCTATCAAATCGAACGAGAGCATTTTTCAATATTACGAAAAGCTAAATGAAAAATCGCATAAATATTAACAAGTTCTGTTTCATGATATACATGTGCTAGTTCCAAGCAGCTGTGACAATAATCCAATCGTGATTAGAAATAGATAATACTAACGGTGATATGATGTGAAGATTTGTTGAAACATAGACATCGTCTATTTTTAGCTTGGAGTTCGGTACCATCCAACATAACACGAACAAAGGCTCTCCATCAAAAAGATCGTTTGCTGCATGAACTTTGTTGCATCAATCAATATGCTCATTCTTCTGAGCACTTTCCACTTACGAGAAATGGTTTTGGAGTGTAAATTCTGAAATCGCACAAGAACACATAGGAGCCAGCTATTTTGACACCATCTATCTCAACGCCTTTCCTATCTTTCCTTTCCTAAATTACGTTATATGATGAAGAAAAAATCTGGATTTCATAACGGAATTCACGATGTAATTCATGACGTTTTATGAAGCATTGAAGGTCATGATAATCTGTACATAAATATACTTGCTGCCTAGAGAAGAGTCCAGCTGAATCATAGACCTTAAATTTTTATGAATATTGGCGATTTTTAATGGAATAATTAGAACAGTCTGAGAAATAAAAAGAAATCACATAAGATCAAAAATAACTCTTTCACATTACTATTCACTTTTACTGATTTTCTGATGAAAAAATATTTACCGTGTTAACTTATCGTCGGTTGTGAATCGGCTCACGAATGGAATCGTCATATGGTACTTGACAACGTTGTATATCACGTTTTCTGTTGTGTATGAACCAATGACACAATATTATGAAATTAAAATAATATAAACAAGTGAAAAAAGGATGAATAATCGAAGCTCAAAAATGTAATAGAGAAACCAAAAGCCAAAATAAAAGCCACATGTGTAGTTAAGAACAAAAATAAAAGAAAAAGTGAATAAAAACGCAGCATAAAAAAGGTAAATAGAAAAATATCGGATGAATGACAAAACTCAAAACGATAAAACAAAACAGAAAACCTGGAAGGCAAACTCAACAGAATCTTCATACTCGCTTTGATGAAGGAAGTGGCATGATGAATGCAGTATGACTCAATTATATGATGGAATACTAGTTCATTAGAAAATGCCCCGATTGGGCAGAAAAAAAGAATATACTTGCTTGGATAGTTGCCAAGCTAGAATAAGAAGTGGATTAGATTTTTTGAAAACTTGGGGTAAAGTTGGAAAAAATTCACTTTCGTTATATTGATTTTCGTTCTTTCTCAGAAAAATTTTCCATGTCTGCGAAAAAGTATATTCTGCAGCATCGTGCATTTGTCCTTGTCCTGGCATCAACTACAGTAACATTTTTCTATATGAAAATCATACGCACGTGACTTCAAATGTAAAGAAATGGTAAACCAATAGCATTCTAACTCCCAACCGATTCAAAACTTCTGCCTCTCACAGTGGCTGAAAAATGGTGAGGGAGGCATACTATAATCATAATCTTGACATTGAGCTCGTTATAGTCCTGATGACATTCAAATGATACCGAACTTGAGATCAAACCGAGTCGCCTTTTTGTTCGAGACAATCTTGAGCTCGAGCTTAGACCCCTTTGGTGCAACTGGGTCTTGGTTACTTACGAAGTGAATTCTATACGATATGTTATATAAAATGAGTGAATAAAACCTATTTTACATAATCGATTTAGTTCTAAGAAGACTTTATGCGGTAGCCTTTTCTAAAAAAACTGAGTGGGATTTCATGTGTCACTTTTCCACAGTTGATTCCTGTTTGATTGACACTATATTTAGCAAAAAAGTCCAATGCAGTTAGAAGCACACATGTGTGAGGGAGGACATGGGGGGTACAAACTACGCCAGGAGTTTTTAGAATGGAAAATTTGTAATTTTTTTGTCAACTTTTTTTCAATTTTTTGTCTCAAAAAACACTAAAAAACCAAGGTCCACCCCTGTACTCTCCTCAAAATTTCGGAGATGCACATTTTTGGTTGGAAAGTATGTTGATGCACTCAGCTGCAGAATATACTCTTTCACAGACATGGAAATTTTTTTTAAGAAAGAATGAAAATCCAATACCAACGAAAGCAAATTTTTTCCAACTTTAACGTAAGTTCTCAAAAATCTAGTCACTTCTTTTTCTAGCTTGGCAACCATATTCTTTGTTTTGGCCAATCGTGGCATTTTCTAATGAACTATTCCACCTCTTTTTAAAGACCCTCAGCCATGCATGAAAACCTTCGTAGAAGCACATTGAAGTTTTAAATTTGGTCATCTTCACATCAAAGAAACAATATAAAACAATCATAAAGCTACGGATTTTCACTTTCGGTAAGAGTAAAAAATGTGTAAACTGCATAGAACCTAAAACACATTGTAAACATAGTGTAAAGTGGCCATTTTCATTGAATTACCCATGATCAGGAACTCGTCAACCCAAAAAAAACCCGCAGAAATACCTTTGTTTACATACAGAACAATTTCGTTGTGTGAAGTGACTGTGTCCATTGAATTCCTCATGGTCAGAAACCTCTTCCCCCCAAGAACGAAAAAATACATTTGTATACACTCAATATAATTTTGTGTATAAAGTGATCACATTCATTAACTTCCCCGTGGTCGAAAACCCCTTCCACAAAAAGTCACGAAAATACGCATGCTCACATCCGGGATAATTTTTTCGAGTAAAGTGACCGCATTCTTTGAATTCCTCAAGGTCCAAAACTCCTTGCCTCAAATTATCGCGAAAATACGCTTGTTAACGCTCGAGATAGTTTTTTGTGTGAACTGTCCACGTCCATCGAATTCCCAATGGTAGAAAACCCCTTCTTCCAAAAAGTCACGGGAGTACCTTCATTTACACTAATGATTTTGTGTAAAGTGACCGCATCTATTGAATTCGCTTCGGTCGAAAGCCCCTTCCACCAAAAAATAACGGAAATATTCTTGGTTGCACAATTTTTCGGGTAAGGTGACTGCGCCCATCGAATTCCCAACGGTCGAAAACCCCTTCTTCCAAAAATTCACAGAAGTGCCCTCATTTACATCAATGATGATTTTTTAGTGTAAAGTGACCGCATTGAATTCTCAAACTATAAAATCCCAATGACGCTACTGGTTTAATTGAAACTGCAAAAAATTGGGGCACCCTAATGCTGCAAAAATTATTTTTTTGAAGCCGTGAGTTTATATGACAAAATTGTCAAATTTCGCGGTTCCCGGGATTTTGGGCAGCCATATAATTGAATTAAGGCCATATTTAAAAAAATAAAAAATCGCATTTGAGATTGCACCCCCAAGATTCTTAGTTCGAAGTATGGAGCTTTGATATGCCACACCCATTGCTGGGCATGGTGGAAGTGGGAGGCCTCAAAAAGTGTGTTTTTTGCATGTTTATGGGGCCCCACCGAGCACCACTTGCAGATATACAGATAGAGGCGAAATGACAAAAGGCACCCCATAGTTTTCCCCTACGCCCGAAATTATGAAAAGAACCCGAAGGTTCTAGCTCTTACCGTTTTTGCTTTAGAGGGGGGCATGAAATTTGGGGGCCAAGTACGTGTTATAGGTTGACGCTATCGCGCCACCTATGACGAGACGGGCCAATTGAAAAAATTTATTATCACTTGAAAAAATCGTTACCTTTAGACATGGCGCACGACGTTTTTTCAAGATGCATCGCAAAAAATTGCAAGATGTATCGCAGGAAAATCAATATTCGAGAGTTTTTCGATGTTTAACTTTCTTTTCAAGTGCATCGCGTCTCTTGCAACATAATCTTGAAAAAATCGAGATCCCATTTAGCAAAAAAATCTAGATTCCATCTTGAAAAAAATCAAGACCTCATCTTGAAAAAAATCAAGATCCTATTTTGAAAAACAATCCAGACTGGTGGCACATCAAAGGATGAAAATTTCCAAAACTAGCCAATCAAAAGCGTTGCACCGTCTTCTATGTTTATATATGCGGGAACCCTTCAAAGTGAATTTCTGAGGTCACGGCGTGCTGGCAGAGGGCGCCCTCGGTTCTTACGGGGGCGACAAAGGGGAGGTTATTGTGCACGGGAACCTGATGGACATATTGGTTTTTCATAAAATTTTTTATTTTTCGGGATTTTTTAGGAAAACGTCAAAAACGCTTGTTTTTTCATCCACAATGCATTAATTCTATAAAATAATCAAAATTTCGGACTTCGTCGGCTGTTCTAAGGTCATTCTCTACCTGCTTAGAAACCTGAGAAAGAAACCAAAATATGGATTCTTTTACAAAATTACTGTATTTTGGACGAAAAACAAGCATTTTTGACGTCTGTCTAAAGAATCTCAAAAACTAAAAAAAATTTTGAAAAACCAATATGTCCATCGGATTCCCGTGCAAAATAACCTCTTCCCTCTGTGATCCCCCAAGGACGCCCTCTGCCAGCAAGCCGTGACCCCAGAAATCTACTTTGAAAGTTTCCCCTATATATCATCATAGGAGGCGGAGCAATGTCTTTCATTTCCTAGTTTCAGAAATTTTCATCGTCTGATGTGCCGTCCATCTTGATTTTTGTTCAAGATGGGAATGGGATTTTGATTTTTTTAAGATCGGATCTTGATTTCTTTAAGATTATCTTGGAAGAAATGCGAAGCACTTAAAGAAAGCCGAACATCGAAAAACTCTTACATCTTGACTTTTTGCAAAGCATTTGCGGAGCGTCTTGAAATTTTTGCGATGCATCTTGAAAAAATATTGTGCATCATATTCGAAGGTAACGATTTTTTTTTCAAGTGACTCTTCTAATCGTATTCCGTAAACATATGCTCCCAATCGTAAATCGTAAAAAAAGACATTTGCTTCCCAGTGTTATCATTTAGAAGAATTTCAAGAGAAATAACCAATGCAGGTCTGTGAATGTGCTGATGGGTTTGTAAGCCAGTAATAAGACTAAGAGTCCAAAGTCAATATGATATCTAGAATAGTTTTAAATATTTCATATTTTATGTTAAAAATTTAAGCTCTACCAGGAAAGTAAATATGATGAAGGTTAGTCAGAAGCCCGCATGGTATTAAGTGGTTGTATGTAGGGTCAAAACCCATCAGAAGCCCCATGAAAAGAACATTGTTGCACTGAAAAACTTAGGGATATTGAAGTTCTCTCAACAACTATGTTCCGTGTCTATGATTTATAATTTAGCCCTGACATGAATTGTCAGACCGTATATACTCGATACTTTCCAGTGCTGGTTCAACTTATGTTGACACTAAGGATACCGTAAGACTCTCAAGAATTGAACGTTCAAGATGGGCTTCTCCTATTTTCCAAATAATGGAATTTTCATTTTTATAATGATCTTATTCAGCGCATTCCATGTGGAACTGAACTTTTTGTGGGTATTTTCCCTTGAGCTAATCAATTTTACTAGAGCATGTCAAAAAATAACATTTCGCTCTAAACCTTGAACTGTTTTAAAACAGATTACTGCTTCAAAAAGATTTGCGATTTTAGGCGGGTCGTTTTTCAGACTACCCCGCAAATGTTAGGGACAGCCCTGCACCCCACAGACGTAGTGTAGTGACTACGCAAGAAATTAATGAAATTTGATAAAGTGAAGAAATAGTAAAATTGATTTATTCGGTCAAATCAATATCTCCATCAATAGAATACTTAAGAGAATTTTCATCGTTGAACATATCTTCAAAATTTGGAAACTCGTGGTAAGCCTCATCCATTATTTCAGAAAAATTGATGACTTGGTCGAAAAATAACAATCTCAAAGTTTGTAATTCGTGAAAACGAAAAAAGTCTTTGAAAACCAACACGATGATGTCGTATTCTTTGATTTCATATCTCAAGTTGGTGAGAATCAAATTGGTACCATTGTACACGGTGATGTCGTAATTTCCTAATATTTTTTGGCTGACTATTGTCGTGAATGGTTCGACTAAGCAGCTGTCAATCACGGTGTAAGTTTCATTTGGCAGCTTCAAACTCGCAGGTTCTAAGAAAGTTGCATTTTCAGATGTCACAATGGTCATTGGCCTGCGCATATTGACAACGAGGTGTTTGTAGTTTTCATTTTCAAGTGCTCCGTCAAGTGTCACATTTATTACATTGGTCATTGCTTTATGGGGACACTGGGCATATATAGTCATCAACAATTTGGAACCATGCATTTCTATTCCAACTATGACTTGTCCTGAAAATTCTACGTGGATTAGTAAGATCATTTCGTATAGATCTATGATGTTCACGAAATTGTTCTTGGCATAATCGACGATAGTGACAGCAGGCATCGATTTTAAGTTGCATACTGTAGCGTTGTGGAAGTTCTGCGTGGATATTCGAAAAACGTTTTGATTTTTACCTCCTATAAGATATGTTTCGTGATTTGGATCGTTTGGTAAGATATTGATGTGATTACTATCGTTGTTGGAGTGTCCGTGATGAATGGCCATGCCATGTCCAAACATCATACTAACGTTCTTTTTTGTACAATACACACTGATAACTGCATTCAGCTTTTCTGATAACATAACGTACCTTTCATAAATATTAGCAACAGTATCATTAGAAACTACGTTAACGGAAACTGTACCATTGTTGATTCTTAATTCCGACTGATCTTTAAAGATATACAAAGCATCTGATTGTACATTTACTAGTTCTAACTTGTTGTCGTCACTAATTTTGAATATAATACTAAGACAAAATGAACTATTATCCAATGTGAATATTCCCATTTCGTCCAAATCCTTCAAATTATGTTGAAAGATAAACCTATGAGCTGCAGTTGTTGAAGAAGCAAACAAAACTTGAGCGTCGAAGTTTTCTGAGAGAAGATAGCTGAAGTTACCCCGCAATGCTTCGTTCCGCACGTTGATTAAACCATTAATCTTGACCGTGGTATCATAGAGACAATTTTTCTTTAATATAACAATATCTGGAGACATAGCCGATCCGCCTTGAGTATCCACATAGTCAATCTGACAGTGGCATACAATGATTTCCTGAACAAGTGATCTACCTATGACTCTATGGATATTATACAAGCTAACTTTTCGATCATGATAAGTTAAATGATATTTCAAGAAATTGATTCTGATTCCGTATGAAGGAGTAAAATTTGCCAAGTTGAGAATATTTGTTCCTGACATACCATTGATGTATCCAGTCGTGTCGTTTCCATACAGGATGAGCGTATCGTCTACGGAACTACCCACGACATATTTATTGCCATTGCCGATCAGAAAGGTTGTTGGCTTGTCGCTGAATGTTTTCACTGTATCATTTCCATGTCCCATTAATATCAGTGCATTTTCATCCCCCGATTGACTTTCATAACCAACAGAGTTTGAACAGTTGAGCAGAAATCTACTGGTTTTGTGGACTGACAGTTCACTGTTACCGGCACAAATTAACTTTGTGTTAGCGATGTCTTTGGGCCAACTGTGAGCCATTTTTGTAGCATTCGTCCTTAAATCAATTATATTATTTTCAACGAATTCGCCATTTTCTTGGTAAGATGGGAACAAATAATACTTTACAGATGGATGACTTTTGAAAAAGCTGGCAGCATTGTCGATGGACGCATCTGCTGCATTCTTTTCGAACAATTCTTTTTGCACTGTTTTTGTTGGCGAAACATGCAAAAATGATAAGAAACCTGTTGTGAATTTTTGCCAGCTGGTCAAGTGGACCATTGCATCAATATTGGAAACTGCTTTCACAGAAGTATACACGTCCACTCCAACAAAGATAGCTGTTCCGATGGCAAATCCAATTGGTCCAGTAACATCTGCTACTCCAGATAAGACTCCCAATGCTTCTGCTCCTTCGACACTGGCGGTTGCAAAATCGATAGTCAAAATCGCCGAATCCGCGGCTATCTGGACCATGGCACCTTCTTTTCCACTTTTATAAGACTCAAGCTGTTCATAAAGGTCGAAGCCCACGAACCCCATGATCGGCAAGCGGCTCAAAAAAGGCGCCGAAATGATAAGACTCCTACCCAAAAGATTGTCACCCAGACTTGCACTTTTGGTTACCATTTTCATGGATAAACACTCCAACAGTGGACCGCTAGCCAAGAAAGCTGTATTCACTGCGAATGTTCTATAGTCACCTCTAATCAGTGCACCAACCATGTCTTTGAAGATTTGAGCGGTCATTATAACTTTGCTGACCTTACTCATGGTTTCCAAATGTGGGTGCAGCTTAATTTTAATAGATCCCATGTATGATGCAGTTTTTTCTTCTAATAAGTCATCAGGCTCAAATATATGTGGTAATTGCTCATCGTCTAAATCTTTACGCCGATTATGTTTTGTAAGTTCATCGTCCAAACAAGAAATTTGTATTAGCGATTTTCTCTTAATACGAATATTATTCTGAAGCATGCAATTTTCGAACGTACTTTTGTGTTGTTCGTAGGTACTCAGTCTAGCTATGCCGAATCTGTTACCATCTCCAGAAAAGCTTGTGATAAAACAAACAAAATTTGCCTTACGTCTCAATGTATTTGTGAGATAATCGTCTCTCAAATATTTCTCACTTATATCTCTCAACATTCCTGTCGCAAAACTTTCTTGCTCACCAATGCTACTTTGGAACGGTGATAAAAATGTTGGTGAATCATCTTTCTTAAGTATACCCAGGAAGCCATGGTAGAATATTTTATTCCACTCCGAGAAAAGACCCGACATGAAATGTGTAATGTCTTGAAATGATATTTTATTTTGATATCTGAGTAAGTTCCTATTTAACGAATCAAGCATGACGTGCAATCTGTCAGATTCAGGTAGTTCTTCAAAAGCTTCTGCGCGCGTTTCTATATCAGCCAAAACGACCTGAGGTTCTACGCTGAAAATGGGCCACCAGTTTCCCTCTGGAATCACTTCTTGACGTTGAAGATCTGCTTGGTCCAGAAGTCGGGCATTAGTTCGCACCAAGTGAACTTTAGCTAGCTGTTCGTTGTTTATCTTATTGTACACATGATGCACAGTTATATGCAGCATCTGCTTAATGTCCAGTTTATTCGGTGATACAATTTTTTTCTCGTTTATCAACCGGGGCATAGATGGTGTTTGAAAGATATCGAATTGAACTCCAATTTCAGAGCCTCGTACTTTGAAAGCAAAGCTGGTTTGTGCCCTTTGAGATGTACTACGATGAAAGACGAATTTTTCAACATCATGTTTACTGTAAGACAATAATTGTCCGTAAAGGTAAGTTTGTAGACCGAACTGGCCCATTTGATTCAAGTTTTTGATACAGTAGTGAATCTTCGGTAGTGTGGTTTGACTGTAGGGTTTAAAAAGTAAATCAACTAGATTCTCCATAGGATTCAGGTCCAACATGAATGTAAAAGGTAAAATCTGGAAAGAAGCAATGTCGATTGTTCGACTGAAAGCATTTAATAGTTTGTTATACTCGATACCAATGGCCAAAACTCTTCCAGATTGAGTATTGGGGGACTTTTTCACCATCTTATTGTACATATTTTCGACGTAATTTTCGTGTGCTGGTGGAACGGAACTCGACAACAGCTGCACAACAAATGGTGTAGATTCTGGTTTCCATCTTTTTTCGGTAGATGTATGACTGATCATCAAACCGTTGATGGTTTCCGTCCGTGATGTTTCGAGAACGGGGCGAATTTTGAGCCTATTCGAACCGGCCCAGTTCATTTCTAGCGACCCCAATAACGATAAGTACATGTCCCTTAATTTCATAGACAATCGGCGGTTTTGGGCTGCGATCAGGTATTGGGCGATCAACAGCTTCGTGAAAGCATGGCAGTTGTATTTCACAACACCGTAGGTTTCGGATTGTAACTGCTTCACTATTATCGACACCGTTTCTGCATACTGACTTTGCTGCACCAACAGGAGCTGAGCAAATCTAGAATCCAAATTTAGGACCAAGTCAATATTGTTGGGTACTTTTGTGATTTTGGGTTTTACAGTAGTACGTTCTTGGTCCATTCCGTACTCAAAGCTAACCTGGTGAATTTCATTCAATGACGCTTTCATTTCGTTTGGATGAATGAGCCTACCCTTGACAGCTGATAGTAGTTCTCGAGCATCTACAATTAGACTGTGTTCCACATATGGCACGTTTGCTAGAAGACTACTATCGAAACACACCAATTTCAGCGACACGCCCTTATCCGGGGCAGCATAGCTGATGATCAATTTGAGCTTATTACCCCTTTTGGCAACCAGGAGACCATCAACACCGTGTTTGGTGATTTTTTCGGTGAGAGGCAAAGAAAGTACGGCACTGTATAACATGTAAATGAATGCGGCGCCATTGAAGCTTAGGCCGTTTTTGCCGAACTGACGATTGTAAAATTCGTTGAATCTTGTGACGAAAAGTTCATTTCTCAAGTCATTGTCACCGATTTCAAGTACGCTGTCTATCAAATCGTACGAGTCCATTGTACGAAAAAACGAAATGGAAAATATCGCGAAAATTAAAATGTGTTTGTCTCATGTTGTTTGCTTTCATGCAGGTGTGAATATTCCACATAAGAGCATTCTAAATATAGAAAAATAACACTGCTCTTATTATTCTATATGCCATAAGCTGACCAACAAGAATCAGCAGACCAGAACAGGTCAGATTTTTTCATGTCTACATAATCGACTGCACAGAAAAGGAAAGCTCCTGCTGACAAATTTAAAAACAAAAGTAAGTAGTAGACGCTTCGCGATGCCCAAAGTCCCGAGACGAAATTATATTTTTTATCGTTCATCAGGATTAACTCTATTGAATGATAAAACGACGCATCGCTGCGTGTATGGAAAAGTTAAACATGCATACAAAAAACCTAGGTGGGACTTCCGCTGGGATAAATAAAATATGCAAAAACCAGTTCTTTGAAATGACTTCAAATAATAAAAAACGAGGAAGAACTTTTACTCAATATTTTTGCGATCTTCTGATCGAGCTGGATATCCCAGGGCGTCCTCAAATAATCTTCAAAGATGTTCTGAGAAAAAATTGCAGATTAAGATTTTTCAGTTAACTATTTTGGTAGCATTATTAATTTTAGTATTCTTGCAGCACTAAAAACATACTATGTATTCTAACATGAAAAATACTGATTCTCTGAGTTACTGGTGCTGGAATGCTATTAAAATGAAAAATTACACAAATATTCCGTGATTGGAAGATCTGTTATATTAATCTTGTTGTATAGAATTGTTTAATCAAAAAATTTCTGAGTGTTGGTTGAATTTTGTCACAAGTGTTCAGTTTCATAGGACGTGGCTTGGCTGAAAACGCTTGAAATATAAAATAAAACTTGCTTTCCAGATTCATTATTTGGAAGCATTAAGAAAAACAGACAATAGTAACTCAAAGAAGATAAATATTGTTATATATTATATATTTATTATATGGAATTATATTCATTATATCTGCGTGGGGATCTCATTGAATTTATTGAAAAACTTTCAGACAGATTTCGAGCAACAATCATCAAGTTGATATTTCCTTAAGATCACTTACGGCAGTGATTTACTGTAAGAATGCCGACAAATCACTAAGCATTAGGAACGAAGCGTTAGTCCTTTTTTGATGGCCGAAATTACCGTCACCTTCTTGATTAGTCTAAATTTTTGAGATGTCGAAAATGCATTATATGCGTTTTAAATGGGATATATTCTGAAAATTTTCCAGTTTGAAATTTTCCTTAGGCTTAGGCTTAAGGTACAGCAGCTGCGCCCGAAGGGCTTAGTCGACAAATCGGCGCGATGAAGCAGCAGTATTCTTTTTGTGCCAAAACAAGGGCACAAAAAAATTGGAATAGCAATTTTGGGCGTTTACGCCAATTGGCATAAATTTTTTGACTGGTCGAGGGCTGAATTTTCTTGATTTTCAATAAGGAAACGCAAAATTATCTCGGCGCCTACCGCCGAGACAATAAGTATATATTGGTTACTTTTATCTGTTTAGAACCTGAGAGAATTGTATTCGAATAGTATATTTGTATGATCGCAACAAAATTTGAGATTGTCAATGACTGAAAAATGAATAGAAATGGTTAACTTACACTGTTCATTCAGTGTGATTGGAAATCGAAATTTTTATTTTTGGTGTTTGATTCGAACCGAAAAATTGACGTTGTTGCAGAGTGCGCCCCATGCATACCTGGGGATCCCCCCTCCCCAACTTGGCCAACCATGTACCCAACATCACCCAACCCCCCAACCCCCCCCCCCCCCCAGTTTGGAAAAAATAAAAAAAATTTGCAAAAAAGTGTAATGTTTTTTGGCCTTTTTTGGGAAAAATTTTGACTTTTTTCGACCCCCTCCCCCCAAATTTCGGATTTACCGATTTCCTTAAGATAAGATAAATTTATTCGTTATTAAAAAAATAAATTCAGAAAAGAATAAAGAAAAAAATATTATCACGAGCTCAGAGGCGATTAGTATCGCGCGGATATAAGCTCAAAAACTCAATAGTTTTTAAATACATGAAAATTAACAGCGGATGTAACATGACTAGGTAACATACTCCACGTATCAATTGTATCTATTACAAAAATCTTTTTCGAGTAATCGTGTATACGAAATTTTGACTTATATGATTTATAAGGGTTGTTAAAACGATAATTAAAATTACTGTATACAAAAAAATATTTGAGTCCAAAACGCCGTTACAAATTATAGAATAAAGATAGCATAAATCAGTTGTAGATCTCCTAAATTCAAGAGAATGCAGACTGGTGGACTCCAATCTTTCTTGATAATTCCTAGAGTTAAAGCCATATTGATCGTTTTGTGAACCACCTGTGAACTTTCTCTACCCTTTGTATTTCACCCATTAGATAAGGATTCCAAATAGGACTACCATATTCAAGGATTGGGTGAACATAAATTTTAAATGCCCTGATTTTTAATTCATTTATATTTGAGTTGAAACATTTAAAAATTGGATTTAATACCCAGAAGCCTTCTTGAATATGTAATCACAGTGCGGAACAAAACTGAGTTTTTCATCAACATAAACACCAAGATCTTTCATTTCAGTGACAGCATCAAGATCACATTCACCGATTTTGAACTGATTGGATGGATTATTTTTCCCCAAATAATGTAAAACTACACATTTAGGCAATGACATACTAAGTTGCCATTCCTCAGACCATTTATAGAAACTGTTTAAATCTTTTCGGCGCTTCGCTCCACTGTTTTTCCCCGGGCTTTTTCCCCAAATGGATATAGGGTCAAAAATTTTTCTCCCCATTTTCCCGAAGTCGTTTTTTTCGCTTAAAAAATCTCATAGCCGCTTTATTTAAGGGTTTTTGAGCTTTTTCGAATCTTCTGGTGTTCTAGAGCCGTTAATTCATTGAAATTGAGAAAAAATTGTCGAGTTTGTAGTCTAATCAGCAAGCATCGTAGAACAAATTTTCCATCAAACTATCCGAGGCCGTAATGACTTTGGATTACTTGAGAAATCGACTGTTAAGTCCTCTATGATGACATGTGAGAGCCCAAAAAAAAAGTTAATCTTTCCGGTGCGAAGCGCCGCAAATTTTTTTTTGGGTAAGTATTAACACTGAGAAAATTCAGCGGAGATCTACTAAGAGAATACTAGGTCATGATACAATATTATCTTATGATAACGCGTGAACCACTTGGGTTCAATGCGATTAGACCTACGACAGCTTCGTTTCGATCTCACTATGGTTTATAATATACTGTTCATTAGAATGTTTTGCCAATCGATAACTTTTTCTCTATCGTTCATAATTCTAACCGTGCCAATAACTCCTTAGAACTGATGTATTGTAAATAATGATTTGTTGAAATATGAATTCTATAGTCGGGTAATATGGGCTTGGAATTCTCTGGATGAAAGTATGTACTGTAAATGCTAGTAGTGCAAAAATTTTTTCTGATAGTCTTTTGTTACGTCTTTCGCGTATATTTATTCTTTATAATACGCATTATTTTCGACCTAATAAGTTATCATTATCATTATTATTGTTCGGCGACGCTGGAAAATCAATTTTCCGAACATCTATTTCAAAAATTAGATTCAAATTTTAAATTTTGTGTTCAAAAGTCGTAATTTCTAAAATTTTATTATTTGAAAAATTTTAAAACCAGTATAATTTATCGGTAAACCCTCATGAACTTGGCTGAAAAGATGTGAGTAAGAAGAGTAGAAATTTTGCGAAAATTACTTCCATGAAGCGTTTGAATTGATTTTACGTTAAAAAGAAATAATCGCTTCAAAAGGTTTTGGTACTTGACGTAATGATCATTCTTAAGAAACGTGTCAAGGAAAAAGTGTAAATCTTTATCAAATATCAAGATAAAATATTATTAAAATTATTATTGATATATATATATATATATAAATATATGTATATATATAAATATATAAAAAATATTAAAGAATACCAATTAAAATATGAGAAACAGGGTTCCTACACAACCTGGGAAACCTAGGAAAATCGGGATTTTTTCAGCACCTGGGAAGCCTGGGAAACTCAGGGGATTCCTTGATGGGATATCTTGGGCCGCATGTTCATTCAAAAAGCCTAAGCGCTTGGTGTATGACAGTCTTTTTTTGTGCCAAAACATGGTTTTTTGCACAAAATAATTTGGAATGGCACAAAAAATTTTGGGCGTTTGTGCCAGTTGGCACAAATTTTTTGACTGGTCGACGGCTGAATTTCCTTGATTTTTAGTCATTTTAGGGAATGAAAACGCAAAATTTTCTCGGCGCTCCGCGCCGAGTCAATAAATATAATATTGGTTTACTTTTATTTGTTTAGATAGAACCTGAGAGAATTGTGTTCGAATAGTATATTTGTATGATCGCAGCAAACTATGAGATTGTCAATGACTGAAAAATGAATAGAAATGGTTAACTTCCACTGTTCATTCAATGTGATTGGAAACCATACCTGTACTTGGGGGGTTGGGGGGGGGACCCCCCAACTTGGCCAACCCTGTACCCAAAATCATTTCCCCCCAACCCCCCCCCCAGTTTGGAAAAAATTGAAAAAATTTTCAAAAAGTGTATGTTTTTTGGCCTTTTTTGGGAAAAATTTCGACTTTTTCCTACCCCCCCCCCCCAAAATTTCGGATTTACCCCCCCCCCCCCCCCAACTGGTCGGAGGTCTTACAGGTATGTTGGAAACCGAAATTTTTATTTTTGGTATTTGATTCGAACAGAAAGATTGACATTGTTGGCGCTATTTTTCAACCAGAAATTTACGCGACGCGACTTTCGGCTTAGTTTTTTCAGGAGAAAGCAATTATGGACACTCTTAATTTAATTACATCGGTGTTCAGAAGAAATTCGTAGTCCGAAATTGAAGAAAAATATGAAATGCCTGAAAAATTATATATAAAAATATGCGAATTCTCGCAGCATCATCCGATTTCTTTTCGAATCGTATAAACTGCTTTTTCAATCAGTTTTTCTTATCGCCCTGACGTGCTGAGACAAAATAGAGTTGGTACGATTTTTATTCAAATTTGTGCGGTGAAAGTATCTTTAGTTATGTTTTTATCAAACTTTTAGCATATTAAAACTTTTTAAAGGTTTTCAGTATATTTTTAGAATAGAAAAATTTTTTTGTGCTATTGGCACAAATTTTTTTGGCTTTTTGTGCCAATTGGCACAAATGTCCGTGCACAAAAAAAACGCTGGTGTATGACTACATAAGGTCGGAGGGCTGTTTGTTAAAAATAGTTATTTTTGATTTTTTTCATCTAAGTTTTATATCTTTGCTGTTTATAAACTGTTGAACAGCAGTTAAAAAAACTTGATTAAAACGTTAATAATAATTAACGATCGGTAATAAAATAGATCGGTAATCGGCAGTTTCAGTAGAATGTGCTGAAAAATGAATTTTCCGACATTTTAGAGGCCTCGAAATTAAAATTTTTCGGCGCTAGGCACCGAACAAGTTACTCTAGCCAGACTTTTGATTTCTCACCCAAAACTCAAGAAATTCAATTTAAAAGTTAGTAACTGACACGAAGTGAATGGAATACAAGGGAAGTAACTTTTGATCATTTTTTGATAAAATTAAGCAAATTTATCAATTTTAGAGAGCAACTAAAAATTAATCTGGGCGATCAAACTCTTCCCCCAAGTTACAGATCAACCAGGCTTGGGCGACAAAATCCTGATGATTGATTCGAATAATGACTGATTTAATTTGTGAGCCGTATTATTCTGTGTGTGATTAAGAATGTATTCAAAATGATTGATCTGCTTTGCGGGCTTTTCATGTGATTTTTGGGAGTGTTTTTGACTGAATTTTTTGCAAAAAACTTTGTTTTTCACTACCACATTTATTTACAATTTTTTAGTTTTGGCTTGTTGAAATTCCTATTGGCCTGTAAAATTTTGACCTTAGCCAAATGGCCCGTCGAAAAAAAACCAAAAAAAAACCTGAAATACACACTCTAAAAGTGTATAGTGTAAACAACGAAAATTGTGTCCCAATTGTGTATGTCAAAAACCTGGGAAATTATTCATGGATCTGGGAAATTCAGGGGATTTTTTTTGGCCAGTAAAGTAGGAGCCCTGGAGATAATACGTTCAAGATGGTGAAAACTATTATAGATTAAATGATAGGTGAAGGTAGACATCCTAAAAGCGGCGACTGAGCTAGGTAAAGCATAATTATGATTATTGAAGTTGTAGCCCCTGAAAATTGTAAAATTATGACCTTCTAAAATGCACCAGAATGCATCTCTTCTGTATCCGATCTCCAAAAGTTTTTGAGAAAGAGCCCAAAATTGTTTTCCTTTTTCGAATTTTTTCCCGCAAAGAGCAAAGAGCACGAAAAATCAGTCCTTCGCGCCGAGTCAATGAATATAATATTACCTACTCGTATTTGACCCAAACGCGAATGAGTTCTCTTCGAACAGTGTATTAGTATCGTTGCAGCAAACTTTATAGGTTGTCAATAACTGATGAATGAAAAGAAATTCTGAATATTCTCTGTTCATTCAATCGGATTCGGATTTAAAACTGAAATTCTTACTTTATGTGCATACCTGTAAGAGGTCCGACCAGTTGGGGTATACCTTTAATTGGGGGGATTCAGCGGGAACCAATCCTATACTCAACTCCCCAAACATGAAAAAATTTGGGAAAAGTGCCTTTTTTAGGAAAATTTTCAACCTTTTTCGACCCCCCTCCCCCAAAAAATCCGCGTTTACCCCTCTCCTCCAACTGGTCCGACCTTTTATACGTATGAGTTGAGGGGGGTAAACCCTAAATTTCTAGAATATTGAGAGGAAGTCGAAAAAACCCCAAGAACGTCGCGAAAATTTCGAAAATTTCCCAAAAAGGCCAAAAAAACATTATTTCAAATTTGTTTCAATTTTTCCGAGTTTGGGAGGGAAGTTGGGTATAGGGTTGATGAAGCTGGAGGGGAGTCCAATCATTTGGGTATATGGCACGACCAAGTTGGGGTGGGTGTCCCCCCGACTACAGGTATGTTTTCATGTTTGAGTTTCAAAGAAAAAAATCGATATCGTTGGTACAATGTTTCGACCGAAAATTTACACAATTTTCGACTTTATTTTATCTAGTCTTTACATTGTTGTTGAATATGTATTCGTTGTCGAAAATTGAATTAATATGAAATTCCTAAAAAATTCTACAGTTATTTCAATTTTCTCAGCATTCCATTTTTTGAGTCGTCGTAAACCATTTTCTTGTAGTTTTTCTTATCTCAGTGACATTTCTAGCCGAAATATAAGTTGGACACGATTTTTACAAAAAATTAATGCGTTGAACGTAGCTTTAATTAGGTATATTTTTATCAAACTTTTAGCCTAAAACCTTTCCGCAGTTTTCAGTATGTTTCTGGTAGGTCTATTGTGCCAATTTGTGCCAATGGCCTATTGTGCCAATTGACACAAATTTCCGTGCATAAAAAACGCTAGCATGGAGGCAGAGGGCACCAGCAGCGATCAGTCGAAAAAATTCCATCTTCAATTTCATCGGTTGAAAAATTTGATTTGATCGGTCGAAAAAATGTAGTTTACTGCATCTTAACCGCAAATCTAAGCGCAAGCTTAAGCTTAACCGTAAGCCTAAACCTAGGAAGCCTCCGGCGTGAAGCGCCGGAAAAATTTCTCTAGAACGTTAAAAGATGAATCTTTTTAACATTATTTCATGAGTTGAAATTTGATTTTTCCGGCCTAATGAAGTTTAGGCTTGAACGATGATGCGTGGATGTTTTCAATCAGCTAACGAGCTAAAAAGCAGCTTGAAGTCAACGATTTTTCATAGATTTGGGCTAAACGGCAAAATTTATAAGATTACCGCCGAATTTTTTTTTTGGATTTATGATATTCTAGAAGGCTGGAAAATGAATCGTTTCAACCAGCATATCTGTTACTGATCCAACTGATTTTTTTCAATCATTTGTCGAAAAATAGTTTTGTTCACAAATTTCAGAGATTTGTTTTGAAAAAAATCTAAAAAATCTTGATTTTTGTCAAATACTTAAACGTAATATAGAAATAAACTGATTAAACCACGAGATGAGACATCCTAAGAGGTAACAACTATTGAATGCCAACTATTAAGTAAAGTAGATATGCTTACGGGCGCGCCTGAGCTGAATCATAGCAAACAATGATCAAAATAATCATTACCGGCGCGGAACGCCTGAAAATTGTGAGGTTTTGAGTTTCGACCTTATGCAATGCACCTTACCGACTTAAAAGCCCAAAATTTTTTTAGCATTTTCAGCATTGGACAAACCTTATCGATTCATCTGGTACCAGTCAGCCCAAAAAGTTGGTTGGTTTCCGAATCCTTTTGATAGTTGCCATCAGAGGTCCCCAAGATCAGATCTTTAAGGAGGGGTAAAATTGAAAGTTTGCGGGGGTAGTGTAGCTAAATGTCTACTAAACACGTCATTTTTGTCTCAAAATCAGGCAGCCAGTGATCGATTTTAAGGACTTTAGGTAGGGGTAATACCCCCCCCCCCTCATACTCCTCCCCATGGGGCACTTTGGTTGCCATGCAAACAAGGGTAGAGAACCAGACGCGTAGTACATTTATTTATCCTGTAGAAAATAGAATGCAATCAAAGTTGATTTTCAAGTCCAATCCTGACTTCACACATTTTCAGGACAACCAGCGTTTTCACTAAGCCTGGAAAATCTATAAAGTCGCGAAAAAGTTATGCCTGGAAAATTTAAAAAAATCTGAGAACTTTAAAAAGTGCATTTTTGTGCGTTTTGGAAACTCAAAATGTCAAGGTGTTTACTTATCGAATGCGGCTCAAGCGCAACACTTAGAAGTTTATTATTCTAACTCACTTAACATTCAGTTCAATTCTTCTGCTGATCTCATTAATATATTTTCTCACTTTGTGTGTATTATGAATTATGATACTTATATAAGCAGATTAAAGTAGGACAAGCCACCGTGATGAAAATTTTGTAGTGTGCTTAGACATTTTACCATTTTACCAAAAAATATCGGCGCATCGGACATGCATAGTCACATAAGGGTAAGAAGCGTCTCTGTCTCTAACTTATTTCATACATTTCTAGCATGTTACTGAGGAACCAGGGCCAACTCATTTGGTATCGAAGTAGAGTTGAACGTACATGTGACAGAGCTCCAAGGTAAAGCCGGATAAATCGATCTTTGTATGGGTGGTCATCGATTGCCCAAAATTTTGTGGACTCATTAAAATAAAAAATTCGAAATAAGGCACTCCTTGATGCATTTTCGGGTTTTTCTTGAGTTACAAAAGAAGGATTGTTCAATGATAGGCATGTATATGCTGCGTGTCTGGGAAATTTAAAATTTCTTGCTTTTGAAATGCACCGAAATGTTTCTTCTATGAATTTCAAAAGTTTTCCTTACGTGACACGTCTATCATGAGACCGATGCACTTGGACGACTTCCTAAAAATTGTTCTGTTCTGCGTTGCAGTAGCGTATAATTTTGCGTCAAGGATAGCTAGAAAAGATCTCAACCTAATAAAATGCATGAAAACCCCTTTTTTGTTTCATGAATTTTTGAGATTTTAAGTCACTTCTGAACTGTTTTGTAGTGTAACTCAGTTTGACACACAATCATACCTGTACTTGGGGGAGGGTTTGGGGACCCCCCCCCCAACTTGGCCAAACATATACCCAACCTCCCCCCAGTTTAAAAAAAATTAAAAAAATTAGCGAAAAAGTGTATGTTTTTTTGGCCTTTTTTGGGCAAAATTTCGATTTTTTTCTACCCCCCCCCCCCCCCCCAACTGGTCGGAGGTCTTACAGGTATGCACACAATGTGCATGTAGCGCCAAAAACTTTGGCGTTTCAACCTTCTAACCGACACCAAAATGTATTCTTTTCATTTCCACGCACTTTTATCTAGTGAATAATCAGGCCCGTCAAGAAAGGGCGATTCCGGGTGGGGTTTTTAAGGCACTGCACCCATAATTTCAATTACAAGTTTTTTTGTACAAGATAAGCATTCTTGGTTCCGTAGAAACATTTTGTGATATTTTTTTACAAAGAACAAAAGGATTTTGTCGGCATCACCTGGTCAGGAAACTTCTCAGGCTCTAAAATCAGAAAACACCGAAAAATTTCCAGACTATGTATAATTCATATCACTGTTTTTTTTGTACAACACCCCTCTGTACTTGTACAAAGATTGAAGTCAAAAGTCTTTGTACATTTTAATTTTTTTTTGTACAAAAAATTTTCGTTTCGTAAATACTTTTTAGTAATCCTGAACCCAGTGATAACGTTAGTTTGAGATTTTTGAGCACTGAAAGGACAGGGAGGAAATCAAAACTACAAGAGAATTTATGTTCAAATTTTTTATCAGAAGTAAGGTTAGGATCAGGAATATTTTCAGGTTTGGTAGAAATAGAGGAAAAATAATCATTTAGCAAATCAGTTATTTATTTATCAATAGGACTGATTGCAATTATGTCTCTATAATTAAGATCATCAATAACCACCTAGATGCAGAAAGTTTACTATTCACATACTGATAAAATTGGTGTAACTCTCCAGCTTCAACAAGATTCATCTCTTTCATTATTTGATGCCTTTTGGTTTCTGATCTCAATTTATTTCTAGGTATGCTTGGATGCATTTAGATTTTTTTGTACAGGCCAGGTTGCCATGTGCAACTTGGGGAAAAATTTTAGTGGCACAGATAGATTTTTGGTCGCTCGCCCTAAAATCAATAAATAAGCTGTCAGGAGCTAGCTTTCTTAAACCTCATTTGATTCACGTCGGTTTTCAACTTTCAAAACTCAATTTTCTGAATTTTGGAATTTCGAACATCAGGATTCAATTTTGTATGCAGCTACGACGACAACATTGGCAATAGCTCGAGATCGTTCCTCCTGGAGAAAAAAATCTTTGTACATGTACAAAGATTGTCAAAATTTTTTTTTGTACAAGGGAAAAAATCTTTGTAGAGTACAAAAAAAGAACAGTGATTCATATAATTGGTTCATCCACTGGTTTCCAAAAAAATCTTGCTTTCTGGAGAAGTAATCTTCGGAAAAATGTTGAGGGTTTGACATTAAAAATTTGAATTTTGGTGCATGTTAAAAGACCAAAATCTCTATTTTTCAAACTTCTTTGTAATCATTTTGAACATGGAGCCGAATCTTAATTCAGAAGCATCATAGAAGTAATTTTCAGAAATTCTATGTTTGAATTGAAGTTTCTCAAATTTATGAAAGTATGAGTATATTTTTCATTTGTAAAATGATAAAGAAATGTTGAACAGGAAATATAGATTTTATATTTTTTCAATAAGTTATTTTGAAATTGATTTTCCAGCATTAAACTGTATTCTTCACCTCGCAATTTTCCGCTAAGATCATGAACTCGAGTGTTATCTGGAAGAAGGTTTGTACAGAAATACACGCAAAATCGTGGTTTTTTTAATGTACAGAAAAATTACTTAATACAAAAATTTTTGGCCGATCTTTGTGTAAGCATGGGGGAAAACCAGACGAAGATGGGGGAAAACCGGGCAATAAAAGTGGAATTATCGGAAATTGACATTTAGAGCATGTTGAGTACTTGCTAAGAACGTCTTATCCCAAGTTTGAAAGAATTAACAGCACTTTGAAAATTCAGTGAAATTTCGAAAAACCTCAACCATTTTTACGCATTTTTAAGGCACTTTTGGCGTCACGCAGTTGACCGTGTTGTGAAGTTGTGCAACCTCTGACATGTTCCACGTATAGACACCCCTAAGGCCTCTTCACAAAAAAAATTTCAGTTGTTGATGGCAATTTGTAGCCTATTGTAGGTTTTCAAATCGGGGGGGGGGGGTAAAAAAAAGAGTGTGGGGTAATAAAAAACCCAATCATTTTTGTTAAATTTAATTTAAAATGTTGAGTTTTTGGAGCTCTGTCATGTGTATTTTGCTGTTTTTTGCCAATATCTTCCACTGTGTGCTCATTTGGCAAAAGATAAAGCAAAGAAAAAAATTGTGGGGTAAAAACCAGGTGTGGAGAAAAAACCAACGTGGGGAAAAAACCAATATGATAATTTCATGCTGAATCTAGTTTTTTTTTAACAAATGGTTCAAAAGTCATTATGTGACTATATTTCATCGAAACTAATCATAAGGCATAGCTGGGAATCAAAAAATCGTTTGAGTTTTTTCTCAACATGATTTTTTTCTCCCATATTTCGGAAAACCTATTTTTTAAAACTTTTACCTTATTTCTGGCTCCGCCAAAACTTGACCAATATTTTTTCATTTGTTTGCTACATGCCTCTATACGACCCACGAAAAATGTGACACAGCTTCTCCCCACATCTATTATGGTTATGTATAAATCGAGAAAAACGGTTTTTCGGTTTTTTTTCCCTGTCAAAGATACTCGCACAAATAACACGCTAGAGTTGAAGCAATTTTTCATTTGTAAACAAGATAAAAACTAGCCTCCGATCAAGCCTCGCACATGGAACTCCTGACGAATCGATGAGAATAAAAAATATACACGAATTTAGAATTTCAATGCAGAAGATATGCTGCTCAATTTCCCAGTTTGCGTTGCAATTTTTTTTCTGCACTCGGCTTTCTGCACAGTGCAGAAAAGCCAAAAAAAGTTTCTGCACTACTGTTTTCTCCTGTTACAATACAATAATAGTTAATATAGAAAACAACAAATTAGACGTGTAATTCATTGATATCAGAAGTGCGTACACATAGCATCAAAATTTCAGATTTTTTAGATTTTTTAGGTATTTATTACTAGACGTTTTAAAGTTTTAAAATGAGAAAAGTAATTGATTTTAAAAATTCAGAATCAATGACTGACACACAGAAGAATATTATGTGATTAGACACATGACTCAAAAATTCTGCACTAATGCAAAAATCACAAAAAAAATTCTGCACGAAGCCTAAAAAGTTCACTGTGCAGAAAATAACACTGTTGCGAAATGATGATCCAACCAATCGAGCAAAAGCCAAATAATCAGGTAAAGTCAAGAAACCTTATGTATAGCAGGCAACAATTTATTCTGAAATATTTATTTATCCACTGGTGGAGGATCCCAGCTACAATGTCATTTCAATTCATATTCACATATTGAAAAGCAAAGCCTATATATTTTTTTCTTCAATTTTAGGTTACGAATTCCATTCTAGCAGCGATGTAGAGATTGAATTAAAGCGTACATGTAACGGGGCCCCGAGCTCTGGGGGGGGGGAGGGTCGAGCGACTTTTTTGGGGCCGAGAGTCAGTAATTCCCAAAATTGTGGGGGAGGGGTCTCGCAAGGAAAAAAAAATCGATTTTTTTAGGAAAAAAGTTCGAAAAAATAGGTTTTTCTAAAAAGACCGAAAAATGTATTTATGGCGTGAAGCGCCCACAAAATTCAAATTTTTGACCATTTTTTGTTCAAAAGTTGGCATTTTTCATCAAAGATTTGACATTTTTTAGTATTTTTCCGACCAAAAGTATGGGGCTCCCTGCGGCTACCATATGGCTAGCCACAGGGCCGTGCGCAGGATTTTTTCATGTGGGGCGGACTAGATTTTTTCACTGAATAGCCCCAGAAAATGTTGATCTTACGCAGGTATACAACTGTGTGCATCACCGTTTTTTTTCCTCGAAGATTTTTTCCACATGTGGACCGGACCCAAAATTTTTTTCCTCATTTACCAAAAATTTTCCACATTTTCGAAAACGCTTATAATGTGGCTACGGATGCTTTTTTATGCATTTTAGGAGCGTACTCAAGCATTTTGTTGTATTTGTAGTCAGAAACCTGCAAAAATGAGGGAAAAATTGAGAAAATTCTGGTTATGTTAGTCAAAATGAGCTCATGAAGAATATATTGGTGTTCTATAGAAGCGGATAAAGCAAGTTAACGATAGAGTTCTCACGAATTTATCTGCTATCAACATTTCTTTGATTCCGATTAAAATCATCTAATTTCATTTAGTTCTTGGTCCGGCGCGGAGCGCCAGAAAAATTTTTTGATTTTCACTTTCTAAAACGCTGGAAAATGAACCTTCATAACGTTGGGAAATAAATTAAAATCAGACTGATGAAGCGTAATTTGCCTCCCATTCCGGCGCGAAGCGCCGGAAAAATTTTCGGGTTTCTGTATTCTAAAACGCTGAAAAATAAATCTCTCCAACAGATAATTCGTGAACAAATGTTTTAAAATCGCGTTCTAGAGTAATGTCTTCAATTTCCACCTTCAATAAACGCAAAAGTTCAGATTGCAAACGTTTAAAAAATTCTAATCATCGAGAGATAAATTGAGAGATTTGATTAAAAATCTCTATTTTCGGCGACATAATTGACTGTAAACGATTAGAAAATGAAACGAGCTAACTTGATTGATAGAAACTGTTGAGCATTAATAAATAAGTCGAAGTAGATATGCTAACGACCGCGCCTGATAGAATATAGTTATCATTATACCCATGACCGGCGCGAAGCGCCGGAAAATTTTGAGATTTGGACCTTTTATAGTCCACCGAAACGCATCTTTTCGGTTTAGAGTTACTGCCTCAATAGGGGGGGGGGGGGGGCGGCCGCTCCCCCCCTTGTGCACGGCCATGGCTAGCCATAAGATTGGAAAATCCTGGGGGCGGTCGCCCAATGGCTAGCCACATGGCCGACAATTTCTGGGGGGGGGGGGGGTTCACATAGCACTTCCCCCAAATTACATGTATGAATTAAAGATGTCTATAATTGCTTTTTCCTAAAGGAAATGTGTAAAGTCGAAAGTTGTCTAAATTTTTGTTCGAGAAGTTGTGCTAACAATTTTCAATTTTTCGATTTGTCAAGTGCCGAAAATGTGAATATCAATCAGTTCCCTATCCCACTGAATGAAACGAGAAAGTTCAGAATTTATATTTATTCATCAGTGATTGACAAGAAGTTTGTTGCAATCGAGGATAATTCGCGTGCGTTCGATGCAAATTAAGGTAGTTTATGGTATATACTCAGATTTTGCGTTTTCAGCCCCTACAACGCCCTAAAATTGACGAAAATTGAGTCTTCGACCACTCAAAAACTTTGTGCCAATTGGCACAAACGCTCAAAATTTGTTTTGCCATTCCAAATTTTTGTGTGCCAAAAAGCATGTTTTGACACAAAAAAAATCAAAAAATCCCGACAGATGCTTTATTTCTTGAGCCTGGTTGAACATTCTAGCAGCGAGTAATTTACCAATCATAATTATTCGTCGAAAGAGATTGTTTTCAAATAATCTGAACCATTAAAACGCGGCAGGTATTTTATCATGTATTTGAATATCAGTAGCGACGCCACAAAAAGTTCATGTACTTTAATATTCTAGAACGCTCAAAAATTAATCCCTTCAACATTTATTTCCAGAATAAAAGGTATAATCTCTCGGCGAATTCAATTGATTTTAGTCTGGTAGACTAAAATTGAAAAAAATAACGAGAACTTCTGCCATTGTCCTGTGATTTCTGCGATTGTTCTATGCTGATGGTGTTTTAATCATTTTCCAAATGAAGAAAGTTAATGTTCACAAAATTCGAAAATTTTTAAGGTGCAGAAAGATTGTGCGAAAATAATCGAAAAAATATCTTGATCTTTGTCAAATACTTCAAAAAATAACACAAGAGAAACATTTATCTTAAAAGTTATAAGTACTAGCTAGGAGGACATTTTCTAACCGTGAGATAGAAATAATATCAAGAATTATAAATAATTTGTAATCCAGCGCGAAGCGCCGAAAAATTCCCATCATTTTCAATTTTAAAACGCATAAAATGCATCATCGGACAGGAAACTCTATGAACTAATCAAAAGGGCCATCAGGTTCTTGCTTGCGTGCAACTTGGAACGAAAAATTCGTTTAACATGCCAAAATTTGGTTGCTGTGTAATGTGTGCAAAAAACTGGATCAAGCACCAAAAATATGAATTTCAGTTTCTAATCCCACTTAAAATAAAGAGTCAGAGAACGTTCCGAATTTCTATTTATTTATCAGTCATTGACAGTGTATTAATTTGCTGCGATAATGCAGATTATTAGCTTCCTGTTTAAAGGAGATATAACTTTGTTGGGAAAAATTCCGAGAGGTTTATTCTAAATTGGAAAAATTTAACTCTGGTCAAGTGCTGTCTTTTCGAACATGAACAGCATATTCACTAGTATCGCGTGTATGCATATAAATACTCTTAGTTATTAGCATCGTTCAATCTCTTTGTATTCTTTTTTACATTCTTTAGCGCTGCTGCGAAAATCATTATAATTAAAATATGTGGATCCAACTTCATTTTCCAGCTTCAATTTGTCTTTTAGTCGCTCAATTAATTGTTTAAAACTGCGTTTAATTCAGACTTTCTGAAGTTTGATTTTTCTATCCGGTGTACTGACGTATAGATAAAATAGGCTACCCAAATTTATTATCTCTAGTCCAAACATTGATACCTTTAAAACTAGACTTATAAAATTCTTAGAGCTTAATTGCGTGCAATGACCTTGTTTATAAAATCATCGTTATTGTATTATGTTCTTCTCGTTTTGTAATAAATTATTTCTTAGTCTCCTTTAAAAAGGAAATTTAGTCTTTGAAAAGTCAAAAAAAAATCAAAAATTTTTTTGTGTCATCCCAATTTTTTTGTACCAAAACTGATTTTTACATAACGCTTTTACTGGGATAAAACTCTTGAAATCGGAGAAAAAACTGGAATTTTCTGAAATTCGTCTGAGTTTTGACATGCACGATGAACTAAATTATGTAGAATATTTCTCATAAGACTGAGTTTTATACTTGAGCTGTTCTTCGATTAGAACAACAAATCTTGCTTAGAAGTAAAGAAATTTATTAATTGCGAAAAATAGCAATAGTAAATACGGATAATTAACGATAAGCCAAGCTTCAAAAACCGGATTAATTTTGATCGAAAATATAGGACACACTGTTCGGACGAATTATATCACCAGGCAGACAACCCCACGGGGAGGGGTAGGAGGGGGTATTACCTCTACCTAAAGCCCCAAAAATTTATCACTGGGTGCCTAATTTTGAGGCTAAATGAAATGTTTAATGGACATTTAGCTGCACTATCCCCACAAATTTTCAAATTTACTTCTACCTGAAAAATCTGACCTTGGGGACCTCTGTCACCAGGTAAGGAATCCCAAACATCAATACATGTACAAAAGTCATGTTTTGAAGCATTTGTGATCGACTTTGACTTCTACAATTTAAACACGGTGAGCGCGCGATAAATTTTTCTGACACTTTCGTTTTATTCGTTCAGTGTTTTGTTGAGACTTTTCGACAGATGTGTTTTTTATGGAAATGTTGTTATTAATTTTTAGTTTGATTTTAAATATTTGCCGCATCATAAATCATACTTCTATATGTCTCCATTTCGAATTCAGATGTCGTTTTCCAGTCGTTTTTCACGGAAGGCGGATGAACAACAAAATACGGTTGAAAATTTATACAGGTAAGCAGCCTTCTTCTGAGGGTGAAGATGAACGGAAGATGTTTAGCCGAACTTTGATTTTTTCAGACAGTCGCAGCCATCTTACTCCAAGGCTGGTGGATTTTTAACTGAAGATAGTCGAAATTTCGAGCAAAACCTTAAATGGAAGAGGAAATACTGCGATTTTTCTGATAGCGAGGACGACGAAAATGACAAACTTGAAATTCCCGGCGAATCCTCCTCCACCATCGACAACGATAATAATAATGAAGGTGGATTTTTGAGCGGATACGCAGAAGATGGCGGCCGAATTTGCCGAGATTGCGAAAAATCGTTTTCCAGTTCGTATTTATTGACCTACTTTAAACACCCGGTTTGCGACGATTGCAAGTACATACAAATTTTATTTCGCAATTCTCAGCGATGAAAGCGATAATTTATCTTAAAAAATATCAACGATACATTTTAACGCGATTTCTGTTCAACGATAGTCTGTAAATCCACCTTTGTTAATTGTCGAAATTCGTTAGAATGTTGAAATGTTTTACGCAAAATATTGTAGTTTTTTAAATTCATATTTATTTTCTAGAAATACTAAAGATGTGCACTTATTGATAACTCGTACAGACGCAAAGCAGGAATTTCTGCTGAAAGATATGGATTTTGATAAGAGAAAGCCTCGTCTCAGATTCATATCTAGGAAGAATCCTCATAATGCGCGTTGGGGTGATATGCGACTGTATTTGAGATCTCAGGTAAGTTCGTTTTGTCTTTATTATTTATTGTTGAATGCCTTCTCGTTATTTTTCAAGGTTGAAAAACGCGCTGCCGAAATTTGGGGTTCTATAGAAGCAATGCAAGAAGCTAAAGAACGACGAGACGCTAATAGAACAACATTGAAGCATAAAAGATTCGAGAAAAAATTGAAACGTAAGGATACCTTTATTATCACCATTGTCCAGGTGTGAAGAAGATGCAGGGTTGTCCAAAAAACTAATTTGTGTAAAAAACCTGTATCTTAGCCAGGCAAGTTCAATGTATCGGATTTTTTTGCATTGCACAGCGTGGACTCTTGTTTCATACCTCGTAATTTGCGTATCTATAATTGCAGTATACCATAAGCTGCATTCAATAAAACTACTGCTTTTTGATGCCAATTTTACTCTATTTTAAAATCAAGTTGTCGGTGATATACGGCTATTTCAATGTTAGCTCACTGTAAAAATGCTTCATCTCTAGTTTAAAGTGAACAGACTGAACAATGAGCGTCTGGTTTCTAAGCTACCGTCGTTGATTTTGATTATCATGAGAAAAAGTACTGTTTTTCTCAAATTTTCATTACCTTATTGATTAAGAGCTGCTGAACGATCCGAAATTCGCTTTAAGTCGAATACGAATCGAATATTCATAGATAATGGTCTCATCCAGAGTTTTCCTTTAGAACTGAGCATAGAATTTTTTATTTTTTAATATTTTTTTCATATTTCTATTTTCTTATTTTCTACCAAATATTCCATGTAAAACAACAAAAATTTCCTTACGCTATACGCACTAACCAAACCAGTCTGTGATTCTTAAGCAGGCATGAAATTCTAAGATGTGATACTGGAGTAATTTTGATATCGAACGCAAAAAGCCGGGAGTGGAATCCGAGATTTGCATTTGTTGCTGTACGGAAATAGTTTTAGGCGGGCCGTCTTTTTCTGGACCACCATCATGTCCAACAATAAAATTCACTCCAGACATTTGAAATTTTTAAACTCATATTTTACTCTACTACCATCGAATATTATAGAACTTAGGCAACAGGTCCGCAGCGATTTGTATGCAAAACCTTTGAAATCTCACGAGCATGAATACGGTGAAGAAATATGTGATACAGGCAACACGTTCTACAAATTGTGTAAAACTTGCTCGCACAAATTTGAATACGAGAAGTTGTGATTTCTATAGTATTACTGTGTACTTGTGTTGATATAGCACAATGGAATGTGTGTTATATCCATTTTCTCGTGTTTTATTAGGCCACTCCGGCTCTGATTGTTCAATTCATAATTTCGTTTTTGATTGTTAATTTCGTAGGAATAAACATTTTAAAATATCTTTCATTTTATTGTCATTCTTTATTCATAAGCGGTATTTTGAACATTTTTCGATTAATTTGTGTGCGGGATATCCGCGTAATACTTTTTCGTCTGCTTTTAATGTCGACAAACTTTGATCGTGATTAAACATAGGTTTCAGTTTTAGGTATGTCAGACCTCGTGTTCTGTAAATTACCTTTTTTGGCGGGTGAATGGGCTAAAATTTACTGTAGCATTTATGAGTGTAAAGTGCGTATTAGGAATATAGCATTGCTCGATACATCAAATTTTGAAAGCAAAAATTAATTTTTTCCCCACGAAAATCACTATATCTACTGCCAAACCCCAAAGGTACCAGAAATTTCCTTACGAAATAGTCTTCTATCTGCCGACGAAAATTTATATACTGGAAGTCGCACGACTTTTGAGTTTGAACACCATCTTATTGCATTTTCTGATAATTGCTATCGTGATTGTGAATGGGGATAATTAAAACTATAACAGCTTGATAAATTTCGAAAAAGAGACATTAGGGAAACTTTAGTAATATGGAATATCAAGAATTCCCAAACTGTATAAGAAATAAATTTGCAGGGCTACAGCATTCTAGAGTTAGCAATTTTTGCATTGAAAATGCGGTCTGGGCATAAAGTAACTTTATTATTGTCCATTCATTAAATACGGAAAACAATGCGCTATAATGTGGTATGAAAATGGTTTTCGGATTTTTCATTTTACACTTATCAGGAAGTTTTAAAATGCCAAAAATGAGACGGTAAAAATGGTGGAAAGGCTGGAACTATGTGAACTGCTAAAGCTCAGAAGAACGGAAAATTTCCCCGTACAGTGGATAGATCACAATGTGTCCTACTTGCCTACAATAAGCGACCAAAGTTCATGTTCTGTTAGAGTGTTAAATTCACAGAAAACTGCTGACTATTCCAGTTAATAAATTTTAATTTTCAATTCTTGATCAACAAAAGTTGACTTTTCCCGAAATTTTATGTTTCAGATTAGATGATAGCAGGCTTTTTTGTTTTGAATATCAGGACCAAATGGCCCTTAGGCCTGAATTTTTAGGGGCCAAAAATTCGTAATTAAGAATAGGCTTGTAACACTAGTGATGTTCCGAAAAAGCTAAACGTTGAATATCAATAGTTAGTGAATGAAAATTTTTGATTGTGATTGTGTGAGTGATTGAGAAACGATACTTGATTTGTGCATAAAGAGCCACGCTCGATCCAAATTCAAATTAATAATGATCACTAAGGGCGGTAAGTTTGTTGGCGGATTAAAGGCCGATTATAGTAATCGGAGATTAAGCGTCGCTCATAATCCAGGATACCCCAGGTTTAAATGGCCGATTATATCTGTTTTTGCGATTGCATAGTCGGTTTAGTAGTTGAAAAATCTAAAACGAGGATGAAGCAGAAAATCAAGTTTAAACGAGAATCAAGTATAAATTCGCCATTCCATGGATAGATCGAATTCGATGGAAGCATATTCGAATGAGAAGTTCGGGTTGCGATTTGAACTGTGTAAGGACACTGCAAGAGAGCTAATTGGATAAAAAATTTTATGAAAATAGAACAGAAACAAAAAAAATTTTTCAAGAACAAAATTTTTTAAAAACAGAATTTTTTAAATAAGAATTCTAAAAAAAATTTTAATAAAAAGTTGGAAAACCTATAGTAAATAATTTTTTTTATTTTCTTCAAAATAATTCAATTTCTTCAGAATCAAAATTATTGTTTTTCTATGGACACGTGGATTTTGAAGTGGATATCACGAAAAAAATGATAACGATAAATTGATGACAAAAGACGACGTACTGAAGGAAAAGCTGTACACCTACACTATAGACATACCTGTACAACCCCTATCGCTTTATCTGGTACCAGCTAGTCGGAAGAGTTGGTTGGTTCCCGAATCGTTTTCGTGGTTGCCATGCCAAACAAGGGATGCATAGTACATTTATCGTGTGGAAAATGAACAGAATGCAATCAAAGTTGATTTTCAAACTTGATCCAGAGTCAACACATGTTTAGGGCATAGCAGTGTATCCAGCGAAACTGGAACCTATAAAGTCAGAGGAAAAAATGATGCCTGGAAAACCTGAAAAATTTTGATAACTTGGAAAAGTGCATTTTTGTGCATTTTAGAAAGTCAAAATTTCAAAATTTTCCATTGCATACCATTGGAGTTTATCCATCAGACTCAGCTCAAAGGCAGCATTTAAGTCAAGTAATGTAACTCAATTAACATTTAATTCAATTCTTCTATATATATTTTCTCACTTTGTGGGTGTTATGAATTAAGATAGTTAGGCTGATTAAAATGTATATGGCGTATGGCACTGTATCCTTAATTCCAATTACGTGTTTTTTTTCTGTACAAGGCAAACATTTTTGGCTCAGTACAAACATTCTTTTGGTATCTTTTCACAGAGCGCTTTGTCGACATTACCTGGTCAGGAAAATCTTCCCCAAGCTCAAAAATCAACAAACATCCAAAAATTTCCGGACTCTATTGATAATCCTTCGGATTGATCCATCCATTGTTTTCCCCAAATTCGTGCTTTTTGGAGAAAAAATATTGGGAAAAATGTTGGGGGGTTTGGCATAAAAAATGTGATTTTGGAGCATGTTAAAATTCAAAAATCTCAATTTTTCAACTGTTTTTTAAATATTTCAAGTATGAAGCGGAGCCGAATTTTAATTCAGAAGCATCATAGAGGTAATTTCCAGATATTTCAAGTTTGAAGTTTTCAAATCTATGAAAGCGCGAGTATATTTTTTAATTTGTAAAGTGATAAAGAAATGTTGAACTGAAAATTTGGACCTTGTTTATCTTTAACAAGTTATTGGAAAACTGATTTTTCAGCATAAAGCAGTATTCTTCAATAACATCTGACGTAGTCACACAGGGCCGTGCGCAGGACTTTTTATGGGGGGGGCGGACTAAATTTTTTTACTGAATAGCCCCAAAAATGTTGATTTTACGCGATATACTGTGTGCATGCTGCCTCAACGGGGGGGGGGGGCGGCCGCCCCCCGCCCCTCCCCAGGTCACATATGAATAAGAGACATCTCTAACTTATTTCATACATTTCTAGCATGTTAGACTAATAACTGAGAAAGCAGGCCCAACTCAATTGGTATCGAAGTACGGAATTGAACCATACATGTGACAGAGCTCCAAGATGTAGCTGTATCAATCGACCTTTTCGTGGATAGTCATCGATTGCCCAAAATGTTTTGCAGTCATTGAAGGCAAAAAATCAGGGTTTTTTTTGCACAGGCCACGGTTGTAATGTGCAACTTGGGGAAAAATTTTGGTTGCACAGATAAATTTTTAGTTGCTCACTCAAAAATCGATAAATTTGCTTAAATTCATCGGAAAAACCATCGCAAACTAGTTTTCTTGACATTTCATTCGATCCGCGTTGGTTTTAGGCATTTAAAACCCAATTTTTTGAGTTTTGGAGACCAAATGAAAAAGTTAATATGACTAGACTAGAGTAATTAGTTCGGCGCGCAGCGCCGAAAATTTTTTCTGGATTTCAATATTCTGGAACGCTGGAAAAGGAATCTTTTCGCTTTTTATTTCCCAGACAGAAGGTTTGATTTCTTGGTGAATTTAATGACTTTTTAGTGGGACAAACTGAAATCCAAAAACTAGGCAAGCGGCTTTCAACCGCCAAAAATTTCTAGCATTGTCTTACACTCAAAATGTTTTAATCACATGAAAGTCAAAATTCAAATTTTTTGTGAAGATCGCAAAAAATTTTGGGAAAATTATCAAGAAAAATGTTGGTTTTCATCAACTTCGTCAAAAAAAAATACAGGATGAAACATTTAACCATAATATCATGATAATTAGAATCTTTAAGCACTAACTAGAATGACCTTTTCTAACCGCGCACTATAATAATATAGAAAATTATAAATGAATTGAAACCCGGCGCGAAGCGCCGGAAAATTGTCACTTTTTTCTATTTTAGAACGCATAAAAATGCATCTCCGGACAGAAAACCCAATAACCTTAAAAAAAGAGCAGTCAGGCCTCAAGTTGCACTGTGCAACTTGGCAGAAAAAATTTGGTTGCACAGCCCAAAATTTGGTTGCTGTGTGCAAAAAAAAACCTGCAAAAAATCGAAATAAGAAATTGCTGTCTAAAAACTATTAAAGAATATCCAAAATGCTCATGACCAAGTCATGCATAAATGCCTCACTGGATTCCATTGGTGGTCAGTGATCATGATGGTTAATTCCCTGATCAATTAGTTCAATTTCCTGGATGTTTTATTAATTCTTTTTTTAGTTGGTTGTTTAGTTGATTGGTCAGTGGTAGTTGAGAATGGTTTCTTGATTAGTTGGTTCTTAGACACTGTGATTTGATTGGTAATTTCCTAACGGGCTGTTTAGTTGGCTGATTCACAAGTAAGTTGCCTCATTGATTTCTTTGTTGGTTGGTTAATTTCCCGATAGTTTAATTTTGGTTATATAATTCTCAGATTAATGCCAGATGGTCGATTTCCTGATGTATCTAGTAATTAGTTGGTTGATTTCCTAGTCAGCTGGTTGATTCCTTGATTGATTAGTTGGTTCATTGATTCTCTGGATTATTGGTTGATCCCCAATTGGTTGGTTAGTTGATTTCTTGATTGGTTAGTTGGTCCATTCATTTATTCTCTAGCTAGTTCATTCTCTGATTGGTTGCTTGGTCGTTTCCCTAATTGGGTAGTTGGTTTATCAGTTCCCTGGTTAGTTGTTCTCTCAATTAGTTGATTGGTTCATTGATTCACTGACTGATTGATTGATTGACTTACTGATTAATTGATTCACTGACTCCCTGACTGACTGACTGGTTGGCTAATTGATTCACTGGTATTTTTGTTGATTCCCTGATTGGTTGGTTGGTTGATTGATTCCTTGATTGGTTTATTGCTTTATTGGTTCCATCATTGGTTAGTTGATTTCCTGATTGATTGGTTTGTTGATTCCCTGGTTGGCTAGTTGATTTCCTGATTGGTTGGTTGGTTGATTCTCTGGTCGGTTGAATAATTCAATTATTGGTTGGATGATTCATTGATTTCCGGGTGGGTTGAATGATTCCCCGATTGGTTGCTTGGTTGTTTTCCTGATTGGCCGGTTGGCTGATCAGGTTGTTTCCTTGATTGGTTCATTGATTCCCTGGTTGGTTAATTGATTTACCGATTGATTGGTTTGTAGCTTTACTGACTCCCCGATTGTTTCGTTGAATAATTCCCTGATTGGTTGGCTGGTTCATTGATTCTTTAGTCGGCTTGTGGATTTCTTGATTGGTTGATTGATTCGTTGATTTTCTGATAGGTTGAATGATCCCTGATTGGTTGGTTGGTTGTTCCCCTGATTAGTAGGCATACCTGTACTTGAGGGGGAGTTGGGGGGGCCCCCCAACTCGGCCAACCCTGTACCCAAAATCATTTCCCCCCCCAACCCCCCCCCCTCCAGTTTGGAAAAAAAAATTTTTTCTAAAAAGTGTATGTTTTTTGGCCTTTTTTGGGCAAAAGTTCGACTTTTTCCTACCCCCCCCCCCCAAAATTGCGGATTTACCCCCCCCCCCCAACTGGTCGGAGGTCTTACAGGTATGTTAGTAGGCTAGTTTATTGATACCCTGGTTCGCTAATTGACTTCCTGATCGGTTTTCTGTTGATTCTCTGAGTGATTGGTTGGTTATTTCCCTGGTTTTTCGGTTGATTGATTCTCTGATTGCTTAGCTGGTTGCTTCATTGATCCCTGATTGTTTGGTTGTTTGTTTTTCTGGTTTTTTGGTTGGTTGCTTCATTGATTTCCCAGTTGATTGGTTGATTCCGTGATTGTTGGCTTGGTTGTTTCCCTGACTGGTTCATTGATTTACTGATTAATAGATTCAGTAATTCCCTGACTGATTGGTTAGTTAATTGATTCCCTGATTGCTTGGTTCATGTCTAAATTCTCTATCCCATTTTCTCTTAGTTATAATCGGTCCACGCACAAAACATGATCTGGTGCTGAGAATCAAGTCATCTGTCACCAGGGTCGCCTCCTCTGGTACCGAGTTGCATCCAGTTGAACCTATTGTCCAGGTATGACTATAGACAGTATACGTTGGACAGTTTTCAATCAGCGATTGTACTTTTAATCCTGGATTATACGGTTTTAGTCGGTGATTATATTCTTAATCGGCGATTATGTAACCGTTCTTTACATACATGTAACGGAGCTCCGAGGTCTGGGGGGGGGGTTGGAGCACTTTTTTGGGGCCGGGGGTCAGTAATTCCCAAAATTTTGGGGGGAGGGGTCCCTGAAGGAAAAAAAATTCGATTTTTTCCATGAAAAATGTCCGAAAAACGGTTTAAAAAGTAGTAATTTTTGTCTAAAAAATGATGAAATATGTACTTATGGCGCGAAGCGCCGAGAAAATTGACGTTTTTGACCATTTTTTATTCAAAAAATGACATTTTTCATGGAAAAAATGACATTTTTCAGTAAACTATGGGGGTCCCTAGGGCTACCATATGGCTAGCTATAGGATTGGAAAATCCTGGGGGGGGGTCGCCCAATGGCTAGCCATATGGTCGACAATTTCTGGGGGGGGTTCCCATAGCACTTCCCCCCCCCCCAATTACATGTATGGTTCTTTAATCGGCTGACGAACTTACCGATTATTTTAATCGCCTATTAAATTGTAATCCACGATTACATAATCGGGGATTAAACGTAATCCTGGATAATTTTAATTGGCCAACAAACTTATGGCTCTAAGTCTAAAACCAGCGCCCAGCAGTGTAAAATTCAAAGATTTTGGCTTTCTAAAACGCACCAGAAGATGCCCTTTTATTCTTAAATTTGTGAATAAAAAAATTGTTCCTGCGTTTGGTAACGTCCAGTCGATTGTACCACAACTTGGTGCCCATCATAAGTTAGCGCCATGTATTTTACTCTGGCGACTATGCGATGATAGAAAAACTAATTTATAAATTTCAAAGTACATACCGCTGTCAGATTGATGACAAAAACATTGATTAAAAAAGGAAAGGCATATAGTTACACTAAGTTTACAAAAATCTGCTAAAGTAAATAGAGTAGATTATAGATGAAATTATAATGTAATAGTCAAACACTTGAAATCACTGATTTTTTGGTTTATCCCAGTTTGTTATTGACAAATTTTAAGTAAAATCCAAGTATTATTCGAGACAACATAAGTGGAAATTAAGTTTTGAAATGAATGTATATACTGGAAATTCGTTACCTACACAGCAGACTGTTTTTCGAGTGGGATTGGATAAATTCCGAAGAAATCGCAAAGACAGACATTGAAAAAATTTACTGGTATAAAATCTTTGAGACGAGTAATTCATTTCACCTAAAAAATGGTACTATTAATACAGTCAGATGAAAATAAAAAAAGAAAAAACAAAGCAATCAGAAAATGTCAACCACAGGAAAGGATCAACTGAAAATAACGACGGAAAAAACTGCAAGTCTGTCAATGTTCATCATTAGTCGTCGACAGAGGTCCCCAAGGTCAGATTTTTCAGGTAGGGGTAAAGTTGAAAATTTGCGGGAGTAGTGTGGCTGAATGTCCACTAAACACTTCATTTTGTCTCAAAATTAGGCACTCAGCGATCAATTTTTAGGACTTTAGGTAGGGGTAATACCCCGCTCATACCCCTCTCGTTGGGGTTGTCTGGTCCTCGACTTTTTACTTGATCAGTTTGAATTTATGTAATTTAAAAATTAGTTTGATTTGATTTCGTTATCGCCTGTTCAACGAATCTATTTAGTTCTCTGACTTTCCTACTTTTATTCGTCATTTGCGTTAAAAGTTTTCTGTAAAATGTTCGGATGTCCGTATATCAGTATATTTTTCATATCCTGATGTCCGAAAATGCGGATATCTAGTGAACATTACGAACTAGGACAATAGGTTTGGTCTCCAGCAGTAGATTGTTCAGATCTTAAGATCAAAAGCTGATTCCATCGAATAGAATATACCGATGCACAGAAATATAAATATTTAAATCATAACATCGACAGTTTTGTGCTTGTGTTTTACTATGTCGTCCCAAAAAGTGTGTAACCACTGATATTAGATACTCCACTGATACTCCAAAAAGAACGAACATTCCCATTTTTACATAATGAAACTAGCGTAATCATGCTCCCTATCCATATTTCCATCTTGCACGCAGCCAACAAAACTTTTGAGCTGACTGGTACAAATGAGTGACTAATGTATACAGGTATGAGTATGACGTGCATAACAGTCGAGTGAAACTGAAACTGGTACCATCGAAAAGTGAATATTGTTTTACTGTAAATCAGTACTAATCAACAGACAGAATTTTAAAATTCACATTATGCTATTCAGTGATGTTCATCGGATGTCTGGATACGAAAAAAATATCCGGATATCCTAATATTTTATGAAAAACTTCGACACAAATGACGAATAAAAATAATGAAGTCAGACGACAAAATAGATTCGTTAAACAGTCGAGTTAAATCGAATCAATTTAATTTTTGAATGACATAAATTAGAGGTGATCCAGTGAATAGTTTGAGAGCTAATAATAAATATTTTATGCTTTCACTGACAAACTCGCGAGTTTTGTGTCTTTATTTTCAATTATCCTCCTCTTTGGTTTACGGTTTTGTAATAAATTTTCAGCACATCCAGTTCAAAACGTGAATAATTTCCATTATGTTGTCTGGTATAATTCATGGATTGTAATTAAAATCTGTCAATAAGAAATTGAGATGAACAAAATGATTAGTGATTTCAAGTTTGTCCATCACAGAATACAAATTTCATCTGTAATCTACATTGTTTACTGTAGCAGTTTTTTTGAAACTGTGTCACTCCATTCTTTCTTTTTTTCTAATAAATGTTTTTTTCTTTAATCCAACCGCGGAATTGATTTTGAAATTTATGAATTAATTATTCTATTCTGCCACATGGGCGACAAAGTAAAATACGAGGCGCTAAATCACGATGGGCCCTAAGTTGTGATCCAATCAACTAGAGGCGCCAAATACAGACACTGTTTCTCTTATTTACACTTGACGAAAAAAGATTTGAGCGTTTTCCACAAATGTGGGAGAAAAAATCGGTCGTCAAGATCAGAAAAGTGACTTGTGGTGCGTTTTAGAAAATCAAAATCTCTAAATTATTCAGCGTTGCGCGCTTTTTTAGACATAGCTATCATTATTAATTTGAATTTCAATCAAGCGCGGGTTACAGGAAATCAAGTGCCATTTTGCAGTTGATATTTAATTGTTTTAGTGCATCTTTTCACGAATATTAATTGATATTACACGTTTTTTCAAGAGGTAGTTTTTAACTTAAACTTTTCTGATGATTTTATTCTCATTTTTTCGCACTCGATCATTGCATACCTATAATTATTGGAGGGGATTGAGGAGAGTCTTCAACATAATCGGACCTAGTATCCAAATGCGGCCCACCCCAACTCGACAAAATTGGACAAAAATAGATTTTCTAGCTTTTTTGGGAAAATTATCCTAATTTTCGGCTTTTTTCGACTTCTTTGGAGTTTTTTGGAACCCAAAAAATTATGGGAAACCCCCACACCACGAATTTGGCGTTTACCCCACCAACTGGCCGGACCTTTTACAGGCATGTATCATTGTTACGCTAATGAGGCAATTTGAAATAAGAAATTTTTAAAAATCTATTATCATCTCAGTGATGACATCGAATAATATTTGGCTTAGTTTTCAGTTTAAAGTTTAAAACAAGTGAACACACAAGTCGGTTTTGTCAAATTTGTATGACACGGATCCGAACTCGCCGAAAACTCGGTTATTTAGGTGTAAAAAAATATTCAAGGAACATGGCTAGCGCTAATTTGTTTCAGATCTTTCCATGCGATCTTTCCTCAACCAGTTGCGTTGCGCATCCTCCACGTCGACCGTCGTTGAACAATATCCACCCCAACCGTCGAAAAAACGTTTCAACAAATTTTGGTACTACGACAGATTGCACAAAGTCGGCTTTTATACTTTGATAAGCTTGTTCTGTTTGGGCGGAGTGGCTTTCTTTGTGAAAGCGTACTATTGGTATAATTATTCGCTGCCAAGTCTAGCCGAAGAATTACAGAAAAACGCCGAGTATCTCGAAGAAGAAGGTCAACCGGACCCGGAGAATAAAAGGAGTCGAAATCGTTTTTGAACAAAAAATTGCGAACTCGCTAATTAATTGCGTCTATAGAAAGGTAAAAAACGAGTAGTTTTTCTGTTTTTTTCTTTTCTTTTTTCGGAAACTTCTCTTTTTTATTCTTTATTTCTTTTTCATTTCGATGGTTTGCTCTTGCGTGTCTTTGTTTTAATTTTTACTTTTCTCTGATTTTCGTTACTTCTTTTTCATTTATAAAATACTTGTAAAAGCGACGTCAGCAAGACGCCAAAAAAAGATCACGCCCCTTTTCAATTTCACTCTAATTAGCAAATAATCGAATGCGATTTGCATTACTTATGTAATCAAAGTATGTCAATACAGGAATCTCAACATGTTCGAATTTCCTATCAGTGTAATTTCAAATATAAGATGCTGTGCTTTTGTGAATTATTCCGAGATCGTCGATGTTGTTTCTTGGTTTAAAGTTGAAAATACTTACACAAAAATGTTTCCCCGGGTAACGTAACGAAATCACATCATGATTACTCAATTATGCAGCACAATTTATTGCACACTGAGCGAATGGGAGTAATATATTTCGACCCATCTTCAATATGTTTCGGTTATTCTTTGATTCTCGCGGTTTTTCAGATTTATTATGAAACTCCGAGAAACTTTCTCTGCTCCCTTGAAGCCGCTATATAAACGCTTATTGATATCAAAAACGGGACTTTTCCTGATTGGCGCCTGCGCCGGATTCTTATTGGAGGGTGTTCGCGTATATTGGCGGCCTTTTGGCATCAATTTTTACGATGTTTTCGAACGTAAACAGTTGCAACATAATATTGGGTCGCTGAAAAAAGATTTACAACATCAGTTGGCGTTGAGGGAATGTGAATTGGCCGAGCAAACGCGTGCCGATACAAAGAGTCCACAAATGTAGTCTATTTCTTCCTAATACATGTGAGCCTTGACGTGTAGAAAAATGTTCGTGCAAATAATAAGCAACTCGTTATACGAACAATTTTTTAAAATTAAATTTACTGTAGCAGTTGGGAAAATAAAGTGATAGAAAAGATTTCGGCCTCACGATGAGGGATTATTGCCCGCTCACTGATTTCTATGCATTATTTTGCTTTCCGAGGCTCATATGGAAATAAATTGACTATATAAAATTTTGATTCATTATCGTTCATCGATTTTTATTACTGTTAGCATAGGTGATAGTAATTTTCGTCAATAATGTTGAAATTCGCACCGTATTTTTGCGCGTGGCGTCGAATACAATATCAATAAACGGCCAGGGTTATCGTGCTGTTCTAAATATTTCCAATAGTTTTCAATTTACTGTAGCAATCGTGAGCTTTGCTCTGGCGCCCCGCAGCAGCAGCGTTTTTTTTTGTGCACGGACCACCGTTTTTTCCTCAAATGGGGTCTTTTGAGGAAAAAAATTTTGGGTATTGTTCTCATTGTGGAAAAAATTTTGGGGAATTCAAAACCGAAAAGATGCGTTTTGGTGGACTTAAATAAAAGGGTCAAAATCTCAAAACTTCCCGGCGCTTCGCGTCGATCACGGGTATAATCTTGACTAATTTCTATCAGGCGCGGCCATTAGCATATCTACTTCGACTTACTAATCAATGCTCGATAGTTTCTATCAATCAAGTTAGCTCGTTTCATTTTCTAATCGTTAACAGTCAATTATGTCGCCCAAAATTGAGATTTTCCATCAATTTTCTCAATTTTTTCTCTCGATGTTTGGAATTTATTTTCTAATAGAAACAAAATGAAAAGTGTGGAAAGATTTCACACCAAAAGTTTGATAAAAAGTTTAAGTATTTTTTGTAAAAATCGTGCCCAACAGTGTTTTTTTTGTGCCAAAACATGGTTCTACCTGTACTTGGGGGGGGGGGTTGGGGGAAACCCCCCCCCCAACTTGGCCAACCCAGTACCCAAAATCATTTACCCCCCCCCCCCCCAACCCCCTCCCCAGTTTGGAAAAAATTAAAAAAATTTGCAAAAAAAGTGTAAGTTTTGGCCTTTTATGGGAAAAATTTCGTTTTGGCCTTTTATGGGAAAAATTTCGACTTTTTTCTACCCCCCCCAAAATTTCGGATTTACCCCCCCCCCCCCCCCAACCGGTCGGAGGTCTTACAGGTACGGTTCTTGGCACAAAAAAATGTTGAGCGTTTGTGCCAATTGGCACAAAATTTTTGGCTGGTCAAACATTAAATTGCCTTGATCTTTAGACGTCTAGGGGCTGAAAATGTAAAAAATTTTCGGCGCTTCGCACCGAGTCAACGAATATAATATTTTCTATTTGTATATTTGACCCGAACGCGAACGATTCCTCTTCGAACAGTGTCTTAGTATCGTTGCAGCAAACTATAGGCTGTCAATGTCAACGACTGATGATGGATGAAAAGAAATTCTGAATATTCTCTGTTCATTCAGTCAAATTCGGATTTAAAACTGGAATTCTCACTTTTTGTGTTTGATTGATTCAAATAGAATAATAGAAAAATCGATATCGTTGGTAATGGTACAATGTTTCGATCGAAAATTTACACAATTTTCGACTTTATTTTCTCTAATAGTCTTAACATTGTTGTTAAATATATCTTACCTAAAGATATTCATATTCGTAGTCAAAAATTGAATCAGCTTGAATTTTCTGAACAATTCTAGAGTTATTTAAATTTTCTCAGCATCCATTCCTTTTTGAGTCGTCGTGAACTATTTTCCCGCACAGTTTTTTCTTATCTAACTGACATGGTTAGCTGAAAAATAGGTAAAGGTAGGGCACGATTTTTACAAAAAAGTAATGTGTAAAACGTTAACTTTCCATCAAAATTTTTGGCCTAAAACTTTTCCGCAGTTTTCAGTATGTTTCAAGTAGAAAAAAAAATTTTGTGTCATTGGCACAATTTTTTTTGGCCTCTTGTGCCAATTGGCACAAATGTCCGTGCACAAAAAAAACGCTGGTGCCCAACCTATTTTTCAGCTAACCATGTCAGTGAGATGAGAAAAAACTGTGCTAGAGAATAGTTCACGGTGACTTGAAAAGAAATAAAATGCTGAGAAAATTTAAATAATTCTAGAATTGTTCAGGAAGTTCAAATTGATTCAATTTTCGACTTCGAATCCTATCTTATAATGTAAAGATTAGAGAAAATAAAGTCGAAAATTGTGTAAATTTTCGGTGGAAACATTGTACCAACGATATCGATTTTTCTATTTGAGTCAATCAAACACAAAAAGTAAGAATTCCAGTTTTAAATCCGAATCTGACTGAATGTTTTTTCGTCAAAAACCATGCTTTGGCACAAAAAACACTGCTCTGGCGGTTTTTTTTAAATTGTTCAATCGTAGAGGCAGGCCCTATAATTTGGGGAAGGAGCGAACCTCCATTTAGCCGTTTTGGCTAGTTGGAATCGAGAATATCTAGCCACTACCCCTCAGCTTGCCGGAAATCGGCGAAAAAGCGTATTTTTGGTCAAAATTGGTCATAAAATGAAAATTTTTCAGCGCTTTGCGCAGAAAGCATGGATTTTTGTGACTAGTGAGTAGACATCTCGTTTTTTGGTTTTTTCGGTTTTTATGATGTTTTTAATACTTTTTTCTCTCATAGCTGTAGTTGAGGGATTGCGGGAACCTATGAAAAGTTTGGTCGTATAGGCTGTTTTTGACGATTCATCCCCCAACTTTAGGTATCAACGGCTACACATCACCAGCCAGCTGGAAATCGACAAAAAATACTAATTTTTAGCCAAGTATAACTTTTTGGAGCCAAAATTGGTCAAAAAACGAAAATTTTCCGGCGTTCGTTCAGAAAAGCCCCTACTATATTTCGCCGGTCGGAGCCGGCTATATAACGTTTACTGCTATATTTTAGCCGGCGCTCTCCGGCAAGTGACAGGTTGGAGAATTTCCTTTCCATTAATTATTCAATTTTTGTGATTTTTATGATTATTATTATTTTTATTATTTCGATTTTTTCTGAATATTTCGATGCAAATATTGATAATTTTTTAGAATTTTTTTTAAATGTCCAAAAAACAAAAAATATAAGGTTTTTGATGTAGAAATTATTTTCGGTCAAAATCCCCTCAGTTATTGTCAAAGTCAAGTCAAGCAATCAAAAATATAACGTTAGCGTCGGTTCAGAAAATGTCGATTGAGTTGAAATTGCCTAGCCGGCACCGACCGGCGTGCGCAAGACGAAGTATAGTAGCTCACAGCCGGCGCCGATTCTGAGCTGCTATACTACTTTCACGGCTGGCCGGCGAAGTATAGCAGGGCTTTAAGTGTCGAATAATTATTCTACTAGCTAATATAGACGCGGTTAGATATGGTCGTTAGACGTGCTTCTAGCTACTGCCTTATTTATGTTTTTTGAACTCATTTGAACATTCTCATGCTTTTGCAATCGATGATTCACCAAGAATGAAGAAGAAACTAAAATTCTTGAGTTTTATATCAGATTATGATAAGAATGAAAGTTAATGTAACAGAAAAGCGAAAAAAATGAAGCAAGGAATTTGAGTTTCCTAGGACTGACATCTCTGTGATCAGCTAAGGTGAAGAAATACAGACTGCATTTGATTTTTGATCAAATGACCTGACCTATTCATACTCTGGAGCGCTTGAAAATTGAGCTTTTTTGATACTTGTTCCGTGATTTAAGGTTCGATTCACCAGTCTAAAATGATGTTCCCGCTTGAACAATAGGCTGATGTTTTCAATCAGCTAACCAGCTAAAAAATCAACTAGAAGTCAAATATCTTTCGTAAATTCGGGCAGAACAGCACATTTTGTACATTTTTTACAACTAGAGTTGTAACAATGCGCGAGGAAGGCAAACTTTTCATCGGAGGTTTGAGCGCTTCGACCGATGACGAAATGTTGAAAGAATATTATTCTCAATGGGGACGTTTGATAGATTTTATCGTCATGAAAGACCCCGTCACGAAAAGATCGCGCGGCTTTGGTTTCGTCACGTACGCCGATCCATCTTGCGCCGATTTGGCTATGAGTTGCAGACCTCATTCCATAGACGGAAAAGCTGTTGAAGCAAAGCGGGCGACGCCCCGAGAATCGGATAATAACTCTAAACCTAATGTTGTTAACGTAAGTCGCACGTTTTTCAACACAAAAATTTTGATTTTCGATAAATTTTCGCGTTAATATTGTCTCAAAATAGCTTTAAAGCGCCTTTTTCTTCTATGTTGTATGAAATTTTCAGAAACCGGAGAAAGTCAACCCCGTCAAACGCATATTCTTGAGTGGCATAAAGGATGAACACGATGAAACAATGTTCACGGAATATTTCAGTCAATTCGGCGTTGTCTCGTCCGTTGAAATAGTTATGGACAAAAATACGGGCAAAAAACGGGGTTTTGGTTACGTTACTTTCGACACCAGCGATGCCGTCGAAAGTGCAGTTGGTAAAACATTTTTTGTGCGAAAAATTTCCTTATCTTACACCAAAAACTTATTTTTTCTTGTTATGTTCTTGTAATGTGATTGTTAGTCCCTGAGAATACTCCACTTCAAAGAACCCGCATATTTTTACTCCCAGACTTTCGATTCTATGGCTAGCCACGTGATCTGCCATCATACATGTAATTGGGGGAGGGCTATGGCAACCCCCCCCCCGAAATCGTGGACCATATGGTAGCCGTAGAGACCCCCATACTTTTGGTCGGAAAAATACTGAAAAATGTCAATTTTTTGATGGAAAATAACAATTTTTGAACAAAAAATGGTAAAAAATGTGAATTTTCTTGGCGCTTCGAGCCATGAATACATTTTTTGGGTCTTTTTAGAAAAAATTACTATTTTTCACACTTTTTCGTGGAAAAAAACGATTTTTTTCCTTGGGAGACCCCTCCCCCCAAAATTTTGGTAATTTCTGACCCCGGCTCCAAAAATGTCGCCCAACCCCCCCCCCCCACCCCCAAGATCTCGAGCCCTGTTACATGTATGTCTGCCATGATGATTCGAGTCCCATCGGCATAAAAAATTGAAAATTTTCAGCTTTTGATATAAAATGACATTTTTTAAGTAAGAAATTCATGACTAGGTATTTTTTCGCTACCTCCCTCTTTAGCTTGCTTCACAGCATATGAAGACCTATATTCTTGCATTTCGGACTAATTTTTATTTTTCTTGGCGGAACTTTCTTTTGGGACAATTCTGTTTAATTCAGATTTTGTTGACAATTGATAGTATAAATATTTCTTGTAGCCATGAAATCACACATGATCGGCGGCATGCGTTGTGACGCTAAAAAAGCCTTGTCGCGCGATGAAATGAATCGTTCTTCGTATCAATACGGTCGTGATAGGCAGCAGAGAGACTATCGATCCAGAGGAACCGGCCGTAAGTTTGGTTGTTTTAGCACTTTTTAATTTATATAATTCTTATACACTTCAGGAGGCGAGACACATGGTTTCGGAAACGGATATGGCGGCGGTTACGGTAGTGAATACGGTAGTGGTTACGGCGGTCGTTATAATTCTGGCGGCTATGGCGGTAAAATGCGATTTTGATGAAAACTCTTCTAGTCAGGATGATTGCAAGAGCCCAATGTTTCGGTTTACAGCTCAGTGTTTTGGTTTGCTTCACTGGTTTGATTTTTGATGTAGTTGTAGCCGTTACTATTTATAACAAGGGAATATTCATAACTTTTAGGAGCGTAATGTGATGCATTTTTATCTTTGTAGAAAAAATGTTCTGAAATTGCACTTTCCAGCATTTTTTCGAAACGTCGAATTCCCTAATGTCGGATACTGTAATCGTTCCTATAAATATTACAGGAAATTATGGGCAAATGTCTGGTAACGGTGCGTGGTCAGGGGGCGGATATCAACAGAAAGGTGCGGCGCCATATTATTCGCCGGATCGTAAGTGTTCTCTTGTTATTTCGATGCTAACTAGTAATAATTTCTCATTATTTTCCCATGTTCTTTCTGTTTTTTTGTTCAATTCTTTCCTATCTAAATTTGATGTCTAGGGCAACGTAAACATGCTTAGGTTTTGCGTGTTGGGTCAGAATATTTTAATTTCAGAAAAGTTATCGATGTTACAGTTTTAGATTATTATTTGCTGGATTTTTATATTCTTTCATTACAGCCTACGCCAGGAATCAAAACGGCTCAGCGAACGGTTCCTTATCGGCTCCTTATCAGACACCCTACGGCGGTAATGGGGCATCCTCGGGCTACCAACAACCACAAAGTAAAATCATGTATGCAGGGCATCATTGAGTAGTAGTTGAAAACGTTTGGTTAAAAATCAAATTTTATATCAGTTTATAAGTCAGAATTTATGAAAAATATTTTAAAACATCTTATTTTATTGGATTTCTCAAATCGAAATTTTGGACGCAAATTACATTTTAAGAGTAAAGTCTATTGTGCTGTTGACAATTTTCAATCGAAAATTTTTTAACGGTGAATTTTCGCGATTTTTTAATCTATGTTGTACGTAAAGACTTGACAATTTTATGTATGGGAACCTATCATGATGACTTGACACGAAATATGTACTTATCGTAGCGTGATGACTTTTCTAGGTTGGAATGCGGATCAATCACAGTTAAATCCATCGCAAGGTAAGGGAAGCTGGAATGCTGTCCCGCGACAAGCTGACAATAGTTGGGGTCAACCATCATATCCTGGCCAACGTAAGTATTTCGTAAATTTTTCGATGAATTTTACATTGTTTATTGTTTATCTAATACTTTCATATTTGTATGTTTCAACGTTATTTTAATTATATTTATTTATTCTTGTTGATCAGAGAACATTTTCAGAACCTGCGGCTCAAAATTGGTCGCACAACAGCAATCTGCCGCCCGATGGAGCTTCCGGAACTTGGCAAAATGGTCCGTCGGCCGCCGGCATGTATATTGCTTGAACTTGGACTCACGGTAAGTTTAGAGTCCACGATTTTTTTACTTGCTTAAAGTATACTAACGTAAGTACTTCCAGTCGAGTAGACGCATTTTATGTTATACTTTTAGGTACCTAGGCAGGCAGGCTAAGTACATGGCAAAAACGAACGTGAATATTATTACTATTATTGTTATGTAAGAAAAGTCGATATGCCTACTTATTCTACGTAAGAAAATTAGCGTTCACTGTAAGCATTTTAAAATTATGTCTGTTCGTGCGATCAATTATATTCACTATTGTTTACCGTACTTTCGTTCCCGATTATCGTTGAGTAAAATCGTGACATTCTATTTATGGTGCCGACGAAATTCGAAAAACTTCTGCAGTGCAGTAAGCTAACTTAGCTGTGGTTCTTATGGGAGGATTCCACACATGCTGTAGCTTTTAGTATCAAAATCATTATTGACGTCAAAAGATTGTACAACAATATTTTTCAGTCGAAAATTTGTTGGTTATTATTTCGAAACATCTGTAAAATTTTTTCGAGACAAAAATAAAAACTATATTCTGTTTTTCCCGAAGTGCTTCTAAATTACATATACACACTGGCAAACAAGTTACTTCCATATTTTTATGATTTTTTGCTAAACCGTATGTCGCATACCACTGGAAATTTGTGCACATAATCAACTTGACTTAAACAATATTCTGAGTAAAACATTCCACAGCGTTTAAACTCAACGACAGAACTAATTTCTGTCATTTTTCAATTTAAAAGAATTTTAGGGAGAAACTCTATCTTGATCATAGATGCACATTGGTTAGAGGGAGGGGGTAACTGAACCAGGCAACCCCATGGGGAGGTGTATGAGGGGATACCCTCACATGGGTCCGAAAAATTGATGGCTGTTTGTCTAATTTTGAAACAAAATGAAGGGCTTAGTGGGCATCTAGCTATACATCTAGCTATGCTCAACTGATAGCATACGTGTAATTGAGGATATTAGAGATGTATCCGGGACCCGGACCCGAGTTAGCCAATCATTCTGTTGGACTCTGACTCGGACCCGATATTCTTAAAATTTTGAACCTGGTCCCGGAGAAACTGTTACAATTTTGATTCGTATCTAGTTTATAATATAGTCATTCAGCCGTAAACAAATACCCGTGTTAATGAATGTAATGATACATCAATTAACTAATGAAATATGAAAAGTAACAAATCAACACTTTATTGCTTAGATCATTTTGAGACTGACTTAGATTTAAAATCTACAGCAACCAAGTTACATTTCACAATTGGTTTTTTGGCCGTTTTTCTTGTGGTCGTCGTCTTTTCAATCTGGGTGTTTATTAATAATATTAATCTAAGGATCAAAAATGAAATTATAGAGATACTTAGTCACTAATATTTCACTAGAGATTAGTGACTCGAATCGATTTACTGTGTCTCATCCAAACGATACGATTTTCATATGATGTTGTCTCTCTCACATCCATTTTAAGATGCAGTTGTTGAGAAGTTCGATTTTAAATAATGAATCATACGCAAAAATAGGTATATATTGTGTGGTTTTACATACTACAATTGATAAATTTTTTCTAATGTTGAACTTATCACGTTTCACGCTTTTTAGATGTCCGAAGGGAGGTGGAAAAAACCGGGAAAGTCATTTGGACTTTTTTCCGGACACCTCATAGGATGCCGCAGAATGTTTTCATCATTTTTGTAGGCACTAATGTCCAACATATCTTAAAATTCCAATACGATTTGTGCACCGTTTTTTGAGTTGTAGCGATTGGCACACACTGCACTGTCATTCAAATATATTTTTAAATCTGAATGAATGAAAGATAAATTTTGATTTATCTAGCTTTAATATTTGCTTAACGACATGCTTAATATGAAAGGTTAAAAATATAAACATTTTTATCAAGTTTCAGAAATCGAGTCATTCTGACATTTCTTTACAGGAAAATGGAACAGCTATTCCAATGCACTCTGTTGTATTTGAAAGGTACTACAATCGACTGTCATTTTATTTATCTGGTGGTGTGAAACGGAGTGCCTTCTTCGGTAGAGAATTTTCCCACACCTTATAACATAGGCCGGAGTCAGTCAGGCAGACGTCATTTACTTTGTAACATAATTCGCAGCTTCGACTTTTTTCAATTAAATTACTGAAAAAAAGAAATTCAGTTGCATCTCTTCCGACACACCCTGCGGCGCAAACATTATGAATAGATCGATGAAATTGTACCAGTGATTCGACCAAAATCTTTTCTCTTTAGTCCTCCAATCTGAACGTTTTTAATGTTTCCTGCATCCAGTTGATGGAATATTTAGTGTTCTTCGAGATTTGCAGACATTTGTAGCTCTCAAAACGGTACACAAGCCTGATTTAAATTTTAATGCAATGTGTTCGACATTAGTGGCTACAGAAACGAAGAAAAAATTCCGCGGCATCTTATAGGAGGTTGTCCAAAAAAAGCTTCAAATGACTCTTTCGGGTTACTTCGACTTCATTTTTGACACTTTAAAAGGGCATGAGAAATGTAAAGTAAGATGTCAGAAAATTTCCTTCATACCTTCTGCATATAATGAACATTTGGAGATTTATAATTCGAAACACGCAAAGAGACTGGAAAATGCCAAAAAATTTAAAACATCAAACTTTTGGAGTTACTGTAGTTATGCGAATTTTGACTTTTGCGCCCAATAAATGTTGTCACAATACTCAGCATGTAAAATCACTCAAAACATCTCATGTGCAGATATTATTAATTTCCAACTTATCATAGGTTAATAGAGCAGTAGCTCAAATCTCTCAGAAATCGTGTCTGAATGATGTCACACCACCAGGGTTTTTTTAATTTATCGATAGGCCAATTGACATCTAGTGTCAAAATTTTACAGGCCAATCCGAATTCCAGCAAGCCAAAACTAAAAAGTTAGTAAACAAATGTGGTAGTATAAAAACAGTTTTTTTTCAACAAATTTATTCAAACACACTTCAAAATCACAGTAGAAGTCTGCATAGCAGATCAATCATTTTGAATACAGTCTGAATCAAACACAGAATAGTAAGGCTCACGTATTAGACCAGTCATTATTCAAATCCATCATCAGGGTTATTTTTTCAAAAGCCAGGTTGCTATTTGCAACTTGATAAAAAAATTTGGCTGCAGATATACATTTTTAGTTGCTCACATTAGAATTGATAAATTCGCTTAGTTTCATCAGAAAAAAATTAAAAGTTACATCCCTTGTATTCCATTCACTTGGCGTCAGTTCCAGACTTTTAAAACTGAATTCCTTAGTTTTGGAGAAAAAATCAAAAGGCTAACTAAAGTAACTTGTTCGGTCCTTTGCGCCGAAAAATTTTGATTCCGAGGCCTCTAGAACGTCGGAAAATTAATTTTTTCAGCACATTCTTCTGCAACTACCGATGATCGATCGTGATGTTTTCACCATTTGGTCGGCAGAAGCGTTCAAGCATTTTTCTAACATTTTCGATCTAATATATCCGAAGTCGGTAATTTACCAATCATTATTTTTGATTGTTTTTAAAAATATAAAGCATAAAAAAGCACGATAGGTATTTTACTTCGGACTTCGATATCATCAATTAGTGTCGGCGCTTAGCATCGGAAGAAATTTTTGGATAACGTTGGAAAATGAATGTTTTTAAATTTCCTGCATGAAAGGTCCAATTTTTCAGTGAATTCAACGTGTTTGCAGTGGGACAAACTAAAATATAAAAATTAGGCGAGCAACGAAGAATCTGGATGCTTCTTCAGAAAGAAGAACCTCTGCCATTTTCCCATGCTGTTAATCTTTTAATCATTTTCCAAATGCAAAAAGTTACGTTCACGAAAGTCAAAAATTCTAAAAGACCACAAAACAAGTTTTTGTGAAAATAATCTAGAAAAATCTAGGTTTCCGTCAAATATGTTAAAAAAACAATACAAAGTCAAACATTCATCAATAACATGCTGATGTTTAAAACCTAAAAGCATAAGCTAGGTCGATATTTTCCAAACGCACAACAGAAATGATACCAAGAATCATAAATGATTTGAAATCCGGCGAAATCGGTATTTTTCTACGCATAGAAATGCATCTCTGGACAGCAAACTCATCTTATCAAAAGGGTTGTGAGGCTCTAATTTTTACAAGCCAATTTGGCCTGTGCCTCTAAATTTTTAGGAGCCATGGCTCTTGATTGGCCTAAAAAACCCTGTGTCACACAGAATAGCGCGTGGAAAAATATAACGGACCCTGAACCGAAATTACCCAACTATTTTGCTGGACTCGGGTCGGATCCGATATTCTCAAAATTTTGGACCCGGACCCGGCATTCTTGAAATTTAGGACCCGAACCCGATATTCGTAAAATTTCGAACCCAGACCCGATATATCTCTAGATGATATGAAGTGGCGTTATCACGTACCATGGTATCCGTGACTTCTTCCTATCAAGGGTCGACAGGATACCTGAAATAAGGAAAATCTGAGTTAGTGACCGAATCCACGCCGTTAACAGACCAAACCCTAGAAAAAAATGTCAACTTTTAGGCTAAAAATAAAAAAATTTTGGCGGTTCATAAAAAAGTTTTTATGGTGTTGTTAGAACTTAAAAGCTCATTTTCAGCAGTTTTGGGGTCGACATTTAGTATTTTGAACCATTTCTGACTTCCGATAATTATCCGCATCGACTGACCCCTCCCCCAAAAAGGGTGCTATCACATCAGCGCCAGAGGCTATTACTTGTATGTATGGCTGTAAACCTATCCATCTGCTTCTGCTGCAATTAATGTTTTGCACAATTATCGATGGTAGCAAATGCTCGGGACGCTGTATGAATAAGTTCACTTCAAAGTTCGATGAAGAAGCCTAGTGAACGCACCGAAAGACTAATCAATGAAATCACAGTCATGCAATGCAATATTGTGTTTGTTTGCAGCATTATTGTAATTCTTCATGTAAGTACTTACTGGAGTTATAGGCTTGAGTAGTGTTTCAGCCATTGCAGATTTAACTGAATAAACCTGGGTTTTTTGATCGAAATACGCAGTACACTCAACCATAACATTTTAGGTACATATTTGCCACAATTTTCAATATATTTGATGGATGGTTCAAGTTTTCTCGTTAGTTTGAGAATTGGTTAAAATTTGAATTCGTCTCATCACCTTACATCTGAGACGCTTTAGTAGACGTCGCCAAATGCTCAGCATAGAATCGAAGGTTGAAAAAGAGTCTTCTTTTTTCTCCAACTGCTTCTTTTTTTAGGAATATCTTGACAAGTGTTATATGCTTACTCTCGAGAATATAAATACTACTATGTTCAAATTCTGAAAAAGCGACGTAGAGTTGGGAATTTTCTCCCGTTGGGAATTTGTAAAAACCAGGGTTTTCACGGAATTTTAGTCAATTTTCGTTTAATTTATATTTACCCTATAAACATGTCCAGTAAGCTTGGAAAAATTCTTGTTGTTCATTCCTCTTGAAGCTATTTTCTTGAAACCAAGAGCTTTATATTTCGCTTTCGCAAAAATTTTCTTGAAACTTTCATATGTTTGTAATGCAGGCATAAAACAAACTAATTTTTTCCCCTTTTGAGAAAAAATTTTTCGCGCTTCGAGTGATTCGGCCCAATACGCCTACTATAATTCGTTGACCAGGGACAAAGACGTCGTTGTAGCCACGCACATGACCACGCCGGCCGCCTGCCTGACCAGTTTGTTAAATTTCGAACTGCAGTTCCACAAAGAAGTTTTAAAATGGATAGAATGGAAATTGTCGAACGGTTCGACACCCATCAAAGACATGGAATTATTGGACGTGAGCGACGATCATTGCGTCTTTAGTTTTTTATTATTGAAATATTTGAAAGCCAAACGATTGGTGGCTGCTGTGAGAGGCAATCAAGCGACGGGTTAGTGGTTTTTTACAAATAGATTGGCTCTGACTTTTTTGAAATTTTAATTAATTTTTCTTGCAAATGCTAAAGTATTCATTTAAAATGCCGAGTAATGAAGTGTATCCGAATAGAATAGATCGAAAATGACTCTGCGGCCGAAAAAATCTCCGGCCTCCTTTTTAATTGAAAATCGCAATCTGCCATGTACGATTCGAACGTATGAAATGCCTTAAACCTAAAATGGAATGCAAATACTATTCCAAATTTTTCTTATTTTCTTTTGAGCCACGCTTTTTGTTACACTAGATATATGACCGGAAAATTCAACCAGCTCATTAATCATTCGTGAACCATCTTGAAAACTTTCGTCGTTTCACGATTTGAAACGATTTTATAAAAATACTGTAAATTTATTTAGTTCACTGAAAACAATTTTTTCAGAAGCTTGGAATACGGTTTTGACATGTTCTCCAAAAAAAGGGATCTGAAAAACTCATATAGATTATTCTGATTAGAATAAGAATTCGTTCGAAGTAGCTATATACTATCTAGACCATAGACGATATAGGAGAGTATTACCTCTGCCAGAGGGTAGAAAAACATATGCTACTCGGGGAAAATAATGCGCTAGTTGGATGAATTTATCGAAAAATGGTCTGCGGAAAGTTGAGTTAGGTTATAGTTCATTCAATTGTATTTCAAGCAATAGTGTACAGTTTTTATCGTAATTAGACAGTTATTGTTAAAAAAGCATATTGGGAGAAATGAATTTAGTTTAGCACAAAAACATTGTGAAAGTAAACAACATCCTTAGTTGTAAAACCAGTTTGCCTGCTCCCAGCTTAAAATACACATAAGTTGTGCTGATTTATTTATGGAAAAGAACTGATTTATAGGCAACTGTTACGTTTTGTATGTGGTAAGCAGCACTGTAGCAGACTATGAGCGAATCAGAGGACATGTTTCGTTGTGCTGTGGCACCCTCCGTATCACAAGCCGGTGACTTGATTTTTTCTTCATCGATTTATCTCTACCAAAATTACGGATCTTGTTGCTGTATGATAATAACTAGAATGACCACGGTATATTAGGTGTTCCGGTGTTTTATATTCAGTAGAAAAACTGGTGTAATAATTTCATGCGCCAAACCATCATTAATATTGAGAGTTTTCAGTGTAAGCCTCAACGAGATACAACACTGAAAAACATAATTTTTATAGATGTAAACATTGAAGGAATTCAACTACCTGCTTAAATTTTACTTAATTGGCTTCGATTAGATTTATGGAGAATCTGTATCTTTACCGCATTATTTGCTTATATTATAAAAGTCCACATTCTACTGTGAATTTGGCTCATCGATTCTGCCTTTCCGTGAGAGTATTTGCCCGACAATGCTTTGAATATCCTTTGATCGATTGGATTTAAGTCAGTCATGAAAAAATTATGCCAAAAATGAGTGTAACCCTAAATTAGAATACTATAACACTTACTAGATATATTAGCAGGCCTGTAGGCAAGGGGTTTGGGGGCCATGCCCCCCAAATGTTTCAGGTGTTAAAAAAGGCAACCTTTGGAAATGGGACCTTTGGTTTTTGTTTTCTTCAGGAAAAACAGTAAATTAAGTGGAAAAACTTTGTGCCCCCCACGAAAAAAATTCCTGCCTACAGGCCTGTATATATTAATATTAATAATCGGTTGAAGTTACCTTCTCAAAACAGGTCAATAACAACAAAAATAATCGAATTCAATTTTGGATTTAAATTTACAACGTCGGGATAGTTCTATTTTTAGTTACACATAGACATTTCCTCGTTTGATCTAGATTCGAAGCTCATTAGGTCTAATGTGGGATATTGTTTGTTTATTTATTTAAGCGCATTCAATCTATCAAATTTCCATTAGTTGGCCGTGGTTCTTTATGAATTCATATATTCATGGTCTGCTGAGTTTTCTTTTCCAGATTAACTGATCTGTGTTTGTTAGAGATGTATCGGGTACCCTGTCCCGAAACCGGTCTACTTTCTTGCGTCTTACAGGAAAGATTAATCATTTCTCTAAAAACGATATGTGGTGTTCAAGCCTTTTATCTATATATCCACTATTCTTGAATTTTTACTTGATTTGATTTTTTGAAAACTATTATTTTGTCTAGATTTGATCGATCGCTCCGTCGAAATAAGAAAATTTCCAGATTTATCGGAAAATAATCTACAAAATTTGTCGTCGTTGGGTCGTTTCGACGTCATTATCATCAAAGATACGACCCACGAAACTGAAAATCTGTCCGCATTTTTTCTCACGTTGAAAAATTTGCTAAAAAACGACGATGGTCGCATTTTTATTCTAGCCCACCCCAAAAATCCTCCTTTGCCCATACCAGACGTGGCCGTGCCTTTTTGGCGCCGATCGGCTCCTAATCGTGAAGAAATCATAAAATCGATAAAAAGCGTGAGTATAAAATAAATGTGTGTAGCTCATCAAAAGTAACTCATGTTATATGACAACACTTCAAATCGCATGTTAAGATCAGTTTGAAAATCGGAAAGATTGCTCAATTTTTTGCGAAACTATAGACAAATGTTCTCATCAATCGATACAGCAGCCACATTTAGTTTTTTATAGTTTACTGTATATGCTCATAGATAGTAAAATCTTTAGACCAAAATTCAGAAGACTCAAAAATACCACGATCATCAAGTGTCCGAAATTCCTCTTCCCCATTAATATTCACTTAAGATTTACTCTTTCCGCAATTTTTCAATTTGATTTTCTCGTGGTATCAAATGAAAAATGATAACTAATATGTGAAGTTTTTCGATTAAGAATTCATCAGCTAAAATTGAGTACAATCAACAAAAAGTTTCCCTATGATTTACGCAATCCTCACTTCTTTCATATGTTTGAAATATTAATCACTGTATCGGTGAAGACTTTGAGGCTTTAGATGATTCGTAACACAGTTCTGAATATAACCAGTACTAAGTTGATGAGGGTCTAAATCATTGTGGTGAATTATAAATTTCAATCTAAAATTTTATTTTTTCGTAGAATATATTTACTTTTTTCAAAGTTCCATTAAAAAATGGAAACCGATTGAATTCTGGTTCATAAAAATCGCAATTTCGACTTTCAATGCGAAGAACACTATTTGTAGATTCAGACTTCCGAACAAAATGTTCACCTACGATTCCAATATTTGCACCATTCATCTATCTGGGTATGTATTTCTTATGCCTAAATTCTGCAAATGTAGTTTGCAAAATGATTAAGAAAACCATCGTGCTTAGCACGCACGTGTTTCAAGCAGCTGCCCGTCCACATAACTTTCCAGTAAAAATATGTCCAATATACATATTTTTAATTGAGCGTGGTTTAAATATAGATATTCTACCAATTGACACTGCAGCCAAAAAATTATTTGAATCCTAATTCACAGTGTAAGCATCAGTCCTATCAGCATTCGTGCCAATAAAAAATATTTCATTAGCACGGTTGACAAACGATACTTCATTTGTCTGAAACTAATGTGTGAGTTTGACAATTCTAATAACATGATTTTATTGTATTATCGATTCATGAAACTATGCTTGAAGTTAGTACCCTCAAAAACAATTTGAACGAACAAGAAAGTATTCAGAATACATTTTTTCTTTTTTGGAAGTTATCGAATAGGTCTTATTACGATTTTTTGATTTTTTTACCACGATTTGTTGATATGTATTAATTTATCTTTCTCTCAAGCTTTTCTTAAAAGTTTCTCACCCCCAGTTATTAACACGCGTGCTAACGTCTGAAATTTCTATCAGCACCGCTCTGGTATCATTAGCACCGTGCTAAAAGACTATGTGCAAGACAGGGAGGTATAGCTTAATCAGAACAGAATCCAACCATCAGACGAGCGCTTTTCGGACCTATCTTTGCTAATGTACGCGCATAGAGATGCTTTGATAAAATTTAGTGGCTGAAAAAACAGAGGTTTCCAAAAGCTGTGCAGTTGCTGAAATAGTACGTTGATATTTATGGGCTATAACCTGTTTCCTTACTAGACATACTTTGTTCAAGGTTATCTATAAGTTACGCCTTCGATAAATTCATATTAATATGAACCCGTAGAAATGATGTTTCACTTTTTATCGTCCGGTTCAGTGTATCTTCTATATATTAGCTCTGGTTCCTCTGCAAACCGCGAACATCTTTCGCCTTTTACTAAAGATATCCGTGCAGAGGGGCGCTTATGAGTATTTAATAATTTTTTGATGCTCGCTTTGTGCGGGTGACATTCGAACGCAATACTTTACTGAACTTCAATACGCAAGTACAATCTTGAAAAAGATTTTCCACCAGCACACAGCGGGTCTTTAAGTTTAAAGCACAGTGCACAGTTTTTCATCTTGAGTTTCATTCAACCACCAAGACTTTTAAGTCACTTTTCTTTTTCTCCTCACAATGACCAATTTTATTTAACTACCCGCGTAATAATTCCTCAAAATTTTTCGAGTTCAATAGAGAAATTCAAAATACAAAACACAGTATTGTAAGATAAATCTAAAAACATTTTTGCATAATAGGTTTGGGTTCGCTCAGCTACTGTCGTTTTTCTCTTTTATTTAACTACCCGCGTAATAATTCCTCAAAATTTTTCGAGTTCTATAGAGAAATTCAAAATACAAAACACAGTATTGTAAGATAAATCTAAAAACATTTTTGCATAGTAGGTTTGGGTTCGCTCAGCTACTGTCGTTTTTCTCTGACGAAAAAAGTTCGCAGAACAGGTAACAACAAAACAGTTAGCAAACACTGAGCTACCAAATAAATTGCAGATCTTAAAGGTCAAGCCCTGGAACCTGATCTACCAAGATTTCTAAAGGCCGCCATTCACATCCTCCCTAACTTTTAGAAATCAAAAAGTCATGTGTTTCAGCAAAGTGAGAAAATTTCTAATGGATTTTATTGCATGCACACCCAGTTCTACAGGGTTCACGTGCGTCCTTTAAATCCTTGAATTGTCCTTGAATTCTGAAAAGAAGAGAAATTTCCTTGAATTTTCTCAAAGTTCATGGCTTGAAATTTATTTTGACTTGAAAACGCCAAAAATTTCCAGCGCTGCGCGTTGAAAAACGTTGTTCCCATTTCAATTCGTAGTTGTAACTTCTCTTTGTTTTCACAATTCTGCCCACAAATGGTGTTTTTTTCTTTCACTGGTGTGCCTTCATCCCTTTTTCTGCTCTCCGGGATTGAGTCTTTATCTCAGGGTTGTATTAGTGCGATGTTTTCTCACCAACAGTAATCAGCTACCTATAAAAAACATATAGCTTAATGGCATGGATCTTCAACAACAAAAACTTGCATGTCTCGGCTCTGATATTATTCATCTTTGCTCCCAACAGTCTAGGCAACCAGTGTGCAGAAACCCTGTCCATATGCAAATCTTCACGCAAACGTTTTTGAACGCTACTAGCGCAATTTCTGAAATAGTGCCACGGTGATCTTCGATTACCATCTCCTAAACAGAGGCCACATTTTTCCATACATACTCATTGAACTCGCAGAACTCAAACCATTAACTGAAGAATAGGAGATGAACACACTTCTCAGAATTTGCACGGTATTATTTCTAATAAGGAGGGAGTATACTGGATACCAATCAGTCACTTTTTGTTTGTGAAAAATTGAAGAGAAACCAAAAATTGGTTTCCAAAATCAAGTGCAGGTTTCATGCATGGTTGCCTTTTTCTCTGCAAGTGCTCAAAGAAATCCTGCTCAATCGAAAAAAGGACAGTATTTTATGTGCATTTTGTCACTGCAGTTATTACCGTGATCAGTGCGTCACTTTCAGTACTGTTTAATTTATGAAAGCTAAAATTCAGATACAAAAACTTTGTTTTAAGACACGATTTCTTAGAGGTTCTACCTTCCCTATTATAAGTTGAAAATTAATCGCATCTCAAAGGGATATACTTTGGGTAGTTTCGTGCGCTGAGTTTCATGGTATCTTTGGTTTTGCTTAAAAATGAAAATTCACACGGCTACAGTTGGCCGAAGTTTGAAAATAAATGATTTTTTAACATTTTTCAGTGGTCTTGCTGCCAAGCGATATTTCTGGATTGGAGTGTTCATATGCAATAAATGAATATTCTTGTTACACCGTAGGGAATAGGCTATCTTTTGGTTTAACATTTACTGTACAATTTGTACATTACACTTCTTAAGAGACTTAAAGTGTCAAAAATGAGCCGTCAAAATTGGAAAAATTTTGTTTATGGGCACTCCCGAGCATTTTCCCATCGGATGCCGCAAAATTTTATTTTCTTCTTTTTCTATAGCTTATGCATTCCTACTGTATTGGTAAAATTTTCATCAAAATTATTGTACCGTTTGGGGAGCTGTACAACTCTGAAGAAGGCATACTCACGGAAATCACTCAGAAGTCACTGCATTTTCCTGGTGGCCCTTGTCTACCACATGTAATACGTTTATAATCCGCGCTATAGAATTTTCAAGAGACTAGTTTGATGTACTAATTGTTTCACAAACGAACATTTTACACTCAGCAAAAAATGTTCAAACTGTCGATAATGAGAAGCAAAAAGAAAAAGAAAAATGCCGTTTATGACCACTCCGGAGCACCTTCAACTATTATGGCGAGGAATTTTATGTTTTTATTCTTTAGTTCATACATTCCTACTGTAGCTGCGAAAGTAACATCTCATCATCCCGCACCGTTTCGGTAGCTGTAGACATTTCGATACACTGCACTATCATTCAAATGTGTTTTTGAATCTGGATAATGTCCAATCAATAAATTCTGGGGACACAAGATGCGTCTCCACCCAATACATTATAAAAAAATGTGTCTCGAAGTCCTGATAAGTTTTCATTGTTCTAGGTTTGATGGTTGCCGAACGAAATGTCTCAAACGAAAAATCAAAGAATTTGGAAATTGTCAATAAATTTTAGAAATCGAGTGACTATTTGAAATTTATTTGCATGAAATCGGCAAGAGTTATTCGGATGCCCTTTGCTGCATTGCAAAAGCACTACAATCTACTATCATTTGCTGTATTTTCGTCTGACCAATGTCACGTGATGTGAAACTGTGTGCCTTCAACTGTAGAGCTTTTTCTCACAGCTTACAACATAGGCCGTGTCCGACAGTCGACATTTATTTTGTAACATCGAATTCTTTCCGGTCAAATTACTGAAGAGAGAAAATTTTGTTGCATCTCTTCTGAGGCATCGTGTTGCGCAACCATCGTTAATTAATCGATGAAAGTTTACCAGCGATTCTACTCACATCTTTTCTTTTCCTGCATCTTTCGTCTGAACGTTTTCAATTTTTTCTGCATCTCGTTGATGGCATATTTAGTAGAATTAATCGGCAAACTTTCACAATGTGCAGACATCTAAATCTCCCAAAATGGTGCATTAATTTGATGGAAATTTTAACACAATATGTCAAACATAGTGGCTACAGAAATCAAGAATAAATTTCTGTGGCATCCTATGAGAAGGTGCCCCAAAAAAAAGGGCTCTTTCGGTTAATTTTGACCTTCGTTTTGACAGTTTAAAATCGGATAAAAAGTGTAAAGTGAGGGATTAGAATATGTTTTTCATACGTGCAGAGCATGGTCTTCTGCATGCAGTGTACATTTGGCTTCAGAATCACGTCTTTGCTTAGCTGCACCGTTTTTTTCCTCGAAGATTTTTTCCACATGAGAACCGGACCCAAAATTTTTTTCCTCATTTTCCACAAATTTTTCTCATTTTTAAAAACGCTTATAATGTGGCTACAGATGCTTTTTTATGCATTATAGGAGCATACCCAAGCATTTTGTTGTATTTGGAGTCAGAAACCTGCAAAAATGAGGAAAAAATTGAGAAAATTCTGGTTATGTTAGTAAAAAATGAGCTCATTAAGGATATATTGGTGTTCTACAGGAGCAGGTGAAGCATGCTAACGATACAGTTCTCAGGAATTTATCCGCTCTATTGACATTTCGGTGGTTCCGATTAGAATCATCTAATTTTATCTAGCTCTTGGTCCGGCGCAGAGCGCCGAAAATTTTTTTGGATTTTCACTTTCTAAAACGCTGGAAAATGAAGCTTCACATCGTTGAGAAATAAATTAAAATCAAACTGATGAACTGTAACAGAGCACCCCATGGGGGGTATGGGGGGGTATTACCACCGTCTTAGATTTGGAAATTCATTTACTACCCCCATAAAAACAGCTCACTATAGCAAAAAATTTTGGTTGACTTCATCTTCTCCCCAGTAGGTTATACTAATTCGAGAAAAACTGCAGAATGTGTGATTCTGAGGAATTACTCACTGCTCTTTTTGACACATTTACTGAGCAAATGATAATGGGAAAGTATGCAACTTCTGTGCCATATAGCGATTTTTAGGAAAGGATATCAGCACATTAATATATACTACTTGTAGGAAATCATTATATATATAATTGGGAGATGAAATAATGACTTATGTTTACGTGATTTATCAAAAAATCGCCCCTTGGGAAGAAAAACATTATGTTCTTAAAATTCTTCCTCTTCATGCTCTCCTTTCCTTTTCCCCGCTACTGCGTTGGGTGTTCTGTGCGCATATGGCTACCCAAGCTGTGGCATACTTTCCTGCTATGAGTTGAGACATGTGAGGTCTGTTGATGTGGATCAGGAGTGGTACTTGGTTTCAAACTCGTAGTTCACAGTCTAATGGGATTAATAATACTAAAGCCACATTCAGCATCAGGACTTTTAATTGGAAGCACTGTTCCAAGCCTAATCAGTGATGGGATAAGCCCATACTGCTGAAGATGCTGGTTGAAACAATGTTTCCAAACGTATGTTGTGCCCGATTCTTGAAATGTGCAGGAATCAGTTGGCACAACAGTCTTCAAAGTGTGACTATTCTGTACGTATAATTAGTGCATTAAAGTTACAGGTGGAAAATGGAGTTGAAGTAGTAAATGTTTTTTGAGTGTAAAAAGGATAAAGTGGGGGCATTAATCAGTTTTGTAAGTTCGAGAAACTACAACTCCGCCCTCCTTAGCAAAGAGTTGAGAGCAAAAAAAAAGGTCACGGCATATTTCAAGCACTACCCTTAAAATTTAAGATTTTACCCCTACCTAAATTTTCGACCTTGGGGACCTCTGAACTGTAATTTGTTCCCCATTCCGGTGCTAGGCGCCGGAAAAATTTTCGGGTTTTATATTCTAAAATGCTGGAAAACAAATCTCTCCAACAGATATTCATGAACAGAAGTTCTAAAATCGCAGTCTAGAATGATGTCTTCCATCTTCAATAAACGCAAAAGTTCAGGTTGCAAACGTTTGAAAAATTTCAAGCATCGAAAGAGAAAATTCAGAGAATTGATGAAAAATCTCACATTTGGGCGACATAATGGACTGTAACGATTAGAAAAGGAAACGAGCTAGCTAACTTGATTGATAGAAACTGTTGAGCATTAATTAGTAAGTCGAAGTAGATATGCTAACGGCCGCGCCTGATAGAAAATAGTCAAGATTATACCCACGGAAAATTTTGAGATTTTGACCCTTTCAAGTCCATCAGAACGCATCTTTTCGGTTTTGAATTCCCCAAAAATTTTTCCTCAATGAGAACCATACCCAAGGTTTTTTTCCTCATTTTGAAATTTTTTTCCTCAAAACACCCATTTGAGAAAAAAAACGGTGCTTAGCTGTGATATTTCGTCACACATGCGCAGGCCGAAAAATGCCAAAAAATGTAAAAATTCCAAACTTTGGAGTACTGAAGCTATGCGAATTTGGATTTTTATGCGGAATAAATGTGACGATACTACGCATGTTAAACTACTCAAAATACCTCTTTTTCAGATATTATTAATTTTCAACTTATCATAGGTCAATGAAGCAGAAGGAAAATCTCTCAGAAATCGTATCTTAATAGTCTCAGAAATAGGCTTAGGCATAATTCCTGTCAAGCTCCTAGGCCTTGTTTCAAAGTTATTGTTGAACGGAACTAGAACTTTCGCGTATCCTATAGATAAGTGGAAATTCAGATAAAACCTGCATCAACTGCTGAAAGTCATTTTATTGTAAATGACGTTAGTGCTACAAAAGTTATAGAAAAGACATCAGCTATGAGCCAGCAACTGAAATACGACAATTTTCAAGGTATTATCACGATGAGCTTTTTATCTGCCTTCAACATTTCCTTGATGTTAGCAAAAGTGAAGGTAACCAAATTGAATAAGGATTCTCATTTTTTTAGTGTATACTTCTTTTTCAACACAGGAAGCAGGGTTTTTTTAGGCCAATTAGGAGCTATGACTCCTAAAAATTCCGATTGGCTCCTAAAAATTTAGCGGCACAAGCCAAATTGGCTTGTAAAAATTATAGCCTTAATGACCCCTTTGATTAGTAGCTTCCTGTGCGGGGATGCATTTTTATGCAATTTGAAATGGAAAATACCGAAAATTTTCGGCGCTTCGCGCCGGATTTCAAATCATTTATGATTCGCAGTATCATTCTGTTGTGCAGTTAGAAAATATTGGCCTAGTTTATGCTTATAGCTTTTAAAAATCAGCATACTATGGGAGAATGTTTGACCGTGTGTTGTTTTTTTGCGTATTTGACAAAAATCAACGTTTTTCTAGATTGTTTTTACAAAATCGTTTTGTAGTGCTTTAGAATTTTCGGCTATCACGAACATAACTTTTTGCATTCGAAAAATGATTGAAACATCATCAGCATGGGAGAATGGCAGAAGTTCTTGCTAAGAAGCCATCCAGATTCTTTGTTGCTTGCCTAATTTTTGAATTTTAGTTTGCCAGACTGAAAATACATTAAATTAACTGTAAAATTGGATACATTTCATGCAGGGAAAAGATATTTAAAATATTTATTTTCGAACGCTATAAAATATGAAAATCTAAAATTTTCTTCTGATGCTAAGAGCCGGAAAGAATTATCAATATTCATGCCGAAGTAAAATACGCACCGCGCTTTTTTAAGCTTCAAATCATTTGAAAGCTTTTTGATAAATAATCATGATTGGTACTGGCTCCAGATATATCAGATTGAAAATGAAGCAAAAATGTTTAACGTCTTTTGCCAACCCAATGGTGAAAAGATCATGATCGATCATCGGTAATTTCAGAAGAATGTGCTGAAAAAATGAATTTGCCGACATTTTAGAAGCCTCGAAATTAGAAAAGTTCCGAACAAGTTACTCTAGTCAGCCTTTTGATTTCTTCTCCAAAACTCTGAAAATTCAGTTTTAAAAGTCTGAAACTGACGTGAACTGAAGGAAATAAGGAGATGCAACTTTTAATCATTTTCTGATCATTTGGCGAATTTATCAGTTTTAGATTGAGCAACTCAAAATTTATATGTGCATCCAAATTTTCCCCCGAGTTATAGATCAGCCTGGCTTGTGCGAAAGAACCCTGATGATTGATTTGAATAATGATTGACCTAATTTGTGAGCCTTATTATTCTGTGTGTGATAAAGAATGTATTAAAAATGATTGATCTGTTATGTGGGCCTTCACTGTGATTTTGAAGAGTGTTTTTGACTAAATTTGTTGAAAAAAAATTGTTTTTTTAGTATCACATTTATTTACAAACTTCTTAGTTTTGACTTGTTCAAATTCCTATTGGCCTGTAAAATTTTGATCTTAGGAGCCAAATTGCCTGTCGAGAAAAAACCAAAAAAGACCCTGACAAGAAAAATTTATTACCAATGCTCTCTGAACAAAATTATGTGATTGAATTATGTGGGATTAATCAGTTAATTAATGTAAATTATGTGAAATGAGCAAAAAAATATTAGTAATTTATAATTATGGTTTATAGTTGGCCGAAAGGCTGCGAGTTGGTTGATCACTATCTGCATAGTATTCAAGATGTCAGCAATTGAGCAAGCCGAATTGCCTCTGAGCGAGTTGCAGTGTGGTTTTGAATAGCTCACCATGTTTTTCGTGTTGGATAATGTCTGTGTTGCATATCCTGATGGACTGTGTAAATATAAAGTCATTGTCCTGGTCAATGAATTGCAATGATACATTGAGAGTAGTGATGTGCGCCAGAAAAATTTCCATATCCGGATATTCGTGTTTTTTGCACCTTCGGATATCCGGATATATCCGGATATTTTTAATGTTGTTTGCAAAGAGGTAAAAAGAAGGCACATATTAAGTAATACTACAATAAAACTCATATCTGAACTGAATAGTATATGACACTTATATAATTTGAACTTTTCGTTATTTTGTTGTTGAAACTTTGTGTAATAATGTAGCGCCTAATTTCTCAGTAACTTTTACTTCTTTTTTGAACAGTGAAAATATCCGAATATATCCCGATATTTTTTCACATCCGGATATCCGTTTTTCAAAATATTCATCCGGATATACGACGCGCATCATTAATGGAGAGTAAATATATTTTCAATGTCTAGAATTACTCTAGATTTTGATGATAATTTAATGAAAAGATATGTGTCTGGGATGTGTGGTATGCCTTCCAAGTTGAACACTGGTTTGTCTCTGTGGTTGATGTCTATTTGAGTTATATCAGCAAGGGCTGATATAGGAGTGATTTTTCTGAGGAATTCAATTGGAACGTTTCCGATTCTTTCATCTGAATTTGTTTACAGCTAATTTTGTTTATACATTTATATTTGTATTTACATGTATATTCGAGTAGCTGAATTGACTCACATGCTTATATGATAAATTTGACTGGAAGAACACTATGGCTAAATCGATACTCTATGTGAAAAAAATGGTGGCTTAATCAAAACTGAATCATTGGAATTACATTATTTAGGTTTCTAAAATTAATCGTGCTAGTTAAACATATCGATAACATTAAATCAAAAAATTCATTCAGGCCGGTCTTGGTCAAGTGTGCTACGCCGTTAGTTGCCCGGTCAGCTTAGCCAAGCAAGACTGGTACAACATCTTGAAACTCAGAACCGTCCACGCTTTGAAACAATGTTCGAAATGCACGGACAAAGAAATCCGCGATTTCGCCAACAATTCGATGCGAATGCAAGTCTGCTTCGAAGAGAAAATTTTGATTTTCTTGATCACGCCGAGGCCCGAACAGGTGAGATATTTTTCTGGTTCATTTTTCGCTCTTTTTTGACTGTATTTTACTTCTTTTCCTTGCTGTTTCTTTGTTTTAATCTTAGAACTGGTTTTAGTTAGATTGTTAGTCAGAGCCAAACTTTTCTCGATTCAATGTCAGAGTTTCTATATTTCATGATCCGCAATTTTATTTATATAAATTTAAGCAAAACAGACGTGCGAGTCTTATTTTTTGCAAATTTTTAAAATCGTAGCAACATTGGATCTGAAGAATGAACAACGCATCAGTTAATCTTTTCACGAGTTTTTTACCAATTTTTTATAATTTGCCGAGCAGTATTTCAAAAATTACAATTTTTACGTCAAGCTCCAGTCATTCTCATCGCAGATGAGTTCGAATCATTTCAAATTTCATAAAATTCCATCAAATCGAATTAGAAGGGTTGGAAAAGTCGGCCTTTATGATATACTTTTCTTATAGCTTTTTCTAACTTTCTGTTGATTCTTCTAAAATTTGTCAGAAGTCGCGATTTTTGCATCAAACTGTAGGAGTCAATCTAAATACTTATACCGACAATAGAATAAACGTTGGCACATCGGAGTACAATAATTCTTGTACTACTTGACGAAAAGCTCTAAAAATTAAGTTAGCTCAATCGAGCTGGTTTTTCCAACTCGGAGACTCAAAAAACTGAAACTGTCGGTTGATCATAGTACTTTACTTTGTAGGATTAATCTTTTTGAAACATCCTGCTGACATTTTTATCCTTCGGGACACCCTGTCATCGCACCTTTTCTCGCAGGGAGACCGAATGGAACGCGAATCTTCGGGCACGCCGCCCAGCTCGCCGAAACTGAAATTGGCCGGCGACGACGGTCCGTTACGCCGGGCGTCGTATTCGCCAGCTGATCACAGCGTCGGCCGGTCGTCGAGTTTCAACAACAAGCAGTCGTCGCCGGGCGCCATAGTCAAACCGGGCGTCAAGGCCGACGCCTCGTCCGTCGTCCGACCGCCACCCAGCAAGGCGGCGGCCACGTTTTTCGCCCAACATCTGTCGCAGCAATTGACGTCCAGCGAGCCGACATTGTCCGGCCTCACCGGACGCAGTAAAAGCCCTCGAAAACCTTCGTTGCAAGAATCGGAAGAAGAAAATACTTGATTATCTTGCGTCTTGGTCACGTGTCTGTTTTTGCAGTTCATATGTATTTTGAACTTTTTCATCAGATTCGGAAATGACTGACTTTTCCTCGTTCGATTTTACAGAACCCCTGCAAATATTTTTTTGTTTGCATATTGTAGATCTGTTTTATATCTCCATCATGTTGGCTGTATTTGGGTATTAGACAGTAAAATTGATCACACGATCACAAGCAGATTACACGAATCATGGGGTTCCTTTAGCTACCAGTTCAGTATACATTAACAATAGTCGCGAAGCTCCTTCAATTTTTCAATCATTTGAAAATATAAACAATGAGACCAGTGAAGAGGGGGGTAAAGACATCTGATCACAAGATATAGAAAGTTGAGTCAATGGCTCCCAAAGAACATTTCATCAAAAACTGAAAACGTTTCAAGTTACATTCGTTATACTCGTCGTACAATACTCGTTTCTTTTTTTCTCTTAAAGATATTGATGAGAAAATAATTTTTCCGACTCTAGAATTATTTTTTTTGTATTCCAACCAAAGCCACACGCACATTATGGACATTCGGTGTTTGTAAACTTAAAAACTTTCACCATTTGTTTCTGTTGCACCTGTTCAGTCAAAATTTTATTATGTGGGGAGTTGATTTCAGTTCAATATGTCTCAGCACATAGGCGAAATGGGTTGGGAGCGATTTTGACCTCATCCAGAAATAAATGTTCTCAAGGCGAGCAAGAATTCTTTTCTTCCAAAACCCATCACATTAGAATGGTGTACCTACACTTATGACGCACGGTATGAGTAGTTCAACTCGATTGTGCCTCACTTTGCCGCCCGTCTCACTTTGGCGCCCGTGACGCCCATTGTTCAATAATGACTTTTCTTGGATGTCCTTACTTGGCACCCGTCTCACTTTGGCATCCGTCTCACATTCACGCTGATCATTTATTTGGGTGAATCCCCATTCCCCGAAGGTCCTGTTTTCCTGAAATTCCTCAGACGGGCGTCAAAGTGAGACTGTACCGTTCATTTCTCCCGTACATTTTCCTTGCTGTATGTGCGATTGTTATCCAAATATTATTCAATCTGAATTTCATTACAAAATAACATCATTTGATTTTTCTTGTTATAAAAGGTTGCAACGCAGTTTTAGAGTAGCGCTTCACGATCTCACTTCTTTCTTGAGTCTTCGGTCTATTCTTAACCCTGTGAGAACACCGAAAATTTTTCAGAAAGAATATAGTGGAGCATTTTTTACATTTTCTGAACAATTGTTACGCAGCGCACGCCTTTGTGGACTATCTATGAAATTTTGTACAGTACAAATGCGCAAAACATGTACATTTGATTTAAAACAGTTTTTCTATTTTGGAAGTTAATCCATTATACTTGCTAATGAAATGTTTAATGATAAACATTACTTGATTAACAGTCTAAAAGCTTTTTGAAAGCTATCGCACGAGTAGTGAACTGTTTTGTAGAATTCGCTAATCTTCACCTGTTTTTCTTTCCAAATTGGGAGTTGATAAGAGCCGTGAAGGCATGAACAACTTTGATGTTGTACTATGCAAACAAAATTTTCGTTTCAGTACTAATTCATGCTACTCGTAGGGAAAGTCCATTATTTGTACGAAACAAGGTCATGCAGTTAATCAATGTTATTATTTTTCTTACATTCGAATACTTCCGCCTCTTTTCTGAAGTCAAAGCTGGTTACCCGAGGCCAGTAGGTATGCGCTTTTTATGTGACGTTTATCTGGAAATTCCAGAGTCGGAGAACCATAAAAAGATTTTTTTCGCTGATAGACAATCTAACCGGAAATTTTCTAAAAGCGAAAATAGTTACACCTTAGCCATTAACGTAAATTTTCTATCGATCTTTGAAATGATAGACAGACTCTGCTAAATTATTTCCGTTTGTAATAAAATTTTTGAATACGTTCTTCATTACGTGAAAAAAAAAGAATCTGCCACAAACATCGCGGAAAATTTTATGTTATAATCCTTCGTTCGGTCAGCATACATTGACATAAAAGTTTTTGGGAGGAAGGGATTTGACCTCACTCATAGAGTACTTGACGATCCCAGAATAAAACTGTTCAAGGCTGAAAACAAACGACTTCTACCTTAAAATTTTCGGCGGCATCTTGAATGTCGCCATGCAAAACTTGATTTCAGTTAGTCAGCCTGACGTAGCGTCGACCGTTGGCGTCTACAGTAATTTAGCGACTGTCCACAACAGCATGACTAAAAGGCATAAACTTGCTGTACGGTCCTTGGACTAAGGGTGAAGCGACCGTTCCCTTGATTCTTCTCTCATAATCCACCCACAAAGCCGTATTTATACTTCACGACACGGCTACATCTATGGCAGCCGTGACCTATCAAACTTCAGCGTACGGGACATACAATCAAACACATTTAACGTTAATTTTCCAAGGCGCACCTGCTGCATTAATTCTCTGATATGCATGTCGCATGAACTCCTAGAATCGATGTTCCATCCTAAGGTCAATGGAACCATACATTTATTGAGCACGCTACGTGGGTTGGCAGTTGGCGCCCGTAACTTCTGGCTGTTGTTACTGAGAGTATCTGCATACTGTAGATGCAACGGCAGGCGCTAAGAAACAGGGGGTCAAACTGGATATTTAACCTGTTTTTGAGGACTAAAAAATCTAACGGCTTTTCCCGGCCGATCAGGGTTCTTCCAGGGCGACCAAGGAAATCAAGAACTATAGCTCACTGGTGGTAGCCTATAATCTTCAACCCCAGGTTGCTGGTTAATTGCTCCTGACGCTGTTATCTGTGAGTAGTTCAGCAAGCTTTTCACAGCAAAGTTGCTACCGGCCGACAAAGCCGAGTCTTCAGACCGAATCTCACTTTTGATGACATCTGTAAAGTCAATGATTGTTGCTGTCTCTGGAGAGTTGAGTCTAAAGTTACCCTTAGATGGTGACTTGGCATGTAGTGTTAGAATCTATCCAGTACGGCTGGGGTTCAGATATCTATAACAATAAAGAAACTAGCAGTACCTGGGGCACCCACGCCTCCCACTTTGTAACTGCAAGGCATACCTGTCGAGCACAAACATAAGAAAAAAGTAATCAGTGAGGAATCTCTTGTCAGAATCACCACTACGGAGCTGACTCTTGCGGAACTAGAGTAGAATAAATGTACTGAGTAGAAATCCACTAATACGCATAAACTAATGAAAAAAACTGGCCCGTTCTGAGTTCTGCATTCATGTAAAAATATCACCTGTGTTTTTGATCGAGTTGTGTTTTTGAACAAGTTTAAAATACTGCTTCCTCGCCATATTGGAAGTAGTCAACAACGTGTTCAGGGGGTGAGAGTGGTGAAAGGTTGTTCGTTGAAGAGACCAGAAATATGCATCGTGCGTCCGATACCTGCCCAACTCCCTACCTTGCGTCAAAGCCAGATCATCACCGTTTAAGGACGCAATTTTTACACTAATTTTTTTGCCGTTTTATTCAAGGTGATAGAGCGATGCCAACAGGAAGATTATTATTCAATCAAGACCCGCTGAAGTATGTTATTCTACTTCTATTTTGAAAATCTCATTTGCAACTTCCATTATGTACCTCGTCACAGTCTATATTCTTTAAATGGGCAGACCCAGCAATGACCGAAAAGTAGGTTCAGCCTGTTTTGCAATTTTCACAGTGCGATACTTTGTACTGTAGAGCGATGACATATTTCTCAGACAATGAATTCAACTATTACCTTTCATTTTTCAAGCTTTGATGACGATATTTGCGTCACTATTTGCGTGAACACGCCGACTTCGGAGATGATCCATGTCAGCGTCATCTTTCAAAACTGTTACACGCTACGCATGAACCGTGTGGACTTGTATGGTCGTTACGTACTGAATGCCTTTTGCATACCGAGGGTGGCCGTGTCTGGCTATTTTCTGATCGTAAATTCGCAGGAAACATGCGGAAACGTAAGATTGATATGAGAATTTTTATATGGTATCTCCAACTAACACCAGCCGGTTTCATAAACACGCTAGTCAATTTGCTATAGTTCATTCGGCTGAAATGATGGACGCAGCGACCCGTGAAAGTAAATTAAACACGGAAAAACTAGTGATCTTATTACAGTAATCAATTCAAAATTTTTTTCCTTCATGAGCAGCAAGCAAATTTCCTTCACTATAGTCTGTTTTTCTTGAAATGCTTCCAAATAATGAAAGTAGAAAGCAAGTAGTATTTCAGATTTTTGCAATTTTCTGATGAACAAAATATCATGTAGCGCTGGAAAATTGTGAGCTTACTGGTCTGACCTTTAGCGATTTTTCGAGTGAAAAATTTTACGGTAAGAACTTTATGTAAAGAATTTCAACGACAGTACTGATTTGTGTCACTTTTGTATCTGGAAGCATTTTATAAAAAAACAGGCTATAACTACATAAATGGCCGAAACATCTCGAGTAGTAGTGTTCAGGTAATCGACGTACATTTATTCAAGTCAATAGTGGATAAGCCATGATGTCTTCACTGTGATTTTGGACGCCCGTTGTCGTAAAGAAATTTTTCACTTGGTGAAAATTGCTTGTCGAGTTGAACCTGCTTTTTTGATTTCGAAATAAACGGGCTATCGAAATGATTGATGCAGCAAACACCGAAAAGGCAGATTCGATTTCATACACAGTTTTCACTTGATGGAAAACTTCATACTGTTCTTCATGACAATGGGAAGGCCAAAATCATCAAAAAAGTATCGAATGCTTATCCACTGCCGATGTTGATGAAACTTGGTCGACACCTAAGGGCGGTAAGTTTGTTGGCGGATTAAAGGCCGATTATAGTAATCGGGGATTTAACGTCGCTTATAATCCAGGGTTAAATTTTTTTCGTAAGTTTGTCGGCCTATTAAACGTCGATTAATTTAATCATGGGATTAAAGCAACCCGTAAGTTCGTCAGCTGATTAAAGCTCGATTATTATACTCGGCGATTATAATAATGCGAGATTTCAATCCTGCCCCACCCCAGGTTTAAAAGATCGATTATATCTGTTTTCGCGATTGCATAGTAGTTGAAAAATAAATGTTGGACGATCTAAACGAAGATGAAGCAGAAAATCAAGTTTAAACGAGAATGAAGCAGAAAATCAAGTACAAATTCGTCATTTCCTGGATAGATCGAATCCGGTGGAAGCATATTCGAATGAGTAGTTCTAGTCGCGATTTAAACTATGTAAGGACAGTGCAAGAGAGCTAATTGGATAAAAAATTAGTAAAAATAAAAAATAAACAAAAAAATTCTATAAAAATTTTTTAATAAAAAATATTATAGTAAATGATTTTATTTAATTTTCTACAAAATAATTTAATTTCTTCAGAATCAAAATTATTGGTTTTCTATGGACACGTGGATTTTGAAGTGAATATAACGAGATAAATTGATAATGATAAATTTTTGGAGAAAGGCGACCTACTGAAGGAAAAGCTGTACACCTATATATAAACTATAGACAGTATACGTTGTATAGTTTTCAATCAGCAATTATACTTTTAATCCTGGATTATATGATTTTAATTAGCGATTATGTTTTTAATCGGCGATTACGTAATCGTCTTTTAATCGGCTGATGAACTTACCGATTACTTCAATCGCTGATTAAATTTTAATCCACGATTACACAGTCGGGGATTAAACGTATCCTGGATTATTTTAATCGGCGAACAAACTTACCGCCCTAAGTGCTAAACAATAAATTTCGACCATTTGACCGGGTTACTGAAGCAAATTTACAGATTTTCTGCTTGCTGCTCACTGGAAAATAAATTTTTTCATTGATTCTGCATCGATCATTTCAAAAAGAATGGAGTATAATGACAGATTTTTTTTAAAATAACACTCGAATGCTCTAAATTCAAGATATTTGTTGGGAATGACTTCAAAAAAATCAAAAATTAAACCAAAAAGTTTATCTTTTTGACGTCGCTTGTTACAACATTGAGCATATTCATGATTGCAAGGAAGATCCGTTACATCAGCAGCAAGTCTGCATTGTCATGCGATATAATCTTCCAGAAACGTAAAACTTTGGAAACTTTAGAAAACTACCTTGGGAACTATAGTCTATTTTTCTTAAAATGCTTGTATTATAAAACTGAAAAGCACGTACTATTTCATATTTATTAGATTTCCTGCTGAACTAATTCCAGGGAAGACAAGAAAATATAGAACTATCCTTCAGAAATTTTTTGAATAAAAAATTCTACAGTAAAAAATGCCCGTTGAAGTTCTTTACGACAGAGCTGTAGTTCATTTCTCAACTTACGCAAAGTTTCTGCTGCAAAATTCTTTATTCAAAAAATGGTAAGGTTTACAGTTTATTTTTCTTGAAATGCTCGTAAATATTAAAAGTGGAAAGCAAGTAGTATTTCATTTTTTATCATTTTTGAATATTTTACTACTTAATGACAATAATTGATTGCACTCAGTCGAATCGGTTTGTTTAATTTTCGGACCTGAAAAAAGCGAAAGTTTAAACGAAATTGAGATTTTTAATCTTTTTACCATTTCTTGCTAGACCATATGTCGCATGGGATAGTATTTGGGAATCTACTCAACTAACCCTTACTGTTTTTTTGAATAAAAAATCATACAGTAAAATCTTCGTGTAAATGTCGTCGAGAGCGGTCAGGGCGGTTCTTTGGGGGGGGGCGAACTGGGCAGTCGCCCAGGGCCGCTAAAAATTTAGGCCGCTCAAATTTTTTAGTGTATACGCTTGGAGAATGCCTTTTTTAGCGGCCTTTAACAAAACTTTCTATTGTTGTATGCAAACAGTACAAAATTGCCACAAACAAGGTATATGGGCAAGCATTGCAATTACAGCTATATACTGTAATACCGTCTATTATGCATGGACATACACGGAGTTGGAGGGCCGCTATTACCAAACTAAGAAGCAGCAGATAACGTCATTTTATTTCACTCTGTTCTATTTCCGAAGAGTTCTGTCTAACGACGACTAACACTAAAGAGTTACGATTTAGTTTAATTTCAGTTTTTTTCACTTTCTTCACATACATCTTGCTTTTCCACTATAACTAGTTTTAATCACCAAATAATACTTTAGCTGTCTTGTTCCATTGCTCCATGCTTTTTGGGAAAACAGATTTTACATGTCTTTTATTTGATGACTAATGGACTAGATTTGTACACTGAACTGAGGGTTCTTGCACGTTCGATTCCAGAAATGTTAGTTTCTTCCTCACTGGCTGTCTTAAAGTATTTGTTGGGAAGTGGTTTGGGATGCTTTACCCCAAGTTATGATCGCCCTCCGAATTTTTACAACCATTTCCTATTGAAGTTGCCTCAGCAGAACGTTCTTTTTCAAAATTAAAATTGATCAAAACATACTTAGGATCGACTGTGACCAAATCTCGTCTCAATGCTTTGTTATTTTTAGTGAATAGGATCCTTAAATAATGGAATTATGCATCGTTTTTGGATATTCTAAAGTATGTAAAGTAACGGAGCATCTATTACCTAAAGATGGCGTGGTGTATTATAATTATTGTAAAAATTGAGGGTCGCTAAACCTGAGTTCGCCCAGGGCCGCCATACCCTAAGAACGGCCGTGAGAGCGACACTTCTTTTTCTTATTTTTCAATTCACAAGCATTTTATAAAAAAACAGCTTATATAGCCTGCTGAAATGCTTGTAAATTTAAGAGTCGAAAGCAAGCACTATTTTGTATTTTCGTAATTTTTTTCTGAGCGATATGTCGCATAGGACTGAAAATTTGTGAGCCCATCGAACTAAACCTTGAAATTTTTTGAGAAAAAATCCTACAGTAAAAGCTTTGTGTAAACGCAGTGTAGGGTGGACTAATTTTTTGTCATGTTTCCGTTTACAAGCATTTTATAAAAAATAAACTATAGTTGAGTATGCTCACAAATTTCCAGATCTACGTGATATATGGTCTAGCAGAAGGTAGTAAAAATTTAAAATTGTACTAACCTTCCACTCCTAATATTTACAAGCATTTCAAGAAAAAGTAATATAATTCACTCCTTTTTTCAATTTACAAGCATTTTAGAAAAAAAACTTAGTTCATAGATTGATGATTATCCAGTTTTGCAATAAGATTCACATAAAGTTTGCTCCGATTAATTAAAAGCATACAGTAATTGTTGTTTATTGCAATTTTTTGGAGAAAATAGGTATCTGGAAAGCAAAAGCTCTTCTAGCTGACGTGCAAAAAGCCTCACTGGTCGAATTTTCTTCCTTGAAACATCTTCCTCCACGTCAGAAGATCACCGAAAGCCTTTTCAAAGAATGTAAAGATTATTCCTTTGAGCATTTTTTCAGCGTAAAGTCAAATTGATAGAAGGCGATGATGAGGACATAACCCAAGTAACAGCTCAGAGGTATGGTTCCGAATGGTATAACGTGCTGTGCGAATGCGACTGTTGCTTGCATTGCAAGCAAATTGGTAATGCTACGGGGACATCGTTGCCTTTCGAATGGTTCGAAAATGAAGCCTTACAGGAAGCGCGAGAAGAGAAAACGGTACAGGTTTGCGCCCACCCCTATCGTATACCGCAAGTCTGGTGGGATAAATAGAAGTTTACGCAAAAGATTTTGTTGAATATAGTGGTAGTAAATTAATAAATAACAAAAATGAATGTTATGCAGTTGATTGGTTCTAATAAACCATACAAGGAGGATTTTACACGTCAATATCGATATTTTAGACGTCAATATCAATTTAAGACGTCAATATCGATAGACCTCATTGATGCGATAAGTTAAAAGTATAAATTCGAAATACTGTATCTCTTTTTTCACTGACGAAGTAAGGTCATCAGGTGTAGATTTTGCAACTATTTACATATCATAATGCATTCGGTAGCTTATAGGCATGAGAGTAATCTTACAGTTACCTTTTTTGCCCATAGACCATATTTGCACTTAAAGTTTCATTGATGTTTCTACTCCTATTCTTGATCTCAGCAACGGGCCAAATTTAAAAAATGTTGAAACATACATTAGACGGATAATTTGTCAACACATAATAATGTCACTTGGAAAAAGGTTCATTTCTATTACCCTATGAAATACACAGTTCTGAACATTGATGAAGTTCCAATGCCCACAAACGCAAAGTGGTGCGAGATCAGTGCCCACTTTCACAAACATCCCCTTTAGGAAGGGATTCGATTCTATAGTCTGTTTTTCTTGAAATGCTTCCAAATAATGAAAGTGGAAAGCAAGTAGTATTTCAGATTTTTGCGATTTTCTGATAAACAAAATATCATGCAGGACTGAAAACTTGTGTGCTTACTGAACTAACCTTTAGCAATTTTTCGAGTGAAAAATTTTACAGTAAGAACTTTATGTAAACGATTTTGACGACAGTACTGATTTGTGTCACTTTTCTATTTGGAAGCATTTTATAAAAAGCAGACTATACCTACTCAAATTTCGTTTGTCAAAAAGGGTCCGTACGTGGTTTTCTACTTATATGCTTATTTTTTTAGTTCCTGAGGTCAGGCATAGGTTAACTTTCGATTGTTCGGCACATTTAAGGAAACTTCAGTAAAAGGCATATGCCAGAAACTGTCAAAGTAACATCATTCAGGTTACCGACGGCTATCGAAACGCACTATATAAAACGTGTAATTTTAGAATAACCATTTATAACGAAGCAATATAGAAACATATCCAATGCTTGTAACTGGATTTGCAGTCCGTAGCTAATAAAGCAGGATGTCGCAAGCTGGTGATGTCTGGCTCTTCACGAGATACTGCATGCTTCTAGCCTCTTCTTTTTTGAATATTACTTGTCATGCCCTTTTTCGAAGTCCGTTTGTTTTTTCCGGACAATAAAATTCTTTACAGAAATCATACTTTTACATGCAAATAATAGTTTATCTATAATATGAACATTCTACGTTATAACATAGGCATACGTTATAGCATATAAAAATTTTTTTTCGAAGCCATATGTTCTAACATATTCCTATTATGTTATAACATGGTCCTATGCTATAACATACAATTTTTTTTTCATTTTTCGACATACTGACATGTTATTACATAGTCCATGCAACGTGTTATAATGTGGGATATGCTATAATGTGGTAAATGTTATAACATGGGATTTGTCATAATGTGGGATATGCTATAACATAGGATATGTTATAACATGAGATATTTTATAACGCTGGATATGTTATAACATGTGATATGAAATGTTAACATATAAAATTCGAGCATCGCGAGCATACATGCACAGCATTGAAATTCTGCTGGGGGGCAGCCAGGACAGGGGGTGAAATACAATTTTTTTCGTTTTTGATAACCAGAAGAAAGGTCTTAGAAAGGTCTTCTAACATGCAAGCAGCACATTCTTCAACTTATATTAGTCAGATACGTGAAATTCTTTGCTTAGACTGCACTTTTAAAAAGTTTTAATGTTACTTTTTTGAAATCAAGTATGCTTTGTTTAGAAAAATTGTTAAACTACATCATCATTGCCATTTTTATGATGAATTTCTCCTCTCTCTTTCTCATTTTCATCCGTCATCTTCTCTATCATTGCTGGGGTGGTCAAATCTACTGGGGGTCAAACAAAGTCTGCTTGGGGTCAAAAGCCCCCGAGACCCCTCCCACGTGTATGTATGACTGTGAGCCCCAATATCTAGTTTACTCTAAAATAATAGATGCAATACAAAAAACTAAGCAAGCTCATTATTATAACCGTTGGAAAAAATTTCTCGTTTATGGGCTGAAAACAAAACGACTAATTTTCACTGGATAATCTGGTTCAATGGTCAACATTTCTCATGTTGCACTCAAGTGTCGACGCAGATCTATTCAAATAAAAAGTAGATAAGCGTGATGTTTTTTCTCTATGAATTTGGCCGTCTTGTTATCATGAAGAATTTTGATGTTGTTTTTCTACCCTATGAAAATTGCGTGTTGATTGGACCTGCTTTTTTGGTTGTGGCTGCTTTTGTCACTTCATATTAAGTTAGCTGTGACCACCCACAGGAGCATCGGAAGGCGATGTCCTCGTTATTTACATAGGAAGGTGCCGGTGGTGTAAAACATTTGTTCCTGTTAACAGGCGATTGTTAACCAGTGTTGCGGAAATCCGGTTGCACGAAGCAGACATCAAATTTGTTAACAAGTTACATCAAACATTTTGAGGAAACTCCGGTTGCGCCAGCAAACAAGTCATTGGCAAACAGGCAACAAGTGATCATCAAACCAGTGATTTTTCACCGATTAACAAATGTCCAGTTGCACCGAATTTTCTAACTGTTAGATCAGCTGTGTTTCATTATTTTTCTGGCAGGTCGAGTTTCAGCCTGTCAGCTATTTTTCCTAATAAATTAGCGATGCTGATAACGAGGGATCAATTTAACCCGTAAAGAAACGAATTGTCAGCGGATAATATTGCTAATGTTATAAGGCATAAAACTGATCGGCATAAAAACAAAGTCTATTTTATATTGTTTTCTGCCTAGTCACACGCCATATAGCTGAAACTCTGCGACATTATTACTCAATTAACGCTCAGAAATTTTTGGAATATGAAAGTCTAGAGTAAAAGTAGACGATTTTCAAATTAGTACGTATTTGTGTCATTTTTTATCCTGGAAGTATTTCCTAAACACAAACTGATAACCAAGTTTTCTCTTTTATAGCAATCAATTCTTTTTTTCGGTATACTGATGTATATAACGTTTTGTATCTTTCACTCATGGGTTGTGTAAAGCAATGAAAGTAAGTTTCCATAGAGTAATTAGGAAGCTTTACAGTAGTCGATTACAACAATTTTTTTATCCGTGAACCGAGAACGGACAAATTGATGATTTTTCTTTTTTTATCATATCATTGAAAAGTATTTGTAGACTGTTTTTGAAATTTCTGAATTTAAAAATGATGATGAAATCTACCACTGCCGTCAAAATCGTTCTCTCACAAAGCTTTTATTATAGAATTTTTCACTCAAAAAACTTTTAAAGGTAAATTGAGACTACTCGCAAACTTTCGATCCCAGCCGAATGGCGAAAAATGGGCGAAACCAGCAGGGCAAATCGTGAGCTAAATTGTGGGGCGAATCTCGGGCCAAATGACGAGATAAAGTCAGGGTACAATCGCCGGCCAAAAAGCAGTGTTAAATGGCGGGCGATAGCTCGCCGCCGATGTGCTAGGCTAAATTATTGCATTTTTTCGGTGAAAATTAGCCCTCGAAATAGCCCAGCATGGTGGCGGGCTAAGATACAAAGGAAATTTTGTTTCAAGAACAAAACAGTGGATTTACTGGAATACGTAGATCCTCCAGATGAGGTAGTGGATAACGATTGGAAAAGATAAAGTTAATAGAATTTCAACTAAAAATAGAAAAGATTCGTTGCAAATGTATGAAAATGTCGAGTTCAAATTGGGATAGGGACTTGGAAAACAGTCTCTTCGCTTAGTGATTGATACGGCGAATACAACACGGTACCAACAGAAATAATACATTGAATTCGACAATGCAAGTGAAGCTGTTCATTTCTTGTAACCAAGGAAGCTACTGTATTTGAGTTCTGATCATCATCAAGTTAATCTGTTGTATTTTTCTGTTTCATTGTTACACAAAACACCCAACAGTCTCTGAGATGAAGTTATTTACAGTGGACCTTTGTTAATTGGCGTCGATTTTTCATATTATCTAATAATCATATAGTACACGACGATAATTGTCTATATCTTGCCGTGTGCTCTGCGGCCAATGAATGTCGCAATTCAGAAATGCATTCGTCAATTCTTGCCGATTAAATCCTATAGTCTGTTTGTTTATAAAATGCTCCCAAATAGAAAAGTGACACAAACCAGTACTGTCGTCAAAATCGTTTACATATAATTCTTTTTGTAAAATTTTTCACTCGAGAAATTGCTAATCAGTATGCTCACAAATTTCCAGTCCTACATGGTATTTTGTTTGTCAGAAAATCGCAAAAATCTGAAATACTACTTGCTTTCCACTTTCATTATTTGGAAGCATTTTAAGAAAAACAGACTATAGGAATCGGCACAATCGGCGATTGTCGCTGACTGTCACCGATTGTCGGCGACCAAAATCCTAGGATTTTTCACTTCTGAACAGGGATTTATTCTCAAAAGTATTCTAAAGTTGGGAATTGACAAGAAAAAGAGCTCATCATGAATAAATATGCTAACTACCACATTAACACTGTTCAAACCATGTACATTCTGCCGACGTTGTGAAAGATAATTCTAATCCAGCATAGCTCTCATTTTGCTGGGTCGACTCTACCCGCCTGCTCTAATTTTCCTGTCCTATGGGGTGACTCTCGGGCTAAACAGTGGGCCACTGCTGGGATAGATGGTCAGATAAGTCGACGGAAAAATGCCTGGCTAAATCGTCAGGCTGTAGTCGTGGGCAAATCTATGCCAGTTGGTGGGCCAATTATAAGGCAAAACTTTGGGCCAACTCTCGAGACGAATCTAGGGCTCATTTGCGGGCTACATAGCAAGATATTCAGCCCAATGTTTAGCCCTGGCCTTTCAGTAGCCTGCTTTTCCTTCCATGATTTTTTTTCTGACAGCTTTGATGTTCTGGCAAGTTTCTATAAAATTAATCAAGTTGACTGCGTTGGGCTGTTTCATAGCAAATACAGTAAATGATGATTTGTGAAAATTCGCGTCTAATGTGTTGCCTCCGCCCGCCCGGACGCCGCGGCCGCGCCGCCCGTTCAGACTTCAGTACACTGTTTTTCCCAAATCCTGCTGTTTAGTTTTCTATGGAAAAAAATTCTGAGAAGGATAAAAAGTGTGAGCTCTTTTCCTATTTGGGGAAGAAAATTTTGGGGATCAGATCGGATCATACTCGTTCGTTACTCGTTCGTAATCCAGGATTTTCAAAAAGGGGGGGGGGACCGCACACCGTTTTTTTCCTCGAAGATTTTTTCCACATGAGAACCGGACCCATAATTTTTTTCCTCATTTGTAAAAACGTTTATAATGTGGCTACGGATGCTTTTTTATGCATTTTAGGAGCATACCCAAGCATTTTGTTGTATTTGGAGTCAGAATTGAAACCTGCAAAAATGAGAAAAAAAAACATGTTAACGATAGAGTTCTCAGGAATTTATCCTCTATTAACATTTTTATGGCTCTCATTAGAATCATCTAATTTTATTTTGTTCTTGGTCCGACGCGGAGCGCGGGAAATTTTTTTGGATTTTCACTTTCTAAAACGCTGGAAATTGAACCTTCACAACGTTGGGAAATAAATTAAAATCCGACTGATGAAGTATAATTTGTTTCCCATTCCGGCGCGGAGCGCCGGAAAAATTTTTCAGTTTTTATATTCTAAAACGCTGGAAAATAAATCTCTCCAACAGATATTCATAAACCGAAATTCTAAAATCGCAGTCTAGAATGATGTCTTCAATTTCCATCTTCAATAAACGCAAAAGTTCAGGTTGCAGACGTTTAAAAAATTCCAAACATCGAGAAAAAAAATTGAGAAAATTGATGGAAAATCTCAATTTTGGGCGACATAATTGACTGTTAACGATTAGAAAATGAAACGAGCTAACTTGATTGATAGAAACTGTTGAGCATTAATTAGTATGTCGAAGTAGATATGCTAATGGAAGCGCCTGATAGAAAATAGTCAAGATTGTACCCGTGACCGGCGCGAAGCGCCGGAAAATTTCGAGATTTTGACCCTTTTAAGTCCACCAAAACGCACCTTTTCAGTTTTGAATTCCCCAAAATTTTTTCCACAATGAGAACCATACCCTAAATTTTTTTCTAATTCCGAAATTTTTTCCTCAAAACACCCCATTTGAGGAAAAAAAACGGTGGGGGGGGGAATCAGTTTTTTTGTGCCAAAACATGCTTTTTGACTCAAAAAAATTTGGAATGGCACAAAAAATTTTGAGCGTTTGTGCCAATTGGCACAATTTTTTTGGCTGTTCAAACATTCGTCATTAGAAAAAAATACATTCAGAAAAGAGTAAAGAAAAAAAATATTATCACGAGCTTAAAGGCGATTAGTATCGCGCGGATATAAGCTCAAAAACGCAGTGCATCGTTTTTTAAATACATGAATATTAACGGCAGATGTAACATGACTAGGTAACATATTCCACGTATCAATATATCTATTACAAAAATCTTTTTCGAGTTATCGTGTACGAAATTTTGTCTTATATAATTTATATGGGTTGTTAACACGATAATTAAAATTACTGTATACAAAAAAGTTATTTGAGTCCAAAATGCTATTACAGATTATAGAATAAACATATCATAAATCAGTTATAGTTCTCCCAAATTCAAAAGAATGCAGACTAGCGGACTCCAATCCGAACATTAAATATATTATCTACTCGTATTTGACCCGAACGCGAACGAGTTCTCTTCAAACAGTGTATCAGCATCGTTCATCGTTGCAACAAAGTTTAAGGTAAAGTGGGGTGACTTGACTTTGATCAGGGGCGACTTTGATCAGAGCATGGCATTTGATAACTATTTGAGATCAGCAGGTCATTTTTGCTCTGTAGACAACCTCACAGCAGGGGTTGTCTACACAGCAAAAACGACCTGCTGATCTCAAATAGTTATCAAATACCATGCTCTGATCAAAGTCACCCCACTTTACCTTAGATGCTGTCTGTCAATGAGTGATGGAAATAAATTCTGAATATTCTCTGTTCATTCGGTCTGTTCAGATTTAAAACTGAAATTCTTACTTTCTGTGTTTGATTCATTCATCATACCTGTAATTGGCCAACCATATACCCAACCCCCCCAACTCCCCAGTTTGGAAAAAATTAAAAAAATTAAAAAAAGTGTATGTTTTTTGGCCTTTTTTGAAAAAAATTTCGACTTTTTTCGACCCCCTCCCTCCCCCCAAATTTCGGATTTACCCCCCCCCCCCAACTGGTCGGACGTCTTAGAGGTATGTCATTCATATAGAAAATTCGACATCGTTGGTAATGATACAATGTTCCGAGCGAAAATTCACACAACTTTCGACTTTATTTTCCATTTTCTTAGTCTTTACATTGTTGTTAAATATATATATATATAAGATTCGTCGTCGAAAATTGAATCCATTGTAAAAATTATGGGCTAAAAATTTGAATAAAAAAGTAGCAACAGATTCAATTTATGTTGATTTTCAAAAAGCATTTGATACTGTTTCTCATGAAAAACTGATCGGGAAATTAGCTTCCTATGGCATCTGGTTTTTTATTGAGATGATTACATGGACTTTACGAGTGAATTATTGGTTTTAAAATTTTTCAAATAATAAAATTCTAGAAATTACGACTTTTGAACACAAAATTCGAATCTAATTCTTGAAATAAATGTTCGGAAAATTGATCTTCCAGCGTCGCAGAATGTTAATATCCAAAAAAATTTCCGCCACTTAACATCTTTTTTGGGCTCTCACTTGTCATCAAACACCGTCGATTTCTCATTTAATTCAAAATCATTATGCTGTTGGATAGTTTGCTGGAAAATTTGAGCCACAATGCTTGTAGACATGTACATGTAATAGGGGGTAAGTGCTATGGGAATCCCCCCCCCCAGAAATTGTCGACCGCATGGCTAGCCATTGGGCAACCACCTCCACAGATTTTCCAATCCTATGGCTAGCCATATGGTAGCGGTAGGGACCTCCATACTTTTAGTCGGAACAATTTTGTGATGAAAAATTTTATTTTTTGAACAATAAAAGGGCAAAAACGTCTATTTTCTCGACGCTTCGCCTCATGAATACATTTTTTCGGTCTTTTTCAGAAAAAATTTTTTTTGAACTATTTTTTGGACTTTTTTCGTGAAAAAATCGATTTTTTTCCTTGAGAGACCCCTCCACCCCAAAACTTTGGGAATTACTGACCATCCGCCCAAAAAAGTGGCCCGACCCCCCCCCCCCCCCGACCTCGGCGCCGAATTATATGTATGCTTGTAGTGTAGATTAGACTTAAAACTCGAAAATTCCAAATTTTCCCCCGATTCTATGAGCATTTTAAGCGAAAAAACGACTTCAGAAAAATGGGGAAAAATTTTTGACCATTTTCCTCATTTGGGGGAAAGACCCGGGAAAAAATAGTGCTTCGCCGTTTTTTCTTCAAATGAGGTCTTTTGAGGAAAAAATTTGGAAATGAGAAAAAAATTATGTTCGCGTTCTCATTGTGAAAAAAAATTTGAGAGGTCAAAGCCGAAAAGTTCATACTTTTCAAAGTCACAAAATTTTCCGTCACGAACATACATGCGCATAGGGGTAGGAAGAGGCCGGGGATTATCCCTGAGCTGGGCCTTCCGTCAGTGATTTACTGTCAGTCAATTTTGGATAAGCAGTCTTTCGCTGTACAAGCAGTGGTTACATACCTGCACATGGTCAGGGGTCCCAAGGTATAGAAAATGACCAAATGTGGTCCTTTAGTAATTTTTTCCCTGAAATGAGGTATAACATAGTAATTTTTTACATAAATCTTACTGATGTTCCTGCGAAAATTGAAGCCATGAGCTTGATGCTTTTACTTACAGATACAGAAGGTTGAAAATGACAGACATGCAAATTTTTGAACACAGATAAAAATGAAGTTATCTTGAATAATCAAGTGATCAGTTTGAATAAAGTAACCACAAAACTTTTGTATTTTTGTATTAGAAAAGGAAATCTGACCAATGAAAAGCCAATGTCGTATTGGCTAATAAATTTAAATGAAAGTTTATTGGATATAAATAGACTTTTAAGCTTATCAAAGTGCAAATTTTTGGACGGCGGTACAAGAAATCTTCGTTTTGCAATTGTACACCGGTTACTTCTAACTAGATCCAAAATTAGTCATATGATTACTACCAAGATCCAAACTGTAAATTTTGTATATCACAAAATGAGTCCTGTAGAGAAGATGTTTGGCACACAATAGTCTTATGTCCAAGACTGACAGGTTTTTGGGTAAAGATTGTACAACAGTTGAAAAAAATTATAAAAATTTCAATGTAGATATACTCAATTTTGTCTTTGGTTTGAAACTAGATTCTTGTAGTAAGGAACAACTGACTGTGGCCAATATTGTCTTATATATGGCACAAAATTGTATATGGCTGACGAGACAACGGTATGAAAAGAATGATAGTTTGGTAGATATTTGGGAATTGTTTAGGAAAAATATGCAAAAAACTGTGCTTAGACTTTTTGAAATCATGGACCAAAAAGCTTTTGAGAATTACTTTTTAAAGCATAAGATTGTCAAAATTAGTAGGCTTGATGAACCTGTGATAAATTTTTGAATTAAAACCTTATTTTCCTTACTATTTATTTTTCAGTTCATATAAAATGTGTTTTATTTTTCGTTCGTTAATCATTATTTAAAAATCAGGTCGTGCTTATTCAATTGCATAATATCGTTTCTGGCGTAAATTAGCCTATATAGTAAACTTTTGCCAAATTATTTAGGGTAAAGTGAATCCATATCCTGTCCATACCCTGTGTGCATATCTGAGTGGTTGCCAGTTTTTTGTGGTTGTCTAATAAACAGGTTGTTATTGACAAATAACAACCTGTTTATTAGACAACCACATTATTGACAAATCGATATTCACACTAAACATAACAACCTTTTTGTTAGACAACTCCATTATTGACAAATCGATATTCACACTGAACATTAAAAGTGCCAGTCAGTAGAAATAACTGAACATCATGTTGCTATCCTAAATAAACTGTACTTTTATAAAATTAGGAAAAAAAATTGCTACCTAACGATTGTGAGATTTATCCCCGGCCTGAAACTGGTACCATGCACATGTATGGTCGCGAAGTATATAATAGTCATTGTTCTCTTCCAGGCGCGGCCGTTAGCATGCTTACTTTCACTCACTAATTAACTTTCAACAGTTTCTATCAATTGAATTACCTAATCTCTTTTTATATTCGTTAGGAGCCAGTATTTTGACGCGAATTGAGGTTTTTCATCAATCCTCCAAATTTTTTCACTCACCGGCTTGCGAATTTTCAAATGTTGTCGACGTTTGTTCAAACGTTTTCAAACGTTCAAACGTTCGTGAATTTTTGCATTTATAAACAACGAAGATTGTAGAAATCATTCCAGACTGTGTAAATTTAGTGCTTTTATTCAAGAATGTATGTTGCGAAGGTCCATTTTCCAACTTTTTGAAGACATAAAAATTCGAATTTTTTTATGGCGCTTCGCGCCGGGATAAGAAACATATTACAATCTATTAGTCTGATATTAATTTACATTTCAATGTTGCGAAAATTCATTTTTCCAGCGTTTTATAATGTAAAAACACGAAAATTTTCTGGGCTTCCGCGCTGGAACAAGAAATAGATAAAATTTGATAATATCTACTCACTCAGAATCACATACATAAATCTTAATAGCAGATGAATTCCTGAAAATCCATCGCTAATATGCTTTTAACCGTTGTAGATCTTCAAACGGGGCTCAGAGGACTGGGGCGGGGTTCAGGTGACCTTTTTGGGGTCATTAATTCCCCCAAATTTTAGGAGAGGGGTTCTTGAAGGGGAAAAAATTTGATTTTTTAAATAAAAAAGTCTATAAAACGGTTCAAAAATAGTAATTTCTGTCTAAAAAACTGTAAAAAATGTATTTATAGCGCAGAGCGCCGAGCCAATTGAACTTTTTGACCATTGTCTGTTTAGAAATTGACATTTTTCGTCAAAAAATAGAGATTTTTCAGTATCTTTCCGTCCAAATATATGGGTGTCGCCCAATGGTTAGCCATATCGCCGACGATTTCTACGAGGGGGTTCCAATAGCACTTCCCCCTAATTACATGTATGTGTTTTCATCGGCTCAAGCTGACTGACCTGACTAGCATTTTTTCTACTTTTTTCTCATTTTTGCAGGCTACTGACTGAAAATATCAAAATGTTTTGATATGTTTCTAAAATGCAGAAAAAAGTATCTGTGGCCACATTACAAACGTTTTTAAGAATGTGGAAAATTTTTAGAGAATAAGGAGAAAAAATTTGGATATGGTTCCCAATGTAGGAAAATCTTCGAGGAAAAAACACATTCACTCAGGGTTTTTTTGTACGCGGACATTTGTGCCAATTTTTACAAGAGACTAAAAAAATTTGTGCTAGTAGCAGAAAAAATTTTTCTCGCTAGAAACATGTGGAAAACTGCGGAAAACAGTCTCAGGCCAAAAGTTTGGTAAAGAAGTGATTACAGGTACATTTATCGCACTAATATATTTAAAAGTTGTACCCGCCCTTTTCATCTAATCCCGTCTTTGAGAGAAGAAAAACTGCGTGGGAACGTTTTACGATTTGAAAAGAAATGAAATTTCTTTTAAATCTTAGAAATTTAAAATTTAGATACTCTATACGAATGTTTAGGAAGTTTATATTTTCCTTTTGCGTAAATTTGTTGTCGAAAAATTGTGTCAACAATAACAATTTTTCCGTTCGAATCTAGCACCAAAAATGAGAATTTCAGTTTGCTATCTAATTTAATCATAGTGTCAGTGGGGAGTGCCATAGGAACCTCCCATAAATTTTCGGTCATATGACTGGCCATTGGGTCATCCCAGGATCAGCAAATCCTGTGGGGAATCACCCAAACCCACGACCACGAGATGCATCGGTCGATTATTGGGTTTTCTGGCTTACAAAAAAAGGTCGATAGCCGACGGTTTATTTATGTCATTTAGAGTCAATGAGTCGGTGCTTGGTTGTGTAAAAAAAGTGTTCTCATCCTGAGTCCATTTCTCGAACAGGTTCTTTCTCTTGGTATGACTGTCTTTTGATGAAATGTTCAGTGCTGCTCAAAAGTAAAACTTGTATGGCAACTTTTCCCCAAAATGTTTGGAATAAATTATTGGTAAGCAGAATGTGTCCAATCTACTCATGTTGTTCATTGCAGCGTTTCGGTTTCATTGTAAAAGAATAAGGTCAGAGGTCTTCCTTCTCCAAAAATATGATAGTATTTTTTATCTCCTGGCGTCATATTATGGAAGTGATGAACCACAGTCACACATAAAATAAACTTGATAGACACCCTCTGCAACCTTCAAATTTCGGAACATCTTATTGATAAATTTAGCTCTATGAATATGGTCAATTTAGGGCCTTTTTGTAATGAATGATCTTTGTCATTTACCATCTAACAAGGACACCTAAACAATAAAGAAAAATGACTAGTACGAGCAGATTCTCCATAGTTAACCTACAGCGCTACCTGTACTAATGAACTATCTTTTATTAGCACGAGCGCTAATGGGATTCGTGGTTGAGAAATCTTGGGTTTGTCGAATGATTGACAACGTTGTTTTCTGTCTTGAAAATGTAAATTTGTTGTAAAAGTTTTTAATTTTTGAAATTTTTTTCACTTTCGCCATATTTTGAACATGTTATGGCCGATGCATCAGTCATCAGTCGATGCGTCGGCATCGGCCGATGGGGAAAAAGTGCCCACCGCTCGATCACTAAGCATGCAACTAAACTTATTGGGGTAGAGGATCGCCCTTAATCACGTCAACTAAAAGTATTATGGTGTAATGTTTGACCTCTCCTTATGAATTCTGGATTTACCCCCAACCGGTCTGAGGTATTACAGGTACGCACCTTGCACAGCATCGAAATTCCGTTTAGCGATTTGTCAGCCACTGCAGGGAGTGAGTTCGAATATTGGTCCGTTTTTTCATGAGGAAAGAATAACGACCCCTGACAAATTATTTGATAATAGTAAGGCTAACGGATACCTACATATATCCGTAAGTAAGTTACACGCTCAGGCGTAAACACTGGGGTTAGACGAGGATCAACAGGACGGGCGCTTGTCAAATGTCAACCACCAACGTGACTCCATGATGCGCCTTTCAGGCCCACCACTGCGTTCCTGAACCTATGACTAAGAAATAATCAAGGTCAATTATGAGTAGTTTTACCCACCCGCGTATGCTTTGCCATACATGTAATTAAGGATAGGTTTCCGCCAGCCCTAAACTATTTTCATTATCCAAAGGCAGGAAAATACACGTGCATACCCATGACAACATTCGAAAAAATTTTAAAGACGTCAAACATTCTCAGAATGGAAATTTTCTAATTTTACACCGCAACTTTTCTTTTTTTAGACCACCGTTACCTTCCATTCGCACCAATGACTATGAATAAATGAATTCTGGCTCTTCTCACTATATTAATATCTCGATTAATCAACAGATAATTGAGAGTAACATCCATGACATCGTACAGCGCCGAAAACTCAAAATCACCGCGCTTAGCTGTCATCGACGAATTGGGCGACAAGCGAATAATTTCAAATGATAGTAATCACAAATTTTTTATTACTTCGCCACCACCGCTGAAAACTCCTTCATCGACGGCAACAAGCTTTTATCAATCCGAAAATAATCGTTGTAGTCCTCCAAATGTTCGTCCGCCGGAAATTGTGACGGTGGTTTTGGATTATAAAGCTAAATTTAGCGATGAATTGAACTTGAAAAGGGGTTCGGTGGTGGAAGTATTGAGCAAAGACGCTAAAGTATCGGGCGACGAAGGTTGGTGGACCGGAAAGTTGAAGCCGGAAGAAGATGACCAGGTATTCTTGCTTCTTGTACCTTTAATTTGGGCTTTTCCTGTGAAATTACGGAGAAACTATTCTGACTCCCATTGAAACACTTCGTAGTTTAGAACACATATAGTTTTAGTCAAACATGCATGGCATGAATCTGCTGGGGGTTCAACCAGCATAGGGGTGAAATAGAATTTTTTTCTTTCTTGATAACCAAAAGAAAGTGTTTCTAACATCCAACCAGCAAATTCTTATATTTAAATTGATCAAATATATGATAATGTTCGTTTTGGTCTACTTTTCAAAAAGGTTTTACGTTACTCCTTTGGAATCATGTATGCTTTGTTCAGAAAAACCATTAAACTATAAAGCATCTTTTTTTCCTCATTTTCTTTCATCATCCAGCCCTCCTGATCGATGCTGAGGCGCAGAATCTGCTGGGGTCAATCAAAACCTGCTGGGAATTCAGACCCCCCCCCCCGTGTGCATGGATGGAATTACCGTTCGTTCAGCTTGAAATGATTCCAAATAAAAAACTGGTAAGTGAGAACTGTTTCATATTTTCAAGTTTGTTTGCAAACCTTATTTGTCATATAAGTACTGCGAATTTGTGAACATACTCTATCAACTCAAGTTTGAACAATCTTTTTGTATAATTTCTGAACTTGAGTATTAAACCCTGTGTAAATGACTTTTAACAACAATTATCACATAATTTTTTTTTAAATTTATAAGCACGTTATAAAAACTGGACTGTTGCACACATGAAAAATGTGTTGATATGCTGATATTTCCAGTCAAGTAGATAACGCCTGTCAACGTGGTAGAAAGACAAAAAATTGGCCAGAAATAAACTATTCTTGATAAATTTAAGCTAAATAACGGAAACCGCACCAGTTCGAGCTGAAAACAGGCAGTAGAAATCCAAAAATCAGGCTATCAGCCACAAATGTGGTTTCTTCAACCAGCGAGAACGTCTTACATTGCTCAGCATTAGACTGCTGTACATAGTTAGAAGTTTTCGTACGATGTATTGTTTGTAATCAAAGACTATGAAACAGTGTGTTACCCTCTTTTAAGGCTTTATCGACAGAAAAAGTTGGCATTTTCCCATCGAATTTCGTTCGTTCAGATTTGAACGCTACATTGATCGAGTTGGAAAATCGTCAAGATTTAAAGGCCACGAATAATTGCTTGCAAAACGTCATTTTTGATGATCTTAAATTCGAGAACTTGCTCGGAATCGGTGGTTTCGGTCGCGTTCATAAGGCTAAATGGAAAAATCAAGATGTTGCTGTAAAAAGTAAGTCGCTTTATCTGTAAAAATACACGAAATATAAGTTATTCTACATTTTCGCAATACTTTTAGCAAAAACGTGATTTGATTTTAGTTCTCAATAACAGGGTGGCCATCAACCGGAAAAACCGTGAAATAACCGGGAATTTTTTCAGGAATCGAGGAATAACTGGGAATTTTTTCAGGACTCGGGAAATAACCTGAAATTTTGTTATAAATTGGGAAAATCGGGAATTCCGAAAACAAATCACACTTGAAGTAATTTTTAAGCGACTTTGAGATATTTGGCTGTAAGGAAGTTAAATTTTTTCGCCGCTTTGCGGCGTTATGAAAATTACGAAGAGTACCAAATGGAGTCCTTATTTTGGGAATATCCTAATTATGTGTAATTTCAATTGGTATTCATCCAATGTGCTCACTGCTCAACCGCTAAGTTATTAGACAAATATAGCACATGCGCTGTGGAATAAAGTTTGAAGATGTGCACCTCATTATGGAGTGGCGATGCTGTAGATTGTTCCATAATTTAGGTATGTCTCCCTACCATACATATAACGGGACCCCGGGGTCTGGGGGGGGGGGGTCGGGCGACTTTTTGGGAGCCGGGGGTCAGTAATTCCCAAAATTTTTTATGGGGAGGGGTCTCTCAAGGAAAAAAACGTGATTTTTTCACGAAAAAAGTCCGAAAAATATTTAAAAAAAAATAGTATTTTTTTCTAGAAAGACGAAAAAAATGTATTCATGGTGCGAAGCGGCCAGAAAATTCACATTGTTGACCATTTTTTGTTCAAAAATTGACATTTTTCAGTATTTTTCAAATCAAAAGTATGAGGGTCCTTATGACTACCATATGGCTAGCCCTAGGATTGTAGTATCCTGGGCATAAATGTAATTGGGGGGGGGGAAGTGCTATGGGAACCCCCCCAGAAATCGTCGACCATATGGCTAGCCATTGGGCGACCGCCCCCCCCCAGGATTTTCAAATCCTATGGCTAGCCATATGGTATCCCTAGGGACCCTCTTACTTTTGGTCGGAAAAATACTGAAAAATGTTAATTTTTTGATGAAAAATGTCAATTTTTGAACAAAAAATGGTCAAAAACATAAATTTTCTCGGCGCCTCGCGCCATAAATAAATTTTTTTATCATTTTTTAGACAAAAATTACTATTTTTCGAACCATTTTTCGGACTTTTTTCGTGAAAAAATCGATTTTTTTCCTTCAGAGACCCTTCCCCCCAAAATTTTGGGAATTACTGACCCCCGGCCCCAAAAAAGTGGCCAACCCCCCCCCCCCAGGGGCTCCGTTACATGTATGATCCTGGGGGGGGGCTCCCGTAGCACTTCCCCCCCAATTACATATGCTCTCTACTGTTTTTCGTCAAATCGGTGTTTTTGATGAAAAGAATTTTGAAAATATTAAAAAATTGAATTCTTTTGCTTGATAAAAGTCAATTTTGGGGTTTCTTGATCGAAAAGATTTATCCATAGTTGCATTTTAGAGGGCAAAAACGTCCAGATTTTTGGGCGCTTCGCGCCGGCAATAATTACAGTAATTATGTTTGCTATAATGCAGCTCAGGCATGTCTTTTTTACTGATCGGTTGACCTTTACTAGTTCCCATTATCTAAAATGTCTCATCAGACTTCTGAAGATGTCATTCGGATATTTGACAAAAATTAAGATAATGACGACTCATTTCCACAGAATTTTTTCGTGGTTTCGAAAATTTTTAAGTTTTCTCAATATTAATTTCTTACGTTTAAAAATGATTCAAACATCATCAGTGCTATACAATGGCAGAAGTTTTTGGCCGTCGAAGAATCGAAATTAGTTGCGTCTCGCATACATGTAAGGGAGCTATACATTTAACGGAGCCGCGATGTCTCGGGAGAGTGTCACACGACCTTTTGAGGCCGGGGGGTCACCGATTCTCCAAAATTTTATCAGAGAGGTTCCTTAAGAAAAAAAATTAAATTTTTTTTTCTCCAAAAAAGTTCGAAAAAAGATTCAAAAGATTGTAATTTCTGTTTTAAAAACAATGAAATCATGGCGCGGAGCGCCGAGAAAATGGACATTTTTGATATTTTTTCATAAATTGACATTTTTTTCCGTATTTTTACGACCAAAAGTATAGGCGTTCGTATGACTACTATATGATTGGAAAATCCTATTGGGGAGATCACCCAATGGCCTGCCATATGGCTGACGATTTCTGGAGGTTTCAAGGGCACTTCCCCAATTACATGTATATGAATGTAGCCCCAAAGTCTGGGGGGTGCAGAGCAGACATGCACGGCAAGAATTTTCTAGGAGGAGGGTCCCTGGACATTTTATCCAGGGGGCTAGGGGGAGTGGACGAGCAAAAAAATAAAAGAAAAGTTCTGCAAGCTTGTTTTTCATATGGAATATGCACGAAATCATAAAAAAACTGTCTTAGAAAAAGTTCAGGGAGAGTGTTTGACGATTTTTTTGGGCCAGGAGGGGTGGCCAGGGTCTTACGTATGGGGGTTTACCCCCGCCTATGTGCATGTATGGTCCGGAGACTTTTGTAGTGCCGGGGGTCAGCGATTCCCCAAAATTTTAGGGGAGGGGTCCCTGAAGGAATAAATCGATTTTTTCGACGAAAAAGTTCAAAAAATGGTTCTAAAAATAATTTTTATCTAAAAATCTGTAAGAAATGTATTAATAGCGCTAAGCACCGAGAAAATTGACATTTTTGATCATTTTTTTGTTCAAAAATTGGCATCTTTAATTAAAAAATGATATTTTTCAGTATTTTTATGACCAAAAGTATCGGGGTTAATGGCTACCATATGGCTAGCCATAGGATTGGCGAATCCCGAAGGGAGTTTCATAATGGATAACGATATGACTGACGATTTGTGGAGGGGGTTCCTATGGCACTGTCCCCCCAATTACGTGTATATTGTCTCGTTTTTTAACAAAAGAATTTTTCACTTCAGTTATTTAATACCATTTTCGCTGATTTGCACAAATTTATGAAGCATCTTTTATTTTTAGCTGATATTTCCAGATGACTAGTTGGTAAAAAACATCGGCCCATTTCTCAGGTCTGAAAATTAAATTGTAATATTTGATAGGGATGGGCCGGGTATCCGTATATCCGCCCTAATTTCTGGATCCGGATCAGATCATGGCAATTTTCTAGGCCCAGATCCGATAGAACAAATCTTATAGATCCGGATCCGAACTGCCGAAGATTGAGATCCGGTCATGATGTGAACTATATTCACTCGGGTTTGCATTGATTTTTTCAAAATTTCCAAACCAACAGTAGCTTGACGAACAGTAATTTCTAAACTGTATCATCATTTAGACGATTTCTGATAGGACTGTAAATGTGAACTATGATTGGTTTTGTCTGTAAAAACCAGGTTTAGCCGTGCAGAAAAGTGTCGAAAGATTTTCTGCACACAACAAAAGCTTTTCATCGAGAAGTTGTCAGTTTTCGGTGTTCCTTCTACTGAGAGAATTGATGAGAAGGTACATTTTCCGTATTTTATCAGTTCAAAATCTCAAATTTTCTAGTCACAGTTCTTGTCGTTAATTTCACTTGTCTAATTGTGGCATTATCGGAAATAAATATTGTGCCTGAGCAGACTTGAAGTTTCCCGGACTTTTCGTAGCTGAACTTTTCTCTTGGAAACGATCATGACATCGTTCTTGACTGAAAATTTGAAGCTTTCGTTTAAAGATGAGTATGGAGAAGATTCATTGTCCACGTTCTAGAATATCAAAATCTTGAATTTTTTTCCGGCGCTGCGTGCCAGAAAGAGGCCCCTATTCGAATCTGTAAAGCTTCGGCTCTGGTCGCACAAATGTCAGCTGCGATTATTTCTTCACTCAATAATTTTAAATAATGCCGTTGAGGTTGAAGGAGAGATACTACCTGGGGATGTATTGGGCCAGAGAATGTCGAGTCGGGTCAGGCAGTAAACATATCAAGTCGGGTCACGGGTCTGGTGGGAGACCTCTGATCCGATTCATAGCAAACCGGGCCACTGGTCGTAAAACTTATATTTAGTTCATAAAGTGTAACACAAGCACTTCATGCTTCTTTATTATTCAAGTTTTTACTGTAAATAAACATTGGAAATGAGAAATGTCTCAATCTAACGTGTGAGTTTTTCAATTCTAATCACCTGCTTTTATTGTATTATCGACTCATGAAATCATGCCTGATGTTGATACTTTCAAAAGGAATAAGACTGAGAATTGTCATAGAAAATAGGATATTATCGATCATCTCTCGCCCAAAAAGCCATCGGTCGATATTCAAAAAATTCAATTGCGGGCCGATGCCAATACATCGATCATTCACTACTCCCGCTCACTGTCTTCATGAGAAAACTGCCGAGAAAATTTCATTTTTAAAATATACGTAATAATGATTGAATTTTAATCTCAAATGTGGAATAAAATTTAATTTGTTTTTTCCTTCTAGCAGTAAAACGATCAGCTGAATTCTTTGACCCGTGCCCCGTAATGCAGGGAGGTATCCTGGATAACGGATCGGGTCAAGAGTCTTTTTTCCCCTTTAGAGTCTGGTCGGGTCAGAAAATATCAGGTAGTATCGGGTGGCATACCGAAGGGGTCCGATACATTCCTGCTAGTGATGTGCGTCATATATATTCTGAAAAACGGATATCCGGATGTAAAAAATATCCGAATATCCTGATATATCCAGATATTTTCAGTGTTCAAAAAGGAAGTGAAGGTTACTGAGAAGTTAGGTGCTCCATTACGGACGATTCTCAAGTGAGCGAATTCCCAAATCAGCAAATTCCGGATGGGCGATTCCAAACGAGCGATCAAGAATTTAATAACACTTTCTTCATATTTTCCTTCTTTACCTTGTATTTTTCTTTGTATGTATTTCTTTTTTCTCTCGTTTCCTGTGTGTATTGCTCATGTTTTCGCTTATGTATGTTTTTACGTGTTCATCTTTTGTCTGTGCTCTCTTTCATTTTCTTAATTCTTGTCGCCTAATTTTTTTCTTTTTTTGCTCATGATACAATACATTATAAGTTGTCATTTTAAATAACCGTTGTCTTCCGTATAATTCTTGTGCAGTTCGGCATGCTTGAGTCTTTCATCTTTATAAGTGTGAAAATCTTCATAAAAATATAAACAAAAGAATACGGAAAAAAACAAAACATCAAAAGAAAGGAAACGAAAAAAATAAAAAAATAGAAAAAGTAAAAAATATGAAAAAGTGACAAGAAAGAAGAATCAAGATAGAAAAAGTAACAAGGGTGAAAGAAAAAATAATGTGAAAAAAATCAGAAGAACAGAAAAGGCAAAGATAAAGAAGTAAAAGCAAAAAACCAAGATGAAAAGTAAGTAAGAACGAAGAAAAAATCATAAAAGCTAAAATTAAATAGGAAATGGAGCATGCCGAATTGTATAAGAATTACATGGGAGACAATGCTTATTAAAAATGACAACTTGTAATTCATTGTTTCATGAGCAAAAAATAAAAAAGTAGATGATAAGAAAAAAGAAAATGAAAGAAAGCAGAGACAAAAGATCAAAATGCAAAAACATGCATAGACGAAAACATAATTGCAACACATAGAACGAAGTAAAAACGAAATATATACAAAGAAAAATATAAGCTAAAGAAGTAAAATGTGAAGAAAATATAATTGCATTCTGTATTGTTCGTTTGGAATCGCCCTATTGAGAATTCCCTCATTTGGAAAATCGCTCAGTTGGGAGTAGACCCCACATTATTACACAAGGTTTCAACAACAAAACAAGAAAAGGTCCAGTAGTATTGTAGTTGACCCAGTGTATTATTACTCAATATGTGGCTTATTTTTACCTCTTTGCAAACAATATTAAAAATATCCGGATATGTACGTGTTTTTTGCACCTTGGGATATCCGGATATGGAAATTTTTCTGGTACACATCACTAATCCCTACTATCACTGAATATTTTCATGGGAATCTATAATTTCTGCTCGTTTTACGCACTTCTCACGTAATTTGAACTTGGAACGAACAAAATTTCCCGTGTCAAAAGAATTTCAAGTCGTTTCGTCGCACTGCAGAAGGAGGCGTGCTGATAAATTGGCTAAAATTTCCACCATTTTTCGTCAAATTGCACAGTTCCTCAGGAAAAGCAGCGCTCCTCAGATGAAAAATAATGTAGTATTACTGTAAACCGACAAATAATGTTTTTTGAGCATTTTGGATTATTTTTGAGTAAAATTTGGTATGCCGAATGTCCCTCTGACTTTTTGAAAAACCGGGAAAATGTGAAAATAACTGAGAAAACCGGAAAAAACTGGGAATTTAATTTCGTCTAACTAGTGACCACCCTGGGATTAATACTGCAAAATTTATAGATTTTCTTTTTGCAATGAAAATGTCAGTCCATCAGGTTTTTCACCTTGCAGCCGCTCACATAGAACCGGGCTCCAGTCTCGACGAAATACGTGATTGCGTCGAACGCGAAGCTCGCCTCTTTGGACTATTATCGCACAAAAATATCGTCCAGTTATTGGGCGTTAGCTTACAAGCGCCCAATTTTTGCCTGATTTTAGAATATTGCGCCGGCGAAAGTTTGAACAAAATTTTGAAACATAATACGCAAAAGTTGTCGGCCAATATTCTCATCGATTGGGCTATGCAGATCGCCCGCGGTATGCATTACTTACACGAGCAGGCGCCTATATCTTTGGTGCACAGGGATTTAAAAAGCAGCAATGGTAAGCGTGACTGTAAAATATAGTTCTTCGAGAGATAACATTTAATTCGCTTCAACAAAGTGTCCCAAATCCAGCAGTTGATTCAAAATATTGATCTTTTCATTTGATAATTCAGCTTTTCCACGTAGAAGTGCCTACATTTTTTGCCGCAGTAGCGTAATTCCTCTGTGATTCATAAGACTCGAACTTGAAACAACAGGCAATGTTCATCGAACTAATTTGTTATAGAGTAAATTATGTTGTATTTGTGTGGCATGTGTGCACTTCGTAAAAAAGTTAAAAATGATTCATCTTTCTGATCAAAAGGAGTAGTTTTTCGCCTCGACTCGAAGTTGACATTTTGGTTTTGTCTGCGTGTTGAATTCGTTTCATCTCAAAACCGCGAATGTTGTAAAGTGTTGTCTTTTTTATGCTACGCTATTTGTTCAATTTCAAAGTTTGATAATTTTGAAGGCTTTTAGTGATTTTTACGGTTCTTATTTGTATAATATTTCGTCGTTTTCAATTCTCAAATTGGAAAGTTTGGCGCAAAAATAACCAAAAATAGAATTATTTAATAAATTCGTTGGTAAATCACTTCGTAATCTCAAAAATTCATGATAGTTTGCCTCTTAACTACAGGAAGCGTTTTTTGTACAGGGATTTTCGTATTTTCTCTTTTTTTCAGTTCTGGTGAAAGAGGACGTCAACTGCTCGGCGTTCAAGTTTCGTCAGGCGACGTTGAAAATTACGGATTTCGGCCTAGCCCGCGAAGCTCAATACGCTAGTCGTATGTCCATGTGCGGTACCTACGCTTGGATGTCGCCCGAAGTTATCAAAAATAGCACCTATTCTAAAGCGTCCGATGTTTGGAGTTACGGCGTTTTGTTGTGGGAATTATTGACCGGCGAAGTGCCCTATAAAAATATTGACGCTATGGCCATAGCTTACGGCGTTGGCGTCAATCAGCTTACGTTACCCGTGCCCTCGACCTGTCCGGAACCGTTCACTAAACTTATGCATGGTGAGTTTCTTAATTAATACATTGAAATGCAAAAAAATCTTTTTGTTTGTTGTAATTTACCTGGGAACAGTGTTTTTTTTATTTGTACTTTACAAACGAAATGGTCCAGAGTACAAACGAAAATTTTGGCTTCGTTTGTACTGGTACAAACAAAAATTTTAGGACAAAAAATTTTTTTGTCACTCAACAGCCGTCAATATCAATAATGGACTTGTTTGTTATGCGTCCCCATCGATAACGACGTACTAGCAGCTATGGCATAATAAAAGCTTTTTGTGAAGTATTTCACTAGTGCATGTTCTTTGTCTCTTGATCAAGTGTTTATGTGTCTGATTTCGTAGCCTTCCTATGTGTCTCGTGAAAATAGCCAACGTATTTCACAGCATGTTTGTTGCATGTTATAACAATGAATGCTCTTTTTAACAATTTTTCGCAAATTTTGGAGTTCAAACTGTTTTTGAGAGGAGGTCGTTTGTACCAGTACAAATGGACCGAGTACAAAAAAAAATGCCTGGCAACATGAATTTTTAATTTCGTATGCTGATTTATTTTGACTTACCTATTTGAAATTTCTGTTCCTATAATTTTTCTCTCCTTTTTTGTCTACTTGTTTTTTTTATTTTCTTTTTCCTGATTTCATCAATTCAACCCAAAATTTCGAAATTTTTACTCTGATATATATGGTAATCGATCGTGGAGCACTTTCAGGCGCATAGCCAGGTGGGGTCCAGGGGTCAATGGACCCCATCAAGATGAAACATAAAGTTGTGTGCAAGGTTTTTACGTTATAAGAAACTTGCGGCAGGATACCTCATTTACGGTGAAGTGCATTTTTACGCGTTTTAAAATAAGAAATACTAAAAATTTTCCGGCGCTAGGCGCCGGCTTTAAAATGATTTATAATTATTTTGGTACTATTTCTAGCGCACGGTTATAAAGTATCATTCTAACTTATGCTTATGTCTTTCAAGCGTGGATAAATGTTTGATCTTCTTGTATTGCTTTTATGTATTTGACGAAAATCGAGATGTTTCTCGATTATTTCTCCAAAATCTTTTCGTGATCCTTAGGAATTTTTGACTTTCGTAAACATAGACTTTTTGTATTTAGGCTTTTTTAGTCATATTAGGGGCCTGGTCCTATATAAATTTAAAATAGATCTTTTTTGTGTCTAGGACAGGGTTTTTTTTGCACACAGCAACCAAATTTCGGGCTGTGCAACCAAATTTTTTCTCCCAAGTTGCACAGTGCAACTTGACGCCTGACTGCTCTTTTGATTAGGTTATAGGGTTTTCTGTCATGAGATGCATTTTTATGCGTTCTAAAATGGAAAAAAGTCAAAATTTTCCGGCGTTTCGCGCCGGGTTTCAACTCATTTTTAATTTTTTATATTAATCTAGTGCGCGGTTTGAAAGGTCCTTTAGTTAGTACTTACGGGTTCTAATTATCATCATATTATGGATAAGTGTTTGATCCTGTATTGTTTTTCGACGAATTTGATGAAAACTAACATTTTTCTCGGTCATTTTCCCAAAATTTTTTCGCGATCTTCAAAAAAAAAATTTTACTTCCGTGTGATTAAAACATTTTGAGTGTAAGACAATGCTAGAAATTCTTGTCGGTTGAAAGATGCAAATTCTTAATCGCTTGCCTAGTTTTTCAATTTTAGTTTGTCCGACCGAAAATTCATTAAATTCACTGAGAAATCAACCTTCTATCTGGGAAATAAAAGCTGAAAAGATTCATTTTCCAGCGTTCCAGAATACTGAAATTCAGAAAAAAATTAAAAAAAATTACTCTAGTATAGTCATAGTATTCATTTGATTTTCTCTCCAAAACTCAGAAAATTCGGTTTTAAAAGCCTAAAACCGACATGAATCAAATGAAATACAAGAAAACTAGTTCACGATGGTTTTCCGATAAAATTAAGCAAATTTATTGATTTTAGAGTGAGGAACCAAAAATTTATCTGTGCAACCAAAATTTTTCCCCAAGTTGCACATTGCAACCTGGCCTGTGCAAAAAAGCCTGATTGTGGGCTGATTTTGACATGAAAAAGATGAATTTGGTGCATTTTAGAGGTCAAAGTTTGCATTCTTCTATCTTTTTGTAACTATAATTTTTAACGTGAAGCTGAAAATTTTTATAGCATGTGACAATACTAGAAGTTCTTGTTGGTTGAAGATTCAAAATTTTTGGTTGCTTGCCTTATTTTCAAATTTTGGGGTTTGGTCGGCTGGAAATTATTTTTGAATTCATTTAAAATTTAGACCTTTCATCTAAAAAATAAATGTTGAAAAGATTCATTTTCTAGCATTCTAAAATATAAAAACGCAAAAATTTTCCGGCGCCCCGCGACGGAATTACTGATATTTTAATGAATGAACATTTAAAAACAGTCCCTTTTGATTGATGTATAATTATGACTTGTAAACATACATGTAATTGGGGGGGAAGTGCTAATGGGAACCCCCCCCCCCCCAAAAAAAAATCGTCGACTATATGGCTAGCCATTGGGCGACCGCCCCCCCCCAGGATTTTCCAATCCAATGGCTAGCCATATGGTAGCCGTAGGAACCCCCATACTTTTGGCCGGAAAAATACTGAAAAATGTCAATTTTTTGATTTAAAATGTCAATTTTTGAACAAAAAATGGTAAAAAATGTGAATTCTCTTGGCGCTAAGCGCCATGGATACATTTTTTCGATCATTTTAGGGTAAAATTACTTTTTTTTGAACTATTTTTCGGACTTTTTTCGTGAAAAAATCAAATTTTTTTCTTTAAGAGACCCCTCCCCCCAAAATTTTGGGAATTACTGACCCCCGGCCCCAAAAAAGTCGCCCAACCCCCCCCCCCCCCGACCTCGGGGCTCCGTTACATGTATGCTTGTAAATTACTTGCTCCAGATGTATTGGAATGTAAAAAAGCACAAAAGACATAAATGAAGCACCTGTCAACAAAAATGCATTTTCAGACATTTTAGAAGCTCCAAATCAAAATTTTTTGAAGCTTCATCATCTGAATGAAAATTTTCAAGGTTGAAGCATCTTTAAACCTGTTTTCGGTCCATCAGGACTGAAGAGCTATGCTCGAATTTGGTGTTACTCAACATTCATTTCATTTAGAAGGCAAATGTTGAAAAAATTATAAATGATTTTTCAGTAAATAATCGTAGGATTGATTTGTTATACTTGATAAAGCTCTATGTGCACAAATTCAATAAGAAGTATTGAGATACATGAAAAATACATCATTTGCCATTATTTCCCAAAAAAATCAAAAATTTTAGTGTTGTCCCCCTCAAAAAAAAAATCCTGGCTACGCGCCTAACTAAGGAAAAGTTGCAACTTTTCTGAAACAAAAAGTTTTTCGTCATTTTCAAACGACATTTTAAATTATACAACTAATCTATTAGAGGCATGTGACATGCTTTCTTTATGTAAAGTGCGTGTAAGAGGTCTGACTAGTTGGTTACACGATAAAAGTCATTTTTGAGGGGAGGGAGTAGCCGAATTTCCGAAGTTATATTGAGTGGATTAGTAGCAAGTGCTCAAAAAATGCGTTTTTTGACAGAAAAATGGTCCCTGATCAATAAATTTTTTTTAAAGTAATAAACAGCATTATTTTGATGCTCACTATCACTTTTAAGAGAAAATTTTTGCTTTTTGACAGATTTTTGCTCAAAGTAATTTTCGACCAAAAATTAGGTATTTTTTATCGATCTCCGGACGGCTGGGGAAGGTTTGCTGTCGACAACTGAAAATTGGGGTAAAGATTCGTCGACTACTGTCTATACGATTGAGCTCCATCGGGTCATCTGGCACTGGCCAAGCTCAAGTATTGGTTAAGTGGTTCGCTGACTGATTGGTTCCTTGATTGCTTTATTCCATGATAACATGCCGTCCTTTTTATTTTTACTGTTTGTTCTTTCCTCTCAGTCATATTGAAACTGTTAACACAAAATATAATCTGGTCGTCCGCCTGCTGCGGTCATTGGTTAATAAAGTTGCATCGAGCTGGGGCTATTGCCCAGGTTGTGATCCACAGCCAATAGAAGAATATTGGAGATGGCCACGCCTTCATTTTCTTTCTTTCCCTTCTTTTTCTTTGGTTGTTTTTTTCTTTTCTACATGACGTAAAAAACCCAGAAGAGCCTACCACATCCCTATCACGTTTTGTTTCTTATTCGAAGTAATCTTAAACAACAGACTTACTCACATGGCATTTAAAATTTCCTTTAATATTTACTTACAATGTAACATGAATAAACTGCCCCCAACTAATGTTGTTTTGGTACATTAGATTTTCTGACTTTTTAGAAGTGTAAACTGCAGGCTGAGAAGCTGCGTTTTAGGTTTTAGCAAACTTGCAAATCTGTTCGCACTGGCCATTTTTCTTCATATTGTTTTCGTTTCCTTGTTAGAGGGCCAATTTTTACGAAGGTTATTCACTGAAAAATTACATAGATCATGCATGTAACGGAGCTTCAAAGTCTGCCGGAGGTCAAGTGACTTTTTTAGCCGAATTTCATGGATTTTCCAAAATTTTAGGGGGTCTGTACGTTCTATCTAACTTTACGCTCTTCCATTTAAGATTGTTGGTCGATTGAACCACACAAAAGGCCAACATTTGGCGCATTACTGTCATCGATGGATGAACTTTCAAAGACCACAGACCCTGTCGAAGACGAATCGTTCCATTCTATGCAACAAAATTGGCGGGAAGAAATACAACAGTTGTTCAGTGAAATTAAAAATTTAGAAGTCGAATTGCGCGATAAAGAAGAACAATTGAAAACGACGGCTGCAAAACAGGAAATGAAAGGTAGCGTTTTAAAATCTTGCTTTTATGTTTTGATCTCCAGTTTTTCTTGAAAGTTGAGCTTTTCGTCGTATAGTATACATATAGTAAGTAAGTATATAATTCATTGGAGTATCTTCTTTGTAGAGGAAATCATACGTCAAAAAGAAGACAAACTCAAACATCGCGAAATAGAATTGGTTCATCGCGAATTACAGCTTGTGCTCAAGAAACCAGCCGAACCGCCGTTGAGGCGCGGGAAACCTAGGTTGTTTGGCGGCGTTTTGCCGACTAAACATCCTACCGGTGAACAAATCAGCCTGCCTACGGGTAAAAGATAATTCTTTTCTTCGCGTGAAAATAGTTCAACGTTTAAAGTCAAACTGGGAGCAAAATGTGCTCAACAGAGATCAAAAATCATGTTGTACAACGATTTTCAGAGTTCAAAATGTCTTTCGTGCTAATAATCATGCGCACTCACTCACATTACGACTTAATTTTGTCGAAGTCAATAAAATTTAACGTTATTGACTGAATAATTATTCTAGAACCAGTTTTGTTCCATGAATACAAAAAACAGTAATGCAGGATTTGGTCAATTTATATTATGATTAGCGAATAAAGTATGAGAATGATTGCATTTTAGGTTTTCGTAACTTGATTTCCGTAACTAACGAGCCTTACAATGCTTCCGAAAGTCCGCCCACTTCGCCGCAGGGTTCCAGGGGTGAATTGCGGGTTCATGTCTGTAAGTTTCAAGGGTTTGCATCCCATGAATATTGAATGGTCGTGCATACATATAGCTCGCTATGGTGGTGATTTTTTGTCGCGTAAATGTAACCTTTTAGTCGGCAAAGATGACAACAATGCTTCTAAAACTCGTACGCCCGACTCGCCGCCATTGGCTCCTTCGTTGTCGACAGCTTTAGAACAGCCCGCGTTTTTAGCGCCCAAAGTTCCACCGCCATCGGCGCCCGGCGCTTTAAATTATCCTACTGGAAGTCTCGGTAGACCTTGCAAATCAAGCGTCGGTGGCGGTAACGGACTTCTCACCAGGTATTACCCACAAAATCAAGGTCGCTATGTCATTTCGGGAGTCGGGACGACCTCTGCCGGCGACGTCAAAAACGGACGCTACTGCCGAGTGCCTAGTCCTTGCCGCCGACCAAATAATTTACGTTTCACTGCGACGAAGCGGGACCAGAAAATCGATGACGATACGACGAGCCCGGCCGGCGTCGCTGCGCCGCCAGGTCGTCATCGATCGACGCCTAATTTACACCAAATTGGGGTCATAAATGGAGCGAGTAGCTTGATTAGCGCCGTTTTGGGGCATAAATTTAGCCCTAACAATGAGTGTAAACAATCGGAAACAGGTAAAATATTGTGATGCTAAGTAGAGTGTTATTGTCGTGAAATATTATGGCACGTTCATCATCGATCACAGAGAGTATTCCAATGTTCGTGATGTCATTCCCTCGAGATTTTTTTGCACACCGTTTTGCATTGTTCCAAATGTAATCTTGCACATCAAACAGATTTCCTCACTCAAGCTATGGGGAAATATGGTAATATTATTGTAAATACGGAAGTATTTTCTAGCGCATCATTCGAAATTTTGTAGCAAATGAAGCCAGAAATTCAAAAAGTCAGCGTTATGTCATCGAAAACGAGTTTTTTTGAAGATCATTCGATTTCGTAAAAATTCTGTGAACTGTTCGAAAAATGGAAGGAATTCCCATGAAAGTGGTTGTGATTTGAATTTCGGTTTTCCAATAATCGAATGGAGAGCAAAGTCTTTTTAGAATTCTCAGATCAGTAAGCCGTTCGAAAATTACTCTTCATCAGATTGTGAATGAAACGACGACAGCACGGTATATTTTAGCAGTTTTCAAATCGTCCTAAAATTTTGAGAGGTTTTGTCGGTCCTTGATTCTTTATCTTCAGTCAATTCTTTAACGCTGAATATTCAAATATCTCATTTCGAAAATGTCAAAATGCAGAAAATTCATATTTAGAACTTCGGATGGTATCGGAACTGTAATAGGCTCTATTGTATATATATATATATATATATATACGTTTTAGCAAAACCTTGAAAACCTTCATTTTGCATTAAAAGCTGACATGGATTTTACAAGGTAATAAAGTTTTGAGTGGGAAAATATGTAGAGAAAAAGTATACAATCTTGAAACTCTCCGGAAACTTTTTCCATTGGAATAAAAGTTTAGGGTAACTAGAATCAGAATTGTCTATTTGCAACCAGAAATTGAATGGTTATTAAATTTCTTCAAAATATCGCAAATGTCACTTTTTAAATTTACTAAACTTCCGATCGTAACTTGCATTTGCGACTCAAAATTTAATTCTTTTTTTCGCAGCAGTGGAATTTTCCTTCCTTTTCGTATAGATACGGATGACGAATTTTTCTCCGCTGTTGCCGGCGCTGGTCATCAAACGCCGAAAAAATGCTCATCGCGTAAAAGTTCGTCAACAAACGTCGGCGGCGGCGCCGGTAGTCATCACAGTAGTAGTACGTTTTTCGGCGCGAAATTGGCAGAAGCATTCCGTTCATTGACCACCGTCCTAACGGCCGTCCCTGTCGGTGGCCGTAACGTCTGCGATGAAATCGTCTGCACGCCGTGCGGTACGACGGCCGTCTTAGTGCCGCCATCGCCTTACGTTGCGCCCAGGCGTCAGTCGCAAGTAAACTAAGTCGTCTAAAAAATTGACGTTTCAGTGCAATTTTTGCTTAAATCAAATTTATATACATAAAGCCTAATAGCCGCCTACTGCTAATGACGGACTTGAATCCCAAAGAGGCCAAATTCCGCCTTCAAAATTGTCAAAAATTTGACATTGTTCGAAATTTTGACGAAGTTTTCGAAGGGCAACCCGTAGTTCAGATATCCTCTTGGTTTGATTATTTCGTGCTACTCTGAAGAGTCGCTGAGATCCTTAGCCAGAAACATTGTCCGAAACGATTCCAAAGTATTTCAGTTAAATTTCGTAGTTTTGTTTAGTATTCAAAATTTTTGTAGATGATGCGAAATCGTCGCGAGGTGTTTCACATGTTTCTACCTGAATTCTTGCCTCTTTTCTTCTTGTACGGCTTAGTGTTACCTGAAATTTTCTGACAAATATAATCGAAATTTATCACTGGTTGAAAAATTTCAAGCTCAGAAGACGAGAAAGTTTCAAAATATTTTTTCAATGTAAGAAATATTCGGTGTTCATGCGTGTCCTTGAAATCCCTTAACTCTGCTTATTTTTGAAAGCCGTCCTTAAATCGTTGAATAATCGTTGATTTTTCCTGAACTTTACGGCTTGACTTGAAGGTCATTTTGAAGTAAATTTCCTAGAACTTCGAAGTAAAAATAAAAGCTTTCCAAAAAAACATTGTTTCTTATTTTAATTCTTACTTTTAATTTTTCTTTTTTTGTTTTCACTCCTTATTATTATATATATATATATATATATACACTTTGAATAAGGCTATTAGAGAAAGACCACAAAATACAATTGTCTCAAAAGGATTCCCGAATTTCAGATTTGAAAAATTCATAAAATGTTAGTTGGAATTAGTCAACGACCGTTGTATGGACATCGGCCGATGCATTGGCCGATAATGTCACCAATAATAGACTGATGGTTTTTCGAGCTTCCGATAGTCGATAATATCCAATTTTCTATGGCAATTCTTACATGAATCGGTCTTGCGATGGATATCTTAGGTCTTTTTGGTCACAGTAAAATATTGACTGTAACGACTACTTCAAAGCCTTTTGACACGAAAGTTCCAGAAGTTAGTATTAAACAAAGTTCCATCTCTTGAGCTGTGAATGCTTTGCAAGATTGATGAACGATGAATAATTATTAGCCTTCGCCTGCTGAAAGGCCAATGATATGATGTGAAAAACACTTTTGAAATAAAATACGGTTTCACATCGAAAATGTCCCAACAAGGTTTCAAATTTGAGTCTTTGAAATTATAAGAATATAACAGACTGTCCCATAGGGAGGCGTGTGAAGTGGGTATTACCCCTACCTGAAGTCCTAAAAATTCATTACTGAGTGCCTAATTTTGGACAAACTAGCGCTTTTGGTGGACATTTAGCTAGACTACTCCCAGTACTAGTCTCACAAGTCCGATGCTACAAGTAAAATTCCGTCAGATAAAACTTACAATCTACAAGTACAAGTCTTCTCTACAAGTTCTACAAGTAAAAATTTACAAGTCCACAGCTTGTAGCCTACAATTTTTGGTTGCATAAATTTTACAAGCTACGAGTGCAGGACTAAATTTGTCTATACTTATATAATGGGGTAAGATAGACTTGTAAGATCCTACAAGTTGTACGTTGCATAAAAATTTTTGCTGCACTTGTAGCTCTACAAGCGAATTTTCATGCAGTATAAAATTTACCAGTCGATTTTGCTTGTAAATTTCAGTTCATTGTTTTTTTAGCTTTAATTTTTTAGTTTGCTGATTATGTGCAAAATAATTTACATGCAGCATGATCTTATAAGCTTGAATGATTCAAATGATGATGATTATTTATCTGCCAATCGATTATGTTCCAATCATCGTGTGTATTCCATCCACGAATCAATTTTGATCGCTGATTTAATGAAAGCACTAAACGTTTTTGACTGTCTGATTCAGAAATTCAGAAACTGGCTGCATTAATTGAACCAAAGTTGAAGCATAAACAAATCGTATTTACGCTTGCCACCACATCACAAAATATGTTTGAGCCTCCGGTTTTTAAGGAGCTCTTCAATTTGTTGCGTCGTAGGAGTTACATATGGCGTCCAAAAACTGTAGTTTGCCGTAAAGCAGTGTTTTTTTCACTGTGCAAAATTTTTTCCGCTCGTGCAAAACTTTTTTTCAGATTTTTTGCACCGTGCAAAAAAACTTTTGTTAAATGTGAAAAAATTTATTGTTTTCATATAGAAAAAATGCATTTTGATGCATTTTAGTATAGTACGTTCAAAAAAATTTTGGCGTGCAAAACTTTTTGGTGATTTTGTTGCACCGTGCAAAACAGCTCGTGCAAAAAAAACACTGCGGCGTAAATTATCAAAATTCGTTGAATCTGTAAAAACGTCCTTATTTTACGTGATTGACCGGATAATCAGGAAAATCGTGTCATTGTGCGGGAATTTTATGAAAATAGTGGAATGCCATCCGTTTTTGGGCCAATGACGGCACACATATCAATATTTTCAAGCCAATAAAGAATGACGAACAATACGTAAATCGTCATAGAAATCATTCAATAAATGTTTTGGTCATTTGTGTCCCAGACTTGAAATTTTGCTACGTTTCAACAAAATGGCCTGGCTCAGTCAATTATACTAATTGTACTTGAATTCTAGTTGATGATTAGAATAAAGTGAACTCTATAGTTAATCCTTGGAACACATGGGAAAGGATAGTCTTTTCTGGAATTACAGTTTTAATCTCCTTCCATAGTCCTGAGCGAGAGAATCTGGTATTGCACACGCATCAAACCCATAATTTTTAGCGGAAAAAAACTTAATGCCCAAACCCATATGACAGTTTGAATGCAGGATTTTCCTTAGATCTTTTGTGTGTCGAAACAGACATTCTTCTCAGATTTCCCATTTTCCGTTGCATTTTTTTTAATCTTCATTCTCTTCATTTCAGTCTGGATTTCTTTTCATGTGGTCCGTTTATTGCCTTTGTTTTTTATTCACTATTTCTATCCGATTTTCTCCTTCGCTTTTAATGTTGTCTCTAGTTTTTTGGTTTTTATTTTCCTGTTTTTTATTTTTTCTCCTTTCACCTTTATTTTTCACATTATTTCTCCTTTTTGTTCACTTACTTGTTCTTTTTGCATTTTTCCTTTAGCTGTTTCTTCATATGAACTGCCTTTTTTGGTCACAATTTCTATAAAATTATATTTTCTGCCAAAAAACGCGTTGGTCGGAGATGAAAATCTTGCAACGAATAACCCATAATCAGAGTAAACGGATAGTCAGAGTAATGGCATAGCCACGTGTGATTCAACACTTAAGCTCTTTATGTATAGTATGCACACATGTTATGATTTTTGTAATGCCATCAAAGTTGTAGCCCAATGGAAAATTTTCCAAAATGGTTACAAAAAATTAACATTTTCCTCTGTGGTAAAATATGCCCAGGGCTTTGATCTCATGATAATTTTGCATTTTTTATTTACTATAGTTTGTGCGTACCTTTCCCAGAGGGATTAGTAGTGAATAAAAATGATGTAATTTTATCAAAGAGTTAAAATAGGCTGTATGCATGATATTTTGTGTCAAAATATGACAATCGAAGCTATTAGGAATTTCATAGAAAAATTCAGGCTTGCTTTACTTGAACGACTACTAAAAATGTTCAACTTTTTTGCATCTTCCCAAATTTCTTTAACGTCCAGGCCATTAAAAACAGCAGTTTTGCGCTCCTGATCCAGTTTTCATATTCAGATATCGTTTTCCAAAAGCATTTTTCCTTGAAGTCGGCCATCGTCACGAATCTTTCCATCAGGAACGGATTATATTCATGGAGCAAAATCCCATCATCACTAATTTTCTTCCATGTCGATTGTTTTTTCTCTTTCTTAAATAATGCCGAGCATGATCTAAAAAGAATTTCTCTATTTTCATTGAATAATGACAATAAAACAGCTCTTTCTCGTTCAGATAACCGCATTATCCAAAAATGAAAATTAATCAACAAGAAACCCAAAAATTAAATTGCCGCACGAAAAGTACAACAATGGCTGCATAAACAATTCTTTGTAGAATAAACCTTCGCCAACGCCATTCGACTTTTAGACTTGTAGCTTTTAGTATAATTTTTATCAGTTTTTTATGCAACGCTCCCTTGTAGAATTCGCAGGTTTTTTGACTTTCAACTTGTCGCTTGTAATTTTCATACAACGGACCCCAGGAAATCTGAACTTTGGACTTCTGGAATGTAAACTAAAAACTAAATTTATTGAAATTATTCCGAACAATAAAACTGGAAAGCAAGTACTCTGCTGTTCCATGTAGGACTGGAATTTGTGCCTGTTCTGAATCGAATTCTAACAACATTTGAACCAATAACTCTATAAGGAAAACATTATCGAAATCGCTTTCACACTAGAATTTTGTAGTTATGATAAAGATTGATGGACTATTTCTAAATATTTAGCCAGAGTGTTGTTTCATGTACATCGTTATGATTCATTCAGATTTTGGCAGATGGAATCGGTGGGTTGGATGATGCACCCCATCAGCAATTTTTGGCAATGATCGTTCAATATCTTTTCGAGGAACATTTTTTAAAATTATTTTTTTTGTAATTTTTGCGGGTACAAATACATATTTTCTTATAGCGGGAAAGGCTGGCTTTATAGAAATATACAATTATCTAAGTGCCCACCTTATATGAGAGGCGCTCCCCGGGTGCTTACTATCGCTTAGTGGAGGCCACATTCCACAGGCTGGCGTCCACCCAACAAGCAGGACTTGTTCGGCTACCTACCTCATAATGGAATAGGCCCACCTGCTCATTCGCCGCACTTCGCCAACATGCTAACTTGGCTGAGTAAACACCGTCAAGCAGCGTTCCAAGCTTGCCTACACGTCTGACAGGGCCGACTACCAGAAATTCACGGAATCGAACCTGGTTTTTTATTCTAGTAGTCAGAGGCGATAACCACTAGACCAAGACGACCCTTTTTTAAATTAAGTAAAAAATGAAATACACTTCTGCCGTCAACTCTAAAAACCATTTTTTTTCCACGACAGGAAGTCAGATCATCTTTGGCAATCATTTTAGATAATTTCCGATCTATTTTCAATGATCACAGGCCATTTGACTTCCATTTTTTACTTTGAATAAGAGAAAAATTCTGTTCGTTTGAACAAGTGTATGGAGAACAGTAGTTGGTATTCAAAACAATAAGGAGTCAATGTTTATTTACACTAAACAATTGAATCAGGAACAGACATTTCGTATGACGAGTGTGCGCCTGTGTTCCACTTTACGAACTGAAAATGACTTTTTGACCTATGACCTTGTATTCTGCGAATCGGGTCAGAGATCTTTTACCCGACTCGATATTTTCACTGTTTGAGAATATATGCGCATAGGTGGCGTTGAGGGGTAAACCCCCATACCTGAGACCCTGGCCCAAAAAAATCGTCTAACACCCCCCTGAACTTTTTCCAGACAGCTTTTTTGATGATTTTTGTGCATATTTTGTATGAAAAACGAGCTTTCAGAACTTTTTTTGTTTTTTTGCTCACCCAACCCCTACCCCCTAGATAAAAAGTCCAACGACCCTCCTCGAAAATTCTTGCCGTGCATATCTGTGCTTGACCCGATATTTATGCCCATTTTTCTTGTACTGCTTATTGTTCCCTGAAACTTTTTGACAAATTTGATCGAAATTAATCCCAATTTGAGAAATTTCAACCTCAGATGATGGGAAAAATTTTCTGCAATCGTTAAATGCAGCATTCAGGGAAGTTTTTACAACGTTTCTCCTATTTCAACGAAATTTCTATTTCAATCCCGTTTTTTCGGACTTTTGCTAGGAATCGTGTGGTGGCCTCGACTATTTCTACCGCCAGCATAGTCGTAGCGTTTCAAATCCGGCGTCAGCAACCGCCAGTCCCGCTAAACAAAGATCGATGACGCCTCGCGTCGACCTTTCTAATAACAATAATAATAGTACGATGCCAGCCTTGTATACGATAAATCATAGCCCAGTACCGTGCCCGTCGACGTCAAGCGGCGGTAGCGGTAGTGCCGCGTCGTCGACCAAAAGTCGCAGTAGGAAACCGGTGCCTAGTGATAAATATAGGTGAGCGCATGATTTTACACGTAACCCCGAAAACGCTTCACCGGATATTTTGCACCATAAACTTTGTTGAAATGTAAAGGAACTGCAAGACTTTCTGATCGGCAAGCTTTTTAATGGGTAGGATGTAGGTTGTTCAACATTTAGATTGTGTGATCCCTGTAGGAAAAAATGTTTAAATGTTTGTCTAAAAAGACTAGAAAATGGTTCAATAAATAGTTCTTCCGGCCTATAAATCCTTAAAAATTGTATTTATGGGGTTAGCCAAAAATTTGTAATCGAAGAATAGCGAAAAATAGGTTTGTAACAGACTGTGGAAGGCAATTTAATCATATGGATAATCAGCTGGTACATGTTCAAAAAATTGACTGTTCCGAATTTCATTTCCAATCAGTGTTTTTCTTGTACAGGCTTCTTTATACATGTGCAAGGATCGGCCAAAAAATCTTTGTATGCGAAAAAAATTTTTGTTTGCAAAAAACGCGATATTTCGTGTATTTTTGCAACGAGCTTTCTTCCAGGATAGCTCATGAGTGCATACCTTCTGAAACAAAAGTATAGGGTATTGAAAAATGCGGCTTCTGTTCTTATTCCTTCTGTTGTCTCCTATCTTTCCGGTGCGCAGCGCCTAAAAAATTTACAGTTTCTAACATTCTAAAATCAAGTTAAGGATAATTTATTTGGTAAACACAAGATTCAATCTTTCTGTTCAATGACATATCTTTATTATTTTACAAATTAACAAATATGGTCATACATTGATGAGTTTGAAAATGTTCAAATAAAACTTTAAATTTCTGGAAATTGCTTCGATGCTTAGGCATTCAACTCGGCTTCATGTTTGAAATTATAGTTACAACAAAGTTGGAAACATTGAGGTTTTGACCTCTAAAATGCACCAAAATTCATCGTTTTTATGTCAAAACTCCACTTTTTTTCGCTATTTCAAAAATTTTGTTCCCAAAGAAGTTTGATTTGCAGGAAAACAGTGGACAGACCAATCCGAAGAATTATAAAATGAAATCAGGATCGAAGCGCTGTAAAATTTTCGGTGTTTCCTGATTTTAGAGCTCGCTTAACACTACTTAAAATCTAAAATAAATGAAAATAACTACAATTCGCTGAAATATAATACTTAAATCAAAATCCCAGGAGCCATTTTCAAATATTTAGGCGCCCGTGCAATGTAAAATGACTAAAAAAGCCTGGTAATATATTGATGTCTGTGGTACATTGTCTTGCTCAAACTTCCAGGCGACGCTTATGAGAGATGTAGATCCTAATGACGGCTACGTATGAGAAAATATCAGGCTCGGCCATACATATAACGGAGTCCCGAGGTCTGGAGTTTCAAGCGAATGTTTTGGGATGGGGATCACCGATTCCCCAAAATTTTACGGGGTTCCTGGACGAAAAAAATTCGATTTTTTTCACTAAGAAAGCCTAAAAACAGTTAACAAATCGTAATTTTTGCCTAAAAACCGTAAAGAATGTACTCATGGCGCGAAGCACCGAGAAAATTGACATTTTTGACCATATTTTGTTCAAAAATTGACATTTTTCTGTATTTTTCCGGCCAAAAGTATGCGGGTCCCTTTGACTACCATATGGCTACCCATAAGATTGGCAACTCCTGAGGAAAGATCACCCAATAGATATCCATATGACCGACGATTTTGGGCGGGGGTCCTTTGACACTTACCTCAGTTACATGTTTAGGCCCGGCTCGCCACAACTTGATTTTCAGCTCATGGAAGTCTGCAAATTTTGTTTAGCAAGAAAACGAGAAAACTGAACTCTGATGGCTTTTAAAACTTAGACCATACCCGTTTGAGTGTTGATTTATACATCATATGTAAGATCAATTAAAGCACTACCGAAGCCAAATTTTAGGACATGCGCAGTCTTCCCATCTCAGCACAGCAATGTTAAAAGATTTTTTTGACGAAGTATGATAAAAATTACAACTTTCCCAAATTCGTATCACAGCTGTTATCAGTTCATAAAATTACTCCGTATGAAGTTTTGAGTGCCACTTTATTTTTGGCTTCCTAGGGGTACTCTATCTCTAGGTGGTCTATCAGCTATTGTATCTTAATTTTTTGAAATTTTAGCTTCCGTAATTCCGCCTAAGTTGAGTATTAATTTTCGAACCCATGATCCTGATTTGTCCTGTTATTAAACTTTCCTGGTTACATTTAATGAAATGTTCAACTTTCGGACTCAAAGGTCAATAAGTTTTCTCTCTCTTAGTAATCATTCGTCGATTATTTTCTCTATTATCGGCTGCAACCGTATGACGCTTTATTCCTTTAAGATCTTATACAAAAACGCAACGGCCGCGCTCTTGCGACGAATCGCAGCCCACGGACGCGGTTAGCGCCGCAGGGAACGCTGCCGGCGCTCGCGGCGTCTCCAACCCCAATTATCAAAGGCACTTTTTTCCCCCTAAATTGAAAACTAGTCTAACGCCTGCGCCGTCGCCGACGCCTCCACAGCCGCCTCAGCGGCCTTATACGTTGGACATAGTCGGTGGAGGTAGTCCGCGGCGAAGTTTCGCTACGGTAGAAAACAATTTTAGTAGTTTTACGACTTTTGAGTTGTTTTTGAAGTGGTCCTGGAAAAAGTTGTAATGATAGTTAACAAAGTTCACTCTTACGTTGACGATATTTGAATTTTCAAACCCTAATATGGCGCAGTTTTACTTATTTTAGTTCTCATTTTTGTTCGTTTGTTTCTATGTTTCACTTTCCGTGTAGCATTTTGTATTCATTTTTTCAAAGATTCTCGGGTTCAATCCCCATAAAAATTTTGTTGCCTTCGAAATTTACCTGTTTCTCTGTCTCATACATAGATACCATTCATTTTTAACAGTTCTCCTTTTTTACTTTCTATTTTAATACTTTTTCGTGATGTCGTCTTTATTTCAGTAAATTTTTCAACTTTTCGTGTCTTTTGTCATATTTTTTCTTGTATGTTTCGATTGCCTTCCTTGTTATTTTGATTTTTTGTGTTTTGTTCGTTCAGTTTTGTTTTTTTTTCAATTTATGTTTCTTCAAGTCTCTCTTCCCTACTATATTGGCTTTTTCCGTAAATATTTATTTTTTTGGTTTTTCATTTTTTTTATTTCTGTTATTTCTATATTTTTGCACTTTATTTTTTATGATTTTGTTCTATTTTCATATTTTTCAACTGATTTTTTCTTACACCGGTGTTATTGTTAATTATTAGTTTGCTATCTCTTCAAATTTCCACGGGCTCTATATTTATGCTGTTTGTTCATTTCATTATTTTCTTGTTCCAGAAAGTTATTCATGTATTTATTTTTTGTTTTGTGTTCGTCATAATTTTATCCGTTTCTTGTTTTTCTAATTCGCCAATTTTTTATTTCGGTTTCCATTTTGTGTATTTCGTTCATGAATTTCGATTGTCGCCATTTGACATTTTCCTGTTTTTATTCTCTTCGCTATTTTTAGACAATGTGCCTTTTTGCTCTTTTTTTAATGTTTTTTGATTTCTCAATATTCGACTTTTTAATTTTCGTGAAATTTAATTTTATCACATGTTTCATTCTTTTTTATTTTTAATACTTTTAATATAAGTTTGAGTAATCGTGAACCCCAATTCTGTAATGTTCTATAATCCAAATCGAAACTTTCGAATTCGCAAAATATTGAATTCTTAATTAGCATTCTTTTGGATCTTGATTTTTTTCACAGACGCCTCCGACGCACCCGCCTCGCATCCCAGCCCGCGTTTGTAGCGGCGACAGCAGCGGTTGTTCTTCGGCCGGTGCCGGACCTCAAATGGACGGCGGCATGGCCGTTGCTACTAAAAATAACCATTTTTCTTCCGCTAGTAATCAGAGTAACTTAAGCGCAGCTCAAAAAACACCCGCTGAAAGTAGCGGCATTTCGACGTGCGGCAGTTCGGCGCCAATTTTATCGTCCCGCGATTCGTTGGGGACGGTTGTAGAACGCCGCGCGACTTGAATATTTCTGGAAAATTTGATCGTTTTGGCGTGAAAAGTGGTGAGCCGGTATAATTCCTGAAATGAGATTTTTTTTTTCGCGGCATGGCTTACTGTATAGTCAGTTTTGCTAGCGAAGATGGCAATATGAAAATTTTACAGTAATGAGGTCAAAGAACATGAAAATTTATATTGCGATGAAAAAAAAATTTTTGAAATTTTTCAAAACTTCGTTTTCTTAATCAAGCTTTTTTGGTCAAAACGAATATTTTTAATTTGTCTTCCCGCATATTAAAATGAAATTTAAGCGTATGTATTTTTTCTCTCTTTTTTCTATATGTGTGTTATATTTCAAATTCTTCTTTCTGTCTGTCGAAAATCGCCATTTTGTCTTTTCTTCCGGTTTATGCGCTTTTTTACTTAGATTTTCTAGTAAAGTCGAATTTTTCATCTGTCTGAAATATATAGAAAGAGTGAACGCGTCTTGAATGTTCTTTTGTATATAAAAATGATTTTTTGAAAGCGGATATTTTTTGTAATTTTCTGCATTTTGAAGCTGTGGTGTCGTTTTGTTTTTCTGATAAACATGATTATTAGCTGGTGTTGAGTAGAATTTTATCATTGCAGTTCCACAGGGTTTCTTGATTCCCTAATGACCAACATAGAGTATAATAGTTTTGAAACTTGCCTTCGATATTTCAGCTTATTTATTTATTTCGTGAGCTCGTCCGAAAACTCAACTTGTATGTTCATCAGCTCGAATTGGCCGACTATTATGGTCTAATTTTGGGTTTTCAGAGGGGTATTTTCATTTGAGCGATTCCCAAGTGAGCAAATTCTCAGGTCAGTGCATTCTCAATTCCCGATTGGGCTATTCTCAAACGAGCAATTTTTACGGTACAAAAGCACAGGCACCTGACAAGAATCGTGATGCTCCATTTCCTATTTATTTTCCTCCCTAATGATTTTTATTCATTCTTACTCTTCCCGTAGTTTTTGATTTCTTTCTATTCTCCTGCTCCTTTCTTTTTTACGTTTTTTCATTATTTTTTCTATCTGTCTTTTTACTGCTTTCTCTATGTTATTTTTTCTTCCTCTTCACCTCTATGTTTTCTTTATTTTTCTAATTTTTTTCCATCTGTTTTCACTTATTCTCAACGCATGCATTTTTATTGACGTTTTCTTTAGTCTGTTTTTCTTTAAATGCTCATGAATATCAAAAATGGAAAGCAAGTACTATTTGATGTTTGTGTTATTCCCTACTAAGCCTGTCACATAGAACTAGAAATTTGTAAATCTAGTCAACTAACCCTTACCATTTTTTGTTTAGAATATCCTACAGTAGTAAAAAAACCAAAAAGTTCTACAAGGATGTTTTTCATACAAAATATGCATAAAAATCATCAAAAAACTGAATTGATATCAATTCAGGGAGTGTTTGAATGGTTGATGGTGCATTTTCACGTACCGTTCTGTCAGTTTGCATCATGTATTGTTTGGTTTTTTGAATGATAGAGCAGATGTTGCGCTACAACTATATGTCTTATCCAATGTAAAAAGTTATTAATTTTTTATGAACAAAAAAACACATTTTCTCCTACAGTAACCCAGGTAGGTTCGGGCCGAACTGCAAATTTTGTCAACTTGAAAGATCGTTGAGTCGTTGAGCTATAGTGTTTCAAAGTACATCACCCTATTATGCATAATATTCTAATTTTGGCCAAAATTAAAACCGATTCAAGTTTATAATTCAAGGATTTTTTTCGCACATATCAACCTTAATTGAAAAAGTGCCCATAGGCTCACGTGCGTTTGTCAACATATTGGGACCCTTGCAGTAGGACAATGCAGCTGTATCGACCATATTGGGAAATATTTTGAAGATGGAGAATGTTGATAAACCCCATCCATGTCCAGCATGCATTCATCTGATCAAATAGTGCTGTGCGCTACTAGTCTCGACGCAGACGTTTCATGTATGTCGAGTGACATGCCGTGTGACTGAGGCTCTAAATTTTGCGCAAAATGTCGCCGTGTGAGCCGGCCTTAAGGATTATAAGGTAGACTATCGTCAACGTCAATTTGTTGTATTATTTCAGAAGCAAAAAAGAAAAAGGTTAGTGATAAGAAAAAACATGAAAGAAAGCAGAGACGAAGATGAGAAGCTAAAAACATATAAGCAAAAACATAAGCAACGCATCCAGAAAACAGAAGAAAAAAGAAATGCATGCAAAGAAAAAAGGAAAACATGAAGAAAGTGTTATTACATTCTCGATCGCTCATTTGCGAATCGCTTAATCGTAAATTCGCTTATTTGAGAATTCGCTCACGTGGGAATCGCTCAGATGGTAGTGGATCACTTGGGGACCGCTGACTCGGTAATAGACCGTTTTCAGACTACAAAAATTAATAACGGATAAGATAACTATAGTCTGTTTTTCTTGAAATGCTTCCAAATAATGAAAGTGGAAAGCAAGTAGTATTTCAGATTTTCACGATTCTCTGACAGAGAACTCGAAATTTGTAAACGTACTGATCTCACCTTTAGCAATTTTGCGAGTGAAAAATTTTGCTATAGGAGCTCCATGTAAACGATTTTGACGACAGTACTGATTTGTGTCACTTTTTTATTTGGAAGCATTTCTTAAAAAACAGACAGTTTATTGGAAAATTCCTCGATGGGGCAGAAAAATGTGAATATACTTGCTTGATTTATTTTACCAAGCTAGAAAAGGGGTGGACTAGATTTTGGGAACTTGGGTGAAGGTTTAAAAATCCGGTTTTGCAATATTGGATTTTCATTCTTCCTCATTAAAAAAATTTTCATGTCTGTGAAAAAGTACATTCTGCAGCTTCGTGCATTTTGTCCTTCCCCTAGCATTGTGTTACTTGCAGTAAAATTTTTCCGAATGAAAATTATATGCAATCATGCTGATGGCACACTCCATTCAAATGCATAGAAATAGAAATAGTTAAAATAGTTGTAGCTCGTGACTGATTCAAAACCGTGCCATTCCCTCTAGCTGAAAAATAGAGATGGATGGACAAATTGTAGTCATTCTGTTTTTTACAACTTATATCTGTGATTAAAAGGACGTTCTAAAGCAAATAAAAACCGGATGTTGGTTGCGTAAACATATCCTGAGGATAGTCTCAACGTCAGAATTAAATAGCTGATCCTCAGTTTCAGCTAATCCCAATGTCGAGATGACTTTCTTGCAGATGCACTAACAATCCTCACTTCACGATCAACTGATACTGAGGTTTTGGGTTCGAGTTGGGAAATTGCGGACTTTTTTATATTTATTTCCTTTAGACATAAAAAATTATGAGAAAATGTTAATGCAAACTGTGACAGCTGGAGCTGGGGATAATCTCGACATCGAGCGTGAGATAATCCTGACGACGTTGATTTTACACCAAACTAGAGATCATCGTTAGTACAATCGCTGAAACTGAGGTGGTCTTCCTTTTGTTCGAAATTATTTTGAGCTCCAGCTTAGACCCGTTTAGTGCAACTGAGCTGTCATTGGGCACCATCTGCAAATAGGCCAACAGAGTAAAAGATACAAAAATGCCTTTGAAAAGCTCCTGATTCAGCCAAGCCTATAAAATAATATATCCTCTTTATTACATTGACACCATTGTAGATTTTTCCTCATCTGCACAATTTTAATGCTTGCTTGGAATTGGTTCGCACAATTGATTTAGTTCTAAGAAGACCTTGTGCTGTAACTTTTTCTCTCAAAAACAAGGTTGGATTTTATGTTCTTACTTCCCACAGTGGATTCCTGTTTTATGGAAAGTAAAAAATTTCTGTGCAGTTGGAAGCACACATGTGCGGGCGGGATATTTGGGAACATAATCCCAAAAACTCGGAATTGAAAAATTCTCATGTGAAAAAATTTTTTGGCCAACTCTATTGGATTTTTGTCTCAAAAAAACATCAAAAACCCGGTGTCCACCCTCCGTACCCTCCTCAAAATTTTGGAGCTGCACATGTATGGTTGAAAAATGTGTTGATGCACTCAGCCGCAGAATATACTTTTTCACAAACATGGAAAATTTTCTAAATGCATGAAACCTCCATTGAAACACATTGGCCGTCTTAACATCAAAGAAACAATAAAAATCAATCTTGAATCTACGAATTCTCACTCCGTAAAAGTAAAAAATGTGTTAACTGCATAGTACTTAGAAAAAGTTGTGAACAAAGTGTAAAGTGATGATATTCATTGAACTCCCCATAATCCAGAACCCCCAACCCAAAAAATCACAGAAATATCTTTGTTTACACCCAAAACTGTTTTTGTGCGAAACGACTGCGTTCATTGAATTCTCCATGGACGAAAATTTCTTCCCCAAAAAATCGTTGAAATAAATTTGTTTCCACTCAGGATAGTTTTTCATGTAAGTTACTGTATCCATTGAATTTCCCATGGTCAGAAACCCATTCTTCCAAAAATTGCGGAAATACGTTTGTTTACATTCAGAATAATTTTTTGTGTGACGTGACTGCATCCATCAAATTCCCCATAACCGAAAACCTCTTGTCAAAAATCGCAGAAATACATTTGTTTACACTTGAGATACTTTTTTGTGTAAAGTGACCGCGTCTATTGAATTCTCTGTGGTCGAAAACCCCCCTCTGCCAGAAATTCGCGGAAATACGTTTGTTTACATTCGGGATAATTTTTTTTGTGTAAAGTGACCGCGTCCATTGAATTCCCCGGAGTCGAAAACCCTTCCCTCAAAAATCGCAGAGATACATTTGTTTACACTTGAGATTTTTTGTGTAAAGTGACAGCATCCATTGAATTCCACATGATCGAAAACCCTTACACCTCGAAAATCTCAATAACGCTACTGGTTCAATTGAAACTGCAAAAAATTCTGGCACCACAATGATGCTGCAAAAAATTATTTTTTTGAAAGCCATAAGTATTGTATAACAAAATTGCCGAATTTCGCTGTTCTCGGGATTTTGGACCACGGTATAATTGAATTGATACCATATTTTTAAAAAATGAAAAGACGCATTTGAGATTGCACCCCCCAGAATGCTTAGGCCGAAGTATGGAGCTTGGATATGGCACACCCATTGCTGGGCACTGTGCAACTGGGGGGCCTTAAAAAGTGCGTTTTTTGCATGTTTTTTGGGTCCCACCGAGCACTACTTGCAGATAGAGGCGAAATGACAAAAGGCACCCCATAGTTTGCCCTTATGCCCGAAATTATGAAAAAACCCCAATGTTCCAGCACTCACTGTTTTGGCTTTAGGTTGGGTAGCATGAATTTTGGAGGCCATAAGTATATTATAGGTTGACGCTATCGTGTCACCTATGATTTCAGAAAAAAGGTCAGTTTCAGCAGCAAAATTTGAGATATTGTGTATTTCATTGTAGTGCTTACAGTATGATGCACAGTATAAATATGTTGCAAATGCGTTCAGCAAATAGAGATCCGAACTATAGTTCAATTAATTTTTAAGATTTTATAAATTTAGAAATTCTTTTTCGTAGTTATGCAAGAAAAAGTCGTCCTTTATCAAGGAAAAGTTCGATATCTTCGGAACCTGACCAACTGTCTGCCATAGCGCTTTCGTTGTTATACAATGAAATAGGAAGGCTTTCAGACCTGCTTTGAAGAAGAGGTTTTTAACCGTTTTTAAAAAAACGTCAAAAATATTGAATTTTTGGATATTTTTTCGAGAGTTTCTTCCTTTCACTCCGCTGGACTAACTGAAAAGTTTTTTTTTTGCAGAAAAGTTTTTTAGCTTGCGATTAGTACCACGCTTTTCATAATAATTCTTTTCGGCGAAATTATCGAGTTTATAGCGCAACAAATTTTGCGATGTACAAAACACAGCAATTTTGATTGACTGACGTCCGCAAACAGTTTTACTGTAGTCACAAATTCTCAGACACTTCCTGTTCGCCAAATCGGTGTTTTTGGCAAAGAAGAAAGTCTGGAAATGCGAAAATTTTTTGGCTTTTTCGCCAAATGGCGAAAATTATTTTGGGATTTTTAAGTCAGAATGGTGCATTCTGTAGCATTTTAGATGGTCAAAACCCCAAAATTTTCTGGCGCTTCGCGCAGTCAGAACCACTGTTTTTTTTTCACATTTGCACTATAATGTGGAAAAAAATCTGGAATGTGAAAAAAATTTTTGAGGTCTTTCCACAAATGTGGAAGAAAAATTTGGACTTTTCATATTGAAAAGATGCATTTTGATGCATTTTAGGAGGTCCAAATCTCAAAATTCTCCGGCGCTTCGCGCCGGTTATAACTATAATAATAATCGGTACTACTGTGCAAGGTGCACACCCACCTTATAGCGTTATAATGATAAGTGTATATACAGTATATCTGTCAGAGTATCGATTTTTGTAGCAAAAAGACTAACTTGCTCATCAAACTCCAAAATATCCAAAAAAAGCTAAAAACGTGTCAAACGGCATCGACACCACCTTGGGAGACTTGGGCACGACCACACGACACGCGGGAGGTCAAGGGGTAAGGCGCCGCACATATTCTTGCAAATTGCGCTGTTTCTTGGAATCTTTTCAACAATTTGATTAAAATATTGACTACTGAAATGAGCGTTAAGTGCCACACATTGTGAGGGGTCAGGCCACATGTCCCGCGGGAGGTCAAGGCGCTTCATTTTTACTCATTTTTAGTTTTTTTCTTTTTTTTATCTGTTTTTCCCCAGTTTTTTATCGATTATTTAGTTATTTTTTGTTTATTCATTTTAATTTATCTTTTTTCAGTTTATGAATTTTTGTTGAGTTGTTGTTTTTTGATTATTTTTTTTTACTTTCTCGTATGTATTTATTTCTTTAGTTCTAAATATTTTCTTTCAAATTTTTGTCTTTTGCTTGCTGTCTGTTTTTATTCATTTAAAAATTTTTTTTTGTTGTTTTTTTCAGTATATTGATTTATTTTTTTAAGTTTTGATTTTGATTGAAAATTGCATTTCTCTGTTTTTGTTTTTTATTGATTTTGTTGTTTCCAAGTTTTTTCAGTTTTTGATTTATTTTTTTGATTTGTCTTTTTTGTCTGTTTAAATATGGTTTTCGTTGTCAAGTTGTTTGTTTTTTTATTGAAAAAATGTAGTTCAAGATGTCACACAATTATGTTATTTATGTGAAAGCACACGGCAATCATAAAATTTATTTTTGATGTCACACAACATGATATTTCAGACTAGATTGGATAATTTTGTCGCAGTTCATTTAGGATCACATTGAATGCATTATCCGTGTTCAAGCCCCACCACCAAAATTCAGCCATGTGACCAGGCAAAGGGTCGCGACTTGTTCCACGCATTTTCCGCATTATTATCGTTTTGGTGGCGCCCCAGCTAGTTTCAATTTGTTGAGTATTAATGCGAGTTACTGGGTCAACAAAAAATAAGGAAAGGTTGACCGTTTCGTGTATATAGTTCAAGTTCCGAAACGTTAAAGATAGGTGATATCTTTTTTAGCCGTCTACATATTCATGTTCTTTATAATCTTTGTTTTTTATTATGGCAAATATGGTGTTTTTTTATTATTAAATTTGGTCATCACATTGTTTCATACAGTAACACACATGGTATGAGAAGGTATTAGTAAGGTACAACATGAGGTTGAGATAAGCATGGATAACGTACCACATAAGTCACTCGGTACTGACAAGGCATGCATAAGGTAATATGTAAGGTACCCAGGTTCCCTCTCTGTACTCACCTGTACAAATAAGGTAATGCATATGGTCATAGTTGGAACAAGTTAGGTCACGTATAAGCATTCGTTAGAACTAGTAAAGTAAAAGATAAGCATTGATAAAATAATACATAAGGTCTGTGTATTTAATGTAATTGATGAATGTATCATAATACACATTTACATCATGGGACAGGGCACATCAAACCGAAAATTCCAAACATTGATATTTCCTATCATGGTCAATTGACTGATAAAATTATTCAAAAAAAATTGGAAAAAAAGAAAAAATATTCAAAAAAAATAAATAGACATGGCTGTAATCGTACACCCTCCAAAAAACTATTGCATGCATGAGTACTCAAATTTCAAATGCTTGTAAATACTGTACTTCGAATCGTCGTTTGGTACATAATGCTCCTACAATTTGAGTCAAAGTGCACCGTGGACGATTAGCAAATTGTCCAACACCAGGTACACCGGGAAGGAGGCCATTTCTCACGGCAAACCTGTTAGCCAATGTTTCATCCCGACATAGGTCAACTATTTCTATTATGTTCGGGTCAATTCCATTCAATGCTTGCACAACGGCCATAATACAGAAAAATTAAGAAAAATCCTGACAAATTTATGACCTAATAGCTAAAGACGACTTTGATTATTTATTTCAATGAAGAAAACAAAAAGTATTACAAAAAAATATTACAACGATTTTCAGTTTTAAAATTGAAAACAAAATTGTCGTGGTAACCAACGTATCAGGTCAATATCTCGATGGTTAAAAACGATAGCCATTCACCTAGGTCGTCGTTCGATTAAAAATCGCAACTTAATATTTTCGAAAATTCCAATTCTAATAAAAAATTGTTGGCCATTGAACATTTTTCCACAATTTTTGAATGTAAAATTCGACGTTGATCCGAAGTTAGATTCGAAATTGAAATTTATTCGATCACTAGAAAAATAAATGAAATTAAAAAAAAATTAAAAATAAAAAAAAAATTTTTTTAAACTTTCAAAAAAAATTTTTTTTAATTCAAGAAAAGAAAAACAGGAAAAAATAAAAACAAAAAGCAAGTGCAGCATATAAACCATAAAATACATAACAATCCAAAATTTTTCCGGAAAAAAATTTCAGAAAACTAAAAAACGTAGAAATAAACTACAAAAAAGCGAAAAAACAGGTTGAAAAATAACGAAAAAAATATTTTTTGACGTGAAATAAACCACAAAAACAAAATAAACAAAAAATAACTAAATATTCGATAAAAAACTGGAGAAAAAACAGATAAAAAAAAGAAAAAAAAACTAAAAATAAGTAAAAATAAAGCGCCTTGACCTCCCGCGGGACATGCGGCCTGGCCCCTCACAATGTGTCGCAGTTAACGCTCATTTTAGTAGTCAAAATTTTAATCAAATTTTTGAAAAGATTCCAAGAAACAGCGCAATTTGCAAGAATATGTGCAGCACCTACGCCTTGACCTCCCGCGGGGCATGTGGCCTGACCCCTCACAATGTGTGGCACTTAACGCTCATTTCAGTAGTCAATATTTTAATCAAATTGTTGAAAAGATTCCAAGAAACAGCCCGATTTGCAAGAAATTGTGCGGCACCTTACCCCTTGACCTCCCACGGGTCGTGTGGTCGTGTCTAAGCCTCCCAAGGTGGTGTCGATGCCGTTTGACACGTTTTTAGCTTTTTTGGCGATTTTGAAGCTTGATGAGCAAGTTAGTCGTTTTGCTACAAAAATTGATACTCTGACAGATATACTGTATATACACTCATAATTATAACGCTACAAGGTGGGTGTGCACCTCGCACCCACCGTTTTTTTTTCCTCAAATGGGGTCTTTTGAGGAAAAAAATTTCGAAATGAGGAAAAAAATTTTGGGTATGGTTCTCATTGAGGAAAAAATTTTGGGGAATTTCTAAACCGAAAAGATGCGTTTTGGTGGACTTAAAAGGGTCAAAATCTCAAAATTTTCCGGCGCTTCGCGCCGGTCATGGGTATAATCTTAACTATTTTCTATCAGGCGCGGCCGTTAGCATATCTACTCCGACTTACTAATTAATTCTCAACAGTTTCCATCAATCAAGTTAGCTCGTTTCATTTTCTAATCGTTAACAGTTCACAGGGTTTATTTTGCACACCGCAACCAAATTCCGAGCTGTGCAACCAAATTTTTTCTGCCAAGTTGCACAGTGCAACTTGAGGCCTGACTGCTCTTTTGATAAAGTTATTGGGTTTTCTGTCCGGAGATGCATTTTTATGCGTTCTAAAATGGAAAAAAAAAGAAAATTTTCCGGCGCTTCGCGCCGAGTTTCAATTAATTTATAATTTTCTATATTATTCTAGTACACGGTTAGAAAAGGTCATTCTAGTTAGTGCTTAAGGTTCTAATTATCATCATATTATGGTTAAATGTTTGATCCTGTATTGTTTTTTGACGAAGTTGATGAAAACCAACATTTTTCTCGATAATTTTCCCAAAATTGTTTGCGATCTTTACAAAAAATTTGAATTTTGACTTTCATGTGATTAAAACATTTTGAGTGTAAGACAATGCTAGAAATTTTTGGCGGTTGAAAGCCGCTGGCCTAGTTTTTTGATTTGAGTTTGTCCCACTGAAAATTCATTAAATTCACCGAGAAATCAAACCTTCTGTCTGGGAAATAAAAGGTGAAAAGATTCATTTTTCAGCGTTCCAGAATATTGAAATCCCGAAAAAATTATCGGCGCTGCGCGCCGAACTAATTACTCTAGTCTAGTTCAATTAACTTTTTCATTTGGTCTCCAAAACTCAAAAATTCGGTTTTAAATGCCTAAAACCGACGCGGATCGAATGAAATGTCAAGAAAACAGTTTGCGATGGTTTTTCCGATAAATTTAAGCAAATTTATCGATTTTAGAGTGAGCAACTAAAAATTTATCTGCGCAACCAAAATTTTTCCCCAAGTTGCACATTGCAACCTGGCCTGTGCAAAAAAGCCTGGTTCCATATGTCGCCCAAAATTGAAATTTTTCATCAATTCTCTCAATTTTTTCTCTCGATGCTTGGAATTTTTTAAACGTTTGCAACCTGAACTTTTGCCTTTATTGAAGATGGAGATCGAAGACACTACTAGACTGCGATCTGTTCATGAATATCTGTTAGAGAGATTTATTTTCCAGCGTTTTAGAATATAAAAACCCGAAAATTTTTCCGGCGCTCGGCGCCGGAATTTGAAACAAATTACAGTTCATCAGTTTGATTTTAATTCATTTCTCAACGTTGTGAAGATTTATTTTCCAGTTTTAGAAAGTGAAAATCAAACAATTTTTCTGGCGTTCCGCGCCGGACCAAAACTGAATAAAATTAGATGATTCTAATCGGAACCACAGAAATGTCAATATAGAGCGGATAAATTCCTGAGAACTCTATCGTTAACATGCTTCATCTGCTTCTGTACAACACCAATATATTCTTCATGAGCTCATTTTTAACTAACGTAACCAGAATTTTCTCAATTTTTTCCTCATTTTTGCAGGTTTCTGACTCCAAATACAACGAAATGCTTAAGTATGCTCCTAAAATGCATAAAACAGCATCCATAGCCACATTATAAACGTTTTTAAAAATGAGGAAAATTTTTGGAAAATGAGGAAAAAAATTTTGGGTCCGGTTCTCATGTGGAAAAAATTTTCGAGGAAAAAAAAAAACGGTGCTCGCACCAGTGTTTTTTTTTGTGCCAAAAACATGGTTTTTGGCACAAAAAAATTTGGAATGGCACAAAAAATTTTGAGCGTTTGTGCCAATTGGCACAAAATTTTTGGCTAGTCAAACATTGAATTTCATTAATTTTTGGACGTTTTAGGAGCTGAAAATGGAAAAATTTTTCGGCGCTCCGCGCCCGGCCGAGTCAATGAATCATATTTCCTATTCATCATACCTGTACTTGGGGGTATGTTGGGAAAAAATTAAAAAAATTTGCCAAAAAGTGTATGTTTTTTGGCCTTTTTTGGGAAAAATTTCGACTTTTTCCTACCCCCCCCCCCCAAAATTTCGGACTTACCCCCCCCCCCCAACTGGTCGGAGGTCTTACAGGTATGCTATTCATATATATTTGACCCCCAACGGGAACGATTTCTCTTCGAACAGTGTATTAGTATCGTTGCAGCAAACTTTGTAGGCTGTCAATGACTGATGAATGAGAAGAAGTTCTGAATATTCTCTGTTAATTGATCGGATTCAAAGCTGAAATTCTTACTTTTTCTGTTTGATTGATTCAAATAGAAAAATCGATATCGTTGGTTATGGTACAATATTTCGACCCAGAATTTACACAATTTTCGGCTTTATTTTCTCTTATAGATAATTCATATTCGTAGTCAAAAATCGAATCGATTTGAACTCCCTGAACATCTAGATTTATTTAAATTGTGTCAGCATTCCATTTGTTTTAGAGTCGTCGTGAACTATTTTCCTGCGCAGTTTTTTTCTATCTGACTGACATGGTTTAGCTGAAAAATAGGTTGGGCACGATTTTTCCAAAAAATAATGAGTTTTAAACGGGCTTTTTTTATCAAACCTCTGGCATAAATTTTTTCCGCAATTTCCAGTATATTTCTAGTAAAAAATTTTTTGTGCCAGTGGCACAAATTTTTTTGGCCTCTTGTGCCAATTGGCACAAATGTCCGTGCACAAAAAAAAAAAACGCTGCCTCGCACATGTAGTACCTAATAATCATTATTTATTAAGTAGCTCAGGCGCGGCTTTTATCATGTCTACCTTCACTTACCATTTAATCTTTAATAGTTTTCATCATGTTAAACGTATTATCTCATGTTTTAATTGGCAATCTTCAATATTTTATCATAATATTTAATGAAGATTCGCATTCTTTCCTTTTGAGAAAGATCAATATATGTCAAGTCTCTATGCTTTTTGATGCGATTATTTCTTTGCTAACGTAAAATCGATTCAAAAGCTTCATGGAAATATCTTTCGGAAATTTCTACTCTTCTTACTCACATATATACCTTTTCGGCCAAGTTCATGAGAGTTTGCGAATAAATTACTGGTTTTAAAATTTTTCAAATATAAATTCTAGAAATTACGACTTTTAAACACAAAACTCAAATCTAATTCTTGAAATAGATATTCGGAAAATTGATTTTCCAACATCCCAAAATGTCAATCACCATTTTTTTCCTCAAATGGGGTCTTTTGAGGAAAAAAATTTCGAAATGAGGAAAAAAATTTTGGGTATGATTCTCATTGTGGAAGAAATTTTGAGGAACTCTAAACAGAAAAGATGCGTTTTGGTGGACTTTAACAAGTCAAAATCTCAAAATTTTCCGGCGCCTCGCGCCGGTCATGGGTATAATGATAACTATATTCTATCAGGCGCGGCCGTTAGCATATCTACTTCGAATTACTAGTTAATGCTAAACAGTTTATATCAATCAAGTTAGCTTGTTTCATTTTCTAATCGTTTACAGTCAATTATGTCGCCGAAAATAGAGATTTTTCATCAATTCTCTAAATTTTTTCGTTCGATGATTGGCATTTTTTAAACGTTTGCAATCTGAACTTTTGCGTTTATTGAAGGTGGAAATTGAAGACATCATTCTAGACTGCGATTTTAAAACTTTTGTTCACGAATTATCTGTTGGAGAGATTTATTTTTCAGCGTTTTAGAATATAAAAACCCGAAAATTTTTCCGGCGCTTCGCGCCGGAATGGCGAGCAATTTACACTTCAGTCTGATTTTAATTTATTTCCCAACGTTATGAAAGTTCATTTTCCAGCGTTTTAGAAAGTGAAAATCCAAAACTTTTTCCGGCGCTCCGCGCCGGACCAAGAACTAAATAAAATTAGATGATTCTAATCGGAATCACAGAAATGTTGATAGCGGATAAATTCGTGAGAACTCTATCATTAACTTGCTTTATCCGCTCCTGTAGAACACCAATATATTCTTGATGAGCTCAATTTGACTAACATAACCAGAATTGTCTCAGTTTCTTTCCTCATTTTTGCAGGTTCCTGACTACAAATACAACAAAATGCTTGGGTATGCTCCTAAAATGCATAAAAAAGCATCCGTAGCCACATTATAAGCGTTTTTAAAAGTGTGGAACATTTTTGGAAAATGAGGAAAAAAATTTTGGGATCGGTTCTCATGTGGAAAAAATCTTCGAGGAAAAAAACGGTGATGTCAATATACCAAAAAAATTTTCCGGTGCTTGGCGCCGGAAAGATTGCCACCTTTTTTGGGCTTTCACTTGTCATCATAGAGGACCTCACCATCGATTTCTCGTGTAATTCAAGTCAATTGTGCTCTTGGATAGTTTGCTAGAAAATTTGTTCAACAATGCTTGTAGATTAGGCTTTAAAGTCAAACATTTCAATTTTTTCTTCAATTTTAATGAATTAACTTCTCTAAAAACACCGGAAGGCTTGAAAAAGCTCAAAAACAGTGCGATAAAGCGTCTGCGAGCATTTTTATGCGAAAAAACAAGGATTTTAAGACGAAAAAAATTTTTTTTTACATGTGGAAAAAAAATTTGACCCCTCTCCACATTTGTGGAAAAAAGTTCGTGAAAAAAAACCAGTGATCAGAACAGAAGCTGCATTCATATTTGTCAATATCCTATAATGGTTCAGAAAAACATGAACTCAATCTATCTCGAAAGAAGGTTGTGCAAAATTACACGAAATTCCATGTTTTCTTGCGAACAAAAATTTTTTTTTTGTACCTATACATCAAAGATTTTTTGGCCGAACCCAAAGACAAAAACACTGGTTGGAAATGAAGTTTGGAACAGTCATTTTTTGAACACGTATCAACTGATTAAATATAACCAGACATACGCCCCCAAACTCAGATTTTCAGGTAGGGCTAAATTAAAACTGCGCGGGTAATGTGGCAAAATGTCCACTAACCTCGTCATTTTTTCCCGAAATCGGGCAACCAACGGGGTTGGCAAGGCTTTGGTTTTTGGTTTTTTTGGTTTTTTCCAAAATCATTGGGAAACTGTTTTTTCACATTAGTCGATCTTCTAGGCCTATATTGGTGTCCATCTAAATCAACAAAACAATTAATTTAGTTGAATTGACTTCACTAAAAAGTGGAAAAAAGTCGTATTTTTTTATAAATTTCGTACTCAAAAGATGTAATATAAATCAATCGATATCTTTTGTATCCATCTTGCAAGCACACATTTAATACACGAATCAACTTTGCTATAATTTGCTCACAAAAAAAGTAAACGCTAAATCTTTCGTGGAGTGTACTTCGACCATACAGGGTAACATCCATTGATCCATATCATCATCAATATGCTATAAAATATGATTGAGTTTAATATACTGAATTTATTGTTACGGTAAGGTTTTTAATTTTCTTAGCTCGAAATTTCAAAATATAAATGGGACAACAATAATAAAATTTTATACAGATCAGTTAAGCATACTGTAGGTTAACAAAGAGAAGAGCTTTTGAGTGGCTCATTTTTATGTGACTTGACGTCGCTACTAAGTAGGAAAAATCCTACAAAAATATGTATCTATCATGCAAGCGAGAATAGTATATATAATAAGACCCATTTGCTGTAGTTATAGCTTGCAGACAGGTTTGAAAAGCAGAAATTTGGAAACATCTGAAATGTTTATGTGTGACCTTCAACTGCAGTTTGTAATATTAATAACATATGTAATAATCTATCAATTTAAAACCCTCTTATCGAAAACGGTATAAGACTTAAAAATTGTGTCATTTCAACTTTTCTGTGCATATGTATGTATGTGATGCATCGATACAATTCTGTAGTTGATTTCTTTTGAGTTTTGATTACGTACATTGTGTATTGTATATTTCTCTTTATTTGTAATTTTTCTTCTTTTCCTTGAATTTGCCCCTTACATATCGCATGCTCTGTTCCATTTTTACTTTTCTTATGTTCTTCACTCATGGTTTCTTTCTTATGTGCCCACTATTACTGAATTTCTATTGCTATAATAGGGATTTCCTATAGCATAAAATAATGACACTTCCGATAAGATTAATACTTCTAGCTGCCATTTTAAGGCTTCCTAACTAGTCTTAGATGATACAGGGAGATTCCAGCAGTTTTTTATATAGTTATTTTGATGTACCAAATATTCTGAAGAATTCAACCAGAAAAAAAACACTAAAAAATCATAGAAAAACAAAAAAAAAACATTAAACAACCGCCAAAAAACCAAAAAGTCGAAATTTCAAACGTTTGGTTTTTGATAACCCTGGCAACCAGTGATCAATTTTTGAAATGGGAAATTTTGACAACGGTCAGCCAAGATACATTTGTACTGCGAAAAGGAGTGTCCTACATCCACAGATACTAACGGAGCATATGTACATAAGTCTTCAATCGAAATTCCGGATTTTTATCATTCATAAACGCTATGATGTCTGGATTTTTTTTCAAACTAGCCGTAAACTTTTCATGAGCTTTTCATCAGCACTTTCATGGTGATAAACTGTGACGAATGAGTTAACATTTAACAAAACTGATTCTGAGTATAACAAAAGGAATGTTTTAGATAAAATTAAGGACAAAGTCTGGTAAAATAAACAAAAAAGGGAAAAATGGCAAAAAAAGTTATCCTACATCGTCGAAAATGCGTTTTTTCGAAATTTCTTGATGAGCTGAGTTTGTATCCACTATCAGGAAAAAAAGCGCTGCCCTTAAAAATTCGGTCTCGAGTGATGACACATCAATTAAAAGTTAATATTTCATTAATAGTTTTTCGGTCGTTTTCCTTGTAGTCGTCGTCTTTTCAATCCAGATTTTTATTAGTAACATTAATCTAAGGATCAAAAATGAGATTATGAAGATGCTTAGTCACTAATATTTCTTGAAGGATTAGTGACTCGAATCGATTTCTTGTGTCTCAACCAAACCATATGATTTCGATATGATGTTTCCATTTTAAAATGCAGCTGTTGAAAAGTTCGATCTTGGATATGATAAATTGAAAATGAATTATACCCAAAAATAGGGTATGTTGTATGGTTTTTCATACTGCGTTTGAAATTTTTTTTTCTGATGCTGTAATTTTCACGTTTTACAATTTTTAAATTGTCCAAAAAGAAATAGAAAATAGCCGAAAAGATCATTTAGACCCCTTTCCAGACGCCTTCCCATGGGATGCCGCAGAATGTGTTCATCATTTTTGTAGGCACTAATGTCCAACATATTTATGTTAAAATTTCAATCAGATTTGTGTACCGTTTTTTGAGTTGTAGCGATTGGCACACACTGCACTGCCATTCAAAAATCTTTTTGAATCTTGATAAATCCCTAACCGATAGAATTCTGAGAAAACTGGATTCGTCGCTACCTATATAATAAATTAAAATAAAAAATGTGGCTGGAAGTTTTTATTAAATTTTGGTTTATCTAGCTTTGATAATTGCTGAATGTCATGCTTCAAACGGAAGGTCAAAAATTTTAAATATTTTAAATTTTAAATATTAGAAATGTTATCAATATATTGAATAATTTAGCCAGATTAGTAGAAACCTTTGTATTGGATAATAATAGATATATTATCTTGGGTGACTTCAATTTGCCCCTGCTGAAAAATTATGGCTACCAAGACAAAATGTACCATCTCTCTAAAGTCATTAATAATACTTTCTTAATTTCTGGATTTGAACAATTAGTGTTAGAGCCTACTTTCTGTAATTATTCAAACTTGATAGGCAATGTTACTGTAGTTGAAAACTTTTCTACCAGTAATCACAATATATTTAAATTTGATATTCTTCAGAGACTAAAGTACGAGTCAAGGTTAAAGGATATATCTAATGTTCAACCTTTTGATTTTATCCATGCTGATTATCAATCTCTCTCGATCATATTAGCAAAGGTGGATTGGAATACTCTTTTCAATAATTGCATTGCCCCCAATCATTTTTATCAAGTTTTCGTAGGAGCAGGTTTTACTGATCAATTTGTACCAAGAAGAAAGAATCAGATGAAACGGGAAAAACTACCTCTATTTTTGAGAAGATTAAAAAAGAGAAAACGTGAATTGTGGAGTATATATGCCAATAACAGAAATGCTGAAAATAAGAACAGGTTGAAGTTAATTTCCAAGAAACTTAAACACGAAATGAATATCCATTATGCTAAGAAAGAAGAAACTCCATTGAAATCCCCCTCCTTGAAAAAGTTTTATGAATTTGTCAACAGCAAAACTTTAAAGCGAGAAACGATCCCGACATTGCATTATCATAATATCAAAGTTAGTAGTGACTTCGACAAATGTGATATTTTTATTAAATATTTTGCAACTGTCTTTACTGTTGATGACTGAAAAAGTCCTCCCTTTCCTTGTAAAGTATTTGAATATCTTAAGTCAGTCAAATTTGATTTCATAAAAGTTTTTTGGCACTGAAAAATCTAAAATCCACATTTTCCCTTGAACCTGATGGTCTGTGCGCCTACTTTCTGAAACAGTTACACCTTGTTCTTGCTGAACCTCTTAGCGTTATCTTTGAGATTTCTTATAGGACTGGCACATTACCTGATTTATGGAAAACATCATACATTATTGCAATCTTCAAAAAAGTGTACCGTAGCAAAGTTGAAAACTACAGACCCATATCACTTTGTTGTGTACCATGCAAAATCATGGAAGGAATAATTAATAAGGATATTGTAGGTCATTTTGACAGATATGCCTTATTCAGTAGTAGGCAGTTTGGATTCAGAAAGGATAAATCATGTGTCTTACAACTACTTGAATGTAAAACTAAGTGGGTTGAGAAGTTGGATGATCAAGTTCCTGTTGATGTTGTATACATCGATTTTAAGGAAGCATTTGATACTGTCTCACATTCAAAGCTCTTACAAAAACTACAAGGATATAAAATTGATAAATTCACAATGAATTGGATTTGTAACTTCTTCCTAACAAATAAAACTTAATGTGTAAAACTAAGTGATGCTATTTCTGCTCCAACTCCAATAATTAGTGGTGTTCCTCAAGGAAGTGTGTTAGGTCCAACATTGTTCCTGATATTTATAAATGATCCGAGTGAATTAAAAGTGATCTCTATTTTTTCGGATGATGCAAACATTTTTCATAATGCATGCAATTCAATATTAATACAGAAAGATTTTAACAGCTTCTATGAATGGTCTGAGGAATAACAACTTAGTATGTCATTAACTAAATGTGCAGTTTTACAGTGTTGGGAAAAATAATCCATCCAATCAGTATAAAATTGGTGAATGTGATCTTGATGCTGTCAATGAAATGAAAGATCTTGGTGTTTATGTTGATGAAAAACTCAGTTTTGTTCTGCACTGTGATTACATAATCAAGAAGACTTCTAGGGTATCAAATCTAATTTTTAAATGTTTCAACTCAAATATAAATGAATTAAAAATCAAGGCATTTAAAACTTATGTTCGCCCAATCCTTGAATACAGTAGTCCTATTTGGAATCCTTATCTAATGGGTGAAATACAAAGGGTGGAGCAAGTTCAGAGGTGGTTCACAAAAAGATTATATAGCTTTAACTCTAGGAATTATCAAGAAAGATTGGAGTCCGCCAGTCTGCATTCTCTTGAATTTAGAAGAACAATAACTGATTTATGCTATGTTTATTCTATAATCCGTTACAGCGTTTTAGACTCAAATAATTTTTTTGTGTACATACTTTTAACTATCGTGTTAACAACCCATATAAATTATATAAGTCAAAATTTCGTATGCGATTACTCGAAAAAGATTTTTGTAATAGATATGTTACCTAGTCATGTTACGTCCGCTCTTAATGTTCATATATTTAAAAAACGATGTATCGAATTTCAGAGCTTATATCCGCGTGATACTAATCACCTCTAAGCTCGTGATAATATTTTTTTAGGTATTCTTTTCTGAAATTATTTTTCTAACGACGAATAAATCTATCTATCAAATTTCAGAAATCGAGTCATTCCGACGTTTCTTTACAGAAAAACGCAAAATTTTTTCCAATGCACGTTATTGTATTTGAAAGGCACTACAATCGACTATCATTTAATTTATCTTCGTCTGGCCAACCTCAAGTGGTGTGGAACTGGGTGCCTTCTGCTGTAGAGAACTTTCCCACATCTTGTAACATAGACCGGAGTCAGAGAGACGTCATTTACCTTGTAACATTATTCGCAGCCATACATGCACAGCATAGAAATTCTGATGGAGGTCAGCCAGGACGGGGTGGAACACAAATTTTCTTTCCTTCTTGATAACGAAATAAAGATCTTCCATAGGTCTTCTGACATCCAAGCAGCATATTCTTCATTTTATACTAGTCAGATATGTGACATTATTTGCCTATACTTTTTAGAGTTTTAATGTTACTTTTTTGAACTTCAAGTATGCTTTATTTAGAAAAATTGTTAAACTTCAGCATCATTCCTATTTTATGACGACTTTCTCTTCTCCATTGCTGATTTTCTTTCGTCATCTTCTCGATCATTGCTGGGGTAGTCAAATTTGCTGGGGATTAGCAAGAATCTGCTGGGGGTCAAAACCCCCCAAAACCCCCCACGTGCATGTATGTTCGCAGCTTCGACTTTTTTCAATTGAATTACTGAGAAAAAAGAATTTCTACTGCATCTTTTCCGAGACACCCTGTTGCACAAACATTATCAATAGATCGATGAAAGTGTCCCAGTAATTCGACCAACATGTTTTCTTTTTCTTCATCTACTCTGAACGTTTTTTATGTTTCCTGCATTCCGTTGATGGACTATTTAGTGGCAGCAAACAGCATTTTTGCATCAATTTTTAACATGTGCAGACATCTACAGCTCCCAAAATGGTACACAAACCTGATTTAAATTTTAATGCAATGTGTTTGACATCAGTGGCTACAGAAATGAAGAAAAAATTTCGCGGCATCCTATAGGAGGGTGCCCAAAAAAGGCTTCCAATGACGCTCTCAGGTTATTTCGACTTCATTTTTGACGCCTTAAAAATAATTGAAAATTTGAAAAATTTTGAACACGGGCCCGATATTCGCAAAATTGTGTACCCGATACATGTCTATTGGACACTACTTAAATAATTCGAAAACGGCTGTTTTGACATAATGCTGAAGTTTACGCAAATCAGTAATAGTGAGTAGCAAATATAATTGTATGTTTTTTGAAAAAATCAATCGAAAACCTATATTGAAGTTGAAGCGCAGTTCCAGACACAGTGAAAACAAGTAAACTTTTATCCAAACAGAATGTGCCCTTAGCGATTCCTAAAAGATTCACTGTCAAACTAACCACTGAACTTGTCGGTCAACTGACCACGTTCATAGTGTAAGAATGAGCTAATTTAATTTGAATCAGATGAGAGTCTTATTCCTTTTGAAAGTACCAACATCAAGCATGATTTCATGATACAATGAAAGCAGTTCATCAGAATTGACAAACTCACACATTAGTTTGACATCAACAAAGTAACGTTTGTCAACCGTGCTAACTGTGCTTATAAAAATTTTTCCCTCTGCACGAATGCTAGTGGTACTCACGCTAAAAAATCTTGGATATATATAACTTGATTACATTCCATGGAGTGTTACAAGCACTGTTTTTTAGCGCGTCGCTAATAAAAGATGGGCTGCGCTAATGACCGAATTTTTATTTCAGAATTTAGTATGATGAACGGGGCCGTGCACAAAGGGGGCCCGGGCCCCCCCCCCCCATCGAAACAGCATGCAAACAGTGTATCGCGTAAAATCAACATTTTCTGGGACTATTCAGTAAAAAGAATTTAGTCCGCCCCCCAGGAAAAATCCTGCTCACGGCCCTGATGATGAATATATAGGTTCGTACTTTTTAAAGAACGCTGTCAAAAAATAAGTTTACAATAACACATTTCTCAATAATGCTTAATACAATCACTAATAACTTGATCACTATTGTAAAAAGAAATAAACTACTGTGCACTTATGAATTTTTTGCGCTAGTGGAGTCAAACTGCCATTAGCGGCACTGGGGTGTGCGGCTAAAAGAACACTGGTGTGTGAGGCTAAAAAAACACAAAAAAACACGCCTGTTTTTCGATTTTCTTCGATTACAAATTTTTCGGCCCACAAAATTTAAATTTGGCTCCTAAAAAAATAGGCTCACGAGCCATTTGGCTTGTGATTCTTAATCCACAAAAAAGCCTGACCCAAAGTCATAGCTAGCTATCATTTTTTTGACGAGATGAAGTGTATGTATTCTATACATACTTGACCAATTTCTACAAAGCTGCAGTAATGTAAAGAAATAACATATAAAATTGAATGAAATTGGATTAAGCAGCCTTTTATTTCCAAACAATCAAAATTTCGTAGGACTTTAGCAATTACATTATTCTACTAATGCTCAGTGTGTTATCGTGCGTGTGTGTTGTGATTCGTAATACAAGATTAGGTTCCTCAGTTAGCTTGAGTCTATGTATATCGAGGGTCTTGCTTACCTTACCTGAGTTTTTAATTATCATTCATTCTATGTGACATGTGCATGAGCCTGCGCCTGTCTCATCTATAAAAACTTGGTTGCTTTGTCTCCTTTCTAAGTTCACATGATTTTCTTGCAGTTCAAATTTCTTCTTTCTTCATTTAAAGGCATATATTTGCAACGTGTTCAATGTAGGCAACTGCAATGCTTGCACTGTCCGATTAGGACAAGGTAACTGCATCTGAGAAGACAAATTATGTTTGATACAAAAAACAGCACTCAGATCAAAGCAGGCGCAGCACAAGGAAGGTAATTGTAATACAAAATAAATGTGTCTTATTGAGCTTGTAAAGGTAAAAAAATGAGCTTTCTTTGCTCCAGACTTTTTATTACAGTAATATTGGACTTAAAACTTTTTTAGTCCCCTCCTGAAACACTCCGAAAAAGAGCAATGACTCCCTAAGTGGCCAGTAAGTAAGAACTGACCATTTTTGCGTTGCATGTAATGTCTAAATCTGTACATTTCTATAAAACGCTTACATCTCCGCAAAAATTTGTTTCTTTGTCTCTCACATTTTTGTTTATTTGTGATCATTTTTGCATGTTTCATCTCTCACCTTTCTCTCTCTCTTGTATTTAAGATTGTCGGTCGATTGAGCCGCAAGATTCGCTGCATCACTATCACCGATGGATGAACTCTCGAGGACCACGTACTCTGTCGAGGGCGGATCGTTTTATTCTATGCAACAAAATTGGCGCGAAGAAATACAACAGTTATTCAGTGAAACTAAAAATTTAGAAATCGAATTGCGCGATAAGGAAGAACAATTGAAAACGACGGCTATGAAACAGAAAATGAGTGGTAGCGTCTTTAAACATTGCCTTTGTATTTTGATCTCCAGCCTCTCTAGAACATTAAAGTGCTCCTCGTAATGCATAGCAAGTCTAGAATTCGTGGGAGTACCTTCTGTTTAGAGGAAATTATACGTCAAAAAGAAAACAAACTTAAACATCGCGAAATAGAATTGGTTCATCGCGAACTGCAACTTGTGCTCATGAAACCGACCGAGTCGCCGTTAAAGCACGGGAAATCTAAGTTGTTTGGCGGCGTTCTGACGACTAAACTTTCTACCGGTGAACAAATCAGCCTGCCGACAGGTAAAAGATTATTCTGTTCCTTAAAATATTGCAACTTCACGAATCGAATTGGGAGCGGAATATGCTTGACAAAAATCAGAATTCAATACAATGTAGAAATTATAGTTTTGGATGCCAAAGATCAATAATTTATGCAGAATTCCAACAGTCTACAGAATCTCAAGTATTTTTCGTACGATTATCGTGTGCTTCCACACAAGCACACTCAATTACCACTCAATTTTGCGAAAGCTAATTTATTTTATGAAATTTAACGTTTTTGATCGAATAATTATTCTGAAACGGGTGTTGTTCCACGAATGCACTATTTGGTCCATTTTTATGATGATTATTGATTAGCAGATAAAATATGAGAATTATACTCTGGAAATGTGCTAATTTTGATTGCATTTCAGGTTTTCGTAATCTGATTTCCGTCAAAAACGTTAAGCCTTACAATGCCTCCCAAAGTCCTCCCACTTCGCCTCATGGTTACAGGAGTGAATTGCGGGTGCTAGTCTGTAAGTTTCAGGCATTTGCATATCACGGATATTGAATGTTCATGCGTTCATTGAATAGTTTGTGCTTTTTTGCGTTTTTGCACGCTTTTGTGCTCATTTTTGTCGCATAAATGTAACTTTTCAGTCGACAAAGATGACGACAATGGTCGCTACATTGTTTCGAGAGTCGGGACGGCCTCCCCTGACGACGCTAAAAGCGGCGCTACTGTTTCGTTGCTATCCATTGCCGTCGAATAAATAATTAACGTTTCACGGCGAAGAAATCAGACCGAAAAATCTTGCGACGCTTCGACGAGCTCGCCCGGTCTCTATCGATGAGTCTGACGAGTTTTGGCGCTAATCAAGTTAGGTGCTAATCGAGTTACTAGGTAAAATATTGTGATCTACAAAGTTGAGCGTTGTTCTCGTTAAATATTGTGATATGCTTATGATCGTATTCAACCAGGCGTGTCCCCAATACAGCGAAACCCACAACAGCGAAACTCAAAATAGCGAACCTCAAAACAGCGATTCTCATTACAGCGAAGTCCCAATACAGCGATTCTCATTACAGCAAGGTCTCAGTATAGCGATTCTCAATACAGCGAAATCTCAATGCAGTGATTCTCAATACAGCGAATACTAAAAATTTCTATGCATCAGAATAAACACGCTTCATATACAAATCAGGTAAATTAAAATCGTTTTTGATGGTTGAGATAGTCTATTTTTAGTTGAATTTGGCCATCTAAAGTTCACATGCTTTTTTGCTGCAGTTGCGGTAGGTATGCATGCACGAACGGACCATTCCAAAATCACAAGAAGCTTTCTGAGAAAAACATTTTTTTGAAACGTTTGAAAAAAAATAAAAGCAAAAAATTATAAGGATTCCCCATTAAAGTTGTTTTGTATGCAGCTTAATTGCATTGCAAAAAAATTAAATTGATGAAATCAATAAAATAAAATGAAATAAACAAATAAGATGAAATGAATAAAATAATTAAGCAGTAAAGGCAGAACAAAAAACGAATGATAAAGACATGAGAAGTAAAATAATGTAGTAAAAAGTAAGGTAAAAAATAGTACACGACCTGAAAAAATTATACAAAAAGTAGCACAAAATAATATTCAAAGAAATAAATCGATAAAGGAAAAAACAAACAAAAAACATGCATATGGATACGTTAATAATAAACAACCCAGAATAAAATAAAAAGCTATAATGTCGTGAAAACACATGCTATAAAGCCATGTCAGAAATCTGGCGATTGGTGCCAAAATGAGTGACAACCGACATCAACCAGATCGAAAAGGAGAACCAAATGGGCCATGTGCCAAAACGTTCACCCCGCCCAATTTCAATTTTTGAATTCTTAAGATAACTGTTTTGAAAATTCGTTATTTTGAGAATCTGTTCTGATACTTCGCTGTTTTGAGAATCGCTGTTTCGAGAATCGCTGTATTGAGTTTCGCCGTTGTGTGTTTCGCTGAATAGGGGTGAAACCTTCATTCATTTGCTTAATGCTGTAAATTCGGATATAATAATATGATTTTCGAAAGTTTTTCAATGTAACTTTGGAGGTTAGACTTATAATTTAAAAATAGGGTAGAATAATTTAAAACATTGAAATTTTGATATAAAAGACAGGACATATGATCTGAAATTGCTTTCGAAAATAATTTTTTTTTTTTAAATCTGTCATAGATTTCACAACAAAATTTTGAGAAGCTATACAATTTTGGAACCTCTTTATAGAATATTTCTATTGGAATAAAATTTTGGTATGACTATAATTCGAATAATCCATTTACCGCTAAAAATCTAATGATCACAATTTGTTTTGAAATATCCTAAATGTCTTTTCTAAATTTACTCAAATTTCGATCGAAACTTTCATCTGCGAAAGAAAATCCAATTCTTTTTTATGCAGCGCTGAAATTTTTTCCTCTTTTCGGATAGATACGGATGACAAATTTCTCAACGCTGTTGCCGGCGCCGGACCATTCACTGACCCTCAAACGCCGAAAAAATTCTCGTCGCGTAAAACTTCGTCAACCAAATTCGGCGGCGGTGCTGGCGGTAGTCGTCGCAGTAGTACGTTTTTCGGCGCGAAATTCGCAGAAGCTTTCCGTTCTTTGACCACTGTCCTAACGGCCGTCCCTGTCGGGGGCCGTAATGTCTGCGAAGAAATCGTCTACACGCCGTGCGGTACGACGGCCGTCTTAGTGCCGCCATCACCTTACATTACGCCCAGGCGTCAAACGCCAGTAAATTAAGCTGTCTAAGAATTTGATGCTTCTGTGTAACGTTTTTTCTTGAATTCAAGTTCATATAATAGCTGCCTGAAAATAGGGACGGAGTTGGAACCATTTTGGTGTAATGGGATCGAAAGAGGCGAGTTGAACGAAAAAAATATGATTGTTCAAAATTAATTCTTCTTTTTTGTTTTTGTGTTCAAGTTTCGTCCACAACCCCATCGAAGAAAAAATGTTTCAGAATTTTCTTCGAGTCAAAAATTTACACAAGCTTGAAACAGTTCAAACTCATTCTCGACAAAAATGTTCTGCTAGTTGGTGAGGATTTCAAAATAATTTACCTTGTTTGTTTTGGGATTCAAAACTTTGCTAGATGGTGCGAAATCGTTGCGAGCTGATGCACATAACTCCACCTAAATTCTTGGCTTTCTTGTAAGTGCTAAGTGTTTCCTGAAACTTTTTGGCAAATTTAATCGATATTTATTACTATTTGATAAATCTCAATCTCAGAAGATGAGAAAATTTCAAAATTTAATGCGATTGTTAAACGGAGATTTTTCCAAAATTTTTCAGCCCAGAAGTTTAACATCTGGTGATGAAATTCCTATTTCTACCTTTTTTTCCGATTTTCTCTAGGAATTGTGCGGCGGTCTCGATTATTTATGTCGCCAGAATAGCCGTGGCGTTTCAAACCCGACGTCAGCCTTTGCCAGTCCCGCTAAACAAAGGTCGGTGACGCCCCGCGTCGATCTTTGTAATAATAATAATAATAATAACAGTAATACGATGCCGGCCTTGTATGCGATGAATCGTAGCCCGGTACCGTGCCCGTCGACGTCAAGCGGCGGCAGTGATAGCGCCGCATCGTCGACCAAAAGTCGCAGCAGGAAACCGTTGCCCAATGATAAATATAGGTGAGCGCATGATTTCACAGGTAGGCCCAAAAATGCTTCGCCGGATGTTTTGCGATATAAACTTTTTTAACTGTTTAGGAGATGCGAGGTTTCTTGATTAGCATTCGAGAGATCATGTTTGAAAGATTAGCTGGTTCGTCTGGCTGTATAGGCTTACGCATTCCTGTAATTGGGCTGCGGTTGGGAGTACCTCCTCCCCAAACTAATTGGGCAAAAATTGCAGCTTTGGCTTCTCTTCGGGAAATTTTTGAAATTTTCTGCTATTTAGAAACCTCCAGGATTTTGAAAAAGGCAGTTACCCCACCCCACGAATTTCGGGTTTACCATCCTCCAAAGCGATCGAAGGTACAGGGGACTATCTGAATTCTTGATTTTTAAGCTCGGTGGAGGGTTTTATTCTGCATTTTTTCTCCACAGGCCACTTAGCTCCTAGGATCAAAATTTTACAGGCCAATCTAAATTTCAACTCAGAGCCAAAACTAAAATGTTTGTAAACGAGTGTGGTAGTGAAAAAATATTTTTTCAACAAATTTATTCAAAAACCCGCTTCATAATCACAGTAGAAACCCATAATCAAGCATTTTGGATACATTTCCTATCACAGACAGAATAATAAGGCTCACATATTCGATCGTTCAATCAATGATATGTATTACAATTTCAGTTAAAGTATTCAGTCTTATAATGAGGCACTATGTACATGTTCCTTTGTCTATTCTTTTTCTAATTGAGCGATATGCTCAGATAACAATGTATACAAGTTTTCTGCTGTTCTGATAGCAACTCAGGTTTTACAAGGAATAAAACATTGTGCATTAGCATGACTCTACCGAAGCAGGCAAGGCCAATTTTGCAATAATTGCCATTTTAGCTGTTTCGAATTTCTGGCACTTTTTTGATGCCTTCCCAAGAATTTTTTACCCAAGTCATGCGATATCATCTTGTTGATTCGACCAAATGCAATAGTTTAATATCGTTTTGGATAGTTTAAACTCTTAAAAATCAAAATCAAATCAATATTTCATGTCCAAGATGAATAAAGCTCTCATTGTTGTGTAAGATTTCGTGCAACACATGCATCACAGAATAATATTTAAAAATATTAGATACGTACAGATGATATTATTCCGCAAAGCTGCTATATTTCTTGAAATTCTAAGCCCAAAATTGCGCTAAAATTCCTAAATTTTTACAAGCCTATCTGGCTTGTGTCGCTTAATTTTTAAGAACCAATCAGAATTTTTAAAAGCCATGGCTTCCAATTGACCTAAAAATAAAACCCTGGCTCGGTGACTTGCAAATGAACAGTATTTCATTGGATTTTTGTTTCAAAATTACTGTATTCCAATCCATAACGATTCTAGTTTTTGGAATTTTCCCTCTGAATGTCGAAATGGGACTTGGTGTAAATAAAGAAATATAGAATAGAATTGAAAAGAGGCGTAATTAGTCACTCGCTAATTCACCTAATCAGGCCGAAACCTTAGGTAGAAATAGTTTGCAACAGTTCGGTCAATCCCAATTTCAACAAAGGATCAGCTGCTTCCATTCCAAAGAACTGCAGATGATCTGATAGCAGTCTGAGCTCAGGTAACTTCAAATCAACGGGCAAAACCGAGAAGTGAGGCCGAGAATTGAGTTGTAAATGTAGACTTGCACGTAGGGTGGCTCTTCAGAAATCCGGGGTCTGACCTGCATTCCCTCCGCTGCGAGTTGATCCACAAATGTCCAGGCTTCGGACGTTGTGTTTGGGCGAGGCTCCTCAAATACAATACAATCAATAATATAAAAATATTATAGTGGCCAGTCAGGCCCGCCGATCAAGGAAATTGAATTTAACGAGTTCGAAATTGGATTAAATTAAGCGGTGTTGACTCACTTCAATCAAATATCGATACTTTCTATTGCAATACCACTTTTAGGATGATCAAAAAATAATGTTTTGAATTTTCAGCTACCGCAATTCTGTGTTAATAGAAATTAATTTTGGAACTCAGGCTCGTGGTTCGTTCAGTTATTATTCATTTCTGGTAATACTTTCATGAAAAATTCAGCTTTCGGATTCAAAAATCAATAATTCTTCGACTATTTTCTTTATTATCAGCGTAATCGTAACGGTATGACGTTTTATTCCTTCAAGATCTTATACAAAAATGCAGCGACCGCGCTCGTGCGACGAATCGCAGCCGACAGACGCGGCAACACACGCAGCCGGCGCTCGCGACGTCACCAACTCCAACTATCAAAAGCAATTTTTTGCCCCTACATTGAAAAATAGTCTAACGCCGACGTCTCCGCTGCCGCCTCAACGGCCTTTTACGTTGGACATTGCCAGCGGTGGTAGTCCACGGCGAAGCTTCGCTAACGTAAAAAATTTTTAGTAGTTTTACGACTTTTGAGTTGTTTTTGAACTGGTTCTGTAAAAAGTCATAATGATTGGGAAAATAAAATGTAAGCAAATAGTGTACTATACAGGGTGGCCACCAACCGGGAAAACCGGGAATTTTTTTTCGAGCCGGGATAACCGGGAAATAACCGGGAATTTTGTGGCAAATGAAATATTTTTCGTGCAAAAGTACACAAAAATGAGAAAAAAATTTCGCCGCTTCGCGGCAATTTTTTTTTCTTTTTGTACTTTTTTATACATACTTATTAACTTATTTTTATACATACTTATTAACTGGCTGAAACTTTGCAGTTTTTATGCCAGATGTTTTACCTATCGAGGCAGGAAACCGCATTAAAAAAGCTTCACTCGTTTGAAAGCTATGAAAGCCAGTACCGGTCGCCTTTTTTTGGCTCCTTCTGTACATTGATTTCTTATGAGTTTTAACTACTTTGATTACGTGTTGTATATTTCTCTTTATTTATCATTATTCTTCTTTTTTTATTGAGCTCTTTACATATCGCATGCCCTGCTCCGTTTTTACATTTCTTAATTTCTCGACTTAGCTTTCCTTTCTTATGTGCCGACTGTTACTGTATTTCTATTGTTATAATAGGGATTTCCTATAGCATAAAGTGATGACACTCCCGTAAGATTAATACTTCTGGCTGTCATTTTTAGACACCCTAACTAGCCTAAAAAAACTTCCAGCAGTTTTTTACGTAGTTATTTTGATGTGCCAAACATTCTTAAGAATTAAAGCAGAAAAACAATTAAAAAACCAAACAGTCGAAATTCCAAAAGTTTGGTTTTTGCCAACCCTGATCAAGACTCAAGAGCGTTTCATGAAAAAATTTATTTGTAGGGCTGTATGATAAATTGCGTTGCCTGCCTCATCGCTGAAAATCAATATAGGTGCCTAATAAAAAATATACGAATTATGAGTCAAAACCTGTCAATATTATGTTTCACGTTTCCCAATGATTTGGCATGCTGCTATCAGATTCATTAACAAAGAATATTGTCGTGAATTTTTCTGCTAATAGGTGAATGATTTTTTACGCAAGTATTAAAATTATTTTATCGCAGCTTCCAACTTAGAAGTTCTTATTCACCGTCACTGAAATTTTTTACTTATTCAAGGATGAATGAATAGTCTTTTGTGTCGAGATACAAAACTTCTGAGTACCTATACCAAATTTTTCACTGCACGATTTTCTGAAGAAATTTGTTGAGAAAGTTTCGCGGTTTTGTTAGGAACTCTTGGAAAATCCTGCCAAACTGAATGCTAATGCTCCGCTAGATTTTTTTATGTCTTCAAATTTCTTTTTTTTTTGTTTCTTGAGATTTCTCTCATTGTATTTATGCATAATCAGACATGAACGGCAATAATTTCCCAGCGGAGATGGTCCTCGGACTTTTACTGAAGGATGTGAGGGATTGGGTGGGCAAAAAAACAATCTCCACAACAGACTGTCCCATAGGGAGGGGTATAAGGGGGTATTACTCTTACCTAAAGTCCTTGAAATTTATCACTGGTTGACTAATTTTGAGACACAATGACGCGTTCAGTGCAAATATGCACGGCAAGAATTTTCCAGGGGGAGGGTCCCTGGACTTTTCAATGGACAAAAGAAAGATTCGCAAACACGTTTTCGCACAAAACATGCAAAAAAATATAGAAAAACTGTCTCCGATAAAGTTCAGGGAGGGGTATTTCACGATATTTGTCCCAGGGAGGGGCGTCCAGGGTCTCAGGTAGAGGGTTTACCCCCCCCCCCCGACCCCCCTATGTGCATGTATAGTTCAGTGTACATCTAGCTACACTACCCAGGCAAATTTTCAACTTTACCCCTACCTTAAATATCTGACCTTGGGAACCTCTGCTCCACAAGCATGTTTTTCATACAAAATATGCATAGAAATGCAAAACATTTGTGTTCGAAAAAGTTCAGGGGTCTGCTCGACGATTTTTTTAGTCAGGGCGTGTCCAGAGTCTCAGGTAGGAGGCTTCACCTCCCCCTACCCTACAATACGTGAATGTATGTGCGCAATTGCCTCGATCGCTCTTCGTGATTAGAAGCTGAATGTCAATGACAATGTGTTAATCGAGTTATTAGCTGTTTAAAAAATTTCAGCAAAAATTATCATGATCAGTCAAGAATGAAAATAGTGTTTCGATAATGTATGCATTTTAAATCTAAAGCATAAATTAAAATTGGAAATAGGTAAATATGCACAGAAATGAATTTACTCAAAAATAGTGCATAACATAGTCCGTGAAAGATTTTTGAAACGATCGAATTCACGCAGAGTTATTTAAAAAGATCGTTTCGGGATCATAATTAGCGAGAAGTAGTCCGTTCTAAATCAGTTATAATATGAACTTTGAATTTGAACCGGAAAAATTCTAAAACATAAACCGAGAAAACCGGGAATTTCATTTTGAAAAACCGGTGGCCACCCTGACTATATTGTGCGACCAATTATATTTTAAACGAAAAATATACCGACTTTTTTATTTTATACTCTTACGTTATCGATTTTTAGTTTCTCAATCTCATTTGTGATCTTTTTTCCATATTTTTCCGTCAAATTTCGACGTAATTTATTCTGTAAAATTTATCGGGCCTATTTTTAATACACTTTTTCGCCTTCGAAAATTATTCTTATCTCCGTCTCGTATGTGCCTTGGTAACATTCATTTTTAACGGTTATGGTTTTTTCCGTCTTAGTTTCCAATACTTTTTCGTAATGATGTATATTTCTGAAGATTTTTCATCGTTTACATCTATTGCCACCAAGATTCTTTTTTAGCATGAGCCCCATTAACTCAGCCGCTAACTTTCCTTATTTTGCATTCCTTTTTCTTAGCACGACTAAAATTTTCATTAGCACAGGCTCAACTTTATTAGCACTGTGCTAAAAAACCCTGGTTGCCACATTCATTGTTTAAGATATTGATGATTTTCATTTTTATTTTTCTTCATTAAATTTTGTTTTTTCATCTTTCTTTCGGTTTTTGAATTTCGATTTTCTGTTCTATTCCTTGGTACGTTGGTTTCTTCATCATCAATATTCATTTTTCTGGTTCTATCTGTGGGTATATGTTTAATTTCGTGCTTGTTTATACGTCTGTACTTTAATTTTCATGATCTATATTACTGTTCTTATCTTTGCCAAGTTCCTTGAGCTTTATGCTCGTGTTGTCCATTCATCCCGTCATATTTTCACTTCAGAAAGTTATTCCGATCTTTATCCGTTTTGTTAAATTTTTTCATAATTTTGTTCTTTCAGGTTTTTAGTTTCGGTTATTGAATTCCGAACATCATCTTTTGTCGTTTTTCCGTTTTAATTGTTTTGTCATATCGGAAATTACCTGCGATGCTTAATTTCTAATTTTTCAATATTTTACATTTTTGTGGAATTTACTTTCATCACATTTTTATTTGTTTCTAATTTTTGCTGCTTTTAATTTTTTGTAATTTTGAGTCGTTTTGAATCCCAGTTCTGCAGTTTCTATGATCCAAATCGAAGCTTAAAGTCGAAGAATTTTAATTCGTCATCCCCATTCTTTCAAAATCTTACTTTTTTACAGACGCACCCGCTCAGCAGTCGCATCGCAGCCCGCGGTTGTAGTGCTGACAGCAGCAGCTGTTCATCGACTGGCGCCGGAACTCGAACGTATGGCGGCGCTGCAAAAAATAACAACTTTCATTCCGCTAGTAATGATAGTAATGTAAGCGCATCTTAAAAAACGCCCGCCGAAAGTAGCGGCATTTCGACGTGTGACAGTTGGACGCTGATTTTATCGTCACGCGGTTCGATGGGGACAACTGGAGAACGCCGCGTAACTTGAATTTTACGGGAAATGATATCGTTGTAACGTAAAAACTGATGAGCAGGTACAATTCTTGAAATTTGAGTTTTTAGTTTTGCTTGCAAAGGTCACAAAGTTCAACCACAATTATATCAAATAAGTTGAAAATTGCATATTTCAATGACAAAAAATGTATCTGAAAATGTTATTTTCCGAATGAAGTTTTTTCTGTTGAAACGAAGTTTCTCAATTTGTCTTCCCGTATATTAAGGCGAAATTTTCGTATATTTTTCTTCTTTTTTGTAACCATGTGTTATGTCCTAAGTTCTTTTTTCTGTTCGTCAGAAATCTGCGTTTTTGTTTTCTTTCCCGCTTTTTAACTGAATTTTCAAATTTGGGGTCGATTTTTTTTTAATTTTGAAAATTTTTTTATTGATTTTTGAAAACGCGTGTTTTATAATTTTGTATATTTTGAGTTTTTGTTGCGGTTTTATTTTTCCGATAAAAATGATTGTTAGCTTATGTTGAGTCGAATTTTACCATGGTTTTTTTGCGTCTGTTTAAACTGTTCTCTGTGAAAAGTATGGGATTCTGGGAGATTTTCTCCGCGCTATTGATTTAGAAATTCTTTACTGTAATAAACGATCAAAGACTGCTCCAACGGTTAATAATATTTCATGGCATAGAACATGCAGAATCTTTGTCGCCGTACTACAGTAGTGAATGTTTTCTAGGACAGATGTTGGGCATTTGATTGAAAAATGGACTATATTGTTGATATTATTGTTCTTCAACAGCCGTAGAATTTTAGCCTTCAAGGTCTGCCTTGGATAAGTGGTGTACCAGTGATTGTTTGACTGGTGGTAGTCCCAATAAAGCTATCGTTCCTTCGTCGTTTCTGCAAAAAAGCGAAAAATCTGTGAACAATCGCTTTTGAAGCCTAAAATAAAATGAAACGCAAGCAAATTCAGATAAAATATTCGTAGATTAAACAGTCGGCAATCATGACATGCTGAGAGAGGAACTGAAGTAAAATGGTTTTCTCGATTTCATTCTCAAAATCAGTCATAATATATTTTTTTACTGGAAAATTTATTGATGTTCCCAAAAGCGCCCGTTATGAATGTTTGCGTCTTCTTCAATTGAAAAATGATACAAAACAAGGGATAAATACCGGAAACCCAAAAATGACTGGAACGAAAACCTTTTGAACTTAAATATCATTATGGAAGAAACATGACAAATGAGAAAAAATACATGAAAAACATAGTGGCAAAACACATCAGCAATAAGGTTAAAAACTTCTGAAAAGTGGAATAGGATAAAACACGATAGACAGAAAGACAAAGAAAAAACAAAAGAACGAATGTAAAACCGCAAAAACGCAGGCAACGAGATATCCGAGAAACAAATTAATAACGGGACAGAAAGGCGAAAAAGCATATAAGCAACAGAAAGAATGAAAAACAATAAAAACACAGAAAGTCTGACTAAACACAGAGCAGAAAATCAGAAATGCATCAAAACAATAGTAATAGAAACAAGATGAAAACAAAAAACTTGACGCATAAGAAAAAGTCAAACACATGCAGATAAGAAGCAACAAAAATGCAAAGGTAAGAAAACAAAAACGGAAAAAAGAACAAAAAAGTAAAGGGTGGCCCGAAGAATGCCCTTAGCAAGCCAATTGTACTTCAGCCAGTCAAAGCTATATGCTCGTCGGAAAGTGCAACCTACTGTTCACCTTGGAATTTTAAGTCTATGGCTACAGCAGACATGCACGGCAAGAATTTTCTCGGGGGAGGATCTTGGGGCTTTTATCGAGGAGGATAGGGAAGGGCGAGCAAAAAAATGTTCCGCAGGCATGTTTTTCATACGAAATATGCATAAAAATCATTAAAACAGCCGTCTTGGAAAAAGTTCAGCGGAGTGTTATACGAATTTTTGGGCCGGGGAGGGGCGTCCAGGGTCTCGGTAGGAGGGTTTATCCTCTACTTGCCTATGTACATGAATGGGCTTCTGTATATCTCTGGCTATACTTATTCAGAATAAACAGCTGCTTGTTGATGTCAATTATTACTTCTTTTTTCAAGGTTACTGCAGAAATCCTCTGATACAAAGAAAAACTGATCTGAACTAATCATTGAACATCCGGTTCTTGACCTATACAATCGTTGACTTTGATAATCATCAGCAAAAGTGCTTTTAACACGAAATTTTGCAGCTTTCTAAAATTTTCAATATTTCCGAATTTAATTTGAAGCGAATTAAAATCAAATTTTCATATCTCATCGGGCGTTTTCCTTCGGAACTTGGTTCTTTCAATTATATGTTTTGATGGAGTCGTTGATTTTCTGAAATCTGTCAAAAAATAATCCACGGAGCCCCGTGAAAATTGGTGATCTTACCTCAAGAATCAATCAATGATATTCGGACATGAATAAACTTCTGAAACATTGGTATTGAACGCAAACGACCGGATCCTAAGGTCTGCTTTGGTACTGTTAGGTAACAGCTTCAGGCGGGCTACTTTTCTGGACCAGACTGTTATAAAAGAGAAGATAAAACACAGAAAACGAAGAATAAAATACGATCGGCGAAAGAAAAAAGAACAAATAAAAAAAAGAGCAAGAAAGAGTAAGTCAGATAATATTAAGCGCCAGAAATATGAAAAAACAGAAACATAAAGGAATAAAAAAGCAAAGCAATAAAAAATGACAAAAACAAAAATCAAAGAAGAAAAAATCTACCGAGCACCAGTAAACTTACTATGAAAATTATAAACCATATTAGGATTCCGGCGAATAGGGCGAACAAAAATAACGTAACAATGATTATATTGCATCTGACTATTAATTTTGACGTCCAAGGTTTAGGCCGGGCGGCGACGGCCGGCTCTACCGTCGGGTCGACGTTTTGCTGTTTTAGAGCATCGGAACCGCCGCCGCTATCCGCGCCGACGATATTTTTATGATAGCCACTCGCGGCGGGCGACGCGGGAACGGAGGGCGTAGGTGGCGGTTCGGGCGGCGCCGCCGTTCCGCTTTTCAATAACGTCGCAGCCGACGTTGGCGCCACGATCGGTTGCTGCGGCTGTTTTGCTCTCCTTTTAACTGTAATACAGAACCAAGTGACAAATTCCTACACGGCCAAATAGAAAATAAGTAAATATGCAGGAATGCGACAAGGTCCACAGTATTTACAGCATTTAGCGAAACGATAAAAGAAGAATTAGAAGAAGAAAACTTCCGAGAAAAACAAGAAAAGATGGAAAAAAGAAAGAAAAAACAAACAGGAATGATATAAACTAAAAAGCGAAATAAAATGAAATAATAGAGGAAAACCTGAGGACAAGACAGTGAATAATGGAGGAAAATGAACAAAACACGAGAGCTAAACTATAAAAGAAACAAAAGAAAAAATAAAGCAACAAAGTCGCAAGAAAGAAACGTTACAAGTGAAAAAAATGAACAAAAAGAAAGACAGTCCACAGAAAAATGTGAAATATGTCTGAAAAATAAAAAAAAATAAAAGGGATAATGACAAAAGTAGAATGTCATACAAGAGAAAATGGACAAAAAAAGAATAAGAAAAACAAAGGATAAAAAGGGTAAAATCAGGAAAAATAAGTGAGTAAAACTAATGCAGAACAAAAAAACAAAGAAAGAGGGAGAGGAAAGTGATCAAAAAGGCAACGGGCATGGTTCTCATTGAGGAAACAAATTTTCGGGTGTTCAATACCAGAAAGTTGCTTTGTGATGCACTTTAGAGGGTAATAATTTCAAAATTTCCCTATGAGTCAGGAAATTTTAGAGAAAGAAAATAAAATCTATTATAGTTTGTTTTTTTAAATGCTTCTAAATTGAAAAAAATCAATAATTTCAAAATCCTGAACACACAGCTTTCAGAGCGGTATTTTTCATTCGAAAAATTGTTAAAGGTTGATTGAATAAGCTCACAACTTTTCAGTCTCACGTGACGAATCGTTTAACAACAAATTGCAAAAATCTAAAATAATACCTGCTTTCCACTCTATCATAATTTAGAAGCATTTCAAGAAAAACAGACTATAGTACTATCAGACGCATTACAGGAATGTCAGTAACACCTGAATTTCCGGGAAGCCCATCGTTGCTATGCTTTCAACCGTTGTATAACACCAACTGTGTACAGACATGCACGATATTTCCAGGGAGGAGGCTCCTCGGACCTTTCACCGTGGAGTTGGGGGTGAATGAGCAAAACAACGAAAAAAGTTCCATAAGCATGTCTATCATACATAATATGCATAAAAATAATAACAAAAATGTTCGTCAAAAAAAGTTCAGGGTGGTGTTGTTACATTTTTTCGGGTCAGGCAGGGCTGTCGAGGGTCTCAGGTAGGAGGGTGTCCCCCTATCTACCCCGTATGTGCATGTATGATTGTAAAATTTTTTTCTCCTCATTTTTACGAATTACTGACTTGGAGAACATCAACATAATTGGGTGAGCTCTTGAAACGAATAAATGAAACAGTTCTGACCGCATTAGAAACTTTTAAAAACGTGGAATATTTTCGAAAAGTGTTGAAAAAAATTTTGGCTATGATATTCCAATTGGGAAAAAATCTTTGAAAAACGGCAACAAAGATTTGCTGAAAATGAATCATTTTCTGTTTGGATATTGTTAAAGCATCTAACATTCACGTAGTACTGTACATAACCATGTACAAGGACCAACCTTTTTTCCGGGTCGAATTGAGAATCCTCTTGTTTCCGTATACAAGCATCATTAAGAAATGAAAATGTGTCTGATTTCCGTGTATAAGTGCCATTTTAAAGAAGTTTGTATATTTAAAACCAATTCATCGATTCGTTTTACTGTAGTCAGTCAGATGAATTTTTTCTCGCACATTTTCACTGTTTTTAGCATTTTAGTAGCTTTAATAGCGGGAAACTCATGTACTAATAAATTTAACCTGGAAGCTTTAAACTTTGATTTAAACAGGATGATTAGCCAATTACAGTTGTCGAAATTTTACAAAATGCTAGTAACTATATTAATTTTTACAGCTTTGCCACATGTGTCTGGTATTGCATATGCGAGCAAAAGTGTGATTTTGCTTGAATATTTTATGAAAAACGCTTGTTTTCGTTTATCAGCAGCGGTTTAATTTATTCTCGACGATTTTCGACGAAAAATTGTATTTATACACGGGTATTTACGGTAATGTTTCTTTCCACAGCAAACTGCTCGAGTGCTGTCGTAAGAAGAACGTTATCTTCAAATGAACAAGCAAAACTACACTTTTGTTTTCACTACAGCCCATTTACCTTGAAGATAGATGCAGCGAACAAAAAAATAGATTCAATTTGATACACAATTTTCACGGAGTGGAAAACTTTATACTGTAGAAAAATGCTTGATTTCTCAATTACAAAGAGAAGGCCAAAATCAAAGGAAGACCACATATTCTCATCCACTTTTGATGTGGATAGTAGTTTATGACACTGAAAAATGTCAATTTTCTAGGCGTTTCCCGCCATAAATACATTTTTTATAGGTTTCAAGACAAAAGTTACTACTTTTTGAAACTGTCAGTCAGACCTTTGGCGAAAAAATCGATTTTTTTTCTTCCAGGGGCCCCCTAAAATTTTGGGAAATCGACGACCTCAGGCGCCAAAAAAAGTCAATCCTCAGATCTCGGGACTAGAAAAAAAACAACAGAAAAGAGAAAACGAAAATTATGCAAGAAAATATTAACAGGGCAAGGAAGAGAGTTGAAAATTAAAAAAAATATGTAAAATGAACTAATGAGAGAGAAGTCTCAGAGAAGAAAAAATTAGCCAAGATACATAAACAAGAAGGAACATGAAGGGTATGTTCCTTCTTGTTTATGACATGAACATGAAGAACATAAAAGTACAAAAAACAGTAATAAAAGATCAAACGAATGGAGCTGTAGGGAACAAAAAAGCAAGTCCACCTTTTACAGTAACGCAAACATCCGGTTCATTGGTCGGCGGCGGTTTCGAATCAGATTTTTTAGCGTCGGCTAACAAACGATTTTTGTACATTTTTTGTAGTATGGCCATTACGTCCGGTTGTTTACCGCCGGCTGGCGAAGGCGTTTTGGCGCCTGACGGGTCGGATGGCGACACCGTCTTTGTCTTAGCGGGTTTTTTAGTCGCGACGTTGAGGTCTTAAATTTGAAGCGAAAAGAAAAATCGATCGAATTTATGGTATGAAAATTTTGACGTTTGCTGTATCATCACTTTTTTCGTTGCGACAAAAATTACAGTGAGCGTCGCGAAACGATACAAAATGTTACTGTAACCTTCACAGTAGATACCTGGGAGAATATTGAAAACATTATGATTCTCCATTCCTTGGCCTTACAATCGCATAAAAATTATATAACGTTTTTATTTTTGCCCGTAGGCACACAATGAACGAATAATAATACAGTCTAAGGAATGAGGAAACTTCTAAGGAATACCAAGCATTCCTTAGAAGGGCAACAGACAGGTACCCAAGTCTGAACTAGTACCCCCAAGTCAGGATATATAGCATTTGTAAACAAGTTACTACTGGCCCCCATGGCCCAGTGGTAGCGCTCTAGACTCTCAATCAAACGACCAGGGTTCAATTCCCTCGACCAGCGAATTTTGTAAAAAGGAGTTTATTGTCGCCTGAGGAAGGTAGTAGGTAGACTACCGAAACGTCGCATTACTATAACCACTGTATTATTATTCGTTCATTGTGTGCCTACGGGCAAAAATAAAAACGTTATATAATTTTTATGCGATTGTAAGGCCAAGGAATGGAGAATCATAATGTTATACACCAATCGCAAACAACCTTTCGCCAAATATTATGTACACAGTATGGCCCTGACATACTTACTATATTCCGGAAACTTGACAAGTGCAGTGCTAAACTATCTGAATGCACATCAACCCTAACATTCCTAATGAGATGCAGGGATAACAACATCATTCCTAGATTCCTTCGACTTACAGACCCTTGTGGCTCACAAAGATCAAGGACAATCCTCAGACATGCAGAACTTGCATTAGTAAGAGAAAGGATTAATTATGTGAGGTATAAGAAATACCAGCTAACAGCAGAAAAACAAGAACTGGAGACAAGCATACAGTCCAAGGTAATAGATGAACACTGGCAAAGGATGAACACATCAACCAAACACACAGCCAGAGTTACACTTGAGAATGCCAAGAACAGGCAAAAAGCAAAGTTCCAACAGCTGATGCCAAAGAATGTGAATGCACCACAACTAGACATAAACAAAGTGGTTGTGAACAAAAGCAATAGGCAACTAACGGATGTAGAAAGAAAAGTGCTAGCCAAAGGAATGAACTTTGCTATTACACCACAGCAACATCCAATGGCAGACATAGTTACCAACATCGAATGTGCAGCACATTTCATAGAAAATGACAAACGAGGTGATTTTCGGTTCGAAATTAGGAAAGCAATTGAACATAAGCGAAAACCCAAGCTGAACATAACAAGACAGGAAGCCAGTGCTATCAGGAACCTGAAGCGTGATAAGACAGTTATGATACTACCAGCTGACAAGGGTCGCGCAACAGTACTACTGAACACTGATGAGTATGACCAGAAGATCATGGCAATACTGGATGATGGAACAAAGTTTAAATGCCTGGGAAAAAGAAATCCAATTAGCCGAATAGAGAAAGAAGTTAGAAAGCAAGTACGAGATGCCAAGTTAGAAAAAACAGTAACAATAAAAGAACGATGTAAGGCCCCTCACATATATGGCCTGCCAAAGATCCATAAGCCAGAAATCCCACTAAGACCAGTAGTGAGCTGCATTGGAACAACAATCCATCCATTGGCTAAGCACTTAGTAAAGATCATTAGTCCATTGCAGAACAATATAGAATCTAACATAGTCAACAGCAAGGACTTTGTAAGCAAGATCAAGGACATAAAGTTAGATCAGAACACTAAGTTGGTAAGCCTGGATGTTGTAAGCTTGTTCACAAGTGTTCCAGTAGTAGAAGCAATAAGCTATCTTAGGGCCCAATTGGAAGCAGATTGCAACCTAGCAGAAAGAACTAGCTTAACAGCACAACAGGTTGCAGACCTAACTGAGTATTGTGTGCGCAGCACCATATTCCAGTTCAAAGACAAATTCTACCAACAAACGGATGGCATGGCAATGGGTTCACCACTATCCCCTGCACTTTGTAACCTGTTCATGGACAAACTTGAAACATTGGCATTGAAAACAGCACCAGACAAGCCAAGAATCTGGCTGCGATATGTGGATGACACATTCATCCTGTGGGACCATGGTGAGGAAAAACTAAGATCCTTCCTAGAACATATGAACCAACAGAATCCAGCCATACAGTTCACCATGGAAACGGAAATCAATGGGCAGTTACCATTCCTAGATGTTCTTGTCAAACGGCAAGGACAAACAATGGCAACAAGTGTCTACCGTAAACCAACGCACACAGACCAATATCTAAACTTCCAGTCAAACCATCCTGTAAACACCAAAGCAGGAATTGTAAAGGGAATGATATTGCGGTCAGGTACACTATGCTCAACTGAAGAAACCAGGAAAGTGGAAGAAAATAACATCAGGCAAGCCTTCAAGAAAAATGGTTATCCCACAGCAATCATTAACAAAGCAAATATAAGAAGAAATGCAAATGACCAACAAAAAGTTGAATACAAAGGCACGGTTGTAATACCTTACAGTGGCCAACTAACACAGAAACTGAAGCGAATATGCCACAAGTACAAGGTTCGACTAGTTGCCACAAGTAAAGACACAATCAGGAAAAGAGTCAGCAAAGTAGCACCACCTAGAAATAAAGAAGATACACAGGGTATAGTATACCAAGTACCTATGGCTCCATGTGGGAAAGTATACATAGGAGAAACGGGCAGAACACTTAAGACCCGTATTGCAGAACACAGAAATGCCCTTAAGAACCTGAGCCTTGAGAAAAGTGGTGTGGCGGAACATTGCCTATCATGTGGATGTACACCCAATTTTGACAATACCACCATACTTGCCCAAGAGCCTAATACCTACAAAAGGAAGATCAGAGAAACCATTGAGATGGAAAAAGTGGGGTCAAAAAATGTAGGTAGTAAGAGCATTGAAATAGGCCACATATGGAACCAAGCATTCCTTAGAAGGGCAACAGACAGGTACCCAAGTCTGAACTAGTACCCCCAAGTCAGGATATATAGCATTTGTAAACAAGTTACTACTGGCCCCCATGGCCCAGTGGTAGCGCTCTAGACTCTCAATCAAACGACCAGGGTTCAATTCCCTCGACCAGCGAATTTTGTAAAAAGGAGTTTATTGTCGCCTGAGGAAGGTAGTAGGTAGACTACCGAAACGTCGCATTACTATAACCACTGTATTATTATTCGTTCATTGTGTGCCTACGGGCAAAAATAAAAACGTTATATAATTTTTATGCGATTGTAAGGCCAAGGAATGGAGAATCATAATGTTATACACCAATCGCAAACAACCTTTCGCCAAATATTGAAAACCCCACCTTCAAAATAACTAATACTGTTTTGGCAAGATTGGAAATCGTGACTTTTGAAATGCAGTAATCTATAACATTCCTCAAACATTGTACACACCGATAACTTTGCCAAGTTGTCGTGTATCGGACGCATCTCGAAACTCACCTGTCATTGTTGATATTGAGTGTGCAATATTACTTTGGTGTAATGAATAATAATTATATTTGCCGAAAGAATCGAACCTGCCAATTTAGAGGATCAAACTTTGTTAGTTATACATCAAAATGGATACGAGATTCAATTATGGAGTAAAAACAAGTTTTAAAACAGAAAAATGTAATCTGCGACCATCATTTGACTTTGACACCAAAAAAGTCGTTGCTTTATTTCACAAGTTCAGAATACAAGACCTACCATAGTCTGTTTTTTAATCAATGGGCCTCGGCGAAAACGAATAGACTCGAGCTGATACAGCAAACTAAAGTAATAAACATAAACATCTGTTATGGCTTCAGTTCATGTCAGAATAAACAGATGAAAATATGCAAATTAGGACGAATTCAAGCAAAAAACCCTGTTCCAACGACAACAGAAACAACAATTTTCAGTTTATTATGAATACATCGAAAAACTTGAAATTTAGTACAGCAACGACATTCCTATCATTTAGCTTTCTTGACCGGTTTTTTCTTCAAGCCGGAGGTACCTTTTTTCATATTCTTATTTTTGGAATCGTCTTCGATCTGATAATTATGGAAAATTTTTAGCAATGACAGAAGAATATCGATTGAACTTTTTACTTAAGAATATGTATTCCGAACAGTATTTTTAGTAGGAACAAGAGATTTCTTCACAACAATATTCACTAAACCAAAAAAAGGAATTGTTTGATGTTTGTCTATTCTCGACAAGAATAAAGAACAGTATCTTGTGAGAATTCTAAAAATTGTACTGTAATGACACGGCATTTTTTTGAATTTGTTCACCTATAGAATCATAAATACAATATATACGATTAGAACGTACCTTCCTCTTCAAAGTTGTCATACTCGTCGTTGAAACAGTGAAAAACGAGTCTAACCGGCCTTGGGTGGCCGTTCCGCGACTTTTCATCAATTTTTGTATACCATTTCGTATTCTGTCTTCGCTGAAATCTTTCATAATTACGATCAAAATTTGAATAAATTATAGCAAAACTTACCCGAAATTCTTTTCTTTTACCATAAATTCGATCAAATTTTCGACGTCAGGGACGTTCCAAGAAATCTAAAACCATTAATGTATGTTCTGAGGTCTGGGCAGGGTCAGGCGGCTTTTCTATGGGTGGGATCATCGATTGCACTAGATTTTATGCGTTCATTGAAGGAAAAATTTTGAATTTTTCGCCTAAAAGGTTCCCAACTGTTGTCTAAAAACCAAAAAACTGTATTAATGGCATGAAGCACCCGAGAAAATCGACACATGTTCCAACCCTTATGGCTAGGTCTAAGTAAGCCATATGATAGGTAAATCTTTGTCTTCATGGTATGACCACTGTTTTTTTGTACTCTACAAAGATTTTTTCCCTAGTACAAAGAAAAATTTTGACAATCTTTGTACATGTACAAAGATTTTTTTCTCCAGGAGGAACGATGTACGTCAGTCTCGAGCTATTGCCAATGTTGTCGTCGTAGCTGCATAGAAAATTGAATCCTGATGTTCGAAATTCCAAAATTCAGAAAATTGAGTTTTGAAAGTTGAAAACCGACGTGAATCAAATGAGGTTTAAGAAAGCTAGCTCCTGACAGCTTATTTATTGATTTTAGAGCGAGCGACCAAAAATCTATCTGTGCCACTAAAATTTTTCCCCAAGTTGCACATGGCAACCTGGCCTGTACAAAAAAAACCTGAATGCATCCAAGCATACCTAGAAATAAATTGAGATCAGAAACTAAAAGACATCAAATAATGAAAGAGATGGATCTTGTTGAAGCTGGAGAGTTACACCAATTTTATCAATATGTGAATAGTAAACTTTCTGCATCTAGGTATTCCTGATCTTAAATATAGAGACATAGTTGCCATCAGTCCTATTGATAAATAAATAACTGATTTGCTAAATCATTATTTTTCCTCTATTTCTACCAAACCTGAAAATATTCCTGATCCTAACCTTACTTCTGATAAAAAATTTGAACATAAATTCTCTTGTAGTTTTGATTTCCTCCCTGTCCTTTCAGTGCTCAAAAATCTCAAGCCAACGTTATCACTGGGTTCAGGATTACTAAAAAGTATTTACGAAACGAAAATTTTTTTGTACAAAGAAAAATTAAAATGTACAAAGACTTTTGACTTCAATCTTTGTACAAGTACAAAGGGGTGCTGTACAAAAAAAACAGTGGGTATGACTAGTCATATGGTCGACGATTTCTGGGGAGGGAGTTTCTATGGTACTGACCTAGATGTTTATAACTTCCAACAGTAATAATTACAAATAACAGTATTGATTTTAAATCGTTTCTTACTTCCAAATTTTCGCAATCAGCAGTGTCGGGTTCAACGAACAGTTTTCTACATTGCTGTACAATAAAAATTCAGCAAACAAATGAAAATAATTTTCAAATAATTCATTTTAAACCTGATAAGGCCAATGTTCAGGCACAGGGTATTTAGTTTTATCCAAATTTTCCAGAATTTTTTCCAAAGAACGATGTTTTTGTATCAGTTCTAGGGCTTTTTTAGGGCCGATACCTCGAATGCTGGGGCAATAATCGCAGCCCAATAAAATGCAAAGGTCAATGAACTGAAAAAATAAGCAAAATCTGTATAAGACTTCTCTCCCTGTAGAATAATATGCGTTGTTTACATGAAAAAACAAAAATTTGGAGCCAAAATATTCGCAAAAGCTTTTTCCAAAATTTCTTACTTCGCCATGATTAAGCTCTAAACCTTGTAAAACTTTGTCTAAATAGAATTCTTTGATGGGCATTTTCCTGAAAAAGTCATCAACATTCATCTGATTTTGTCGAAGTTAAAATTTGTAATGATCACTTTGCTTCACTGAACGTCAGATGCCTCAAAAGTACGGACGAACCGAACGTCAAAGCGTCCATATCTTCGGTAGCCGTTGCGAAAACCTTTCCGGCTTTCACCAAAGCGGCACATTGGGCTTCGGCCTCGCAAGGAGCCTAAATTTGAAAAAACGAATAGTTATGAGCGTAAAAATTTCAAAATATAGCCCAGAGCATAATTAACTCAATTTTTGCCATGAAAACGAAACAAATTTCCGCTCAATTAGAAAAATAATCTTTCATGTCGAGATTCTAATTGCAAATTCGGCGCGTAAAGTTTATACAGAACTTATTTTCTCAAAGATTTGTAAAAAGAATATTCTATTAGTCATTTACATTTTTAAGAAGTCGATAACAATCATGATAAATGCACATATCTGTAATAGATAAACAAAAATATTATTTAGCATGAATTTATTTAGTTTTTCAAGCCGGAAATTTGAACAAGCTGATCTACTAATTTTACAACTTTGCACAAAGTCCCACCTCGACGTAAGGCACGCCCATCAATGTTAGCAATTTCTTGCAATCGTTATTATGTTCGGGTAAAACTTTGACTAATCGACGGCTAAATTTGTCGATAAGTTCGGTGTCGCCTACGTAAATGAGTCTTATTTGTACGATAGTAAAAAGCAAATCTTAAAAATATTACCGGCTTCTACGGCTTTGGCCATTTCCTTTTCGGCTTCTTCGCGTTTTTCGCGTCGACTATTTAGCTAAGCAAATGAAAGTTTTTTTCTAAATTACAACTTTTTCCTATACTTTTCTTTAGATTTTTTTTTAAATATATTTCAGACAATTAACAATATAAGTAACGGCCGTGACTTGGTGGACCGCGAATGACACATATTTTACAATCGAAATTCTACGAAGAGAAAAAATAAAAAGAAAACCAATAATTTTTTCCATTTAACATTATCTTTACCTGAAAAAATACTAGATTATAATATTAATATTTGCACATCAACTTTGGATTTTTGATGCTCTGAGGAAATTAATTTCTTTTCCAAATAAATAAAACACAAAGTTGAAACGATAAATGATGAGAAAAAAACACACACACTTAAAATAAATTACAGTAAGTAGCACGATTTAAATAATGAACGATGGGAAAAATTGATAAATAAAATCTACATTTGAAGTAAATGGTCTATAAGTATTATCTTACACGTACTATTCTTACAAATCTTATTAAAAGAAAGTATTCAAAAGTTTTGTAGTCTAAATTCCAGATTGCCTCCTAATCAAAACCTGAAAATTTTTCATAAAAATTTCCCATAAAGCTCTTAATTCATTTTTCTTTTCATAATGCATTCTTGACTGCCAAATACTTTTTTGAGCAGTACCAACGACCAAGTTTAGCACAACAATTTTATCACAATTAGCATATCTAGGCTTTACACCAAAAATGAAATTTTCGATATTCAAATTTACACCCTTGTCTATACCTTTCAAGGCTAAAGCAATTTTAATCCAAAAATTGGTTAATCTTGGACATAGGGCAAAAACATGCTACATATCTTCTCTTTCAAATTTCCCTTCACTCAAACAAAACTTACAGTTTGCATCTAAATTGGGATATTTTTGACCTGGTCAACAGAAGTCTGTGAATAATTAAAAATCTGATGTTTCTACCATATCCATCTAAAAATTTTACTGGACTCTTACCTAGTTAATAATTCTAACATTGTCTTCCTAGGTAGTCTAAGTTTATGCCCAGTGATTTTAGGTGGGGACTTTTGTACAATTTTGTCTAGAATTATAAGATAACATACTTTTGTAAAAACATTAGCAAAATGAAGATTTCTCCCTCCTATCTGAAAGACATTATTATTAAGAACTGAACCTTAGTATCTATCTCTGCAACTCTTATCCACTTATATAACTCAGGGACTTGCAGTCTTGCCAACTGTCTTCTTGACTTATCTCTTACTACATCTAGGAAGAATGAGCTAATATCCAGATTCTTTCTTTTCATCCTTATTAGAAGCATCAAATTTATTGCTTTAATTTTTGAAATAATATCTATCATACCTACACCTCCTGCATTGTGTTGCTACCAGGTTCCTATTACAACCACTTGACCAAGTAAACTTTGCAGCAAATTTTTCAATGGTTTTCACAAAATCAGGCTTTGTATCACAGAACAAGGTCGAATACCAAAGTTTAAACAAAAATATGTATCAATAATTTCAGCTCTAGCATAATATCACATTTTACTTGATGCTATGTTTTCTCTGAATTTACTGATTTCTTCCTTTAGTGATTTAACATTTTCATTTTGTTCAGCTCCCAGCTTATTGAAATAGATTCCATATATTCTCATCTTTTCAACTTCAAAATCTTCATATTCATGTGGAATACTTCTCTCATGTCACCAATGCAAAGAATTTTAGTCTTTTCCTTTTTTAGTGTAGCCCCAAAGGCTTTTCTGAACATTTCATACACATCAAAAACTTTTTTGACTGATTCGAAATCTTTTAAGAAGAAATTGGTATCATCGGCATAACACTTTATCTTGAATTGTTTCCCCAGAACTTATAATCCTCTTACTTCACTATTTTTTCTTATGTAATTGCATACTGTCTCTCATACAAGGACATGAATCAATGGTGATAAAGGACAACCTTGCCTCATTTCCCTGCTTACATTAAATAGATGTTTCATAGCCATTGATCAATAATGATAATTGCAATTCCTCTAATTTATAAATTATTTTTATCCATTGTATGAATGTTGGATCAAAGTTAGAGAATTGCAATGTATTAAAAATATACTCCCATTCGACAATACCAAAAGCTGACATATGATCTACTGACAGAATCAAAGGTTTTTCTTATGTTTTAAGAAAACTACGTACTACACATCCGGATAAAAAATGATATTTTTTCCGAAATTCAACCGAATATTTTGGGGGTGTTAACATTGCCTTACCTCTTCGAATTTCATTTCGGGTGGTTTACCATCGAAAACATACAACGGCTTGATACCATTTTCGATCATCCTGATCGTACGATAAAACATACCGGATAAATGGCTGAAATTACGATAAAATTTGTCAAGAACTTTCATGTTCATATCTGTCAGAAAATTAATGATGAATTTTTACTAACCTAGTTGTATCGCCAGATTCGTTTACTAAAGTCGCACCGTCTTGACGAATAGCGATTAAAAATTGATAAATGCTCATCGAAGCGTCAATAGCAACTTTGCGACCTATGAGGACGTGATTTTTTCACGGTGGGATAATCAAAGAGTGGTGATACTACTCTATTCCTTTACCGAAATAATTTTTAATTTCATTCAATTTGACAGCATGAGGCGCGTTATCCGCTATTACTTTGGATAAATCCTTAATTCCCATGACGACGAAAAGTATGAAGTACAAAAGCTGAAATTTTATAACTCTATTGAAAACATTAGTAAAGAATCATTGAAAAAATTCAATTTACGCCATAGGAATACAAAAAGGTTTTCTCAAAAACTTATGTTTCCTTTCCTTATTCATACGCCATACATAAATCAAGGACATAAATTGACTAAAAAGCTTCCCGCCAAAAAAAGTATAAAGGAATTATATTATGTTAGGTACCTGTACATCTATATATACATACATGTACACCGACCTGTAGCCAGGAATTTTTTTCGGGGGGGACATACATTTTTTCACTTAATTAATTGTAAAATTGGGCTTTCTGACTTTACTTTTTCTTAAAGAAAAAAATCGAAGGTCCACCTTTGCCTTTTTACAACACTTGAAACATTCGGGGGGCATGGCTCCCCAACTCCCCTGCCTACGGACCTGCATGTACATATGGGGTAGGGGTAGAACCTCCTACCTGAGACCAGAGGTCCCCAAGGTCGAAAATTTAGGTAGGGGTAAAATCGTAAATTTTAAGGGTAGTACTTGAAATATATCGTGACCTTTTTTTTAGTTGTAGTACTCTAACCACATAGAGCTTACAAAAATGAATAATGCCCCTACTTAATGCTTTTTACAGCCAAAAAAAATTTAGTATTTCAACTCCATTTTCCAGCTCCCAATCATGCAACTTTAATGCACTAATTATACGTACAGAATAGTCACACTTTGAAGACTGTTGTGCCAACTGAGTCCTGGACATTTCAAGAATCGGGCAAAACATACGTTTGGAAACATTATTTCAACCAGCATCTTCAGCAGTATGGGCTTATCCCATCACTGATTAGGCTTGGAACAGTGCTTCCAATTGAAAGTCCTGATGCTGAATGTGGCCTTAGTATTATTAATCACATTAGACTATGAACTACGAGTTTGAAACCAAGTACCACTCCTGATCCACGTCAACAGACCTCACATGTCTCAACTCATAGCAGGAAAGTATGCCACAGCTTGGGTAACCATATGCGCACAGAAGACCCAACGCAGAAGCGGGGAAAAGGAAAGGAGAGCATGAAGAGGAAGAATTTTAAGAACATAATGTTTTTCTTCCGAAGAGGCGATTTTTTGATTAATCACATATCAGCGTTTGTTTTTTGTGCACGGACATTTGTGCCAATTGGCACAAGAGGCCAAAAAAATTTGTGCCAATGGCACAAATTTTTTTTTCTACCAGAAACATACTGAAAACTGCGGAAATGTTTTAGGCCAACCTAATTGAAGTTACGTTTTAATTTAACGCATTAGTTTTTGGAAGAAATCGTGCCCAACCAATTTTTCAGCTAACGTTGTCTATGAGATAGGAAAAAACTGCGCAAGTAAATGGTTCACACTTCACAATGACTCAAAAAGAAATGGAATACTGAGAAAATTTAAACATAACTCTAGAATTGTTCAACTGATTCAATTTTCTACTAAGAATATCTGTCCTAACAACAATGAAAAGATTAGAGAAATTAAAATCGGAATCAATCAAACACAAAAAGTAAGCATTTCAGTTTTATATCCGAATCTGACTGAATGGACAGAGAATATTCAGAATGTCTTCTGATTAAATCATTGACAGCCTATAAAGTTTGCTGCAACGATACTAACTAATACACTATTCGAAGAGAACTCGTTCACGTCGCACTCGGGTCAATTATACGAGTAAGGTAAAGTGGGGTGACTTTAATCAGAGTATGGCATTTGATAACTATTTGAGATCAGTAGGTCATGTTTGCTGTCTAGACAACCCATGCTGTGAGGTTGTCTGCACAGCAAAAATGGCCTACTGATCTCAAATAGTTATCAAATGCCATACTTTGATCAAAGTCGCCCCTGATCAAAGTCACTCCTGATCAAAGTCACCCCACTTTACCTTAATTAGTATATAGACTCGGCGCGTAGCGCCGAAAATTTTTTGCATTTTCAGGCCCTAAAACGTCGAAAAATCAAGGAAATTTAATGTTTGACCAGCCAAAAATTATGTGCCAATTGGCACAAACGATCAAAAAATTTTCTGCCATTCCAAACTTTTTTGTGCCGAAAACCATGTTTTGGCACAAAAAAACAGTCACATATACATAAGTCATTATTTCATCTCCCAATTATATTTATAATGATTTCCTACAAGTAGTATACTTATGCTAATGTGCTGATATTCTTTCCTAAAAATCGCTATATGGCACAGAAGTTGCATACTTTCCCATTATCATTTGCTCAGTAAATGTGTCAAAAAGAGCAGTGAGTAATTCCTCAGAATCACACATTCTGCAATTTTTCTCGAATTAGTATAACCTACTGGGGAGAGGATGAGGTCTACCAAAATTTTTTGCTATAGTGAGCTGTTTTTATGGGGGTAGTAAATGAATTTCCAAATCTAAGACGGGGTAATACCTCCCCCATACCCCCCATGGGGTGCTCTGCTCGGCACGAAGCGCCGAGAAATTTTTGCATTTTCAGCTCCTAAAACGTCCAAAAATTGAGGAAATTTAATGTTTGATCAGCCAAAAACTTTGTGCCAACCAGGGTTGGCAAAAACCAATCTTTTGAAATTTCGACTTTTTGGTTTTTTAGTTGTTTTTTAATGTTTTTTTTGTTTTTCTATGGTTTTTTCTGGTTTAATTCTTTAGAATGTTTGGTACATCAAAATAACTATGTAAAAAAGCTCTGGAAGCTCCCTGTATCATCTAAGACTAGTTAAGGAGCCGTAAAATGGCAGCTAGAAGTATTAATCTTATCAGAAGTGTCATTATTTTATGCTATAGGAAATCCGTATTTAGCAATAGAAATACAGTAATAGTGGGCACATAAAAAAGGAACTATGAGTGAAGAACACAAGAAAAGTAAAAATGGAACAGAGCATGCGATATGTAAGGGGCAAATTCAAGGAAAAGAATAAGAGAAATATACAATACACAATGTACGTAATCAAAACTCAAAAGAAATCAACTACAGAATTGTATCAATGCATCACATATATATATGCACAGAGAAGTTGAAATGACACAATGTTTAGGTATACCGTTTTCCATACGAGGGTTTTAAATTGATAGATTATTACATATGTTATTAATATTACAAACTGCAGTTGAAGGTCACACATAGACGTTTCAGATGTTTCTAAATTTTTGCTTTTCAAACCTGTCTGCGAGCTATAACTACAGCAAATGGGTCTTATTATATATATACAATTCTCGCTTGCATGATAGATACATATTTTTGTACGATTTTTTCTACTTAGTTAGTAGCGACGTCAAGTCCCATAAAAATGAACCACTCAAAAGCTCCTCTCTTTGTTAACTTACAGTATGCTTAACTGATCTGTATAAAATTTTATTATTGTTGTCTCATTTATATTTTGAAATTTCGAGCTAAGAAAATTAAAAAGCTTACCGTAACAATAAATTCAGTTTATTAAACTCAATCATATTTTATAACATTTTGAAGATGATATGGATCAATGGATGTCACCCCGTATGGTCGGAGTACACCATACCTGTAAGACCTCCGACCAGTTGGGGGGAGGGGTAAATCCGAAATTCGGGGGGGGGGGGTAGAAAAAAGTCGAAATTTTTCCCAAAAAAAGGCCAAAAAACATACACTTTTTGGCAAATTTTTTTAATTTTTTCCAAACTGGGGGGGGGGGGGTTGGGTAAATGATTTTGGGTACAGGGTTGGCCAAGTTGAGGTGGGGGGTCCCCCCGGAGTACACTCCACGAAAGATTTAGTGTCTACTTTTTTGTGAGCAAATTATAGCAAAGTTGACTCATATACTAAATGTGTGGTTGCAAGATGGATGCAAAGGATATCGATTGATTTATATTACATCTTTTGAGTACGAAATGTATCATAAAAATACGACTTTTTTCTACTTTGTAATGAAGTAAATTCAACTGAAGTAATTGTTTTGTTGATTTAGATAGACACCAATACATGCCTAGAAGATCGACTAATGTGAAAAAACAGTTTCCCAATGATTTTGGAAAAAAACACCAAAAAACCAGAGATTTTCCAATTTTTTGGTTTTTTTAAAAACCAAAAAAACCAAAAACCAAAAAACCAAAGCCTTGCCAACCCTGGTGCCAACTGGCACAAACGCTCAAAATTTTTTGTGCCATGCCAAATTTTTTTGTGCCAAAAACAATGTTTTGGCACAAAAAAACAATGTTTTGGCGCAAAAAGTTGCAAGAAAACCAAAAGCTGAGAATCGGCACAAAACTACAGTAAGATTGACTCGAGTTTTAAATTTTTAAGCGACAGAAGTACCTACGTTAGCAAATCCTGAAGCACTTAGAGACAGCAAAATAGTAATTCAAATAAAGCAACACGAAATACATAGTTCATTGAGATATTATGCAAATAACACAAAATCCATGACATCGTTCAAAAAATTGATTCAGTACAATGACTACTATGAAACAAATTATGTATCCATTTTTACATGGATTTTTAAAATTTTTCAAAATTTTTCTCTCGGCCATGTGACAGCAATTCTGTAATTAATCAAGCATAAGGCATCTTTGTTTATTGGGTATTAAGGCCCTGCTATACTTCGTCGGATAGTGTCGGCCGGCGTCGGCCGACAACGGATACGGAAAGCGTCGGCCGACACCGGCCGGAGTCGGCCGGCGTCGGCCGACAGTCGGCTGGCGTCGGCTGACAGTCGGCCGGCGTCGGACGACGTCGGCCGACTCTGGTCGGTATCGACACTATTCTACTTCATTTTTTGTGTTTGTTTGATAGATATATAGGTATGTATGAATGATTTTTGCGGTGTAGTGATAAGATGTTTTGAACGGTTGATCCAATTAATTTTTTTACATAGATAAAATATGGAATCGGATATTGATTTTCGTCCATTAAAATTTAATTAATCAATATAGCTGCAAATAGAAAATAATTTATCACATCATGTACGACAAACAACGTTAGATTCTGATAAGTATAATAATACATAAGCAAGATAATACGGCAAGCAATGTATTAATGCAAAAACTGGAGAATTTTCTTGAGTGTCGGACAGCGTCGGACGAAAAATTTCAACTCGATCGAAATTGCAATCCGGTGTCGGCCGACGCCGGCCGGTGTCGGGTAGCAGAAGTATAGCAGCTCCGTCCGACTGTCGGCCGACACCGGCCGGCGTCGGACGACACCGGCCGGTGTCGGTCGCCGACGCCGTCCGGAGTCGGCCGACTCCGGCCGGTGTCGGCCGACGCCGGCCGGTGTCGTCCGACAAAGTATAGCAGGGCCTTTAGTGTAGTGCGTGCACCGGACTTTTTCGACGTTGTTTTTTCAGCAAATTTTTTTCATCTCCGGTGGGTTTCGAACTGCAGACTGTTGCGTACGAAGCGAGCACCTAACCGATTGAGCTAAACCATCCAACCGTATTGAGCTACGATTGAATTCTTATAACATGAATAAATAATCATAAAATGAATACAGCTAAACTAATTTTAGAATAAGTGCAGGATAAATAATTTCTCAGAAAGTATAAATTTACAGTAAGCGTTTAAACAACAGGAAATTGACGAGCGATTTCTTTCATTATATCATTGAAAGGTGTCTTGTCATAAATCTTTCGCCACCAATAAGCAGCTAAATGCCCTGGTAATAAAAATTTGGATGTACCCCACATTTTGCGAACTAATTCTGTTTTAACATGTCCCCAGGGACTTTCAATTCTTTGCATGTGAGCTCCAGTTATTGGATCAACGAAATCTTCCTGGTGATTAACAGTTTTATGTATATAATTGAAACCTTGCCATTTGTCTACATTACGATAAGCAGCCCATTGATCAGAGATGTTACCTCTCAGCACCCTGTTACCTCTCAGCAAACATCCACGATTGTATTTTCGTCGTCCATGCATCAAACTTTCGTCGATTTGTATTATTTGACCGGGTTCCCCCATTGGAACAGTTTCGTCTAAGGCTCTTTTGCAAACTTCTCAAATGTAATTATGCCAATCGACGAATGTATGATTTTCAATGACAATGTTACCCATTAAACCTTTGGCTTGTAAAATGGACAATTTTTTTGCCCATAAATAAATAATTGTAAGGGCTGTTTTGATCGATATTTTTGTTTGTGATTTTTCAATATTATTCATTGTAGCAAAAAATGATCGCAAATCATTCTCGTTTCGAGCACCACGAATGTCACCATCTACAACAACATTTTTTGCTGATCGCGTTCGTGAACATTTTGAACAACGAAAAAGTTCGTATTCTTTGTTTCGATCAGCTTTAAAGACTGTAGTCGCATAGACCGCATCAGAACAATTGTCGGTTCCAAGGGGGCATTGACCATTATTTTGTTGCTGTGGAATTTGACTTTCGCCCAACAAAAGACTGTGATTTCGAGCGAAGTCAATGGATAAATTTTCAGTATTTGTAGCAAGACAAAACTCGTGAATTGACAAATCCATGACAAAAATTGTTTTTGACAAAAAATGAAATTTGTTTTTGATAAAAAGTGCAAAATTTGTAATGTGTAAAGTGTTATTTTTACTTTTTAAAGCTGTTAATTGCGTAGTTCATATTTTATGTGAAAAGTGTACTGTAGAACGACATCGGCTTACTGTAGGAAAAAATTGACATGATTTTTGAACTCCACGGTATCGATTTACCTAGGTTACTGTGTTACATATGCAAATTTCACAATGGTTCACAAAATATGAAGTTTGGTGTACGTACTACACTAATACCTGTTTATTGTACATTGAATTTATGAAAATAACCCACCAAAATATCTACAGAGTTCATTTTTATTCACTAATGTTTGATCAAAATAGCATTCTATATAGATTAGAATGATTCTGCTGAAATATATGATTAAGCTCTAATATTTGAACTGATTTCGAAAAGCAATGAGATTCGTTGAGAGCACTTACATTAAAATATCATGCATGACAGTGAACCTCGTTTTGGGTGTTTAAAATACAGGATGTAACATACTATGTAATTCTCCAATTGTTCTCCAACAAAATGAGCGCCTTCAGTATAAAGCTCACTACTTCTTATGGCCCAGATCCGATTTGGAATTTTTCAAGTAAAAAAAAATTCCGTAATAGATTGGCTAATGTGTTCCCATAATAATTCAGAAACGCATTTGAATTTTTTTGTCCAACAGGTATCGATTCTCAGAAAAAAATTGATTTTATACATTGTTATGTAGGCGATGATTGGTTTTAGCATAGAAGAAATTAAACATGTTTGCTTTCGACCATAAGTAAATTATTGTTGTGTACTGAATGAAACTCTGTTAATGGTTGGGAAGATAGAATTTTTCAGGCTTAGAATTGATCATTTATGAAAATCACGATATTGAAATTGAAACACTATTGAGCCGATAATAGCGGTGAGTTGGCCAGAAAATTTTGGGTACGATAGGGCCTAAACCACTTACTGGACTTACAGAAATTATTCGTTGAAAAATGGGGTTTTCAATATCCATGATCGGTTTTACCTATTTTTGAGTTATTTTGGTGTCTCATATCAGGTACGCAGATTTTTCCTATAAACAAATGAAACCCTAATGAGAGAATTTTAATTCATGGAGAAAATAATCGCTTAAAGGTTTTCTCGTGATGCGCGTATTTTTCACTTCATTTGTCACCTTTTGATTTTCGAATGTCTCATTTGGTTGAAGCTTCTGTGGCAATATAGAATAAAAACAGCTTTATATAGTATCAAAACAGGACCGTTCACATAATTAATTTCAGCCTTAATTGATTAATGAATTAAATAGTTCCTGATATGAGTTGCATAAATTCTAATCGAAAATTCATTCATTTATTAGGGAAACTGAATTTCTCATTTTCGAACGTGTTTTATTGTAAGTTAATTTACTAGAGATCATGCACTGAACGCGTTGTACTAGTGTATCCTGCTATTAATCACGCGGCCTGCTCAACACACAAACTACGTCTACAACCACAATCTCTGAACTATCAACGTGGCTCCGTTAACGCAGTTTGTCTGCCCTGAATTCGGTCGATAGTTCGAGCCCATCACCGAGAGTTATTTTTCTGATGCGCTGGCTATGTGGATTTGGGCATATGACATACGGCTGATGAGGTGATAAGCAGATTCCATGCCATCCTCAAGAACAACATAAGTAGTCAGTATTGTGAAACGCTCCACTTTCTTGAAGCAAGAAATCGATCGAAATAATTTGTAACAAATCGACTTTTTTAATTCCAACCTTTTCATCACAACAAAAATTAAGTGAAAGATAAAATGAAAAAATCTAAAGTCGTATTCAGAAATGAAAAATCCTTATAGGATTGTCGGCAACGGTCGGCAACAGTCAGGGACTCTATGGAATGAATAGGTAATTTGCAGAAAGCCCAATTCAGAAGTCAGAAAATCCTAGGAGTCGCTGACTGTCGCCGATTTTCGGCGACTGCACTTTTGAATTGGGCTTAAAATTTCTATAGTCTGTTTTTCTCAAAATGCTAACAAATAATGAATCCGAAAAGCAAGTACTATTTTATATTTTCATTATTTCCTGCAAGCCTCATGTCGTACGGAATATTTAGGAATTTTTAGAGTAAAAATTATACAGTTAAAGGTTCATGTAGAAGATTTTCAAGGCACTGCATATTTGTGACATTTTTAATTTTAGAAGCATTTTATAAAAAACAGACTTTGGGCGGTAAGTTTGTTGACCGATTAAAATAATCCAGGATTACGTTTAATCCCCGATTATGCAATCGTGGATTAAAATTTAATCGGCGATTAAAATAATCGGTAAGTTCGTCAGCCGATTAAAGGACGATTACGTAATCGCCGATTAAAACCATATAATCCAGGATAAAAAGTATAACTGCTGATTGAAAACTGTACAAGGTATACTGTCTATAGTGTAGGTGTACAGCTCTTCCTTCAGTACGTCGCCTTTCGTCATAAAGTTATCATTATCAATTTTTCTCGTGATATCCACTTCAAAATCCACGTGTCCATAGAAAACCAATAATTTTGATTTTGAAGAAATTGAACTATTTTGAAGAAAATTAAATAAAATCATTTACTATAGGGTTTCAATTTTTTATTGAAAAATTTTTATAGAATTTTCATTTAAAAAATTTCATTTTTAAATATTTTTTTTGTTAATTTTTTCTTATTAATTTTTTATCCAATTAGCTCTCTTGCACTGTCCTTACATAGTTTAAATCGCAACCAGAACTTCTCATTCGAATATGCTTCCATTGGATTCGATCTATCCAGGGAATGACGAATTTATACTTGATTTTTTGCAATTTTCGTTTAAACTTGATTTTCTGCTTCATCCTCGTTTAGATCGTCCGAAAAATTAAAAACATATACTTTTCAAGTACTAAACCGACTATGCAATCGCAAAAACATATATAATCGGCCTGGGGTGGGGCAGGAATTGAAAACTCGGATTATTATAATCGCCGATTATGATAATCGAACTTTAATCGGCTGACGAACTTACGAAAAAATTTAATCTTGGATTATAAGCGACTTTTAATCCCGATTACTATAATCGGCCTTTAATCCACCAACAAACTTAACGCCCTTTAATCGTCCAACACAAAAAATACGTTACAGTGTCACTTGGTTGGTATTATCGTTACTAATTTAGTCTGCTATAATGCTGTTATTATAATATTACTCGTATAATAATTGTTATAATGTATAATGTTCTTCGAAAGAAACTAATATTGCATCTCAATATGTTCTTGGTAAATTATGTGATGGCTGACAAATCAGTTTTATAAGCGGTATCCCCACAGTAGGTCGATCATCCCAGTTAGTTGACCATTCTTGTAGATCGACTATCCCAGTAGGTCGACCGATGATGATCATTATTTTTTGGACATAAATTCCCAGTATGTTGACCGTCCCAGTATACGCCTCTTTTAGGAAAGTTTTATGAACAATAAAGCAGGAGTAACAATTTTGAAAATTTGAGACACGACGTGTAAATAAATGATTGTGTCCATCACAGAGAGGAAGATTTGAGGGCTCATTTCTGTAAAAGAATCACTTCCCTGTTGAAAAGAAAGTTTCACTACATGAGTCAAAATTTGAATCAGAATGCAGATCATGGTGAATGATTAGAATAATCCAAAATTGCATATCGAATGAGGTTTTCCGACAAAAAGTGTAACAGGCGTTTGTCCTGCTCTAAAATTAACCTTTTTATGTGTTTATTGAACAATTACCTACTTGGCATTGTTCCATGAGAATGAAATTTTCATGGCATTATGCCCTTTGGTATGTTTTTGCTCCGAAATAGAAGGTTGTATGCGTCAATATTTTATCTTAGAATCAAAATCGAAAATGTCAGCAGACGGTAGCTTACTGGGTGTTGTGAACTTGATTATGGGAATTACCGGTGTGATCAGCGGCCTGCTTTTACTTGTACCATTTTTAAAAGACAAGAAGATTTTGAGAAATTCGATTCCAAATCTTACTTTGCATTTGGTGGACACGACTTACTCTCTTTCCATGGTTGTGAACGGCTTGACGATCATGATTTTGTTGCGAAGCCGCGATATCACGTCGTCCATAGATTCGAAATATTGTCTGCTGTTTATTGCAAGTAAACCCTGTGAAATGTGGTAGGAGGAGCATCTTGTCGTTTTGATGAGTCTGATTTGCTTAAACTTTAGCTGAAATCTTTGAATTTCGGTTGAGCTAGAGTAAGCTGAAAATAAAGTCGCGGCTTCACCAAGAAATTCAACACAACGTTTTGCTGCTATGGTATAAACTGGAGCTCAGCAGCAGATGTGTTACCTTGACTAAAATTACTGGTCAAAATAATAATTAGAAGCAGGATCTAACTGACACGAAGCGTTATCCTGGATCCATTCCATGAAACCAAATTTTTTTCAACGGTTAATGTGTATACTTGAAGGAAAAGAAGTTAGAATTTCTTCCTGAAGCAATTAATTTAATATGTCTTTATTGGTTGTCCAAAGGCTCTTTCGACTCAAAAATTATAATGGATTTAGTTGAGCGATTTCTCAATGTTCTTTTTTCACGTGAGGATTTAAAAACAACTGAAACATGGCATGGTGTCGTTTTTAGCATAAAATTTCAATAGAAATTGCACGGCATCACACTGCGTTATCAGTGCTAGATAAGATGTGGCATACGAAAATGCGTCTGAGGTACGTAAATTCAAGCAGGACACATGAGAACATACTCCTGTGGATGATCACACTACATCTATAGCACATGACAGACGCGCCGATACTTAAAAAAAAGCAGATTCAATTTGACACAAAATTTTCATGTAGGAGAACACTTTATACTGTACAAAAACCACAAAGTTCCTTTAAGATAACGGTGTGGCCAATTCATAGAAAAATCATCGTGTTTAGCTACTTTTAGTTTGTATGTAGAGAATGGCACCCGGTCGCTACTCGAGAAATTTTGACTGTTTCATCAATTTTGTTGGAGGAAAATTTCAGTTGTTTTGTTTGCCGTCCATAAACGCGAATTTTTTCCCCGTCGATCACAGTAATAAATAAACTTAGTTTTCCGTATTACTTCCATGGAATCGCTGCATCTATCATTTCAGAGTAAATATCAGCATGTAAAAGTATGATTTCTGTATAAGCATGGTCCGAGAAAACGAATGGACTTCAAAAATGACCATGGGCAAGGCATATCGAAGAAAGAGGAAGCTAGAACCATGCAGTATCTCTCAGCGACATCATATCAGCAGTGCGTCGTCTTGTTTTACATGTACAGCCAGTTGTACACATTGGAAAGTTACAGTGTTTCTACTTAGATATACTTGGATGTACCAAAAACGGCCGGTCTAAACCTAATCATAGCTTAACACCAGAGCAGGTCTGAGGTTCTTTTTGCTTGCGTTTGATATCAAAATTATTAGTATAATATGTCCGATTTCATACATCTTTGAAAATCACAGACTTCTCGAAATAACTTGACACCGAAGCACTATTTTTTCTGATTTTTTCATGGATTATTTTGTGACATATAAGAGTAGATTAATTTGAGGGAAACTGTAGCTGAAGAGTTCAGTTTTGAATAACAAAGACTCAATCGAGATCAATTCGGAATAAATTTTGGATCTTTCTGGAACTCTGAGGAGATAATGAAGTCTTTGGAAAGGTGAAAATTTTCCTGGAGACAGCACATTGATTACCAAAATTACATCCCAAAAAAAAATTTCACTTTTCAGCCCGTTGAGTTTTTGTTGATATTCAGGTATTTTTATAGTAAGGTTACCTTGAAATAGCGGAAAACTGCTGATTACTTCACTCATGAAATGCAACAATTCACACCAGAAAGCAGTGATTTTCCGTGAATGAGTGTAGCACATGATGTACTGTAGATACAGAAATTAAATGTTAAAGTGAGGAACTATAGTAGATATGCTACTGACGAAAAAATCTGAACGCGCTAGCTCTAATGGTTCAAGTTGGTCTACATACTTTCAGGCGAACCGTTTTTTGCGCCGTACCATATATGCTTACAAACTTTGTCTTTTAGGTCATTATTTCTTTAGCACCGAAATGCAAGCGGTTTTGATGCTAGTTCTCTGCACCCAAGCAATTTTAAGCATGAAATTTCCTATATGGTTCTTCAACAAAAATATCCAGCAAAAGTCATGGATAGTTTGCATCCCGATCACAGTTTTTTGTGTAGCGTCAGCAACGTGTGCTCTTTTTTCGATCGAAAAACAAACGACGTCCTTGGATTGCGCCGAATATCATTACTTGAACTTCTACTATCTCAATTATCATTTGATATTTTGCGTTTTGTGCGGATTTATCGGTTGCATCATGGTTTCCATTTTCCTCTCTTTTTACAAAAAACGCGGCAAGACGTTGTCTGATTCTCAGCCGTCCAAGACCACGGGTAATTTTCAAAATACTCGAAATTCTGTGGCCAATCAGCAGAAAATCATGTGTCAAAGCAAGGTATTGGCTTGCATCGCTATATCGAACACAGTTCTAGTAACTGTGCCGAATTTCATATACATTTTTGCCCTTTGGTTCGGATTCGGCGAACAAACTGGACAAAATCTTCGTTTTGTGGGATTGGTTACCAACGGCCTAAGGTGCACGTTGATGTTACCATTATGCATCGCCCTCCGACAGGATTTCAGGACGGTGTTTTCGAAAATTTTGTCCTTCAGAAAATTGAATAACGCTGTTTCGCCAGCTTGATACTTTGCTTTTGGGATATTCAATTAAAAAGTTTGCTGCATGCTTTCATACAGGATTATCCTAAAAAGACGAGCCCAAAATGTCTTTAGTAGTCCTTGGCATTTGGAGAGAGTGCCTAGCAGGTTTTATTCTTCGGTAAACTATTTATACCGTAACCCACTTTTTTAGATTGAAGCTCACAACATAGAGAAATGCGTTGGCGTATAAAAAACCTGCAATACACGTGGACATTTTTTCTCAAGTTTTAGAATTTCCAACAATAGTCAATTTGCTGTAATGTACTACCTTCTGGAGAACGGCTTGTATAATTTGTACATACTGAGATCTCACCTACGTGCTTGAAGTATGCACAATTTGTAATTTTATTTTTGTAGAATTATTTTATAACTCACACAGACTTGATTTCGCTCATTTTGTAAAATGTAGGAAGTTCTTTAAAATAATTTTCAGTCTTTTTTAATTAAGAGAAAAGACTTTGGTGATGGAAAAAAGGCTTTAGTGATGGCAAGCTTGGTATATAGTTGACACATTAAATGTCATGTTCGATAATTTATACAGTTTTCAGTCAAAATTTGCTGATGAGTTTTACAATTTCAAATTGAATTGAAAGTACCTTGCAAGAATGAAAATATGTCAACTCAAACAGATCTTCATGAATTACTATCCATGCACACAATTGGATACAGCGAATAGATTACGTTGAGTTTTTGAACATAAGGCGAATGCTACAAGTCAAGAAGCAAAAAGTTTTTTCCTTGAAAACCAGCTAAACTACAAATTTGGTCAAAGACTTGCGTGTTCTGAGGTGTTGGGGGATTGACATCATATAGACTATATTTATTCACCCCATGAATTCTAGCTGACCCCCATGCAGAATTGCACTTGCCTCAGATAGAGCCTCAAGTTTACCAGATTTTAAAAATCTTCCAATTTTTGATATTGCATATTATAACTCAAAGACCTTATCAAAGATCAGAGATTTATGCAATGACTTGTCCGTTTTCTTGAGAGTTTCAGTGGAATTTTCACAGCTAATTTTTACGGAAATATTTTAAAGACTGACAGACGGTTTTTCTTGAAATGCTCAATGAAACTAGAACAGTTTCATGTTTTTACGATTTTCTGCTAAACCAAATGTCACATGGGACGGGAAATTTGTGGCCATACACAAATAACTCTTACCAATTGTAGTAGAAAATATAAAAGAATAAGAAAAAGTCCACCAACCCAGTCTGACTACCAGCATATTTTGCTGCAATACATGGCTGGAGCTGATTTCTTCCTGTACTGATAGTTACTTCCTAGCTATGCTCTATTCACTTTTACACGAGCCTCGGAAATAAAAAAAATCAGAAGAAATCCATAATCAGGTAATGATCATACATTCCAAGTCGCTCATTTTTCAAGTCGTAGTCGTCGTAGTTCAAGTCGTATTACCCAAATGCTACTTTTCTTTCCATGGCTTTCTTGTAAGAAAGTAGACACGGTCATTTATACTTTCCTTTTTTGACGGAGCGGAACGGTACGGATCGTCAACAGCTTGAACCGTTCAGCCTGAAAATCCACTTTCGGTCGGAAAGGATAACTGCAATTTTGTGGAAAATGACGGTAACCTCCAACCGAACCGAACGGAACGAAAATTTCCCCTTCGTTCGGTAACGTTGTGTCGATTGCATTCAGTTCCGTCGGAAAAGGCCAGTATAAATGACTCTTTAGCCTTCAGTACAAGCCACGTTGGCAAAAAACATAATTTCACCAAATGGACCAGTATAAAAACTATTCGTGAAAAATTTATTGTGTAATAGTAACTTATAGGCCTGTAAGTGTTTTATGTAACGCACAATTTATCAACACCGAGGAATTTATGGAGTCAATCAAAATTTTAACAAACTTTGATCGATCCTTAAATCAATCGAAGTTTTTGGATACATAGATCTAAACGAAGAAAACTTGCACCGTTTATAAACAAAAACATACTTGCTTGCCTTGAAAAGTCAAGTTGGGTAGGGCCAAGCGTCTCCGTCAGGCTAAAGACTTTATGAGTGAGGTCCAAATCCCACCCACACTCCCCCACGGATTTGATGAATTTTCAAATTTTTTGATCAGTTCCATGTGTCGGCCGAAGAATCGCTTATCAACGTCAATACATATTTTCCAAAACTACTGCCGGAATGAAAGCGAAAAAATTTCTTCTGCCTCCTTGGAACAACTGGCGTTCCAAAAAATAAAACATTACTGGTGGACGTTCCCAATTCTAAAGAATCATTTCTTATAATGTTTTTCTAATTCTTTTGAACCAGAACATTGCGAAAAAAAACTAATAGAATGCCTACAAAAAATTGAAATTTAGAGCAACGTGAATCGAGGCTACGAGCTTTTGAGAAAATCTAGAAAGTTAGCTGCTTCAAATGCTAGAATTTGATACGTGTGGTTGTCTTTCGGGTCTCCACTTCTCTTCCTTTGTATGTTGGGAAAATCGCCCGCACATATAGACTTTGTTTTGTATATGTTATTCATCCGTTCGCCACTCTGTCCTGTCGTCGTACGTTTATTGTGGCGCCATATGAGATCTTTATGATCACAAATGTCCTTATTCTATCATGCGATTTTTCCTCAATCAATCAACTTATTCATGTCAGTTAGTAGATTTCAAGATGTCGATTACAACAGAAAACCTATTTTTTAAAGTATTCAAGATTTATCAAACGCCGACCGAATTTGTGCCTGGGTGATGACCCACACCATTCAAGGGCAAATCGTGTTTTCAACCAGACTGCTGATTTTTGGGACAAAAAATTTTTAATCGCCCCGAAAAGTCCCTATTTAGGTGGGGCCATACATTAATTAAGGCTAGGACAAACGCTTTCTGGATGGGGAACATCGCCAACAACGCTCCCAAGCCGATAAATGAACCCTGGTACTGCATAAGAACCGAGACCTCATGAGCAAAACATGTAATACGATTTTTTTCTATCCCTCAATGATGTGAGCTAGAAGTGTGAAAATATTTACGAAGTGTCGTTAATTTCACGATTCTCGGTCTTTTCTCATAGGCTTTTCCATCCTACGTTCCTTATAAAAATCAGAAAAACTCTTGTTGGCCTCGTTATAATGTAACTAGTTATTTTTCCAGATAAAAGATGTGATTTGGAAAAAATGAACATAGCAAATACATCAATTTATGCATCTTATGATGCGACATTCGTCTTATTAGCGCTCATTCAGTTATTCTATCGTTAATTTTAAACATCGTGCCGGGAAGTCTGATAAAAAATCAATCTATTTTTTATCTTTGATACATTTTACCCGGTATTTTTGCACCAAGATATCATCATGAATAACAGATCAATGCCCACCAGCAATGAAAATAATGTTGATCTCGGCGATATCATTCCTGTAGTGAAGATATCGATCGTTTATATTGTTGTGGGAGTTATAGGTTTGACCACCAGTCTTTTGTCATTGGTAACTTACGGCATTGACATGAAAATGGTCAAAAATTCCTTGCTGACAGTGCTACTTTGCTGCGTGGATGTTATATTTTGCATGGCATTGATAGCTGGTGGTACCACGAGAATTATCGTAGACGAAGCCCAGGATTTGTCAAACATCGAATTGACAACAACCCCTATGAAATGTCTCTATAAATTCGCTGGTAAGCGTTGCTTTTGCAAAACAATTTTCTGTTTTAGTTTTAGTTTTAGTTTTGATAGTTGCGCTGTCATAGTGCACGAGCAGTTTGTGTTCTGCTGTTTTGTTGTGCATGAGTAGCAGGACTAGTTTGTAATATCTTACTGTAAAAAGCAATTTACGAAATTATAAATTGAACAATGATTTTTTCCGCATTCGTACTTTTATCATCCACTCTATGAATTATAGTCCCATCAAACTTCGTTGTCCACCTAAAAAAGTGGGCAACTTTTCGTGCATCGGCTAATACATTAAGCCTATTCAGAAGTGAAAAAAACCTAGGATTTTTGTCGCCGACAGTCGGAGACAATCGGCGACTGCACTTCTGAATTGAGCCTTAATCTGGAGAAGAGTCACCCAAACTTTGGTTCTTCACAAGAAGGTCGAGAATCAACTCACACCTATGCTTGAAATTGTATCTTAGTATCTGACTTCGGAAGCCAACAAATTTTTTAATGTCCCGAATAAAGGTCAGTAAAATCTCAAATTTGTCCACATACGCGTCGACAACAGCTGAAGAAAATAATTTTCTGGCCAATTCTAATCGTTTCTCCTCATACCGGTACATGTCAAACAATATCTGATTCAGGCTTCTGGATAAGGACATCTTATTCAAATTTTTTCAAGCTACACACAGATATGCTCCGTTTATTAATAAAATGCTTGTCAATGACAAATGATAGAAAAGAAGTGCAGCTCTCGAAGTCGTTCACACAAAATTTTAACTGTAGGATTTTTTACCAAAAATAAGGTTTAGTTGCTCAAATTTTTGATCCGGTGCAATATATGGTTTAGCAGGAAATAAAAAAAAATATGAAATTTCACTTGCTTTCCACTCTTAGTATCTACAAACGAAGTATGCTATTCTTGATAATAATTCCTCAAATAATAAAACTGAAAATCAAGCAAAATTGTGTACTCTTTACGATTTTACCCTGAATCATAAATTAGTACCGAAAATTTGTCTTTTTGCACGAGTTATAAAAATGAAAAAAATTAGATTTTCTCAAAAAAAATTCGCTGTCAGAACTTGAATAAAACAAGTAATACTGACATTCGACTCAGCTTTTCCTTGTTCCTTTTATATACGAATGCAGACAATGTATCATTCCGCTATCTCATGAATGTTTAATGTCACCGAAAAATTCGAAGACCTCAGAATTTCGAAAATTTCACAAATGTTGGAAAACTCTGACTAGAAAAGTTTGATTTTCCTCGAAATTGGCGAGTGAAAAAATGCACACGCTGATGAAGATTTTTGTCTTACCTGCATGCCAAGTTTACTGTCGCTGAGCCGGCCATTTGAAAATGATAGTGTGATTTTAATCAAGAAAGTCGATCTGAAGTGTTACTTCTTTAAGTTAGCGTAGTGTTTATGAGATAATTCCAGTCCTACGTGAAATGCGCCAATTAGCAGAATATAATAAAATTATGAAATAGCACTTGTTTCTCTCAGTTTTACTTCTTCGGTGATGTCTTTCATAATGAGTCTAGATTGAAAACCAACTAAATAAGTCAATACAATCGTCCAAATTGCTTATGGAACTTTTCATACGAAAAATTGTTGAAGGCCAGCTGATAAGCTTGAACATTTTCAGTCCTATCTGACATCATGGTTCAACAAAAAATCGAAAAATTTAAAATATCACATGTATCATGTAGGCCTAGAAGCCTTCTACGCAGAACATTTTTTGAATTTGATCACTCAATAGTTGGATTGGAAGCTTAGCAACAATAGATTAATATATATTTTTACAACTCTTTTTTTGCAGGTTACTATATCCTCGGGGCAGAAATGCAGTCAATCTTGATTTTATCGATCAATTTTGAACTCTTACTGGCCATGAAGCGTCCCATCTGGTTCCGAAACTTCAAAAACAAAAAGTGTTATTACCTAGTTTGCTTTTCCATGCTCTTTTTTGGTACGATATCAAGTTCGATCGCGTTTGTTTTCATTGACACCAAACGCGTTCAAAAATTTTGCTTCTTGAACGAGTTCCTCGACGGCTATTATTTAATGTATCACGCTTTATTGTGCTCGTTGACGGGAATCGCATGTTCGATTGTTACAGTAATAGTAGTTATACTGTATAAATCTCATAAATCGCAAGTTGGCGATAACGGAGGGCAATTACGTATAAATCGAGAAAATGCAGGGAGCAATAGTCGAGTGTTCAAAGTGTCTGTCTCTTTGATCTTTTTAGCATCTTCTGATATCCTTATCGTCAGTGTACCGAATACTTTATTCGCCATTTTCGATTTGATCGATTTCGATGGCACTGAAACGAAAATGGTGCATTTGATAACAAGTATTTTGACCGGTTTTAGATGCTCGCTGCCTTTGCTGATCAATCTGTTGATTAACAAAGATTTTAGAGGCAATTTCGTAAAGTTATTATCGCATTTGAAAATTTTCAAAAATTAAACTTTGGTGGATGCATAGCATGTAGCGGAATTTTCTTTGTAATGTAGTGGAGCTCGAATCATTCGATAACGTTTAAATAAATGAAGCGTTTTCATTTAAAGAACCGTATTCAACAAAGTGCTATTGATTTTATAAAATGTTTAAAATCACACGATAATGAAGCCTGCCGTGCTGGGATTTCATTCACTGGCAGCAAAGATATCTGGTTGATGAGAAGAAAAAACACTTGTGGTAGCGGCAGAAAAAACAACTTCCTATATTTCATTAATTTTCTGGTGAGCTTAAATATGCAAAACATGCATATCAGTGGGCAGATAATTACCATGAAATGCGAGCCGACATTTATTTTTTTTCAAGTTTTTGTGCTGACTGCTCAGTCAATCTGACAAAAAAAACCGCTGCGTTCGCAGGTTGTTTATTATTTGCATGAACATTTTTTTCCTTTCTGAGGCTCAAGAAATAGAATATAAGTAATTAAAACATGGAAATATAATTTCTACTTTGAATCAGCATTATAAGTGACAATATTTCGATTAAACAATCGATAAAACCTGATCATTGCGGACACTAATGCTCTGGCCTATCATTATTACCGTAAAACTTATGTTTCCGAAGACTAAAAAACATTTTCGTGAACAGTACCGTCAATTATGATAATGATGGTAATAGATACGACGAATAGTGATCAACTGGTCAACAATAATCATTCTGATTGTAATCTACAAACATAAATCACTGTATTGACTCATGATCAAATTAGTTTACTAAGTCAAATTGCTAAGCTTTCTCTCTATTTTCCCCTATAGTATAGAAGAAACAGAAACTTGATGGAGAGTCATAAAATTAGAATAATGAAAGTTATTGTAAATTATCGAACAATTATATGATAATCCCAAAATTTTTGAAAGCAACGTGCAACGTGCAGATCGACATAGCGATTAACAGCAATTCAGCCGTTAATCAAGCGCTAGTTATCCATTTAATTTACGTATGTATCACACACACCATTTAATTTACGTAAGTATCACACACACACCAAAATTTTTACAAAGTGCAGTGTGGGGCATAAAAAACACCTCATCTGACCTTTCCTTCTATTCGAAAACCACTGAAAAAACAAAGAAAATAACAGGAACAAAATATTTATTAAATAAAAAATCGAATTATACAGGATTGTTCTGCAAAAATTGAGACTCACAAGCAGGTTTTCGCAAAGTTTTTTCTCACAATTTTCATAATTTTCACAATCATTGAATAACAAGGCGCAACTGATTACAAAATTTGTCAATGGCGGCGTTTCTTCGATTTTGAGGAATTTTTTTCCAACATAGTTTTATTCGACGTGAGCAGCCAAATCCTCATACGCTGTTTGCAGAAGTGCTCCCAAATGTACAGTCTGTTTTTCGTGAAATGCTTCTAAATAATGAAAGTAGAAAGTAAGTAATTATTTCAGATTTTCACGATTTCCTGACAAACATCATGCAGGACTGGAAATTTTGATATACGGGATGTTGCTCCATCGAAGCACGAAATCTTTATTTGGATATAATTTGTTCAAGTGTCTCTTAGCCTTGGCTTTTCTTGATGCCATCGAGTTTCCAATTGAGCTGACCAAATTCTTAAAAAATTCGGGGATATCTATAACCGTAACTACAGTTGACGGATGCTAGTACCAACCTTAGCGAATTCGGAGATATTTTTCCCACTTTAAAAGAAAATTGCACGAAATTTTGTCAGGACGTAGTCAATTAAATTTGCTTTCGAACTGTGTAAATCGCATGTCGATACGACATTTTACAGCAGGGTTATTCAGATTTTACCCTGGAGTGTTTTTTATCCCCCACTATGTATAATGTTATTCACCATGTCTTACACAAAATAGCATATGCATATAGATTTCTATAGATTTCAATAATTCTATAGATTTCAATAATTTGATTTCAATAATTTCTATAGATTTCAATAACAAAAACTGTGACGAGATTCTTTCGTATCATCCCAGTAGGTCTACCATCCCGGTAAGTCGACCATCCCAGTAAGCCAACCATCCCATGAAGTAGACTAGGCATAAGCTTAAGCTTAGGCTTAGGCTTATGCTTGGGCTTAGGCTTAGGCTTAGGCTTAGGCTTAGGCTTAGGCTTAGGCTTAGGCTTAGGCTTAGGCTTAGGCTTAGGCTTAGGCTTAGGCTTAGGCTTAGGCTTAGGCTTAGGCTTAGGCTTAGGCTTAGGCTTAGGCTTAAGCTTAGGCTTAGGCTTAGGCTTAGGCTTAGGCTTAGGCTTAGGCTTGGGCTTAGGCTTAGGCTTAGGCTTAGGCTTAAGCTTTGACTTGGGCTCAGGCTGAAGCTTGGGCTTAGGTTGATTTTATTTTGCAAATTTAAAGAAGGAAATAGGTCAGAGATTTCTTTAATGCATCGCTTCCCGAAGTGGTGACTATTCTTTATAACTGAGCTCCGAAATTACAGCAAAACGATTCATCGTTTTCATGCTGTTGAAAGGCTGCGCATTTCTCAAATATACTCTGGCTGTGTAATTTTCTCAACATCAAGAAACTGTTAGTAGACCTGTTAGTAGATTAAAGCAGTACAACTGTCTTTGATTATACACGCATTCATGAAAGGCAGTAGAAGATGAAATCACTTGAATATGCACATTAGGTGTCAATGCGATCTCAGGATTTGATGATTCCGCATGACCAAGTAGCATACCATTATGAGTCATTAAAGATATTTATCGTGATCTGTAAAGAAACAATATATTTTAATGCCGTACCAAAACAGATCTGTGCAAAATGAATTGATACAAGCATTAATTGAAGCCTCATGTCAATTCTGGATCAACATTAAATATAAATTCCCTGGTATAGGTGATTTAAGATTATGTCTGTACGGCTGACGATGTGACGAAAATCAGTGTGTTACTGTAGTCGGAATTCGAAAATGCAACTCTCGAAGTAGGAAGCTCAGATTTGTGCTCTCTCTGTTTCCATCTGAAATACACATCACGGTCTGAAAAACTTTTGACTTCTGTAAAAGTTTTTTATATTGCTCGTCCAAACATTTGTATCAACAAAAACTCCCTGAAAGGCGTAATTTAGATTTATAAAATTTCTAGTGAGAATCTTACTGTGATGCACCAACCACAAAATGATCAACAGTGCGTGACATTATTTGTCACGATTTCTAAGCACCGAACACATGCGTTTGAGGACGCAATGAGATAACAATTTATGTTCTTGGTAAATTTTCTGGTTCACTCTATAATTTTTTAATCATTTTTGTAAAATCCAGGGCCAGCAGCTACATTCAGATTTTTTATTTTTTGAAAATGAACTCTTTTTTGTAAATATTCTTAATATAGAAGATCGATTTTGTGATCGATGCCATAGTCTGATTCTCTTGACCATTTTGATTCAGTTTTTTTACAGAATGTGAAAAATGTTGACATTTGGCACGGTTCACTTGAACAATTCGGTCTCCACGGTACAGGCTTACAGGCCATGTCTTCGGTAGCGACATTCACTCGATAAATGGCCTTTGAGGAAATTAATTCATTCCCTCTCCACTTCTTATTCTATTTTTTCGAAATAGTTGCTGATTGGTTTGTTTTTCATCAGATGCTTCTAAATTGGCTTATTAAACAAATTTGTACTGACGTAAAAATCGCTTGCATAAAGCTTTTACTATAGAATTAAAAAAAAACGTCGGCAGGTTAGTTGAATACGCTCAGAAAGTTGCAGTCATATGTGACATACGGAATTGCAGAAAATGGTTAAAATGTGAAATTGTATACTTGCCTTCACGTTTTTCTTTAAGAATTTCAAGAAAATTCTTCCAAGGAATACGAAAGTTTCGGCTGTGCATTTTTTCATGCAAAAAAATGAGACACGACTTGCAAAATGTATTTTTATGAATTGTTTTTATTACCGTGAAAAAAAACACTTGAGGTTTGATTCCGTATGAATCACTTCAATGCTGACCGACAAAACATTCCGTCGCGCATTTGATTCAGAATGCACATCATCTTGAATGATTACGCCATTCCGAAATTGCATATCGAATGAGGCTTCCTGCAACGCGAAAATTTTTTCTTGTGTTTATAGCATAATTACTTATTTGGCCTTGTTATATCAAATTTTCATGGCATGATGCCCTTTTATTTATTTGCTGTTGTGAAATAGAAGGTTCTGCGTGTGAATATTGAATCTTTGAGTCAAGCCGAAAGATGAAGGAATACGGTAGCTCGCTGGGTATTATTAACTTGGTTATTGGCATTACCGGTGGGATCAGCAGCCTAACTTTGCTTGTACCATTTTTAAAAGACAAGAAAATGTTAAGAAATTCAGTTCCAAATTTTACTTTGCATTTGGTGGATACGATATACTCTCTTTCCATGGTTGTGAACGGCTTGACGATCATGATTTTGTTACGAAGCCGCGATATTATGTCATTCATAGATTCAAAATATTGCCTCCTGTTTATTGCAAGTAACCCTTTGGTAGATTATCATTCTGAAGAAATTCATTTGTGTAGAAAAAACTTTAATTTCAACTGAAGTCTATGAGTTTCAGCTGAGCTGGAGGAGCTGGAGCAAGTTCAACCTGTAGTCACAGCTTCACCCAGTAATTTGTTGCTGCTACAGTATGAATAGAGGTGTGCTCATCAGCAGATGTATCACCTTGTGACGAAAATTAGTAACTAACTGACACCGAACCTTATCCTGGAGCCATTACAATGAAACTCTGTTCAACAAGTAATACGTATCCTTGAAGAAAAAGAAGTTAGACTTCCTGAAACAACAAATTTTGGATTATATCCCTTTATTTGTCGTCAAACGACTCCTTCGACTCAAAAAATATAAGGGATTTATTCAAGCAGGCTCACAAAGTTAAATTTTCATGCGATGATTTAAAAGCAACTGGTACTTTTTCTACGTTCAAGTTACTATAAAAATCATCAGTACGTCTCACATTACGTTACCAGCACTATATAAGAAGTTGCTTGCCTGAAGTATGTAAATGCAGGCAGGACATCAACCGTATATACTCCTAAGATCATACCTCATCAGCTGGACATGCAAAAGTTTGATTCCTGTATAACAATTTAATGGCCCGAGAAAACGAATGGGCTTCGAAAAGGGCATGACAATGGATTTCAGAAAGACACACAGTATCTCAACAGATAGTCACATTGCGACTTCCCGTTTTATTAGCAACGAACTGCAAAGCCAGTTGCACATATCATAAAGTTGAAACTGTTAATATTATTTAGTCGATTAGTAAAAAACATCGGATCATCTAAAAATTCTACCCAACGCATCAGTAACCAGAGTTTATTTGGTATTTCGGTCTTCAGCATTCGATACCAAAATTATTAGTATACTGTGTCTGAACTGCATACGTCCTCGAAATTCATAGGCTATTTGGCATGGTTCAATTTTGGAACAATAGTTTTTGTGATTTACCATTGATTAATTTGTGACGGATAACATAAAAGCCGAAAATTTGAGGGAAAATACCACTGATAAGTTCATTTCTGAATATCAAAACGCCTAATGAGATTAGTTTCTATGAAGGTTTGATTTCAATTTTAGACAGTTCAAAAATAATTTCGGATTCTAGTGCAGCTCTCATTGAATTTTAGAAAGCTGAAAATGTTATTGGAAACAGAACTATTGCCCATAATTGTCAAAATTATAGTTGTTGTATAGCTCAGAAAGAATACTTTCATTGTCTAGCCTGTTAACTTTTCATATTGTTGAATCTATTTTCCAGTAATCCTACTTTGAAATGGCAGAATACTGCTGGTTACTTAATTATTCGAATACAAAAAATTTACAACAGAAAGCAGTGGTTTACCGTGAATGAGTTTGGCTCACGACGTACAGTAAGTATAGAAATTAAACTTTAAAGTGAGGAACTATAGTAGACATGCTATTGACGAAAAACCTGAACACGCTAGGCCTAATGGTTCAGATTGGTCTACATACTTTTCGACGAACCGATTTTTAGACCGTACTATATATGCTCACAAACTTTGTGTTTTAGGTCATTATCTCTTCAGCACCGAAATGCAAGCGCTTTTGATGCTAGTTCTCTGCACCCAAGCAATTTTAAGCATGAAATTTCCTATATGGTTTTTCAACAAAGATATCCAGCAAAAATCGTGGATAGTTTGCATCCCGATCACAGTTTTTTGTATAACGTCAGCAATGTGTGCTCTTTTTTCGATCGAAAGACAAACCACGTCCTTGGATTGTGCCGAATATCATTACTTGAACCTCTACTATCTCACTTATCATTTGATATTTTGCGTTTTGTGCGGATTTATCGGTTGCATCATGGTTTCTATTTTCCTCTCTTTTTACAAAAAACGTGGTAAGACGTTGTCTGATTCTCAGCCGTCCAAGACCACGGCTAATTTTCAAAATACTCGAAATTCCGTGGCCAATCAGCAGAAAATTATGCGTCAAAGTAAAGTCTTGGCTTGCATCGCGATATCGAACACTGTTCTAGTAACTGTGCCGAATTTTGTATACATTTTTGTCCTTTGGTTCGGATTCGGCGAACAAACTGGACAAAATATTCGCTTCGTGGGATTGGTTACCAACGGCTTAAGGTGCACGTTGATGTTGCCATTATGCATCGCCCTCCGACAGGATTTCAGGGCGGTGTTTTCGAAAATGTTGTCCTTCAAAAAAGTGAATAACGCTGTTTCGCCAGCTTGAAACCTTGCTTTTGGGATATTCAATAAAGGATTTGATTCTTGCTTTCATATTGGTTTATTTTGAAAAAGGCGGTCTCAAAAGGCCTCTTTGGAGAGAGTGCTTAGCAGGTTTTGTTCTTCGGTAGGCTATGTACTATAAGCCACTTTTTTAAAATGGGGCTAGAACATAGAGAAATGCTTTGGCAGATAAAGAACCTGCAATGCACGTGGACTTTTTTCTCAAGTTTTAGAATTCTAAACAATGGTCAATTTGCTCTAATGTACTGCCTTCTCGGGAGCTCAGCTTGTATAGTTTGTACATAAATGGTTATATCTCTGTGTTTGAATTATGCAAAATTGTAGTTTAATATTTTTAAAGAATTATTTGAGGATTCACATAGATTTTTTTCTGGATGTTCAATTAAAAATTTGATATTTGTCTATTAGGCTTCCCAAAAATGACTGACATATCGGATTTGAATGGACGCTTAACAGGTTCTTGCTGACCAACAGTAGATTTGACCCCCAACAATGGTCGAAAAGATGATGAAGGAAAATGATGAACAGATAAGATGAGAAAGTCGTCAATGAAAATAATGTTTTATCCTACAATATCTATGCTCGCAAAAATACATGTTTCTTGAGCGACAAAGGTCCTTTATTAACTCATCGAAAAAGAAAAAAAATCGACTGATTGGCATAACCATGCCCTGGCTGACCACTAGCAGAATGTCTACGCTGTGCATTATGTTGAGGAGTGCTCATGTTGAGGAGAGTCTTTATTCGGACTACCTGTCAGTAGCGTCTTGAGAAGGAGCATGGTGACTATCATACATGCACAGCATATAAATTCTGCTGGGGGTCAGCCAGGACAGGGGGTGGCATAGAAGATTTTTTTGTTCTTGATAATGAAAAGAAAGATCCTAAAAGGGTCCTCTAACATCCAAGAAGCATATTCTGCAACGTATATCAGCCAGATATGTGACATTATCTGCATCACTTTGAAGTTTTAATGTTATTTTTTTGGAATCAAGTATACTTTGTTTGGAAAAATTTTTTAACTACAGCATCATTTCCATTTTTATGATGACCTTATCTTCTCCATAGATCATCTTCCTTCATCATCTTCTCAATCATTGCTGCATTTTCCTTCAGCATCTTCTCAATAATTGCTGGGGGAGTCAAATGTGCTGGGGTCAGCAAGAATCTGCTGGGGGTCAAAACCCCCAAACCCCCCACGTGCATGTATATAATAGCTAGTGTCCATCCTCGATATCAAATCAAAAGAAAATTTTTCAAATGTTTAATGTCCTTAATAAAAGTCAGTGCATATTTTTTTTCTGCCGAGCCATACAGCACATCGAGCCGCACATTTGTGAGCTCACTCAACTAACCGTTAGCAATTTTTTGGTTGAAAAATCTTAGTGTAAAGGACTTGGGTAATTTTCACGACAGTACCGATTTTTGTCATTTTTCAAAATTTTCATGTTAGATGCATTTTATAAAAAAATAGGCTATATCAAACATGAAGAAATATGAATATTTTAGCGCGCTTCATGTCGGAGAGAAATATTCTTAGGAGGTCTTCAAGCGTAAACTCCAAATATTTACATGTTATAATGGATTCTGCAGCTGTAATGTTGGAGTGATTTAGTTGCCTATATATAGACTATATATACACTTGAATATGCACAAATGTGATCAACAGGTGGTAAGTTCGCCTATACGTGATCTCAACAACGGACAAAGTTTAAAAAATGCAGACAAACACTTCTAAAAATGCAGACAAACACACCGGCCTTAAGGCAACCATTAAAAAACTCTTAACATGGAGCAACAGAAAAACCTTAACGTTGCCGTAATAAAAAAAAACTTTTATCGAAACAGCTGATCCACAAAACAGTGAATTTTACAGAAAAGCGTTTCTGAAAACAATCCTCAAAACAGCGATTCTCATTAAAAACGAATCCCCAAAAAAGCGTTTTTCAAAACAGAAAATTCTCTAAAACAGCATTTCTCAAAACAGTGAATCCTCAAAGGCAATCAAATCGGCAAGGTTGCATTAATTCTTAAAAGAAATTTTCTATTCGTAGAAAATTTTCGTCTTGAGATGGCATGAAAAAAATTCAAGATAATATACAACTTGAATAAGACCAGAAGGCAATGATCTTTGATTTTCACCCACTCTCAATAGATTTTCAAGTGTCAGATCTCAGCAGCTTTCAATTTTTCCACATAAGGCATTAAATATTTCGAAGTTCTCCAAAAATTTACAGTTTTAGAATCCAGCAGAAACGTAGCCGGTGTCATAGGACGTACAATTAGTAACTACTTCTCAGTGACGCGAATGACATATTAATACAACGTGGGCTAATTCCCCTGTTCAAGCATCTGTAGTGTCACATTAAGTGAAAAGTTGGGTCTTTAATTGACAGTTTGCCAGATTAATAAACGGTAGCCTAACTAAGTCACTATAAGTGAGCTGTAGTCCCTAACTCCCTGTCAGAGAGATAGGTCACCAGAATAGGGAGCCAAGGGCCCACTACCGTAGTGAGGGCTTGGACTTTTCCACTGGGAACCTAACCCGGCTAGTACTAGCTATAGAAGAAACTATAGGTACTGTGGTGGTGCTCTGGGTTTACTACTGTAGAATAAGAATAACGCAGCCAGGTTAAGGGTGACAAACCCTGGTCCCGTCCAGTATAAACGAGGTATGGGGTCATATGTGAGATGACCTATAAACTGGGACCCGATTGTCAACCAAGAGATCCCTTCAAACTCAATCCCAAGAGGAGGGAGACCATATTCGTTGGGGAAAGCTTAGGGAGGGAGAACCAACTTAATAAGGGTTGCCCCTAATTACCCTCAAAAATAATACACTCTGAAACTCACCTAGTCCAGCTACAAAAAGTGACTCGACAGGACGAGGGGCCTCTGAGGACAGCAGTAAATGTGGAGGGGGATCTGATCCAGGTAACTAAATGTCGACGAAAGGCTGAGGGGCGACTTTGAGTAAATGTATACGGTGACGATGTCCTGGTACAATAAACGACGGCGGGGGATGAATATGTAAATTAATGGCACAGGTGGTAGTATGCCGTGGGTGTGTATATAAAGACAGAGACAGGCAACGCCAGAGCACTACACGAATAAAATGCTGGTGGAAACCCAGAAATGAGCAAAAGTACAGAGTAACATGCGCTTTTAAGGACCCTGTCGGCTACACTAAGACCTGGGTGGAGTTTATGACACCCAGGCCAGCTTCCGCAGATATAGTGGTGCTGAAGGGGCCGATGAGCACATAAACATTTGCCCAGTTCGAATACATTTAGCAGTGGGGCCGACTTCAATGCCAACACTACCAGGCCAAACTAACCCTCAAAAATTCGGGTCTGGGATGCGTCCTGGATGCATCCAGGTTGCGTTTGGAACGCATCTTTTTCAGCTGCACAAAGAAAACTTTCATCTTTCTTAGTAATTGACATTCATGCAATAACTGTCAATCATAGTTTTTTCACAATGTGTAGTGGATATGCACTTTGTTTTGACCTACAGTATGACAACAGTTGACCTTTCATTTATATCTGGTAAATAATGTGTACTTTCTATAGGGAGGTAAGAAGGAAGCATCAGCAAAATTCTTTGGCTTTGTGTGACACAAGCACATGGCCTGTCAATTTTAGTGTCAGTATAGTGTACTTTTCGCGTCCTGAGTGCTTCCCAGATGCGTGCCCGACGCGTCCTGGACACGACAGGCATAGATGGTTAGTTTCGCCAGGTAGTGTATGCTAAACATATGATCATCTTTAGCTAAAACTTTCCACCTATTCTTTTGCGTCAGCAGGAGCCAAGCTCACTTTGTTGACACAAGGGGTGTGTAACCCGACCCAAAATAGATGTGCCCACGTAGTGCCTTTTTAAGGAAGCTTTTAGCTAAAGGGGCATACCGCAGCTGGCAGGAAATGAAACAAAAATAAAGTAGAATAAATGACACAGCGAAAACGAAACAGAAACTCACATAAAAATGACAAACGAATCGAAATAAAAGTAAAATTACAAATCAACAGAAATTAAATGGCAAACGATTAAAGAATAAAATGGTAAACGATTAAAATAGCAAAGTATCAGTATGGGAAATCATGTAACATTGATGATTTCGATCAGCATGTGACACAGCGGTCCTTCAAAAAAGGGCGTCCTGATCCTTGTCGCTGGTCATCAAGGTGTTATGCAGCATGTCCATGGTGATTGATCATCCAGGAATCTGACAGCTGGTGATCGGAGGTCAATTGAGTTGCTAGCATGGGAAGCATTTGTAGGTTCTGGCTCATCTGGTGATATGAGGGCTGGAGGTCAGTGATCCCTGAAGTTGCTGATGTCTGGTGTAGTGTGAGGAAGTCTATAACAAGAGAAGAAAAATTTAGGGGGGTTGTACACTATCCTAGAAATGCGCCTGCGATGTGAGGCTATTATGGAGATGCGCCTGTACCCTGATTCAGACGCTTTGGTCACTGCTCATTCTCTTGTTTTCACTAGAATTCAAAATGTCTTTGGTCATTTCTCAACCTTGTAGAAAGGGAGAGTGAATGGGTCAAAGTGAATAATCCATGAGGGGCACAGAGGTCCTTCAAAAAAGAACGTCCTCATCCATAAGGGGGGACGAAAAAGAGAAGAGCATCTTGATTTAGGGGTCAGAGACCTCCTCATCAAAATGTGAATCAATCAGATTTGGTGTAAAGTCCCTGTTTGTTGAAGAAAACAAAAGGGGAGCTGAGTAGGCAGCAAGGTTGCCCGCTGCCCATGAAGTGGAAGGTACCTCTTCTGCTTCACTCAGTGGATCAGGAGACACATAACATCGAAGCTGATTGACATGTACAGTATCTTCCTGATTTGTCTCAAGGCGAATAGTGACATTAGGATATGTCACATGCGTAACAAGATAGGGTCCATCCTGAATGGGGAGCAATTTAGGCCTGAGTCCAGGTTTGCTGGACGTGCGCAGTTTGAGCACCTGATCCCCTATTTTGTAAGAGACATCTCGTGCCTTGCAGTCCTAAAACTGAGTGTAGGCCTCTTGTGATTTCTTAATCAGACTCTGGATTAAGGTCAAAGCATTTGTAAAATGCTGCTTGACCTCCATATCATACATAGAAACATCAATAATATGGGATCGAGGGTTTAATGAGAGCATGGCGTCAACATATAGCATGGGCATGTGACCATACAAGAGTTCAAAGGGCGAGTACCCCATGGACTCATTCATGCTAATGTTGATGGCAAACACAGCATACCGTAGGTGTTCATCCCAATCTGTATGTCTTTGATGGACATACATATGCAGCTGTGTAGCTAGCATTTGATTAGCTCTCTCTACTTTGCCATTGGTCATAGGATGATAGGTGGTAGAGTGGATTTTCTTCATTGAACAGATGGCAGTGATTTTGGCCATCAGTTTTGATGTGAAATCAGTGCCATGATTAGATTAAAGAATCTGCGGTGCCCCTTGCTGACAGACTATTTGCGTAACAAAAAATTAGGCTATGGTTTGCACAGTGATATCTGGCGTAGCAAAAGCTTCAACCCATTTCATAAAATAATCTATAAAGACTACAATCAAATGATTGCCAGCTTCACTAGTGGTCATTGGTCCCGTACAGTCAACCCCTACCTGATGAAATGTACCCATAATGGTGATAGGTTTCAGGGCTGCTCTGGTCTTCTGTCTAGCAGGCTTATTCCGCTGGCAAAGATCACACAGCTGAAAAAGGACTTGACATCCTGACTGAGGGATGGCCAGTGGTATCTGTGAGCTATGAGCCACGCAGTCCATTTAGCACCAAAGTGTCTAGCTAAAATGTCATCATGATGTGCCTGGCTAATGGTAGTTACCATGGATCTATGTATGACAATCTTGTTCGACTCGCCTGTCCACTTCTGGAGGAGGTTATCCAATAGATGGTAGCCATCAGTAACATGCTGATCTCCCAAGGGTTTGAGGGACCAAATGATGCAGGCTTGTTCTGGATCCTCTAATTGAGCTGCAAGAAGGTCCCGGTGCTGCATGCCAGCAGATATCATTGCATAACTCTCTGGTCGAGCTGGGTGCTGTGCATTTGATCAATCTTGTACATGTATTGTTTAAACAAAGCAAAATTTGAAGGGATCATCGCCAACTGGTCATGGAAGAGCTCAGGGGCATCAAAGTGAGTGATGTGAAAGTGCTGTTTCCAGAAGACATCCAGTGGGATCTAGCTCACATGAACCATCCCAGACTCAGTAAACCAGCCTGAGCAATTTCTGAAAATTCCTGTAAAGTGGTGGTCACAAGGCACAATTGGACTAGTTTTGATGAGATTTGGGCCACAGGGGATGGCAAAATAAATGGTACGGCCAACCTACACAGGTAAGTACTTGTAGCAGACATTTCTGACTCAGTACAAATGGTAGATGTATGTGGCATTAACCTTTTGGCATGGCCAGATGGTCAGTGCATCACCTTCAGGTCATTCTTCTGAAGGAATGCCCGGGCACCCAAGGTAGGGTCAAAGCGAAGCAACTGCCAGGTCAGATAAAGGTAGTGATGAGCGTGAGATCAAAGCTCAAGCCTCGTGAATCAAAAATTGTTATTTTATGATTCCTTGATCTACTGGGCCAGATAATTCAGTTTGGCATTGACAGGATCGGCACATGAGTCCTTTGCTAACCCGAACATATTATTGGTCAAATTGTAACTCCCATGGATGCGTAGGAGAAGACCTTGATCCCTTCGGACTGTGGTAGAGCATAGCTCCGGACACAATCAGAATGCGCAGAAGTTTCCCAGGATCTTAAGGGCAACCTGAAGGTCATCAATGATAGCATGGTTCCCTGACATAGATGCAGTGTAATTTCCCTGGGGGAGATAATGACACCATGTGGTCAAATTATGTGCATGCCAGACAATGACTGGGTGGAGGGTAGTGCACTGACCCGCAGTGGGACTGCATCCACCTACATCTCCTAAGGTACTTAGGGATGTAGTGCCATCCGATGAAGCAATTTGTCCCTCTTTGATGAAAAAGTTAGTCACAGTCTTACAGACGTCACTGCAGCACCATTTGTACATCACTTCCAATATTTAGTTTGGGCTATAAAAGCCAGGGCAAATGCTAACAAGCTTTTGTGAACCAAACATCTTAGTGTGATGTCCTAGGGTGCAGGCTGCAGGTGCTAGATGCTGAGTGGTTATGACATCTGAAATGATGCCCCTAGATCCGAGTTGGTTGGGCAATGTGCATTGCCATGCAAATATGCTAATCGGATCAGAGCTAGGAACATATACTGTAACATTCATGTGTCATGGACTCGATGAAGATTTTGGTGATTTACACTCAACTTTTTGAGGCAACTCAAGTGGATGACTGCTTCTTGAGAAACCACAAAACTGATACTGAGTAGCAGGTGCTGCAGAACTCATTCCCAAGAACAGTGGTGTCACAAAAACGTATTTTATTATGTGCAATATATTTACAAATGTGATTTGTGAATTTTCACCAAAATTCACAATTTCTGCCTGTCGGGTGGTGTTAATCTTCTTCGTCATCATGGGATGACATGGGCTCTTTGCCTGGAAAATTGATGACCAGGCTGCAGGAGGCAAAGTTGACCTCACAAAGAATGCCAACTTTTGGTGGCCATTAAGCAAGGCCAGAGGTGGTTGGAGCCTCGTCCATGATACTGACGTCATTGTTGATGGGATGCAGCATTTTGGTGATGGCTGTGGCCTCAACAGCTGGTGATATGGTTGTGGCGGCTGGAGGTGAATGCTGGGTGATTGCCAGCAGTGTTTGAATGCTAGTTGTTGTGGTCGTTGGGTGTGAAGCTGCGATGGCAGGCTTTAGGATCCAACTAGCTTGTTTGACAGCTCGACAGACGGCATAAATAGCAGGCGAGGATGGTTTGCCAGCTACTAAGACCTTATTGACAGGCAACACCTGGATGGTGCTGTCCGTGATAAAATTGAGAGCCCCTTGGGCAACTTTTGGTCCCAAAATTTGCAACACCACTGGTGCTAACAGCAAGACCTCAGTGGCCTTAAGCACTCCGATGTTAGAGGGCTCATTGAGCAATGCCCATGGCAGATGCGGGTACTTCTTTGCCAGATTGACTGACCAAATTTTTCGCATCACATCAGTGACAGACAATGAATCTGTGAATGAGAAATTGTTGAAGTCTTAGACTAATATAGATTTCTAACCACAAAAGTTTAAACTTCTGAAAAAGTAGGTAGTATACCTATCAAATTCATCGAATTCAATTGGTTGATGACTTCCATTGCAGAGTCTGTAGGAATGCTTGGCGGTGATCCTCGGCTGCAAAATAGGCTGGAGGTGCTGGTGTCGCAACAGCAGCTGGAGGTTGCTCCACAGTCGCCATCTTCTTCGGGATGCGATATGACACCAAAATGTTGGCATTACCAACATGCGTCATCATCTTCGACGTGTCTGGAGTGACTGGCCTTGCATATTTCGGCGGTGGAGGTGGCACAGCGGGAGAAACCATTGGCCCTGTGCCCAAACTCCTGGCAATGCTAAAACACAATTACTGATTACATAGACAGGATAACACTGTTGTAAAGAATCCGCCAAGTGTTCAGCAAGTCCTTCATCATCCAGATCAAGAAGATCTGGATGAGGAAGATTGTCGGTAGCTCCAATGGCATTATTACAGTGTAAGGGCTGCCGATGTTGGTTCCCCATCCTGTTAAGAGGTGGATATGCATTTCTCTCATGCAACACATTTGACCCCTGAGGAGAGTAACCTGAATTATCATAGTCACTTATTACCTGAATTATCATAATCACAGCCATGAAATTGGACACGGGAGGGTCCCTCTGACCACTCATAGCCTCCAACTTTTGGTTTAACGGTGCAAGGGCATTCTGAAATACAGCTTTTACCATGTTCTCAATCTGAGAGGGGAGGTCAACTTCCGATTTCATTTCTGAGAATTTGTTCATTCGTAGCGTGGCTAGAACTGATTGATGAGCCTGTGGAGAAATTCTGTCAAACTGAATAGAGAGAGGCTCACTGGTCTATACAGACTGGGTACTTAGACTACAGGAACGTCGAGGTGTCTCTTTTTTGTAAAAAAAACTTTTCTGAATTCACGGCGAATGAGCGCATGAACTTTTCCAAATTCAGGGTGAATGAGCATGTGAATTCCTTGTTCATTTAGGCAATGGGGTTTTGGGCATAAACAGCTTGTCCTAACTTTGAACAAAGACTAGCGACCATGCAGAAACAGGGGTTAATAAAAGAACAAGGTTGTAGCACACAAAAACTGGCCATTGTAAATCAGTTTGACACAGAAGGGAATTTATCTGGTCACCTGCAATAGTTATAGGCCTAGCCCGATGTATGGGGAACTGATTCTGACCCAAAGTTTGAAAATGGGGCCTGGACCTAACAGTTTTAGTTGAAATAAAAGAATTTTAGATAAACTGGCAGTTTCCCAGCCTGAGAACGAAGTGAGGGATAACCAACCACTTGTAAAGATGGAAAACCTGCTCAGAAAAAATTTTTATCTGGTGTGGTTATCCATGGGTACTAAATTACAGACCTTGGGGGCAAGGCGGATTCATAACCAACAAGATCCTACTCACCAGGATTAGCACATGAAGTAGCTCAAAAGTTAAGTAAAGGTGGTCAACTTAAAGTAACTTACGATGGAGATAAATAGGGACAAAATTAGTTTACAATCCTATTGAGGTAAAGGGGCAGGGCTATTACATAACAGGCCTTGCAATCTCTGTGCAGTGAGATGAACTACACAGGACGTTCTGTAGAAGGACGACATTCGCAAGTACTTTACAATCGTGCCCAAAACAGGAGTTCCCATTTTGAACAGAATGGACACTCTCCAGGAGTATTATAAACAGCTGGTGGTCAGGTTACTGATCACTGAGACACAATGAGGCTCGCGGGTCATACAGTCACAGAGGGGAAAGAGCATAGTGTACCAAGGTGCTATATTCTGACATACTCAGTCAGTGAAGAGAAATGGGGGCCCTTGGCCCAACTGTTTCTAAGGTGCTGAGGCAGACTCACGCACTAAAGGGAAATGGGAATAGCCCGGCTTTTTCCTGATGCTAAGGTGGACCTCAACATCTAAGGAACAGGGGTACAAGGTGTCACTTCTTTGATATTCAGTCAGTGAGTGTGAATTGCTGAGGCAGACAGTACCTGGGACAGTTTTTTGTTATTGGGCAAACTACAGAGGCAGACTCTGGGTCAGGGGGACTCTAGTGTGGACATCATTAGGCCAGTTAACAAAGGCATTCAAGTGCAGTAAGTATTACATGGGGCCCTTTCCACTCTAGGCCCAGCCAGAGGCTGTGCCGTGGCTCCTGGGGAACCACTATGGTGGGGACACTAAAGAAGATCATGAGGAGGAAGCTCATAGAAAGAGGGAGAAATTTGAAATGCAGGAAAGAAATATACAAGGCTGCTAAACTCTTGCCGACACAGGCAATACCAAATGCAAAATGCCTAACATTCACTTAAGCAGAGCAGCCAACAAGCTGAGGCCGAGTGTAACTTGTTCAAGTCAACAGTTAAAGCAAAGGGCAGTCATGTGCTGATCAATGTTGTTGCTACCCGGGCATACAACTTGATACAGTATCACGGACTAAAGAGCATCTCAGGTTGTCTTTGCATGTTGACTGATGTTTCTCAGGCATCAGTTCCATCGACACAAAACACCAACCCTTTGAAGAGCAGGGGTTAGGGTGATACACCAACAACCACCCAGGAGTCAAGTGGCAAACTCAATAGACCAACAGTAACCTGGTGCTGACATCAAAGGCAGGGGATGCAAACCAATGGGTGACCCTGGTGCTGACTGCAGGTGTCTGGGGTATGAGCACTAGAGTGACATGTCACAGTTGCAGACATTAAGGGTAGGGGTCTAAAACCAAGAAACCCTTGCAGCAGCATGAAATGTTGCCATTGCAGATGTCAGAGGTAGGCTGTGCAACCTCAACCCTGCTGCGGTAACATGAGACATTGTCATTGCAGCAGTCAGAGGTAGGGCTTGGAAGTCAATAACCCACATACGGTAACAGGTTATGTTACCATTGCTGACGTCACATATAGGGCTGAAGGCTATCCGCCTACAACAATGACATGAGATACAGCTGTTGCAGATGTCAAGTTTAGGACCTATAAGACCCACAAGTCCCAAAACAGCAACACATGATGTTACCATTGCTGATGTCAAAGACGGGGTTTTATAAAATGCAACGACATAACCTGTGGCTGTTGCGTACGTCAGGGGTAGAATCTGGAAGACCACTAACCCTTAGCAACAACATGCGATGTTGCCATTGCTGATGTCAGGAATAGGGCCTGTGAGGCCACCCACCCCTTAAAGCGATGGCAAGAGATGCAGCTGTTGCAGACGTCAGAAATAGCATCTTTAAGACTACTTACCCACAGACAACAACATGCGATGTTGTTGTTGCTGATGTCTGAGTTATGACCCGTGTGGCCACCAGACCCTTATGCAACAGCAAGAGATGCGGCTGTTGCAGAGGGCAGGGGTAGCATCTGTAAGACCAACTACCCTAAACAGCAACATGCAATGTTGCTATTGCTGAGGTCAGGGGTATGAACTGTCAGGCCACCAACCCCTTATGCAACAGCCCCAAAACAGAAAAGAAGAGACCTTACAGTAAGCAGACATGAAGGAAATGAAAGATACTTATGTAAGGGTGTCATACTGTAACGATTTGTGTGAAGAAATAAAATGTGAATTTTATTTTTGTTTATGTTATTTTGGTTTTTTTTAAACGAGAAAATGAAATTTTGTTTTGATAGAAGAAGGAAATTGATTTTAGGATGATGTTTGGATAAGAAAAGGATTTTTTTTTAGTTGATTTAGGGTTAAGTTGTTTTTGAGATAAGAGAAGGTTGGTTTTGGGGAAAGAAAATAATTATTTTGGAAGGTAAGTGGTATGAAAATTGAGTTCTTGGAGTCACAAAAAACATACAGATGACAAAAGAAAGTAAAGAAACAAAAAGATGAGTACAGAAAGATAAGAAAGTGAAATTTTGATGCATATGTGTTAAATGTGTCAACAATACATGTGAGTTTATTTTGGACCCGCAAAGAGAGTAACTCCGACAATGCTCGGTTTAGGATAAGAAAAATTTAAAAATAGTATTGTACACAAATAACAGGATCACAGCCATGCATGATGTCCAGAATCAAACATGGAGGGTATACTGTATCTTGGGGCTGTGAACCATCCAAACTTTAGGGGGGTCGTAAACCTCCAAAACTTAGATACTCAAGTACCCATGTATGGGTATACTGTAGTTAGAGTATGTATTTAAAACAGGCATACTGTAATGGAATCAGCTCTAAGGGGTACAGTATACCACTCAGAAAAAAAATAAGAAAAAAAGGAGGAAAGTGAAAGAGAAAAGAAAGGAGAAAGAAGAAAAAATGAAAGTGAATGAGAGGACTTAAGGGATGGAAGCCCAAAGAAATAAATACCTAACCTGAAGGAGATTTACCAGATTTGATGTAAATTTACTCGACTGAGGGAAAGATTTGCCCAGATTAAGGGGTATACCCGACTTGAGAGGATATATGCCTAAATTGGGGAAGTTTGACCGGATTTAAGGGTATGGAATTATACTTGAGGGCGATTTTCCGACTTACAGTAGTTTTTATTGAATTTAGGGGATGTTTTTTGACATAATGGCGATTTTACCCGCTTTAAGGGAGGTTTCCTGACTTAAAGGGTGATTGTCCACCTTAAGGGCGATTGGCCAGACTTAAGGGTGATTTTCCAGCCTCGCCATGTCACATTAAGTGAAAAGTTGGGTCTTTAATTGACAGTTTGCCAGATTAATAGACAGTAGCCTGACTAAGTCACTGTAAGTGAGCTGTAGTCCCCAACTCCCTGTCAGAGATAGGTCACCAGAATAGGGAGCCGAGGGCCCACTACTGTGGTGAGGGCTTGGACTTTTCCACTGGGAACCTAACCCAACTAGTACTAGCTATAGAAGAAACTATAGGTACTGTGGTGCTGCTCCGGGTTTACTACTGTAGAATAAGAATAATGCAGCCAGGTTAGGGGTGACAAACCCTGGTCCTGCCCAGTATGAACGAGGTATGGGGTCATTTGTGAGATGACCTATAAAATGAGACACCAAGAGATCCCTTCGAACTCAATCCCAAAGGGAGGGAGACCTCATTCGCTGGGGAAAGCTTAGGGAGGAAGTACCGACTTAATAAGGGTTGCCCCTAATTATCCTCAACAATAAACATTCTAAAACTCACCTAGTCCAGCTACAAAAAGCGACTCGACAGGACGAGGGGCCTCTGAGGACGGCGGTAAATGTGGAGGGGGATCCGATCCAGATAACTAAATGTTGATGAAAGGCTGAGGGGCGACTTTGAATAAATGTATACAGTGACGATGTCCTGGTACAATAAACGACGGCGGGGGATGAATATGTAAATTAACGGCACAGGTGGCAGCATGCGGTGGGTTTGTATATAAAGATAGAGACAGGCAACGCGAGAGCACTACACGAATAAAATGCTGGTGGAAACCCAGAAATGAGCAAAAGTACAGAGTAACATGCACTTTAAGGACCCTATCGGCTACAGTAAGACCTGGGTGGAGTTTATGACACCCAGGCTGGCTTCTGCAGAGATAATGGTGCAGAAGTGGCCTATGAGATGATCGTCTTTAGCTTAAACTTTCCAGCTATTCGTTTTGCATAAGCAGGAGCGAAGCTCACTTTGTTGACACAGGGGCATGTAACGGGATCCGATCCAAAATAGCTGTGCGCACGTAGTGTCTTTTAATAGAAGCTTTTAGCTAGAGGGGCATACCATAGTCGGCACGAAATGAAACAAAAATAAAGTAAAATAAATGACACAGCAAAAATGAAACAGAAACTCGCATAAAAATGACAAATGAATCGAAATAAAAGTAAAATGATCAGAAATTAAATGACGAACGATTAAAGCATAAAATGATAAACGATTAAAGTAGCAAAGTATCAGTGTGGGAAATCATGTGACATTGTTGATTTTGATCGGCACGTGACAGTAGGTATGGAACTCATTGGGTGTTCAATCCTACTACATACTATTTATTTTCTTTGAAATTGGAGATGCATTTCAAAAAGTATCTGTAAAGAGGATTATTGACAGTATATGATAAATTGTTTCTTTTTAGTTCAGGGGCCGGTTCCACAAAGATTCACTTTGCCGTCGGAAACTTTGCAAAGCGAAGGAGATTTTTCGATGCCAAAGGTACCTTTGCAAAGCTACCTTTGCAAAGGTACCTTTGCAAAGGAGTTCCACGAACGCCAGCGATAGGATACTTTTCAAAGGCTCCTATGCAAAGTACCCGACGCGAAAAAAAACTCATTTACTGTAATTGAATTTTTTTCGGCACTGATTTTTTTCTTAAAAATAAATGACAATGCCTCATGTAGCGCGACCGAGTTGGTTGGGGGAGGGTAAATTTTAAATTCGATGAGCAGAGTACCCAAATTTTTCAAAAATCGTTAGGGGGGGGCAGGGCGGGGCGCGGTGGGATAAAAAAAGTCGAAAAAAAGGCCAAGAAAATTTTCCAAAAAAGGCACTTTTTTGGCCATTTTTTACCAATTTTTCGAGTTGGGGTGGCCGGGCGGGTAACCGGAGGTTGGGGGTGGGGTACCAACATTTGCGTACTGGGTTCAATCCGGTTGTGGGGTGGGGCCCCCCCAATTACATACCAGGGTTGCCACCGAACCGGGAAAACCGGGAATTTTAGAACCGGGAAAACCGGGAAATAACCGGGAATTTTGTGGCAAATGAAATATTTTTCGTGCAAAAGTACACAAAAATGAGAAAAAAATTTCGCCGCACCGAAAAGATGCGTTTTGGTGGACTTAAAAGGGTCCAAATCTCAAAATTTTCCGGCGCTTCGCGCCGGTTATAACGTTAATAATCATCATTATTCATTAAGTAGCTCAGGCGCGACTTTTATCATGTCTACCTTCATTTATCACTTAATCTATAATAGTTTTCATCATCTTAAACGTAGTATCTCATCTCATGTTTTAATTGGTAATCTTCAACGTTTTATCATAATATTTAATGAAGATTCGCATTTTTTCCTTTTGAGAAAGATCAATACGTCAAGTCTCTACGCTTTATGATGCGATTATTTCTTTGCTAACGTAAAATCAATTCAAAAGCTTCATGGAAATATCTTTCGGAAATTTATAATCTTCTTATTCATATATTTTCGACCAAGTTCATGAGAGTTTACAAATAAATTACAGATTTTAAAATTTCTCAAGTAAAATTTTAGAAGTTACGACTCTTGAACATAGAATTCTTGAAATAAATGTTCGGAAAATTGATTTTCCAGCATCCCAGAATGCCAATATACCCAAAAAATTTTCCGGCGCTTCGCGCCGGAAAGATTACCATCTTTTAAAAATTTTCCGGCGCTTCGCGCCGGAAAGATTACCATTTACGATTCGAGCGGCATCCATAATTGCTCCAAAATTAAAAAATTAGCAAATAATTTTAAATTAAATAAATTGCTGGAAAAAATTACACACATTTAAAAAAATTTGCTATGTTTATAACGTTCAAAGGGTCCCCATGCTTCGCCAAAGGGAGCTCCCTACCTCCCTTTGAAATTTTGCCTTTGCAAAGTGACCCTTTGAACGTCGGAAAGATTGTGGAACGCGAAAATCAAAAAACTCACTTTGCCAAAGGAGACTTTGCAAAGTATACTTTGGCAAAGGTACCTTTGAAAATTTGTGGAACGCGAAATTTTCAAAGGTTTCCTATGCAAAGTATCCCTTTGGCTTCAAAGGTACCTTTGAGGCCCAAAGTGAGCATTGTGGAACCGGCAGCAGTAGTGATCATTTTCCTTCTAGTTCAATGATAATTTCAAGGGCTGGAATTCCATTGATGTTCGACGGTTGTGGTGAAATTTTTTTGCTTATCATGATCGCGCTGATTGAATTTTCGGAAACCACGTGATCTGACTAACCTTATAGCTCAACAGTGCACCTTAAACCCCATTCATACTTCTGCTCGGCGAGCAAATTTAAGCCTACTCGAAGTTGGTTCATAGTCCGCGAGCAAATTTTTGTCCGGACTAATTATATTTTGGCTTTTGAATAGATGGATCGGCAGGATCCCTAAAATGCATACATACCCGTGAATATTTCTTTCCATGTATGAACTCTAAAATGAAAACATTACCCTGAATTTCTCTGAAATTAGGAACATCCGTACAATCAGGTGGTTGAACGTTGCACAGGGCTTAAATTCTTCATCATCTTATAGTTTTTTCGAGTAGACAGATGGCAAAAAATGAAATCCCATAGCAAACAAATCCACCGATCGATCAGAGCCGTGACTCAACTTTTGAAGTTCAAATTCTTGCATTGGTAGTTAACGCATTGTTTAATCTTAGAATAAATTAGGCCATCCTGGAACGTTCCTACAACATACATCGGAGTAGAAAGTTTTGCAACAAGCAAATTTTTCGTGCTCGGTGTTCTGCTCGCCGAGCATATATTGCTGGCCGAGAAGCAACTCACATGGAGTTGTGCCCGCCGAGCATTGGTACGAACTGGGCTCACACGAAATTTCATTTTCAGACAGCCGAATAAAAATAAAGAAATTAATGAACTAGCCAGTAGTTACACCACCCAGACAAAATTATGTACATAAACGCGTAAAAATTTACAAAACCTCTAACGAGTCGCGTTATTTAAGTATTTGCATTGTAATACGTGATACGATCTAAATCTATGGAATCGATTAAAAAAATCACACCTTCGGCTGGATGGTATCCAAAACGGCTGCTATGTCACCGTTTTTGCGGTACAAAAGTTGACGCAACCAATCTTTGTCGTTGTGGAAACCCATGGAAAACATGTAGGCCAACGATTCGTCCACACGATCATCTGAAAAATGAGTTTCAGTTGTTGGAGACCCATTTTCAACCTGGTAAATCATCACAACGAGAATAAAAATAGATTTGTGAGCTGTTTTTTACTTCTCGATTAAAAAATATCGCAAATCAATAATGCCGTTACGATCGCTTAAACGAAACTCTTACAGTAATAGCTTTTACTCAAAAAATAGGTTAGGAGTGTAGTCAGAAATTCCAATACTATGTCATACAAGGCTTAGCAAAAAAAGTATGAAATGGCACTTGCTGTCCGTTTCTATTATTCAGTAGCATTCCAAGGTCTCTTTTTATTTTTGAACCCAAGTGCGGATTTAGGGGGGGGGGGGGCGGGGAATGGCGGCTGCACCTCCCGAAACTTTTGAAATACGGTTTTTTTCTGTATACCTATAGGCAAATTTGAAAAATTTTTGAAATTTTTTTTGGAAAAATACTTAATTTTGAGCCAGAAAGATGTAGGACGTCGAGAAATGTCGAAAAACAACGTTTTTATCACAGTAGGTTCAAATTATCAAAATTTAAAATTTCTGGATCCGCCACTGATTGAACCTGTAACAATACGTGCAGTTCCAGTAGGTCATTTCCTCCCTTATTTTTCCACACCTTTTGAAAAATTTCTGTAAATTTTAAAAGACAATTGGCCTCTGAGTAACCGAATCCCCTAATATATTTCCCACCGCTAAATTTCCATAAGAGCAGAAATCAAATTTTTTTTACTCTGAAATGGAAACTTTCGCTACAAATGTATGTGACAAAAACGTCGGAGTCATTGTTTCATTCCAATTAAATTGATTGAAAAATATTTCAAAAATTTGAATCGAAGGTCATGATGGAAAGAAACATTCGGGTTGATGATCAGTGGTCCGAGTATTCGAAATGGAATCTTAACTTTATCGAGATTTACTGCGCAACGAGCCATCAGGGTAAAAAGCCATGTTAGGACCAAAAGCTAGAAATTTTCGGCTGAAATCCAGACGGGTTTCATTTCTCCGTCTGGACTATAAGAGAATTTCAGAGGAAAAGGGAATAGAGAACAGGAATAGCATTCACAATCCCAGATATAAAAAGTTTAAGAAATAAACTTCACCGTAACTAGAATACCCTTAAAATTTAGAATGAACTTCGCTAAGTCGATAATTCATGAAAACAATTCCTCGAAAAAATGCTGACTAAGAATTTCACAGAATGTTGTCTCATAAATGGAAAAAGTGAACGTTTTGTTGTATCATTGACCCCACAAAACTTGAATGAATTACTAACTCAAGAATTTTGGGTGGCACAAAAACTGGTTAAATTTTTGATCAATGTCATATACTGACACAAATTTTCTGGAAAATTCTGCGGAAAAAATCGTTCAACTGGTTCTTTCAATTTCACAGAAGTAGAAAACCTACGGATACACATGTACAAGTAAACGTGGGAGAGTTGGATATGAGATTGATAAAGGAAGGAACAATAAAATGTGTAGCAAAACAGAATAACTTTGAAAACGGAAGGCGAAAAGACTAAGAAACTGGATGTAATTGAGAAAACTAAACTGGTTAAAATGATTTAATCATGCTGACATTTTTTGAATTTACGAAATTTCTAAGAATACGTTAATCAACGCTCTGCCTAAAGAGCTCCGGAAGAAACTGAAAAAATAAATTCACCGATTTATCGCATGAAAAATTAGAATTATGATTTTCTGCTTACGACATGGTAAATTTCGACTTTCTAAAATCCATATTGTTAGTTTTTTTTATAGATCAGCAGATTTGAACAAAATCAATAAAGTTGAAATAATTATATACATACCAATACTTCCACGACGCGATGTTCGGGCGCCACATTGTTCGGCAGTTCGTTCATCCTGACTGCCGGTTTTGTCCACCATTTCCCAATCGTGCAGAGCCGACGGTTCCATCTTATCGATCGTTTCACATTTATTTTGTTGATCCGTTGTCGCCGTGACCGCCGGTTTTCTTTCAATGACGCCTTCTATAATTTCGACTTTTTTTGGCGATTCTTGTTCGACTTTCGTTTGACTTTGCGAATTTCCATTCGCTTCGTTCGATTTCGTCGGGCGCACTTCATAGTCTACATCAACACCTGAAATTTTCAACTTGAATTTAATGCACGAAAATATTGTATACGGTAAGGCCTCATTAATGACGAAAAGTCAGAAAAATATTGAACTTTCTTCACAATGTTGTAACGAAACAATCATGTTCTTTTAGCCATAATCAACAATAGATAAAGAAACAAATTTCCATAAAATTTACAAATATTTTGGCACAATAGGAGGGGAAATTAGTATTCCCTTCCAAAAATGCAATGTTCTTCGCTACGTTCCCAAATTTAATCAAATAATGTGGAATTTCTTTTGAATTTATGCCTTGTGAAAAATGTAACTTTTGGAGCCAAACTCATGATTCCTCAGTAAGGAAGGTTCGAATTTTGTGAATTCAACCAACTCGAGAAACCCATTATTTCGTGATTCTGCTAGTACAAGATTTCATAATCTCTGGATTATAAAATTTGATTGGAAAAACTATACAAGAGAGGGAACTACTGCTCACATCTTGTATGCATTAGTAACTGTTATTCCAGTATCTAGACGTCAAATCAAGCTCACCAAGATGTTTCAAAGTCGCTGTCAACATTTCGCCGATCGACGATAAATATTGTTCGCCGGAAGGTTGCGTTTTTGAACGATTTAATTGCTCTTGTCTTCGTGACCAATGTTGAACAATCTTCAACAATTTCTGCGAAAATGAACGCGAATGATAACAGAAGCAAAATCACCAACTTTGAAAGCTTAGAAATGTTAGGCAAATTATACTATTTATGACACAACTCCGATGACCGTCGTTAGTGCTCTTCCCCACACACTCAACACAAAATCAAACACAAACCAGTTAATCGTACTTTATAGATGTTGTCAGTTCCATGAGTCAAACGTATCATGGGATGCTCCGTATGCAAATTTTTAGCTTCGCATTCTTGGCACAGGTCGAAGTCTCGGCAAACCATGCACTTATAACGACGTCCCGACACTATACCGTCACAATTGTCGCACAAAATGCCATCGTGAACTTTGCGCTCTAAAAGTACACAACCAAAATTTTCCATGCGAAAAATAAATTTAACGAATAAAGGTTTCATAGAGAACTTTATTCGGAAAAGAAAATTAAAACATTTGCTCTGCTTGAACGTTTGAATTTCACTACGCGATTCTCAACGACAAAAATTGAACAAACAACTCGTTGAATTTAAAGTAATGAAATTTTGTTGCTAAACGAATTTTTAGTTCGATTCTGAAAAGTTTAGAAAAGCGCTACCTGTTTCCTTTTTCTTTTCTTCAGTGGGCGTTTGGCGAAGTTTAAAGTCAGAAATGAATATAGGTTCATCCTCTAAACTCATCTCTTCCTGCGGAACATCTTTGACATCGTGGTTTTTGTTGTTTTCCGATTCCTTTTCTAAGACAGATGTCGGACAAGGTTGTTTGTCGAAATTTATGTTCAAACGTAAGATGGTATCTTTCTGACATTTCAACGCTTCTTTCAAATCGTCGTCATTTTTAATGATGACTTTATCACCGTCTTCGTCTAAAAAAGCATAAAATTATGCCGAAAAAATTTAAGAAGCAGTAGTTATGAATGATTAGGCTCAATGTTTCGGCCTATATTGAGTCATGAGTCATACTGATTTAATGATAAAAAATTTCCTTGATATAAATGATTCATTGTTTCACGCGCAGATTGCAAATAAGCTTTTGGATTGGATGCCTGCGAAGATATAACTCTTCAACTAATGACGAAGCGTAGATGCACATAGGTGGAGTAAGGTGGGATAAATCTTCCTACCTGAAACCCCAAACAAATCTACCTGAACTTTTTAGGATGGTCATTTATCTCTGGTACAAAACAAGAATAAAATCAAATTTTGATGGAAATTATTACCAATCACGTAGCTCTGAACTGATTTATTTTTTAGCCCCTCCCAATTGTAGAATTTTCACCGTGCACCTTTGATGATGGCAAATGAGCTCTTCCTTGAACATCTGATGCAAATACGGGTCAAACGAAAACAGCACAAGCTTCAAAATGATATAATGGATTATTTGAACAAAACTCAAGAAGTTCAGAACGTTAGAATGAGTAGAGAACGTCGTTGCATTTTGCTGAGCAATGATATTAGTTATCGGTTGAAAATCTAAAATTTTCGACTGACTGTATGATTAACTTTGTTTGTTCGACCGAAAATGACTTTTTTGGAGCCAACATTGCCAAAAGATGTTATTTTTCAGTGCTCCGCGCAAAGATACGCATTTAGTAAATGAAAATCATCAATTAAGAGTGTTTTCGAGTAAAAAATAGGCTTTTCCTGGCGCTTGTCGACCCTATTCCTGAAATTTTTGAAACTCAGCGACTCCGTCCTCATACCTGTAAGGGCTCCGGAATTAGTTAGGCACGGAGGCAAAAAACGCCAATTTCAGGGGAAATAGCTGATTACCTGAATTTTAGGAGTCGAGTCAGCACCAGTGATCATACATGTAACGGAGTCCCGAGGTCTGGGATGGGTCAAGCAACCTTTTTGGGGTTGAGGGCAAGGATCAGCAAGAAATCCGGCTCCGGGTCCGGCCTTGGGCGAATCCAGCCTTTTTCGACCTTCAGGCGAGAAGGAGGGTGAAAACAGGCCGGAGATTTTCAGGTCAAATTTCGTACGTTTTTCAACTCAAAAATATTTCTTGCAAGGTGGAATACAGCAAGAAACTGATATTTTATTGGATTGTCAACCAAGAATGTCATATGATCTTAAGACGGCGATGATTCCAATGAATAATGTCATGTTCTGGTTACGATGATAGATTAATTCTAGCTTCTAACAATAAATTCGCATGAATACAATGTAGATAAAGATCAATTTTTGTAGCTCCTAAAGCTCTACAAGCTTTCCGTTATACAGTTTCGTACCCAAATTCTGCATTTTCAACTTTTTAATTTGAAACTTTCGCACTAGGAGCAAATGGCATCTGAGTTGGAAACAAAAAGCCTGATCTATAGTCTGTTTTTCATAAAATGCTTATCCCTCTGAATATTGTAAAAATCAGCACTGCGGTCAGAGAGACAGACTTAAATCTAGTGTCAACTGATGAAGCTTCTCTGAAAAGGACATGAGAATTTAAAAAAAAAGTTTGATAAATATTATTGTAATTCTTCAATTGGTTTTGTGCTTTGTCAATGAGTGGGTGGTCATACAATTGTAGCATATTCAAAAAACATTCTTAAACCGCGTTTATCTGATCGTTCTGTGCATTGGATGAATGATGTCAGAATCACATATATTCTCTAATGACACTATTATCAAAAGTAGATCAACAAAAAATCATTTCAACCTGCATGGTAGACTTAATATTATATGTTTAACATCCGACCACCGGTCTCCGGCCGGAGCTGAAAGTGCCTCCAGTCGGAAGTAAAATTAGACCTCCGGAGTGTCAAATTCTTTTTGTGCACTGAGCAGTCATTGGAGCTCGCGCACAAATATTCTAGAGCGTTTTATGCACGGTACGGAAGTCGATTTCCAAACCATGCAGGTTTTCAAATTGCGTGCTTTCAATATGATTTTAACATTCTGTTCTTGTATGGAAAATGAGTGACTGCAAAATTAGATTCCTTATCCAGGAGATAATTGTTGACAAAATTTATTTTCAGCGTTTTAATAACCAAAATTCATAGAAATTTTCGGTGCTTTGCGCCAGAACTTCTTAATTTTTTTTGCTGTTTAACTTATAATTATTCTATTATTAATAAACACAATTGATAAAACGCAGATTTTCTAGCAGGCTAACTGATCCATACAGGGCCGTGCGCAGGATTTTTTCATGGGGGGGGGGGCAGACTAGATTTTTTCACTGAATAGCCCCAGAAATGTTGATCTTACGCGGATATACTGTGTGCATCATCGTTTTTTTTCCTCGAAGATTTTTTCCACATGAGAACCGGAACCAAAATTTTTTCCTCATTTTCCAAAAATTTTCCACATTTTTAAAAACGCTTATAATGTGGCTACGGTTGCTTTTTTATGCATTTTAGGAGCATACCCAAGCATTTTGTTGTATTTGTAGTCAGAAACCTGCAAAAATGAGGAAAAAAATTGAGTAAATTCTGGTTATGTTAGTCAAAATGAGCTCATGAAGAATATATTGGTGTTCTATAGAATGGTCCGGCGCGGAGCGCCGGAAAAAATTTTTGATTTTCACTTTCTAAAACGCTGGAAAATGAACGTTCATAACGTTGGGAAATAAATTAAAATCAGACTGATGAAGTGTAATTTGCCTTCCATTCCGGCGCGAAGCGCCGGAAAAATTTTTGGGTTTTTGTATTCTAAAACGCTGAAAAATAAATCTCTCCAACAGATAATTCGTGAACAAATGTTTCGAAATCGCGTTCTAGAGTAATGTCTTCAATTTCCACCTTCAATAAACGCAAAAGTTCAGATTGCAAACGTTTAAAAAATTCCAATCGTCGAGGGAAAAAATTGAGAGACATTATGAAAAATCTCTATTTTCGGCGACATAATTGACTGTAAACGATTAGAAAATGAAACGATCTAACTTGATTGATAGAAACTGTTGAGCATTAATTAGTAAGTCGAAGTAGATATGCTAACGGCCGCGCCTGATAGAATATAGTTATAATTATATCCATGACCGGCGCGAAGCGCCGGAAAATTTTGAGATTTTGACCTTTTAAAGTCCACCAAAACGCATCTTTTCGGTTTAGAGTTACTGCCTCAATGGGGGGGGGGGGGGGGGGGCGGCCGCCCCCCGCCCCCCCCCCTTGCGCACGGCCATGGATCCATAGTTTTTTGCTTTGGCTGATCACATTGATGTCGCCAGTGAAACTTCTCGGAAATTTTGGATTTATTGCTTCAGTTTTTGGTTGCTGTTTTATCATCAATTTGTCTATGTAGTTATCATTATCTGACATACAACTCGAAAATTTTGTTCGTCTTCATTTTTAGTAAACTAGCAACTACAGAAGTATGATGACATTTTAATAAGCTCAAAAAAACATACATACGTAAGCAGGGCCGTGCACAGGGGGGGGGGGCGGGGGAGGGGCGGGCGCCCCCCCCCATTGAGGCAGCATGCACACAGTGTATCGCGTAAAATACACATTTTCTGGGGCTGTTCAGTAAAAAATTTAGTCCGCCCCCATTAAAAAAATCCTACGCACGGCCCTGCACATAAGGCACGGGGAGCATTTTCCAGCAAAACAAAAATTTGGCGGAAATGATGAAGAAAATTTTGACAGCTTCCGCCAAATGTCAATAAAATCTGCACGGAAAACAGTATTTTAACTTCAATCCAGGACCGTGCGCAAGGGGGGGGGGGCGGCCGCCCCCATTGAGGCTGTATGCACACAGTGTATCGCGTAAAATCGACATTTTCTGGGGCTATTTATTGGAAAAAATTTAGTCCGCCCCCCATGAAAAAATCCTGCGCACGACATTGCTTCAATCGAATTTAATAAAATGGCTTTTTGTTAGTATTCCATACATAGTTTGTGATTTGAAAAGTTCGGGGTTTTTTCCGAGATCGGTTTTTTCGGCTTTTTACAGTCAAAGGTTGGCAACATACCTTTAATTGGCGGGGGTTGGGAGGGAACTTAGCCAACCCTGTACCCACCCCCCAGACTTGAAAAAATTAGAAAAAATTGGCAAAAAGTGCCTTTTTTGGGAAAAATTTCGACTTTTTTCCACCCCCTCCTCCAACTGGTCGGACCTCTTAAGGGTATGGTTGGAAACAATGGTCTCTCTGCTCCTTATTTATCATTGTTTGCGTTATTATATGAACTCGTTGGTGATGATGTTAAAGCTGTATATTTGATATATTTCCAGCTATAACAGATAAATGTGTTTAATTAATCTAACGCTGCAGACGTTAGCACAGTGTCCAGTCTCGAATCTTCTCACTCAAATGTCAGCGACAATGATGTTGCATCACATGATTTCTTGTTATGGAAGTGCCGATTTTTTCCTCGCAATGCACATACTTTTTGACCCTATCTGTGCACCGTGCACACCACGCAGTGCACAAAAAACTGCTCCGGACGATCACTAGTAATCAATTAGTCAACATTTTTGGGGATCCCTGAAGAAAAAAATTCTGATTTTTCCAACAAATGGTCCAAAAATCTATTTATTGCGCCAAACGCCGAGAAAATTGACATTTTTGTCCAAAAATGACAATCTTTCATATAAAAATGATATTTTTTAGTATTTTCCCGACCAGAAGTATGGTGGTCGGTACCTATGACTACCGTATGGCTAGCCGTATGATTAGCAAATCTTGTGGGGAGATTAACATATGGCTACCCATATGGCCGACGATTTCTGGGGGGCTCCTCTGGCACTTCCCACCTAATTACATGTATGCCAGTGATCGACCTGACCGTCTGAGATTTGCTGAGAAATAGCCGGGCCTTACCCGGGTTAACTATAGGAGGGAAAGATGTATCACATTCAAATCAAGTAGTATGCATAATTAGTACAGTTTTTGGGGCAGTAATAGTGAAATTCACAAGAGATAGCCAAACGAGAAGTTTCGTTTTTAACGAACACTAATGCCAATAGTTTCGACAAACTGGTATCGTTGGACTGAAATATTTCTTTACGCAACAAAGCTACGTCTTTTTGAATTTGTAAACTAGGAGCTGATTGAAAATAACATCAAATGGTCTCGATTCTAGAATGTCTTGCGATTTTCATATTTCAGTCGAACTCGGATAGTGGGTACGTATTCTTAGGAAACCGGACTTTGCCGTCAGTATTTACTGAGCGCGAAGCGCCCGTCCAGTTAGGCTCTTCGAATTATGTGGGTTTACACTAGCGTTCAAAGCGGTGCTCACACGTCGAGTGGCTAAGAACTTGGGCTCATCTGACTAGCCGTGATGCTGGCTGCAAGAAAACATTGGAAAGTGGGATGAGAATGCCTATTTTGGAGTTTGGGGAGGACCCTCTTAACTTGGTCAACTCTACACTCACCCTCAAACTCGAAAAAATTTGGAAAAAAGTACCTCTTGGAAAAATTTTCGACTGTTCTGCGATTTTTTCGACACCTCCTCCTATGCATTTGCACAATACTTATGTAAATTATCTTCTAAATCCTTATTGATGCATTGCTTATACCCATACCTGTAAGAAGTCCGACCAGATGGGGGGGGGGGGGGGTGTAAATCCGAAATTTGGGGGGAAGGGGTCGAAAAAAAGTCGAAATTTTTCCCAAAATTTGCGAATTTTTTAATTTTTTCCAAACTGGGGGGGGGGGGGTTTGGGTATGTATATGGTTGGCCAAGTTGGGGAGGGGTCCCCCCCAATTACAGGTATGTTTATACCCATACATGTAACGGAGCCCCGAGGTCAGGGGGGGGGAAGTTGGGCGACTTTTTTGGGGCCGGGGGTCAGTAATTCCCAGAATTTTGGGGGGAGGGGTCGCTCAAGGAAAAAAAATTCGATTTTTTTACGAAAAAAGTCCGAAAAATAGTTCAAAAAATAGTAATTTTTCCCTATTAGGACCGAAAAAAAATGTATCCATGGCGCGAGGCGCCAAGAAAATTCACATATTTTACCATACCTGTAAGACCTCCGACCAGTTGGGGGGGGGAATCCGCAATTTGGGGGGGGGGGGGTAAAAAAGTCGAAATTTTTCCCAAAAAAGGCCAAAAAACATACACTTTTTTGCAAATTTTTATTTTTTCGAAACTGGGGGGGGGGGGGGTAAATGATTTTGGGTACAGGGTTGGCCAAGTTTGGGGGGGGGGTCCCCCAAGTACAGGTATGTATTTTACCATTTTTCGTTTGAAAATTGACATTTTTCAGTATTTTTCCGACCAAAAGTATGGGGGTCCCTATGGCTAGCCATTGGATTGGAAAATCCTGGGGGCGGTCGCCCAATGGCTAGGCATATGGTCGACGATTTGTGGGGGGGGGGTTCCCATAGCACTTCCCCCAACATACCTGTAAGACCTCCGACCAGTTGGGGGGGGGGGGTAAATCCGAAATTATTAGGGGGGGGGGGGTAGAAAAAAGTCGAAATTTTTCCCAAAAAAGGCCAAAAAACATACACTTTTTTGAAAATTTTTTTAATTTTTTCCAAACTGGGGGGGGGGGGGGTTGGGGGAAATGATTTTGGGTACAGGGTTGGCCAAGTTTGGGGGGGATCCCCCCAAGTACAGGTATGCCCCCCAATTACATGTATGTTTACACCTGTGTCTGCTATATTCTTGATGCTTATCATGGCGTGACTCCTAATTTACGCCGTTTTAAGATCCAAAACATTCACCGGGAAAAAAATATACGCAAATTTTTTTACTCAAGCCTAGCACCTTTCCGCGCTTCACAAATGTGCTAGATGACTTTCTCAAGGATCAAAGCACCAGATTAAGACCAATTTGAGATTTTTAGCAAAAAGATACTCGTTTTAATATTAGTGCTTGTGCTAATGAGACTCGGTCTAAAAACCTTGATTGCCTACCACGCCAAAGAACATTCAGGCGTTGAACGTCCATTTTCGGGTATAGCGACTGAATTTTGGAAAATAGCCAACTCGCGCTAACTTGATCGACGTTGTTGGTTGGCACAGGAAAACGACGAACTTCGTCATTGAAGTAAATTTTAACCGACGACATGACGACAGATAATAGCAAAAGGAGTGATGAAATGAACGCTATCTTATTGGATAAAAGTTTGCGATCGACTTCTTACTCGTTTTCGAAATTATTGTCAAAAATAGGCTGATATATTGTCGGATAAACACTACAGTAAATCTATGCATTATGATTCACCGGATGTACAAGGAAGAATGACACAGCCAATAATCACAGATTTAGATACAGAATAAAACATGAGAACCAAAATAAATTGCAATGTCAATCTGGAAAAACGCAGATTATTGAATGTTCAGCATCTTTTTTTCGATCCATGAAAAATTAACAGGACTATCTGTTGACTTCATTGTTTGCTCGCGGAATGGACTTACTGTAGCTGCAGAACACAGGTGAATTAATCCAGAAAGCATTGCAGGCACCGTTTTTTTTCCTCGAAGATTTTTTCCACATGAGAACCGGACCCAAAATTTTTTCCCTAATTTTCCAAAAATTTTCCTCATTCTTAAAAACGTTTATAATGTCGCTACGGATGCTTTTTAATGCATTTTAGGATCATACCCATTGCCCAAGCTGGCAGTGATTATTCAGCGCCCGGCGCTGAATATCCTTCCGTCTTAATTTTTTTTTATTCAGCGCCCGGCGCTGAATAACCAAGCATGTTAATTTTTTTATGCAGCGCCGGGCGCTGAATAACATTATATCATTACGTTGGTTATTCAGCGCCCGGTTCTATTATGTTACAATATACTTCTCGCGTTGCACCCGTAGAGTTATGTTTCATCAAAATATGAGTTCCATCATCCATAATGGGTTAATTCGAAGTACGTACGCGTCAGATTCGGGTAAACCCCCCTGAACTGCAATGAAACCACAACTGGTCACTTGCAGTCGGTCCGGCTAAGAATAAATTTTGACAGCTTACAATTGTTTACCATTACAATTGGATATTTTCAAGTGATTTGTGGCTTAAGGAATATGATTTTAATCTAATCCTCATTTGTTTTGTTGCAAGATATACAACGCCAGTCTATTTCTAAGAGCCAGACCTTTAATATAACGTTTCTACTACTGTGACAATAACTCGCAAAGTCTTCACCCCTATTAGAAATAGAATAGAAATAGAAATAGTTTATTCGTCATTAGAAAAAATACATTCACAAAAGAATAAAGAAAAAAAAATATTATCACGAGCTTAAAGGCGATTAGTATCGCGCGGATATAAGCTCAAAAACACAATGCATCGTTTTTTAAATACATGAACATTAACGGCAGATATAATATGACTAGGTAACATATTCCACGTATCAATATATCTATTACAAAAACTTTTTCAAGTAATCGTGTACGAAATTTTGTCTTATAATTTATATGGATTGTTAATACGATAATTAAATTTACTGTATACAAAAAAATTATTTGAGTCCAGAATGCTGTTACAGATTATAGAATAAACATAGCATAAATCAGTTATAGTTCTCCTGAATTCAAGAGAATGCAGACTGGCGGACTCCAATCTTTCTTGATAATTCCTAGAGTTTAAAACCATATAATCATTTTGTGAACCACCTCTGAACTTTCTCTACCCTTTGTATTTCACCCATTAGAGAAGGATTCCAAATAGGACTACCATACTCAAGGATTGGGCGAACATAAGTTTTAAATGCCCTGATTTTCAATTCATTTATATTTGAGTTGAAACATTTAAAAATTAGATTTGATACCCTAGAAGCCTTCTTGATCATGTAATCACAGTGCGGAACAAAACTGAGTTTTTCATCAACATAAACACCAAGATCTTTCATTTCAGTGACAGCATCAAGATCACATTCACCAATTTTGTACTGATTTGATGGATTATTTTTTCCGCAAATGTAAGACTGCACATTTAGGCAATGACATACTGAGTTGCCATTCCTCAGACCAATTATAGAAACTGTTTAAATCTTCCTGGATTAATACTGTATAACATGCATCATTAAAAATTTTAGCATCATCTGCAAATAGATAGAGATCACTTTTAATTATATCACTCAGATCATTTATAAATATCAGGAACAATGTTGGACCTAACACACTTCCTTGAGGAACATCACTAATTATTGGAGTTGGAGCAGAAATGGTATTACTTAGTTTTACACATTGAATTCTATTTGTAAGGAAGTCACAAATCCAATTTATTGTGAATTTATCAATTTTATATCTTTTTAATTTTTGTAAGAGCTTTGAATGTGAGACAGTATCAAATGCTTTCTTAAAATCAATGTATACAACATCAACAGGAACTTGATCATCCAACTTCTTAACCCACTTAGTTTTACATTCAAGAAGTTGTAAGACACATGATTTATTCTTTCTGAATCCAAACTGCCTTCTACTGAATAAGGCATATCTGTCAAAATGACCTACAATATCCTTATTAATTATTCCTTCCATGATTTTGCATGGTACACAACAAAGTGATATGGGCCTGTAGTTTTCAACTTTGCCATGGTCCCCTTTTTTGAAGATTGGAACAGTGTATGATGTTTTCCATAAATCAGGTAATATGCCAGTCCTATAAGAAACCTCAAAGATAATACTAAGAGGTTCGGCAAGAACAAGGTGTAACTTTTTCAGAAAGTAGGCACACAGACCATCAGGTCCAAGGGAAAATGTGGGTTTTAGATTTTTCAGTGTCGACAAAACTTTCATGAAATCAAATTTAACTGACTTGAGATATTCAAATTCTTTACCAGGAAAAAGAGGACTTTTTCCATCATCAACAGTAAAGACAGTTGCAAAATATTTGTTGAAAATATCACATTTGTCCAAGTCACTACTAACTTCAATATTATGATAATGCAATGTAGGGATCATTTCCTGCTTTACAGTTTTGCTGTTGACGAATTCATAGAACTTTTTTAAGGAGGGGGATTTCAATAGAGTTTCTTCTTTCTTAGCATAATGGATATTCATTTCGTTTTTGAGTTTCTTTGAAATTAACTTCAATCTGTTCTTGTTTTCAGTATTTCTGTTGTTGGCATATATAGTCCACAATTTACGTTTTCTCTTTTTTAGTCTTCTCAAAAATAAAGGTAGTTTTTCCCGTTTCACCTGTTCCTTTCTTCTTGGTACAAATTTATCAATAAAACCTGCTAAAACTCTTAGGAAGACTTGATAAAAATGATTGGGGGCAATGCGATTATTGAAAAGAATATTCCAATCCACCTTTGCTAGTATGATCTCGAGAGATTGATAGTCAGCATGGTTAAAATCGTAAGGTTGAACATTATATATATCCTTTAACCTTGACTCGTGCTTTAATCTCTGAAGAATATCAAATTTAACCATATTGTGATCACTGGTAGAAAAGTTTTCCACAACAGTAACATTGCCTATCAAGTTTGGATGATTACAGAACACTAGATCAAGAAAATTTTCTCCTCGAGTAGGGTCTAACACTAATTGTTCAAATCCCGAAATTAAGAAAACTGTTATTGATGACTTTAGAGAGATGGTCCCATTTTGTCTTGGTAGCCATAATTTTTCAGCAAGGGCAAATTGAAGTCACCCAAGATAATATATCTATTATTATCCAACACAAGGGTTTCTACCAATCTGGCTAATTTATTCAATATATTGATATCATTTCTAGGTGGCCTGTAGAACAAAATGAATCTTATTTTATCCAAGAATAAGGTTGTTTCGACAACTAGTACTTCAGGTAGAGAAAGTTCGTGTGGAATATTTACAAAACTCAAGTTTAACTTTTTGTGAGAAACAATAGCAACACCACTACCAGTCTGATTTATCCTATCACAGCGTAAGATACGATACTCAAAACTTTGACAAATGAGAGCATCCGGAAAGCACTCTGATAACCATGTTTCAGTTAAGAAAATGATGTCATATTGACAAGTATTGAGTAGATCTGTAAATTCAGTTAATTTGTTCATTATGCTACGGGAATTGAATAAAAGACAATGAATTTCCTCAGTTTTTGAACATTCAGTCTTCAGAGCTTTAATCCGCAATGCTTCTCATGCACGATAAATTTTGTTACCTCATTTAAAAAGTACACCTCTAGTATAATCAATTGCCCAAAAATTTTCGCCGATATCCTGCTTTTATTTCAACTGTTTGCGTAATAATCAGCCCTGCTCTCATTCAGCGAAGGTCAAATCTGGACGGGCACGAATTTTTTTCACTTCTTTTGATATTCTTTTGCGACAGGTTTACGTTCTTGATCAGGTCACTTTTCGCAGTAATCGACGCACATTTAACTTTCACGATTCTCGGCAATGTCGCATTATTACGGGTAACTTCCGGACCGGAGCATTTGGGGCCGATAATCTCCTTTGGATGGAAACTGATTGCTTTTGCGAAGTCCTTAACTTCGCTCAATAGTTCCTCACTGTCGTTGGTTCTAAAATTAAGAAAGATGGCTGTATCCTTCTTTGCCTCGGCTTCCAGGGTATTTTTTCCAATGGAAACTAAAAAGTCAGTCGAATAAACTGGAGGCACTGTGCTCTTTTGTTGAGCAGCCGCTAATTTTTGTTCCAGGCCAGTAATTTTAGCAACAAATTCTTTCTCAAGGCTAGCGATACGATTTTCCAAGTCGTCAAACCGTTTGTTCAATTTAAGAAATTGATTGACCGCAGGTAAACATGATGGGCAAAATGACGGTTGATTTGACGCTTTTAAGTAATCGTAAACTCAATCCGCGATGTTGGCGCACTTGCAATGGAACCAATTGTTGCAATAGTCGCATAATATTGCTCTGTCGTTATCCTGAACAATAGTGGCACAAATTGTACAATTTGCATCATTAACTTGATGATCGTTGATTGCCGATTGGGTGGCGGTCGAACCTTTTCTGGATTTTGTACGGGCCATTGATCTCTCTCTGCTTGTTAATATGTTCAATAGTACCTTATTATTTTAGGGTAAAAACCTTTGATACCCTTGGACTTTTGCTGGAGTCTCGAAAATGATTTGAACATGAATTGCAATCTGCTTAAAAATAAAGAACTGGCTAGTCAAAAACAGTTTCTC